>CP092864.1:18031393-18192869 GCA_030710605.1 Cordylochernes scorpioides
AGCGATAAATTGTTTGCCCGTCGCGCTTGAGTGACTTCACGAGACACGCGTGCATTGAACGAGTGGCTGTTACCTTTTGTTTTTTGAATAATAAAGATGAATTATCTTTTGTACCTTATTCTTTAATTTAATAAAAAATAAAGAGGAATATAACAGGAATAATGAAATTTATATATAGGAAAATATAAAACAATCAAACTCTTAAATAGATGGGTCTGGGTAAATCAGAAGAAATTTCTCCCATATGGTCTTATTACCCCTTGTGTAAACACAAAATCTTATCAAAATTCGAAACTATTTTAAGAGCGTAAGATTCTTTTTGAAATTAAACAATTTCTAATGCCCTTACTGTAATGGAAAAATTAAAGGGAGGGCCTGACTCATCAGTGGTGTTCACCATGGGCAGTAGAAATTGTTTAATTTCAAAAAGAATCTTACGCTTTTAAAATAGTTTCGAATTTTGATAACAGATGGCGCGCAAGAGCATCGTAACAAAATCTTATTCCAAAGTGCTATTGTTATAACAAGGTTGAATGAATACTGTATTGGGTTCTAGGGACCGAGGTTCTCACTCAGAATCTGGAGTGGGCTCTGTGCGGGAGTTGGTGGAGGAATCCACATGCATGTTGATGGCCATCTGTAGGTTGCTGTTGCAGGCTTCCAGCATCCTCTGGGCAATGTCTTGGTCTGCTCCTGTACATCCAACCTCCACTCTAGGACCTCCATTACAACAATTATATATATATATACAGTAGAACTACCTCCCAGTAAAGGACACCTAATTGCAGAGCCAAAGTGTTATCCCGTGTTTCTAGTTTGATTTTGTTTCTGGCTTCATCCTTGGCAGATGATTGATTGCTCACTGTCATCAAATCATGGAACTCCGCCTTTGCCGGTCCCAAGCCCGGATGAAAAAGGAGGAGGGGGAGCAGTAATAAGCTCACTAAAAAACCTGGGTTCAGCTGGCCCAGCTAATAGTACCCTGTAAGGGCTCCTAATCCAGGGATATAGGATGAGCAGCGTTTGTACTCCATGTTAAGAGCGGCTGCACATGGCATCTGTTCCTCATGTCAGAGGCGGCCATTTCTTTTGGAGCTAAGTCGGCCTGCCACTGAGTAGTGCTCCCAGTCTTAATGACAAAGACAGACACATTCTACTTCACCCAGTCATGATGGTTGTCAAACAGACACCATCAAGGGTCACAACTTGATGCCCTAATATGATTGAGTGGAGATAAGAAAGAAGAAGAATAAGACCCTCCATTCTCAACTCACCTCCACTGCAACAATTACTTATACAGTAGAACTACCTCTCTGTATAAGACACCTAATTGCAGAGCCAAAGTGTTACCCTGTGTTTCTAGTTTGATTTTAAACACAAGGTAATAAGACCAAATCCAAATAAATAAATAGTGTGTGACGTTTCGGTAACAGCGTTGTTACCATCTTCAGTACTTTTGTCTGAAGATGGTAACAACGCTGTTACCGAAATGTCACACACTATTTATTTATTTGGATTTGGTCTTATTACCTTGTGTTTACAATCTACAATCCAAATTGTGCCTCATCTAGTTTGATTTTGTTTCTGGCTACATCCTTGGCAGATGATTGATTGCTCACAGTCATCAAATCATGGCCTCATCATCCGTTCTTCTTTCTTCAGCAGCGGGATTTGGGATCAACTGTTGAGTGTATTAGGGCTCGGAAAGTACAGAAGAATATTCCTTTAGTGAAAAGAAAGAAGAATCGAACACTCTCTGTTCAGAGAGTATTCTTGGATTAAGATCTTGCCTGGAATAGATATTGTCAGAACCTCTACCGGAGAGTTGCTAAATTGTAAAAATAGTAATTTTGCAAATGAAAACTGTCCTTTGTGGAGAGGCGTCCGCTAAAGGGAGGTTCTACTGTATAGTCAACACTACATCTCTACTCAGGGAACAACATTCCTGGCAGTGGCCTCTCAATGGACTGGCTTCTTGGTGATTTTACCAAGTTTGAGTCAAAATATGATCCATTTGATATTTCAATTAAAAAAAAAAAGGTGTACCTGGAGATCTGTGAGGGGAAAAAAACTAATTTTCTCAAAATATTTTGAGGGGTTGCTCCTCAATGGGATCTACAAGAATTTGTAAGGGGGGGTCGGTGGAAGGTTGGTTAAACTGTTTAGTTTTCAACCACTACGACCCAGGTTCGATTCCTGCATTGGACACTTTTTTTCTGTTTAAAAAAAAAATATTAAAAAATGCTCCAATGGCCCCCCGATTCTTGCAAAGGTCCAACCCCACCAGCGAGTGCAAGTAATCAAACGGGGCTCTGGCACATTTGTAAGTGCAAAGTTGAACTGCTTTCACATGTGTAGACATGTGGTGCGCTTACAGTAAAAAAGCAGTCGCTAACTACCCACCATGATTATCAAGGCCTGTACCACGTGTACTAGGAATAAGCAAAAAAAAAAAAAGAATTTGTAAATTACCATTAAGTTCATTGTGCAATAAATTGATAAAGAAGTAGGAATCCCTTAAAAGATTTTGAGAAAAAAATATTTTTTTCTTCCACAGATCAAGATACACCCTTTTTTATATGAATTTTACCAAGGTTAAACTTGCATATTAACTTTTTTTCAACAAAATTAGAAACTTAAAAATTGAATTACAAAATTGATGGTGGATAGGGCTAATTTTTTTTTTCCAGTTAATACATATAATGATGAAATAATAAATAAGCATTTATATAATAGAAATACAGTCTAGCTTCTTTAATTCAACATCCTGAGGTATCTGAATTTCTGGTTGAATTATAGTCAGTTGAATTAAAAGAGTTTAAACTGTACCTATAACCCTTAGAAAAATAACAATTCCAGAAGAGAAGGATAAATTTAGAGGTTCTGACAGTATCTATTCCAGGCAAGATCTTAATCTAAGAATACTCTCTGAACAGAGAGTGTTCAATTCTTCTTTCCTTTCACTAAAGGAATATTCTTCTGTGCTTTCCGAGCCCTAATACACTCAACAGTTGATTCCAAATCTCACTGCTGAAGAAAGAAGAACGGATGATGAGGTCATGGTTTGATGACAGTGAGCAATCAATCATCTGCCAAGGATGAAGCCAGAAACAAAATCAAATTAGAAACACAGGGTAACACTAACCAAATCAATAAATTGTGCATGACGTTTCTGTAGCAGCGTCACTCCCAAATTGTTGTTGTTGTTGTGCCCAATGAAGAGCCTCAGATGTCTCCATGCATCTCTATCACAGCAGCAGCAATGTCTACTGTCCACCCAAATTGTTGTTGTGTCCAATGAAGAGCCTCAGATGTCTCCATGCATCTCTATCACAGCAGCAGCAATGTCCACTGTCCACCCAAATTGTTGTTGTTGTGTCCAATGAAGAGCCTCAGATATCTCCATGCATCTCTATCACAGCAGCAGCAATGTCCACTGTCCACCCAAATTGTTGTTGTTGTTGTTGTTGTGTCCAATGAAGAGCTTCAGATGTCTCCATGCATCTCTATCACAGCAGCAGCAATGTCTACTGTCCACCCAAATTGTTACTTTGAGGATTTGGCCTTGTTGTTTCTAATCTATAATCAAAATTTCTACCTTATCAAAGTGAAACTAAGACACAATCTTCCTATTTACTAGAGAAGATGAAACACAAGTCAGAAAAAAGAGCTTTTTTATAAGAGGATGATCATAAAAGCTTTCGGGCAAAACGTCCTTCCACACATCTTGTCTGAAATCTTGTACAATTGTCCTGGACAGTAGACATTGGTGCTACTGTGATAGAGATGCATGGAGACATCTGAGGCTCTTCATTGGACACGACGACAACAACAATTTGGGAGTGACGCTGCTACTGAAACGTCATACACAATTTATTGATTTGGTTAGTGTTACCCTATGTTTCTAGTTTGATTTTGTTTCTGGCTTCATCCTTGGCAGATGATTGATCACTCACTTTCATCAAACTATGGCCTCATCATCTTTATAAAAGAAGCTCTTTGCCCCAGACTTGTGTTTCTATAATGTGAAACTAAAGCCGGAGAGACCTCCGGTCTATCAGGCAATGTGATCATCTTCCACAAGCAACAAATAGGCTGGTAAAAAATGGCCTTGAATAACCACTAAGCTATCTTGACGTTGTTGTGCCACTGTGCAGGGCGGAAAACTAGCTGGTCATATGTGTGTCAGATATTGGAAATGATTTGAACAACTTCTGTGTAATTATGTTTCTAACTAGTTCACAACCATTAGTTAACCAGGCTTATATATTATATGATGTCATTTTAAAAAGTTTGGCCTTTCACCATTAACTTTAAGGAGAAACACCTTATTCCTACTGTATAGTAGGTCTAGTGATTGGCCACACTTAGATCAATTGTAAAACGACATTTGAAAATTAATCCTGCATGTGTTTCTTTTGAATGAAAAATCAAAATTTATTTTAAGGGGAAATAACGATTATTTCAAACTTTAGGGATGAAGTATGAAAGGATGAATTGTGAAGAGAAAGAGTGTCCCTGGACACTTTATTTTCAGTTTTTCATTACTCTTTACAATTCATCCTTTCATACTTCATCCCTAAGGTTAGAAATAATCGTTATTTCTCCTTAAAATAAATTTCGATTTTTCGTTCAAAAGAAACACATGCGGGATAATTTTCAAATATTGTTTTACAATCATATGCCGCATTATATTGTATTATAAATTACTTAGATCAATGCGTTTAAGAGAAGAATTGGTAAAATAGAAGATCCAAACATGCCCTTTTTTTGTGAATTTGATAATGATGAAACCATTGAACACATTCTTTTTTATTGATGTATCTGAGTGAATACAGAAACACCTTTTTCACAAAAATTATTTAAGAATTGACACTTCCTCCAGTCACACTGTAAAATACTTCATTTTTAATTCTAGAACATTCAATGAAGTATTTTACAGTGTGACTTTATTCAACTTTATTCAACTGTAAATACAAAGCGCAATGTCCCGCCAAGGACACTGGCGCCCAAAGGAAAGCAATACAAGTGAGAGAGAGGGAGAATCTATTTATATATCCAAAAACATATGCACAAGGCATTTACCATATTCTTGAAATTGATTTCAAACAAGCATACTATATACATAGGTAATGTGACTGGAGGAAGTGTCAATCCTTAAATAATTTCTCGTGAAAAAAAAAAGAGTGTTTCTGTAATTCACTCAGATCCTCGCAATAAAAAATAATGTTTTCAATGGTTTCATCATTATCAGATTCCCAATGTTATAGAATGTTCTAGAAGAGCAAACCCTCGCTTTCTTGACACTATCAAACAGGCTAAATGCTAGCCTCAGAATTAACACGTAAGGTAGCTTTAATTTTATCCAACTTGAACCCAAACCTAGCTACCACTGGTGTCCCAGTTAATAGGATTCTATCCATCACATCTTACACCATATAGAACAACCATGTAACATAAACCTTTGTAGATAGTTTGAGTTAGTTGTGGCGTGTATAGTTCGCATAAAGCGAACGGTGCACGCAGGAGAAATAAATTTTGACAGATATTATATCTGAATAAGAATCACCAAGAGCCAAATCCATAAAAATATAAACTCAAGGTAATAAGACCAAATAAATAAATAGTGTGTGACATTTCGGTAACAGCATCATTACCTTCAGACAAAAATCTTCAGTACTTTTGTCTGAAAATGGTAACAACGCTGTTACCGAAATGTTACACACTATTTATTTATTTAGTCTTATTACCTTGGGTGTATAATCTATAATCCAAATTGTGCCTTATCATCCATAAAAATATATCGAGGTAAAAACTTCCTGTAAAGGTCAACACCCAGTTACAGAGCCAGAGTGTCCTTTATAGAGAGGTATCCTCTTACTGGAGAATTTGTCAATTACTAAAAATAGTAAATTTGGTGATGTGAACTGTCCTTTGTAGAGAGGTATCCTCTAGTAAGAGTGTCCTCTCATGGAGGTTTTACTGTACGTGCCATTTTGGTTACATTGATGTTATCAAAACATCACATATTATTTAATTTATTTGGATTTGGTCTTATTACCTTGTGTTTTGGAGGGTTGGTGGAAGGCTGGTTAAACCGTTTGGTTTTCGACCACTACGACCGGGGTTCGATTTCCGCATTGGACACTTTTTTCTGATTTAAAAAAAAAAAAAAAAAAACGCTTCAATGACCCTTGATTCTTGCAAAAGTCCAACCCCACCAGCAAGTGCAAGTAACCAAACGGGGCTCTGGCACATTTGTAAGTGCAAAGTCGAACTGCTTTTCACATGTGTAGACATGTGGTGCGCTTACAGTAAAAGCAGTCGCTAACTACCTACCATGATTATCATGGCCTGTACCACGTGTACTAGGGATAATTTAAAAAAAAAAAAAAAAACTTGTTTTTTTAATCTTTTATAAAGTTAAATATGATACCAATTTTTGAATTAAAAAATTCTCTTGTTGATACCTTTGTATTCAGTAACTTTTATATATATACTGTCTATAACACCCCCTCTTGGGACTCACCAAAATTGGGTGCTATAGACAGGTCACTTTTAATGTAAAATGTTTACATTTTAATGTTTAAAATCGGGCGCTATAGAGAGGGAGGCGTTATTTAGAGGGGGCGCTATAGACAGGTCTAACTGTCTATTGTCTATATATAAAACAGAGTATAGCTTAGATTACAATATTTGCCTATGGCTATACCAAATTGAAAATACCGTTCTCATCCAATATTACAATATTTTATGCCATATATATCATGTGATATATATTTATTTAAAAAAATTATATTAATTTTACAAATATATTCTATAAGATTATTAAACTTTAGAATATGTTGGAGAAATTAAGAATCGAAAAAAAAAAAATCTGATACTAAGGAATCAAAAAACTAGTTTGGGTTAGCTTCAAATATATTAGGCGAGTTTGATAGATTAAGTTAGTTGGGGGTTAAGCTTTTTAAATTTTTATTTTTACACCACACACAAAATATGGTATTATTAAAATTTAATGTTTTTTTATTATTATTACAGTAAAACCGCCCTGTAAAGGACAACACCTAATTGCAGGGTCAAAGTGTCCTTTAGGGAGCGGTGTCCCCTTACCGGAGAGTTGCTGAATAGTAAAAATGGTAATTTCGCAAATGAAAACTGTCCTTTGTAGAGAGTTGTCCTCTAGCACGAGTGTCCTCTCATGGAGGTTCTACTGTATTACATAGTGCAAAGTTTGCGGAAGAGCCTTGCTCAATGCAAATATTTAAATGTAATCTCTACCGTCTTAAAAGCTTATGTCCATAGTTTGCTTAAATACCATTTTTAAGATTCCACCCTTCAGTGTTGCATATAAAAACGCAGAATGATCCAATAGAGTATTAGAGCTCTAAAGAAGTGGTCTAGTAGATTAAATTGGAGAAGCCGCTGGGAGGGTTCACCACTGATGAACCAACCCTCCCAATGTTTTTTCATCGTAGTGGGGACAGTAGAAGTTTGATTTATTTGTGAAAAGAAACATTCACACTTTAATGTTTTCATTTGTTATATAGTGCAAAGTAAAAAGTGGTGGGTGGGATATTACACATAAGGACTCTTTGTTTACATTTGGCCAAAAATCTCCCACTCTCGTTATATCCATTTATATGAGGTAAAATGAGTTAAAATACTCCGCCTTTGCCGGTTCCAAGCCCAGATGAAAAAGGAGGAGGGGGAGCAGTAACAAGCTCGGTAAAAAACCTGGGTTCAGCTGGCCCGGCTGATAGTACCCTGTACGGGCTCCTAATCCAGGGATACAGGATGAGCAGCATCTGTACTCCATGTTTGGAGAAGCTGCACATGGCATCTGTTCCTCATGTCAGAGGCGGCCATTTCTTTTGGAGCTAAGTCGGCCTGCCACTGAGTAGTGCTCCCAGTCTTAATGACAAAGGCATTCTACTTCACTCAGTCATGATGGTTGTCAAACAGACACCATCAAGGGTCACAACTTGATACCCTAATATGATTGAGTAGAGATAAGTAGAAAAAGAGGAGAAACACCTTATTCCTACTGTACAGTAGGTCTAGTGATTGGCCACACTTAGATCAATGCATTTTAGAGCAGAATTGGTAAAATAGAAGACCCAACGTGCCCTTTTTTTTTTTTTTGTGAATCTGATAATGATAAAACCATTGAACACATTCTTTTTTATTTTTAACGAGGATCTGAGTGAAAACAGAAACACTCTTTTCACAAAAATTATTTAAGAATTGACACTTACTCCAATTAATTCTACAACATTCAAATCAACCCTTGCTTTCTTGGATTTATCAAACAGGATAAATCCTAGTCGTAGAATAAAAAAGTAAGGTAGCTTTAATTTTATCCAACTAGAACCAAAACCTAGCTACCACTGGTGTCCCAGTTAATAGGATTCTATCCATCACATCTTACACCATATAGAACAACCACGTAACATAAACCTTTGTAGATAGTTTGAGTTAGTCGTGGCGTGTAGAGTTCGCATAAAGCGAACGGTGCACACAGGAGAAATAAATTTTAACTGATATTATATATAATATCTGAATAAGAATCACCAAGAGCCAAATCCATAAAAATATACACACAAGGTATTAAGACCAAATAAATAAATAGCGTGCGACGTTTCTGTAACAGCATTTTTACCATCTTCAGACAAAAAAATCTTCAGTACTTTTGTCTGAAAATGGTAACAACGCTGTTACTGAAACGCCACACACTAATTATTTATTTGTATTTGGTGTTATTACATTGTGTGTATAATCTATAATCCAAATTGTGCCTTATCATCCATAAAAATATATTGAGGTAAAAACTTCCTGTAAAGGTCAACACCCAGTTACAGAGCCAAAGTGTCCTTTATAGAGAGGTATCCTCTTACTGGAGAATTTGTCAATTACTAAAAATAGTAAATTTGGTGATGTGAACTGTCCTTTGTAGAGAGGTATACTCTAGCAAGAGTGTCCTCTCATGGAGGTTTTACTGTACGTGCCATTTTGGTTACATTGATGTTATCAAAACATCATATATTATTTAATTTATTTGGATTTGGTCTTATTACCTTGTGTTTTGGAGGGTTGGTGGAAGGCTGGTTAAACCGTTTGGTTTTCGACCACTACGACCGGGGTTCGATTTCCGCATTGGACACTTTTTTTCTGATTTAAAAAGAAAAAAAAAAAACGCTCCAATGACCCTTGATTCTTGCAAAAGTCCAACCCCACCAGCAAGTGCAAGTAACCAAACGGGGCTCTGGCACATTTGTAAGTGCAAAGTCGAACTGCTTTTCACATGTGTAGACATGTGGTGCGCTTACAGTAAAAGCAGTCGCTAACTACCTACCATGATTATCATGGCCTGTACCACGTGTACTAGGGATAATTTAAAAAAAAAAAAAACTTGTGTTTTTTTTAATCTTTTATAAAGTTAAATATGATACCAATTTTTGAATTAAAAAATTCTCTTGTTGATACCTTTGTATTCAGTAACTTTTATATATATACTGTCTATAACACCCCCTCTTGGGACTCACCAAAATTGGGTGCTATAGAGAGGGGGTGCTATAGACAGGTCACTTTTAATGTAAAATGTTTACATTTTAATGTTTAAAATCGGGCACTATAGAGAGGGAGGCGTTATTTAGAGGGGGCGCTATAGACAGGTCTAACTGTCTATTGTCTATATATAAAACAGAGTATAGCTTAGATTACAATACTTGCCTATGGCTATACCAAATTGAAAATACCGTTCTCATCCAATATTACAATATTTTATGCAATATATTATCATGTGACATATATTTATTTAAAAAATTTACAAATATATTCTATAAGATTATTAAACTTTAGAATATGTTGGAGAAATTAGAATAAAAAAAAAAAAAAAAATCTGATACTAGGGAATCAAAAAACTAGTTTGGGTTAGCTTCAAATATATTAGGTGAGTTTGATAGATTAAGTTAGTTGGGGGTTAAGCTTTTTAAATTTTTATTTTTACACCACACACAAAATATGGTATTATTAAAATTTAATGTTTTTTTATTATTATTATTATTACAGTAAAACCTCCCTGTAAAGGAAAGACAACACCTAATTGCAGGGTCAAAGTGTCCTTTAGGAAGAGGTGTCCCCTTACCGGAGAGTTGCTGAATAGTAAAAATGGTAATTTTGCAAATTGAAAATTGTACTTTGTAGAGAGTTGTCCTCTAGCACGAGTGTCCTCTCATGGAGGTTCTACATTATTACATAGTGCAAATTTGCGGAAGAGCCTTGCTCGAGGCAAATATTTAAATGTAATTTCTACCGTCTTAAAAGCTTATGTCCATAGTTTGCTTAAATGCCATTTCTAAGATTCCACACTTCAGTGTAGCATATAAAAGCAGAATGATCCAATACAGTATTAGAGCTCTAAAGAAGCGGTCTAGTAGATTAAATTGGAGAAGCCGCTGGGAGGGTTCACCACTGATGAATTGGGCCTCCCAATGTTTTTTCATCGTAATGGGGACAGTAGAAGTTTGATTTATTTGTGAAAAGAAACATTCACACCTTAATGTTTTCATTTGTTATATAGTGCAATGTAAAAAGTGGTGGGTGGGATATTATACATAAGAACTCTTTGTTTACATTTGGCCAAAAATCTCCCACTCTCGTTATATCCATTTATATGAGGTAAAATGAGTTAAAATACTCCGCCTTTGCTGGTCCCAAGCCTGGATGAAAAAGGAGGAGGGGGAGCAGTAACAAGCTCGCTAAAAAACCTGGGCTCAGCTGGCCCGGCTGATAGTACCCTGTAAGGGCTCCTAATCCAGGGATACAGGATGAGCAGCGTTTGTACTACATGTTAGAAGTGGCTGTACATGGCGTCTGTTCCTCATGTCAGAGGCGGCCATTTCTTTTGGAGCTAAGTCGGCCTGCCACTGAGTAGTGCTCCCAGTCTTAATGACAAAGACAGACACATTCTACTTCACCCAGTCATGATGGTTGTCAAGTCTCAAGCTCTACAAGCTTGATACCCTAATATGATTGAGTGGTGATAAGAAAGATGAAGATATGAGGTAAATATTCACATATATAGGATGATAAGACACAATTTGGTTTATAGATTATAAACACAAGGTAATAAGACCTAATCCAAATAAATAAATAGTGTGTGACATTTCAGTAACAATGTTGTTATCATCTTCAGACAAAAGTACTGAATCTGTGTGAAGTGCTTGTATGAAGATGATAACAACATTGCTACCAAAACATCACACACAATTTATTTGGATTTGGTCTTATCACCTTGTGTTTATAATCTATAATCCAAATTGTGTCTTATCAAAATAAGACTTGATTCAAATAAATGAATAATGTGTGACATTTCAGTAACAGTGTTGTTACCATACTGTTGTTACCTAAAAACATCAGCATAAAATCTCTTTTATTTTATATTTCTTTTAAAATCTTATTCTTTTGTCTGATAATGATAACAACATTGTTACCAAAACGTCAAACACTATTAATTTATTTGGATTACATCTTATTTTCTTGTAGTTATTCACATATATAAAAAAGGCAACTTTACCATATGCAAATATAAATTATATTGACTCGGATCAATGATACATCAAAATTCTAAGCTAACCCCAGAATTAGGCTGGTGAATTCATCTCTTAACACTTAACATTTGAGTCAAACCTAGCCAATCAAAACATAATCAACAAAAAAATGTCAGAACATTTAGCAATTCAATGATTAGTATAGAGAAATAAGGAGATATATTTACATATTGTTCAATGTTTATGACAATTATATAAATGATCAATATACACTGATTATTATTACAACTACAAAGGTACTTGTTTGACATTCATAAGTAAAAAAACAGTTTTTATTCAAATATTACCAATCTTCATTGAAGGCAATGAATTATTACTTCTAAAACTATTCAAAAAGACTAAAAATGTACCATTATTATTGAAAAGTAAAGAATTATATATTAAATTCATGTTTATGCTATGAGAGAGAGAGATTAGTGATGTTAATTTATGCATGTGTAAACAAATCCGATTATAATGAATAGTGCGAATACTGTATTTATCCCATAAAACTATTAAATAAACTATTTACATGCGAGTGAGGGTTGAAACAAATATTTTGGCATGAAAAAATATTCAAATGTTATATTAAAAGCATTAAAATTTAGCAATCATTATAACTTAGTTTCAAAATTACCTGTAATTGAACAAAATGTACTAATTAATTCATCGCTAATTGTAGAAGAATTATTATCAAAAGAAGTTGACGCCATCTTAAAAGAAAAAAAAAATAAATAAACGATAGTAATTTAAAAGGATTTTTTTTTTTTCTAGCTGAAGTGTTTTAATAAGACAGGGTAACCAATTTATTTACAAATTTAGTAAATCTAATTTAAAGATTGAAAAAAATAATAATAATCTCTCTAGTCCCAAAAGATTTTAAAAAAAATGCTTAAGGCAAAAACAAAAATAGAAGCTTTTTGAAATTACGAAAATATTCCAATTTTTTTAAAACTATACTTCTAATTGAGATTTTACATCAATGAATATTTTCTCTCTCTCTCTCTCATTACTCCAAAAAATTTCTAGAACAAGATAATTAAAAATTTCCATAGAATTTTTCTTTCAAATATTTCTATACCAAAATTTTTGCTCTCCTGCAAGCAAGGATTTCAAAAAATTCTCAACAGCTCATTCATTTTCAGATTCATAGCATCTAATATTTTCTGGGAAGTATAATGATCTATTGTTATATTGCTAGAGAGTCCATCAAGCCGAATTCTACTTTTGGTGACTGTATGGACAAATATTCTCCAATTTGATCTGCTAGTGATCATCACTCACAGCTATCTAGTGACCTTCCAGTAGTTTTCTTGACCCCTTCTAGCCAGCTCATTGCAGGTCTTCCTTCTTCCTTTAATTTTTTTTTTTCCTGCAGTGCTTGATACAGAAGTGGTTTGCGAGTGCCTTATTCAATTTTTGCCGTTGGCCAAGTGAATTTGGCTCTTTCACCTTTTGAGACGATTTCTCTCTCCAAGGAATAGAGAGGGTTTTTCTTCTTTACAAGAATGAAGTCGAAAGTTTATCCCGGCTTTCATTAGGTCCCTTTTTGTGTTAGCCATCCCATTAAGATGTTGCACGCCTCCTACTGGAGCTGTACTCACACAATGAAGCACAAATAGAGGTTTTCCATTCATATGAATAGCGCCAATGAAGACAAATATTTTAGGGGAAGGTTACTACCAATCATCAATCTTGTATACAATGATGCTTCTGAGAACCAGTCTTGCAAAATAGCATGCTTCTGAGGACAATTGTGTGAAAGGACAGTACCACTATAAGGACAACCTCATTGAAGAAGAACTCCGCTGAGAGCCATGATCTTGTAGAAGAACCAGGCTGCTGAGACCAACTTTTTGTAGAAAAATAATATTGAGGATAACAAATTATTTAGTAGATGGTCGCCGTTGAGGGCCAATTCTCTTGAAGTACGATGCTGCTGAGGGCTTCAACTTTGAAGGAGACAACGGTGAAGAACAATTGGGTAAAAGAACATAGCTACTTGGACAAGTAATGTAAATGAACAACACACGAGTGAAAAAATTTCTAAAAGTACGATATATATTATATAGCTGAGGAACAACCTTATAGAATGAGACAACCGATGATAATCTTGAAGAAGAGAGGCCTCGCTAATTCCAATCTTATAGAAGAACTAGCGGATGTTCCCGGCTTCGCCTGGGTTTTACCCGAGTGAATGTTTGTCTAACGAACATTTGTTAAAACAATTCTCTATAAACTTATAAAACGTACTCGGCTTCGCCCGGGGTTTTACCCGAGTAAAGGTTTGTCTAGCGAACATTTGTTAAAACAATTCTCTAAAAACTTATTTAAAAAAAAAAAAAAGATATATTTTGATAATTTGAAACTCGTAAATTTGAATCTCTCGATAAAGTGAACATTTTTTCCCGGTCCCTGTGTGCCGTGTCATCCTGAATTTTGTCTTTCCTAATTTTCTACATTAGAAAATCATAGTTTTATCTAGTGAACATTTTTTCCCGTGTCACATTGCCGTGTCATCCTGAGATAATCTTACTTTTGATAAATAATATTTAAGATAACAAACTTAGTGATAAGAAAACTTGTTATCATCGTCACAATGGGAGCGCTGCTTGCGAGTTAAATCTACAAATCTGCAAATAACTCTAAGGATATTCAAGATATTCATGAAATTATTTTTCAAAAACCTTCCCGGTGATATACCTAATAATATCCCAAAATTTCACGGCGATTGGATGTATGGTTTTTGAATCTATAGAGTACAGACAAACAGACAGACATTCAATTATATATATATAGATGAAGCCGCCGATACCAATATTGTAGAAGATGATACCTCAGATATAAATATTGAAGTAGAATGAAGCCGCCGATACCAATCTTGTAGAAGAACGACGCCGCTAATACCAATCTTGAAGAAGATGATGTCGCAGATATCAATATTGAAGAAGATGAAGCCGCCGATACCAATCTTGAAGAAGATGATTGCTGGACCGTGACAGCGGGCGGTTGGCTCGGTAACACTGGAGCTGACGTCACTTCCTGTTGATGTAACCTGCGGCGTTGCCACGCTGACTTATTCTCTTTCTCCATGTTTACTATTTAATCTATATATAATCCCTTTACCTTGTAGTTAATTAAATAATAATTAACGTTGAGCGCTGTGTGTAATCAATTGGAATACAACAAAGATTATGAGACTGAAGAAGCGCAAGGCCTAAAACGTGAGACTGAAGAAGCGCAAGACCTAAAACGTTAGACTGAAGAAGCGCAAGGCCTAAAACGTGAGTAACCAAATTTCCTTTGATTACTTGGACCATCCTTTTTTCTACTTACCAAATATTTTGTAAAATGGCAAACACGACGATTACAAAATTAAATGGTGCTAATTACTCCAGCTGGAGCTTCCAGATGAAACTCGTTCTAATCGAAAACGACTTGTGGAGTTTGATCAATCCAGGAGAGGCTAGGCCTGACCCTAGTGACCTTGTTGCAACAAAACTTTTTTTTTGTCGCGGGAGGGTAAGGCGTTTGCAAAAATTTGCCTCGGGATTAATGATGAACAACAATTGCATGTTCAACATTTGAATACTCCGAAAGAGGTCTGGGAGGAACTGGAAAAATTATACGCACCAAAGGATAGTAGATATCGAGCCGTACAACTAAGAAGGCAGTTATATGCGAAAGGTTGACTCAGCACAGCAATATGGAATGGTATATGGGGAAGATAAACCACATTGTAAACGAACTGGCCCAAATTGGCGACAAAATTGATGATGGCGATTTGGCTATGGTTCTTTTGGGTGGATTACCAGAGGATTGGGACACCGTTGTCTCAACCATATGTAACTTGCCTGATTTAGACTTCACGACCGCCACAGTTAAAAGACGGCTGTTGGCAGAAGCAGAAAGGCGTTCGTCAAATCTACCAAAAGATGTGGGTGCCATGGTCGTTAATGCCTCTTCGAAGCCCATTGAAACAGAAAAACAATTTAAAGCAAAGATTGTTTGTTTCAAATGTGGAGGTGAAGGCCATTATGCAAGGGAATGCAGGAAGAAAGGAAAGAATGAACAAAGACCAAAGAGGTTTGACCAAAACAAAGGCGTAAATATGTCGGCAATGTGCAACACTTTGTTTGGAGCTACCGCCGAGACCTGGATCATAGATTCTGGAGCGACGCACCATATGACTCCCAAGAGAGATTACTTCACATGTCTGAAAGAGTGCACAAGCAATATGAGTTCCATCACTATTGCGAATGGCTCTTCTATAGAAGCATGTGGTATCGGTACTGTCAGTGCCAATATTGTTGGACACAAGGGAGATGCCAGAAAAATGGTTGCCCAGAACATCTTGTACGTTCCAGATATGCGTCACAGTGTTCTGTCTGTACTCCAAATGATAGAAAACGGTAGAAAAGTTGTCTTCAACAGGAGTGGTTGCCACATTATGGACATGAAAGGTAAACTCTTGATAGAGGGAAAGAAGTTGGGTAGACTTTACTACGTCCAGACTACTCCATCCTCTCCGATAGATCAGAATGATCGTGTTTCTCTTGCATCTGAATGCAAGGAAAAGCTTACACTGGAACTTTGGCACAAAAGGCTGATGCATGTAAATGCATATACGATAGCAAAGATGGCCAAGAACCAAAGCGTAAGAGGGCTTGATTGCAGCCCGGCAAAGCCAGAAAAGTGCGAAGACTGCTTGATCGGCAAGTCTTACCGTCTGCCATTCCTTCAACACTCACACAAGGAGGAAAAAGAAATCATGCCATTGGACTTGGTGCATGCGGACTTGATGGGTCCACTTGACGTATTGAGCTGGGGAGGAGCCAAGTACGTCTTAACCATCATTGATGAATCTACGAGATATACAAGTGTATTTTTCCTGAAAAAAACAAAGGCGGAACCCTGGGAAAAGTCAAAGAGTGGATTCAAGAATCTGAGAAACAAACCAGCCGGAAACTAAAAGGAATACGTACGGATAATGGCTTGGAATTTTGTTCCAAGGAATGGGACGCTTTCTGCACGAGCGTTGGAATAGTTCATGAACACACTATGACGTATACACCCCAACAAAATGGTGTGGCAGAAAGAATGAATAGGACACTCCTAGATCTTGTCAGGAGCACTATATCTGGAAGTGGTCTGCCAAAGGCTTCCTGGGCGGAGCTGACTTACACCGCAGCCTATGTCAGAAACAGAGTTCTCAACAATCACAATGGTGAAAGCACGCCATATGAACTGTGGACAGGGAACAAGCCTAGCCTTAAACACATAAGAGCTATTGGCTGTCAAGTATTTGTCCATATTCCAAGACAAGTCCGTAAATCCAAACTCGAAAGGAGAGCTGTCAAAGGTAACCTTGTTGGATATGCACTCAGAGGACGTGGCTACAGAGTGTGGATTCCTGAGATGAAGAAAGTGGTGGAATCTCGGGACTGTCTTCAAAGAGAGTGATGTATCGAGGAACGACAGCAACCGGGAGGTGCTTCCATCAGTTGAACACTACAGCTATGGGACTCAACGGGAGATTGAAGAGAATCCAGTGTCTTTATTAGATCAAGAAGACGTGATACCTACAGAAGAGGACAGCCATAATGAAGATACCGTGAAGCCTTCTCCTACTCGATCTCATCCAATGATCCTAAGGAACCAGAGAAATTCTCAGAACTCAATTGAACTCCTTAGTACCAAAGTAAATAAGGGAGATCCTACTTCGTATAAAGAAGCTATCCAAGGCCCTGAAGCTGAGCATTGGCTTGAAGAAATCGAAGAAGAATTGGAATCCTTGAGAAAGCACAAAGCTTGGGAACTAACAGAACTACCAAATGACTCTGCCCCAATTGCTTGTAAGTGGGAGAAACCTACACGAACTTCATCGTTCGAGACTTATGGACGGCGAAGTAATCCATAAAGAAGGGATCACTTCGAGGGAGGAGTTTGCTGGACCGTGACAGCGGGCGGTTGGCTCGGTAACACTGGAGCTGACGTCACTTCCTGTTGATGTAACCTGCGGCGTTGCCACGCTGACTTATTCTCTTTCTCCATGTTTACTATTTAATCTATATATAATCCCTTTACCTTGTAGTTAATTAAATAATAATTAACGTTGAGCGCTGTGTGTAATCAATTGGAATACAACAATGATGCCGCAGATATCAATATTAAATAAGAATGAAGCCGCCGATACCAATCTTGAAGAAGATGATGCCGCAGATGTCAATATTGAAGAAGATGAAGCCGCCGATACCAATCTTGTAGAAGAACGACGCCGCTAATACCAATCTTGAAGAAGATGATGTCGCAGATATCAATATTGAAGAAGATGAAGCCGCCGATACCAATCTTGTAGAAAAACGACGCCGCTAATACCAATCTTGAAGAAGATGATGCCGCAGATACCAATATTGAAGTAGATAATGTCGCAGATATAAATATTGAAGAAGCTGATGCCGCAGATACCAATCTTGTAGAAGAACGACGCCGCTAATACCAATCTTGAAGAAGATGATGTCGCAGATATCAATATTGAAGAAGATGAAGCCGCCGATACCAATCTTGTAGAAGAACGACGCCGCTAATACCAATCTTGAAGAAGATGATGCCGCCGATTCCAATATTGTAGAAGAACGATGCCGCAGTACCAATCTTGAAGAAGAACGATGCCGCCGATTCCAATATTGTAGAAGAACGACGCCGCTAATACCAATCTTGAAGAAGATGATGCCGCAGATATCAATATTAAAGGAGAATGAAGCCGCCGATACCAATCTGGTAGAAGAACTACGATTTAATTTCAGAGAAGTGAGGCTGTGATTAACGATACTTTTTCAGGCCCACATGGTGTACACTATTCCATTTGGTCCAAAGAAATATATTTGTTTTCTTATTATAATAAGTTGATAATTATCAACTTGGATTTTAGCCTGTATAAAGGATAACTTTCTATTATATATGGTTTAATTGAGTTATCAGTTTTCACCTAAAATTATAAACGACTATAGATTTTCTAGATAGGAATAAAGAGCCTTGGTTAATGAAAGTCAGCTTGTATCGACCTCTTCTGATTCTCATAAAGATAGAGGCTGCCTGGCCGGCATTCATATTTCTTGAAAAAAAGATACTTCAGCCAGTATAAATCTTTTTATTACCTCGACGTTTCGACAAAAAGCTTTTGTCCTCGTCAGGAGCAAACAAAAATTAAAACATATGGCAAGGCGTTATAATATTTTTTAACGCCTTGCCATATGTTTTAATTTTTGTTTGCTCCTGACGAGGACAAAAGCTTTTTGTCGAAACGTCGAGGTAATAAAAAGATTTATACTGGCTGAAGTATCTTTTTTTCTTCTGATTCTGATCGTTCTTGATGATATCCTGGAGTCCAATATTTTTGATAGAAATTATGGTAAATGCAATAGTGTCTTAAGTTTCCATCGATAATGTTTGGTAGCAAGATCTTCACTGGAAATGTTTTTTTTTTATATTCCATTGATTATTTTGTTTGTGAAACTTCAATTGAAATTTGCTAAAGAAATTCAACGTCTATATTATTTCGAGGGGGTGGTTTTCAGTAGCGGAGACTGTAGTCTCTAATGAATATGGTGATCAATTCGACTTTGATGGCTTTAGAACTTTACAACAATGGTCTTCTGTAAGCGTTGGGGCTCAGAATGCTATTAAGAGCTATAGGTTGTATTCCCGAAAATTCAAACAAGAGCGGCCCATAAGCAATCTGACGTTAGGTTGGCAGCCTTTCACTTGAAGCCAGGCCAAAAAGACAAGACAGATCAGTCTTCCAAGAACTTAATCGTCCAAACAAGTATGGTACATTCACATTAACTTGGGAATGAATACATAAGCGGGAGAGTAGGCCATTACAGAAAGTTCATGTGATCCAATATACTATCAAATAGTACTCCAATATGAAGGTACTTAGTGATCACTCACATTACCAGTTATCTTGGTGGCTAAGTCTCTTTACTGTATTGGTTTTCATCATTGACGGTTCTCCAAGGACATCAAAGCTCTTTAATATTGTTTTGTCCATTGAGAAAGATTCCTTTTGCTTCTGCAAGAAGAGAGATTATTTCGGTCCTTGTAGGTAGATAATAGGTTGATGAACCTCTTGTAGGGAATTTTACACCTATTGATAGCCATATATATACCATTCTTTTCATTGTTGTAAGATGGTAATGAGAAGATATTTTTACTTGTGTATGTCAGTGAATTTTGGAAATAATTCCTTATAAATGACTTGTAAATAGAGGTTCTGTGATTAATATCATAAGCCTAGAGATTTTCTCTTCCCCAGATACTAGAGATGTGATATAGGCATATTCACTTGTAACTTTTAAGAGATATAATAATGGGGGATTGTGTGTGTGTGTGGTGAGGATTAGCATAAACCGTCGAATTTCGTAAGCTATGACCCGGGTTCGAATCCCACATTGGGATTTTTTTCCCATGAGTTGAAATTGCTTCAATTGCTCCCGATACTTGCGAAAGTCCAACCCTACTAGTGAGTGCAAGTAACCAAACGGGACACTGGCACATTGTAAGTTCAAAAGTCAAACTATTTTCTACATATGTAGACATGTGGTGCCTCTTGTAGTAAAAACAGTCACTAACTACTACCCTCTATGATTACCCATGATACCCATCCTTCCCATCCCTGGACACTTTTATTTTTCCGTGTATCATTACTATTCACAAATCATCCTTTCATACCTCATCCCTAAGGTTATAAATAATCGCTATTTCTCCTTAAAATAAATTTTGATTTTTCGTTCAAAAGAAACACATGCGGGATAATTTTCAAATGTCGTTTTACTAATAATATAATGTGATTTTTACAGATATTTTAAAAATTGTCTTCTAAACTAAAAATGTTTGATACGAATTTGTCTTCTAAATTTTCTATGGTCACCTCTGTGGCTAGCGGAAAAAAAATTAACATTTATATGCTATAATGAAAGAGACGTATATTGCAGATTTACTTTATAGTATATACGAGGGGTGTCCCATAAGTCCGTGGCCCGACATATAAAGAAAATGACTAATAAAATTATTATGATTTATTTTTCAACATAATCCCCTTTAAGGTCTATACACTTTTTCCAGCGATGTTCTAATGCTTTTATGCCCTCCAAAAAGAACGATGTTTCAAGTGACTCAAAAAATGAGGTTACAGCATCAATGACCAGAAAGTGATTTTTTCAAATGAGGAAATAGGTGGAAGTCAGACGGAGCTAGATCTGGTGAATAGGGTGCATGTGGTAAAAGTTCAAAGCCAGAATCATAAATAGCAGCCATGACTTGCAGCGACCGATGACTCGGAGCATTGTCTTAATGGTAAACAATCTTCCTGGACAACATTCCTCTTCTCTTTTCCTTGATAGCTTCTCGTAGTTGCTTCACAAGATTTGCATAATAATTGCCAGTGATGGTTTGACCCTTATTCAGAAAGTCTAGAAGAAGCACACCCTCGGAATCCCAAAAGACAGACACCATAACCTTCCCTGCTGATGGAACTGTCTTGGCTTTCTTGGGGGGAGGGGAACCGGAGTGTCTCCATTGCATGGATTGTTGCTTGGACTCTGGTGTAAAGTGATGGGTCCAAGTCTCATCCATGGTAACAAATCTATTAACAAATTTCTCTGGATTGGCTTCAAATAACGCAAGATTGTCCGAAGATAACTTTCTCCTTACAGCCTTTTCATCGGGTATCAAAAGTTTGGGAACCCAACGGGCAGAAAGCTTCCCGAGGCCCAAGTGTTCTCTCATGATCCGATCCACTGTTGTTTTTGGAATACCCAAGGTCTCTTCTATCTGACGAACTGTCATTCTTCTGTCCAACATAACCAAATCATGTATCTTGTCGATGTTTTCTTGAGTAACTGACTCAACAGTCTTCCTGGTCGATGTTCGTCTTCGGTGCTGATCCTCCCTAATTTAAACGCAACTACCCATTTTTTTTACTGAACTATAGGAAGGAACATCTTCCTTTAATGTATCCACCATATCCTCATAGATTTCTTTCGGCAACATTCCTTTCTTACAAAGATATTTTATTACAGCACGAATCTCGTTTGTCTCCATTTTAGATAATTCGTGTTTCTTGTCCTCTTTCAGAGCCTATAACAAAAAAAAAAACGGTTAGTTGTAGAAACTTAAAAATTTACATATCTTTATACAAGGCTTTAAGGTATATATGGTAAAATTTATTAATTTCTAATATTTTGTTCTCATGGTTGGGCCACGGACTTATGGGACACCCCTCGTATATCTCTCTAAATATATATACACTCGTGAACAAAACTTAAGGAAGTTAAAAGTCTTTTTATGTCGCCGGTCGTCTTTTTTTTTTTTTTTTTGTGAAGGAAACAGAGACAATTGTGTTCACCCTTGGTTATCTTGTGTGTCTTCAATAAAGATCACTGTATATCAAATATCTTTTAGAGTTATTGTCTGAATCCCGATATACATCCTAAAAGTTACAACTCCCTCAAGTTTTTTCCATGAGTGTATATCTAAATGCTTTGTTAATGATATTTATAGATAAACTTATCGGAAATAGGACATATCACATTTAAGAATGAATCGGAATTAGGACCAAAATTTGAAAATAACTAATTCAATTTCATATATTTTCAACTAATTACATTTAAGAGATTGAAAAAAAATGTTTTTAAATTGCGTAGTTTTTTTTAGAAATTAATTTTTATTTCTCTATGTGTATACATAAGGGAGATATAGAATAATTCAGAATTAATTTTTTTAAAGAAGGTTTTATAGTAATTTTAAAATATGATAAAAATGACGGATTTTAGATGGCATTATGACTAATGTAGGTAACAAACCGGGATATCGCGAGCTGTATACTGAAGCTGAGTCATTAGAAGATTTACTCCAAGATGGTGAAATGGGGTGAAGACAGACTCTCCAGGTAGGATAGTGCCAGGTGTCTTATCAACTACCAGGGTTGCCAGCCATGTTGACCGCTCTTATCTTCTCACCTTTGAACATACCTGAGGACAGACGCCATGCTGCGAGCTGAGGCTATCCTCGGATTGATCTTCGTGGTCCATTTACTTCCAGGAGTTCTTCCACAAGATGGTAAGTCCATTCTTCCATTGTGCCATACCATATCTAATTCGTTCCTATTTTGAAAGATTGCGTTGAAAATCCAAGAAAAAAAGATATATTGAATCTATAATCCTTTTTCTCTCTCTCTCTCATGACCTTACTGAACCCAGTTCTACCTAAAAAAACGAGATAAATTTCATCGTTTTTTTAAATTGCAGAACGATCCACGATTTTGCTTATCATCTTCGCGCAGGGGCCATGAAAATTGCAGAAAATACTTTTAATCAAGTACTCCGCAAAAGGTTTCTTCACCAATCTATTAATATACTCGAGAAATCTTGCGAATATTAATAAATTAGTAAATAAACATTTTACGGTATACTTAATTAATTATTTCGAGATAGAATTATAAATATTCTTTTATATATACGCTTTAAAACCTATTTGCGTACGAAAAATAGAGGATAACTCTGTCTAGTTTCCTTTTCTCATCAACTTAATCAACCTATTTCCATACGATAAACCCCAAGATAGCTGTTTTTATTCATTTTCATAAGCTTATTCAGCTATTTATACTCGTAAGACCTCAATAGTTTTCAACAGTCCCTTTCAACATATTTCTAACGGAAAAATATATAGAAAAAAAAAAAAGTCAAATTATAATCAACTTAAATCATCTCTTATCAACAAGGTATCTTCAATTTCAAATTTATTTCATCAATTCAAGGTTTAATTCTAAAGATGGAATGGTTATCACAGACCCAATGTACTCATGATGGTTACAACCATCCTCATGAAACTCGACTATATAAAATATATAAGGTTTATATCTTGATAATAAAGAGAATTTGAGAACAAACGCACAAAATTTAACGAGTAGTATTTCAACGGTGTTTTTTTATTCTCAAAATATTAAACTATCCTTATATGATTCATTCTTATGGTGAAAACACTTTACGCAATATTGCGCAACACTACTTTGAGATAACTCTCTATGATCTTATTATTCCTTTATATAAATATAATTATTTATTATAACATTTACGTATTGTCCAAATAATATAACATACGTAAATATATAGATAATTTCATTATTTTAAAAATACAATACAATAATTTGTTATAAAGAGACAAAGTTGTTATCTATCTTTGCAATTTTATGAAGGACTGCCATCTATTGACCATTTTTAGAATTAAAAATTTGTTTCTATGATTCTAAATATAGTGAATTATGATAAAAATATAATAAACATAAAAATAAATTTTACTTATAAATTTTATTAGCACTAAATAATAATAATAATAAATATAGCGAAGATATTTATAAATATTTAAAATGAATAATGTAATATTTTAATATTTTCTCTCTCTCTCTCTCTCTCTTTTGATAAATCATTTTTAGCATAGGCTAACTTGGCGTCATTTTATAACTATGTAATTCTCAGTATGTTTCTTTATTTTTAAATATTTTGGGTAAATATATGATTTTTAATTTTTATCTATATAAAAATAACCGATAAAATTGGTTTCAAAATTTTAATATACAAAATGGCGAGTTAATACCTTTTATTTAATTGATGTAAAACCGGTTAAATTGTTAATTATTTACGAGTGAATTAGCAATGTTCGATGCATGTATTTATGTATTATTATACTATAAAAAAAATAAACAAAACGGCTTATGAGGATGTATATCTTGTTTTATTTTATGTTATTTCAAGCTTTCAGGTATTACAAACCCATTTATAGGAATATATGACAGAAAATGTCATATGCGGTAATGCTCAATGAATGTATTTATATATACAGTAAGCCTCCCTTTAGCGGACATCCCGCTAGCGGACACCTCTCCACAAAGGAGAGTTTTCATTTGCAAAATTACCATTTTTACTATTTAGCAACTCTCCGGTAAGAGGACACCTCTCTCTAAAGGATACTTTGGCTCTGTAACTAGGTGTGGTCCTTTACAGGGAGATTCTACTTATATCCTATTAAATCATTGAATAATTTCACCAAATTTCTTTCGTATTGTAAGCTATATATGTGCACAGGACAACACCCAATAAATTATGTTGTTCTGCTTGAATAAACAAGATAAAACACTAGGAGGGTTCACCAATGATGAGTCAGGCTCTTTTAAGGTTATATTAATAGAAATATATTTTTTAATGATTCTTTGCGCTATTCTGTAACGTAGAAAATTAGGAAATACAAACTTCAGGATGACACAGCAATTTATTTAGGGCTAAGGGCAGAATCAAAATTGATAAAATACAAGATCGGTTCAAAATCACATTAATAGGTACCGCTCAACAAGAGCAACTTAGTTCATGATAATTGAAACAGTGAATAAAATGTGAAGGTTATTCACATATTAAACAAAATTTTAATGCGGGATTCAATCCCGGTTCATGACTGTCGGGAATCGAGGGTGTTATCCACTTGTCCACCGACTCTTTTATGTTCTGCATCCTGGTTCAAAATCACATTAATAGGTACCGCTCAGCAAGAGCAACCTAGTTCATGATAATTGAAACAGTGAATAAAATGTGAAGGTTATTCACATATTAAACAAAATTTTAATGCGGGATTCAATCCCGGTTCATGACTGTCGGGAATAAAGGGTGTTACCCACTCGTCCCACACACTTGGTGTGTAAAATACAAGAGAAGCAATGAGGGAAATTTCCGCACAGAGTAATAAAAAATATAAACATCAAAATTAATAATCTGGATGTATAAAATAATAAATACTTTGCTACAATATTATATTTTAAAAAAATTCAGGGATTTGTTTCTTACATACCATTCTTGATATCTCTAGCTTTCGGGGCTTTAACACCTCCTTCTATAGAAGAGTATTCTTGAATAATTGTAAAAAAGAGTCACATATATTTGAGAATATACTCACGTAGAAGGACAATAAAGAAGGAAAGCTATAGATTTTACATATTGTATATAGATATAGTCACATCAACCAATAATTTATTTAAGGGGGGTCGGTGGAAGGCTGGTTAAACCGTTTGGTTTTCGATCACTACGACCCGGGTTCGATTCCCGCATTGGACACTTTTTTTCTGTTTTTAAAATAATAAAAAAATGCTCCAATGGCCCCCCGATTCTTGCAAAAGTCCAACCCCACCAGCGAGTGCAAGTAACCAATCGGGGCTCTAGCACATTTGTAAGTGTAAAGTCGAACTGCTTTTCACATGTGTAGACATGTGGTGCGCTTTCAGTAAAAACAGTCGCTAACTACCCACCATGATTATTATGGCCTGTACCACGTGTACTAAGGATAAGCAAAAAAATATATATTTAACTCCTGACATTTCAGTGACTTGCTGTGACTCTCCTCCACAATTCCCCTGAGAAGAATGATGTCACTGAAACGTCAGGAGTTAAATAGATCATTGATTGATATGGCTGTGTTCTTTCTGAATCTACTTCCAACTAACAAATGATCTACGTAATTAAGTTACCTATCTCTGAATGATTTTTTTTTTACCTAATAGAAAAATCATTGTACAATAAATTGATAAAGAGATAGCAATCCCTCAAAATATTTTGAGAAAAATTTGTTTTTTTCTTTCATAGATTTAGGTACGATCTTTTATATATAAATATATTCAATGGGTCGCCTCTTGACTAAAAAAAAGTTTCAATTGAAAAACACCGAATTGTTTCAACATTCCTATTATCATAAAGGTTTTCAAATTCTTAATATTTCTCCAGGAGTATAATCTCGCTTAGTAATAAAATGTATCAAAATTATAAAATTGGTTATTGAGGAATGACGAATATTTTAAAATCTCCAATTGTATTAATTCTCAATTATTTAAATACACTCATGGACAAAACTTAAGGATGTTGTATCTTTTAACATGTATATCGGGATTGAAACAATAACTCTGAAAGATATTTTATACATAGTGGCCTTTATTGAAGATGCACGTGATAATCAAGTGTGAAAAAAATTGCCTCTGTCTCTCCTTCAAAGCAACAGATAACGGGCAACATCATGGACTTTCTACTTCCTTAAATTTTGTCTATGAGTGTATATTGGGGGAAATATTTACGGAGGCTCAGCTCATCAGTGACATTTACTACCAGCTGTTTTGCCTGTTTAACTCATTTTTCAATCGATTTCTTTAACATACAGTATTTTTATATTTCCTCTTTAAATAGTAGCGTATACCTTAGGAATGTATATAAAAAAAAAGGTTAAAATTAAAAACCGGATTCTCTCTCCCTCTCCTATAAATATTAACGACAGAAGTTTTTCAAAAACCTCTAAACTGTTTTCCGAAGTTGATGGATATTCTTTGATCGAAATTTTGACAAAAAAAACGTACTAATATAGAAATGAGATATTCTAGTTGCTGTGTCCGTATATATATATATATTTTTTTTTTTGTTAAAATATCAATATATATTTTAAAGAGCAATTTTCTGTTGTTGTTGTCGTGTCCAATGAAGAGCCTCAAATGTCTCATGCATCTCTAGCAATTTTCTGTATATGATTGATTTGTAAATTCCTTAATAAGTAATACTCAAGTACTTTTATTTTTTAAAATGTACCGATATTTGTAGCACCGTGATCTGGTTCATGTGTACAAGTTTTCTGGTATCCCAACTGATGTGGTTGTTCTTTGTAGCACCGTGATCCTGTTGGTTTGTACAAGTTTTCTGCTTTGTAGCACCGTGATCCTGTTGGTTTGTACAAGTTTTCTGCTTTGTAGCACCGTGATCTGGTTCATGTGTACAATTTTTCGGCATCCCAACTGATGTGGTTGTTCTTTGTAGCACCGTGATCCTGTTGGTTTGTACAAGTTTTCTGCTTTGTAGCACCGTGATCTGGTTCATGTGTACAAGTTTTCTGGTATCCCAACTGATGTGGTTGTTCTTTGTAGCACCGTGATCCTGTTGGTTTGTACAAGTTTTCTGCTTTGTAGCACCGTGATCTGGTTCATGTGTACAAGTTTTTCGGCATCCCAACTGATGTGGTTGTTCTTTGTAGCACCGTGATCCTGTTGGTTTGTACAAGTTTTCTGCTTTGTAGCACCGTGATCTGGTTCATGTGTACAAGTTTTTCGGCATCCCAACTGATGTGGTTGTTCTTTGTAGCACCGTGATCCTGTTGGTTTGTACAAGTTTTCTGCTTTGTAGCACCGTGATCTGGTTCATGTGTACAAGTTTTTCGGCATCCCAACTGATGTGGTTGTTCTTTGTAGCACCGTGATCCTGTTGGTTTGTACAAGTTTTCTGCTTTGTAGCACCGTGATCCTGTTGGTTTGTACAAGTTTTCTGCTTTGTAGCACCGTGATCCTGTTGGTTTGTACAAGTTTTCTGCTTTGTAGCACCGTGATCCTGTTGGTTTGTACAAGTTTTCTTGCATCTTCTTCGTTCTCCTTTTTTCACCGTCCTCGACCTCGCGGTTTATCAATCACATCAGTTGGCTGACCTGATGTACCATTGGTATCTTGTCAGATCGGCATGCGGCCTACTTGGTTCAAAGTGGAATATCACAACCATCGTTGAGCCAATTTAGACTTTATGTATATACATGCGTCATGAGAGACACATCTCACTTTAAAAATGCATTAAAACAACAACAAAACCTTTATTAAGACCTTATACAGATTCTCCAAGCAGAGAATAAAGGATATGTACAGGAAAATAACAGTAATTGTACAAAAATTTGCATTAAAGTAATGGATTGTGCTTATTTTCTCAGTACATAACATAATATGAAAATTCGAAACTATTATAGATGCGTATGATTCTTTTAAAAATTAAAGAATCACTACTGTCCTTATTGTCATGGAAAAATTAATGGGAGGGCCTGGCTCATTATATAGATATTGCTTAATTTTTAAAAGAATCATACGTGTCTATAATAGTTTCGAATTTTCATAACAGATGGCACGCTAATGTATCATAACATAATGGTGGTAATAAATAATGTATTATAACTCCAGTTTTTGGGGTATACAGGTTGAGTTTTGTCGGAATTGGCCAAAACTAGTGTTGTGGCACATTCTTTATCAACAACAGTTCTGAACTAGGGTGAAAAATGAAATGTATTGTTTTAATGCATTTTTAAATGGAGAAGAGATTCTTTGGGTATATGAATACCATCCTCCCAAAACTTTATCTCACATATATATATAAGAAAATATTGAAAATAAAGAAGGCATATTCTGACCAGGAGCACATGTGCTTTTTAGATGGCAGAGCGATTTCTGTTCCACCAGATGGCGCTCTGCCATCTAAAAAGCACATGTGCTCCTGGTCAGGATATGCCTTCGTTTTTTTTTTTTTTTCAATGCCAACACCTGACCTTTTTATTTTTCTATTATTTTTCACATACAAGTATTAATATAAATATATAATTCTCTATGATATATGGCGGGAGAGAGAAAACACGCACACACAATCTTCTCAACGTTTATTTTCATGAATATGATATTGTTTTATAATCATTTTTATTCACTTTTCAACCACATTAGTTCGACACTTCCACAATCTCGAGGTCTATTATCAATGTGTTAAAGAGCACTAGTGTTAAAACCACTTATACTCTAAGGGAACAATACACTTACATACGTAGAAATCATTACAGATGTTGTTACAACAAAATATATTTGGAAACTCTACATATCATCTTACTCCTAGTTCGAATTGATTTTTTTTACATATGAATACTTTTTTTTTTGCAAATAGACGTCGGCAAGAGACAGTCAAAATAACAGTGCTCTATAGACGAAGGGTCCCCGCATGATGGGCATTGCGGTTGACTATGGCCTTTTGGATATGGTAACGTTCTTCTTCTTTCTTATCTCCACTCAATCATATCTCGGTGAAGTAGAATGCGTCTGCCTTTGTTATTAAGACTGGGAGTACTACTCAGTGGCAGGCCGACTTAGCTCCAAAAAACATCTCAGTCGGGACTCGAACCCGGGACCTTTGGATTAGAAGTCCAACGAGCTATCCACTGAGCTACTGGGATACAAAATGGTAACGCTTATTTTCATAATTCAATAAAAATAATCCCTTGTATCATATTAAGATGAAAACATCAGGCTTCCACAGGGATAACTTTATTTTTAAAATTTTAAATCAAATCTCTAGAGATAGTTGTTCTATGCCCGAAAGCCTAGAGATTTGAATAAAATCTTTTTTAAAAAGTAACTTGTCCCTGGAAAGCCTGATGTTTTCACCTTAATAGATTCTCATTTTATTATTGCTTAAGTGTCTAATAGCAAAGGACTTACGCAATACTAGGGCGGGCTGAGATAACATTTTATCGTGGAAAAAAGATAGTTCAGGTGGGATTCTCTTATCCAAACGTCTGCACTAGAGTTCTCAACCTTTTTTTTCTTTTTCTTCATCAACGACATACTTCAACGTTAAATAAAATTCTAACAACACATAAGAAGTGAGTGTATACATTATAGACTAGATTCCTACCAGACGTGCATAGAGTTGAGCAATAATCAAATGAACATCTATTAAGGTGAAAACATCAGGCTTTCCAGGGATAAGTTACTTTTTAAAAAGATTTTATTCAAATCTTTAGGCTTTCGGGCATAGAACAACTATCTCTAGAGATTTGAATTAAATCTTTAAAAATAAACTTATCCCTAGAAGTCTGATGTTTTCATCTTAATATCATACAAGGAATTATTTATTGAAAATTTGAAAATAAACTTTACCATATCCCAAACGCCTTAGTCAACCGCAATAGCCTATCATGCGGGGACCCTCCGTCTATAGACAATTGGAAACTTTCGAGCATTATATAGCAGCAATTCTCGAAAACTCGGTGGAAATCCTCAAGCAGTTTAGACTATTTTATCCACCAGACTGCTTTCAGATTCAAATATTTGAATGTAATTCAACTGTCCTAAAAGCTTATGTCTATAGTTTACTTAACTACCATTTCTAAGATTCCATCTTCCAGTGGAGCATATATAAGCAGAATCTTTCAATAAAGTTGTTGTCGTGTCCAATGAAGAGCCTCAGATGTCTCCATACATCTCTATCACAGCAGCAGCAATGTCCACTATCTTGGGTTGGAAAATGGGTGCCGTTGCCATGTTAGTCACCTTGGAAACGAACCAGAATTTGGTCGAATATTCCAAGGGTCCAGGAGGGGGACGCAGGGAGGTGTGGTCGGACTTCTCCCCCCCCCCCCCCTTCCCCTTCAATACAGTATTAGAGCTCTTAGAGCAGTTTGGTGGATTAAATTGAAGAAACCGATTGGATAGTTCAACATTGATGAGCCACACACACACAAGCCTCTTCAATATTTTTATCGTAGTAAGGTCAGTAGTTTTTTTAAAGATAAATTCGTTCTTGATAACTTTTATTTCTTATCGAACAGGCTACTAACCAAATTTTCGAGCCCGAAGACATCAAGCTTTTAGAACAGTATGGTGGATTAAATTGAAGAAGCCGATAACCATTGATGAGCCAAAGCCTCTTCAATATTTTTTATCACAGTAAAGACAGTTTTTTTTTAGATAAAGTCATTCTCAATGTTTTTATTTCTTGTCGAACATTTCAAATTGGAAACCAAAAGACCCAAGTAGGTTGCAAGACCGGCAAAGAACACTGCATGAGGGGATGCTGCTAGGCCTGAAAAGAGGCCTTCGGTTATCAGACAACCAAACACAGCGGGGTAAACATGGCGGCGAGGCCTTATCACGTACTAATTTCTACTTCCTCATTGGGGGAGGCCAGCCCCAAGGAAGGACCTGTTCCGGTCTACCTCGGCGCATGACTTTGTGTATTCAGTTTTATTTGCATATTGACGCCATACGACTATAATACCAATAGTATATATAATCAGATTATCAAGGCAGCTCTGAATTTGAAACGGAATATATGCAAATACGAATGCAAATTTTCCACATAAAGACATATAACCATTTTTTAAACTTCTCTGTATAATAAGTATATTTATTTTTATAAAAACTTCTTATATAAATCTCTCGAGCTAGTGTTGGGAAAAATGGAAGCACACTTTTTAATTACAAGTAATTGATATGGGCAATTTGTATTGCATATTAAAAGCTCAATTAAATAAGACAAAATACAAATGGCTAAATAGTGTGCATATAATAATCAATTTATTATATATACAAGTATGAAAAAATAGTACAAATGTAACATTGTACTGGGATAAGGTGCATAAATCATGAAAAAAGAAAAAGGCATCTCCTTATCGTGCAACTGAAAGTTGCTGATGGCTGAGCGCCATCTATCGGAATAAATATCAACTATTCTCGTTGATTTTTTTATTCCATAATTGGCCAAAATACCCATTCTTGATTAATCAAGAAAAGCTAACCACGGACGCGTTTCGGGCTGTTGGCCCTCATCAGCGTGGTGCAAGCTGTACCTCAAAGACCAAAAAAAAAATTGGTCATTAAGGCATCCTGAAAAATCATGAAACGGGTAGTTAAGGCCAGAATTGCGTGAGGACTCTACACAATGTGAAAAAATAGTACAAATGTAACATTGTACTGGGATAAGGTGCATAAATCATGAAAAAAGAAAAAGGCATCTCCTTATCGTGCAACTGAAAGTTGCTGATGGCTGAGCGCCATCTATCGGAATAAATATCAACTATTCTCGTTGATTTTTTTATTCCATAATTGGCCAAAATACCCATTCTTGATTAATCAAGAAAAGCTAACCACGGACGCGTTTCGGGCTGTTGGCCCTCATCAGCGTGGTGCAAGCTGTACCTCAAAGACCAAAAAAAAATTGGTCATTAAGGCATCCTGAAAAATCATGAAACGGGTAGTTAAGGCCAGAATTGCGTGAGGACTCTACACAATGTGAAAAAATAGTACAAATGTAACATTGTACTGGGATAAGGTGCATAAATCATGAAAAAAGAAAAAGGCATCTCCTTATCGTGCAACTGAAAGTTGCTGATGGCTGAGCGCCATCTATCGGAATAAATATCAACTATTCTCGTTGATTTTTTTATTCCATAATTGGCCAAAATACCCATTCTTGATTAATCAAGAAAAGCTAACCACGGACGCGTTTCGGGCTGTTGGCCCTCATCAGCGTGGTGCAAGCTGTACCTCAAAGCCATCAGCAACTTTCAGTTGCACGATAAGGAGATGCCTTTTTCTTTTTTCATGATTTATGCACCTTATCCCAGTACAATGTTACATTTGTACTATTTTTTCACATTGTGTAGAGTCCTCACGCAATTCTGGCCTTAACTACCCGTTTCATGATTTTTCAGGATGCCTTAATGACCAATTTTTTTTTGGTCTTTGAGGTACAGCTTGCACCACGCTGATGAGGGCCAACAGCCCGAAACGCGTCCGTGGTTAGCTTTTCTTGATTAATCAAGAATGGGTATTTTGGCCAATTATGGAATAAAAAAAATCAACGAGAATAGTTGATATTTATTCCGATAGATGGCGCTCAGCCATCAGCAACTTTCAGTTGCACGATAAGGAGATGCCTTTTTCTTTTTTCATATACAAGTATATATCCGACGTGTATATCCGACAAGAAATTAAGTAATAGATACAGGGGAAAAAAGGATTTAAATTGAGACCATTAAATAAACCCCTTCTGCACTCATTGAGCCTGAAAGGAAACCAAGTATAGAAACTAACATTCTATAAAATTCTGAACACAACACAATCATACAATAAAGAAAATGTTGAAGGAAATAGATATATGCCAAGTTCAGGCAGTCAGTCTACGGATTTATGAAATCATACGTCCAAAGAAAGACGACAAGTTCAGACAACCACTCCACAAAATTCTGAAATCCTCCATCCAAAGAAAGACGACAAGTTCAGACAACCACTCCACCAAATTCTGAAATCCTTCATCCTAAGAAAGACGTCAAGTTTAGACAATCACTCCACCAAATTCTGAAATCTTCCATCCAAAGAAAGACGCCAAGTTCAGACAACCACTCCACCAAATTCTGAAGTCCTCATCCAAAGAAAGACGCCAAGTTCAGATCATCACTCCACCAAATTCTGAAATCCTCCATCCAAAGAAAGACGCCAAGTTCAGGCAATGACTTCACCAAATTATGAATTTCTCCATCCAAAGAAAAATGGCAAGTTCAGACAATTACTCCACCAAATTCTGAAATCCTCATCCAAAGGAAGACGACAAGTTCAGACAATCACTCCACCAAATTCTGAAATCTTCCATCCAAAGAAAGACGCCAAGTTCAGACAACCACTCCACCAAATTCTGAAATCCTCCTTCCAAAGAAAGACGCCAAGTTCAGACAATCACTACACCACATTCTGAAATCCTCCATCCAAAGAAAGACACCAAGTTCAGACAATCACTCCACCAAATTCTGAAATCCTCCAGCCAAAGAAAGACGCCAAGTTCAGGCAGCTAGAGTCTATCGACAATCATCCAGTTAGGATTGTCCTCCAGGTTATCTCCGGGCTGATACCGCGAGAATGGAGTGTCTTGCTCACAAGGTTTGTCCTTCTAGATTGGACTCTGATCGTCGTTCTAGGAAAATCTTTTTGACTTATTGCTGAAAAAAGCCAAAATCATGACCAACTTAAACTATATATAACATAGAAAAAGGATTGTTAGAAAAATACAACACAGCGAATACATATCCCTTATCAAATAAATTTGTACTTTGTTTATGAGTCATTGTTCTCACAAGATACGGTATCCTATTGCATTCTTCAATACTCTATATTTCATGGGTAAAGGAAAAATGAACAGCTTTTAAAGCCTATCATTGAAACAAGTAAAAAAAAATTACAAACTTCTCTCTGAAGCGTTGACCAATGAGAGGTCGCATATATACACATACCCAACATACACACAGAGCCTTTATTGAGACACCAGTCTTATACAGATTCACCTCTCTCATTGCCCCTTGCAACTATTTCCCAAGATAATTATCATGATTATAATATATGAAGTTAACGAAAAATTGCGCTATAAATATTAGAAGAATGAAAATAAAACCTTTCGCAAAAAGTTTCTTTTTATTATATTTCACGCGAGCTTCGGGCTAGAACCGCCCTTCTTTTTTTGCCTGTAGAAGGGCGGTTCTAGCCCGAAAGCTCGCGTGAAATATAATAAAAATAAACTCTTTGCGAAAGGTTTTATTTTCATTCTTTATTATAATATATCATTGATTATAATCACTCACCTTCATGCAGTGGAGGAGAAAACAATAAATCCAAGTTCTTTTTCCTACTTACTGTTTTGCAAAAGTTGTATAGGGACAGAGGAACCATTCGAATTAATATGGCGCTGGTTAAAATATTTTGCGCTGAGTTAAGGTGGCTTTGTGTACTTATTCTGCCAGTTTCAAGAGTCCGGCAGAAAATCTGAGAATATTGTTATAAAAATGAAACAGAATAGATGACAAAAATAAACAAAAAGATTCAAGAGAAAACTGTGGAAAGCAATAAAAACTACAGAGATTTCTCACACACACAATTATGTTATTATTATTATTTTAGAATTCAAGCTTTCAAGCGATAATCGCTCTTCAAAATGCTTGATTAAAAAAAAACATCGACTATTTATAAACACTTCTCTTAAGAAAAAGTCTATGTTTTTTTTTTTTTTAATTAAGACCGTTGAAAAGTTATTATCACTTGAAAGCTATCATTTTAAAAATAATAATAAAAAGAAACTGCAATAAATATTTGTATTTTTTAAACGCAATGTTTGTGATATACCTCATAACCAAGACTTGTATATACTAATGGACAATTATTATTATTATTTTTTTTTTTTGAAGGTGAGAAAGGCAATTTTGTTCACACTTGGTTATCTCGTGTGTTTTCAATAAAGATCACTGTGTGTCAAATATATTTCAGAGTGTTATTGTCCGAATCCTGATATATACATGCTAAAAGGTACATTTTCCTTAAGTTTTGTGAATGAGTGTATAAAACTGATTGGTTGTTTATTTTGTTGATACTTTCTAGGGTTGTGTGATGAAATTGTGGTTAAATAAATATATCCGTTACTGCCTTGCTTGCTCGGCTCATATTATGAGCATCTGGGGTTTTCGATATTTACGTTTATGTCGTACCCAGACGCTATTCGTGTACTTTGTCCACTTAGGATGCCACAAAGATACACAGGGAGTTCGAAGGGATAGCAGCTAAAGTTAGCGCTTTATTATGTCTCACTTAACAGAAGGAATACAACAGTGGGACTTGCCTTCGACTCCCCGTCAGAAGAATTCTTGGCGCGCCGTGGATGTCACTCTTGTGAAGCGTTCCGCTCCACACAATACACGTCCAGCCTGGACTACACCGTCTTGTAGAACGCTCCGATGTCAGGCTCTCCTTACCGGATCATCCATACGCCTGGAGGCAAGTCGCCACGTCTTCTCCTTGCCGCAGATGTAACCAGCCTCTGTCCTCCCCCACACAGGCATGCTCTTTTTAGCGCCTGCCATATAGCAGCGGGGACCGCTAGAGTCCACCCCTCTTTCCCCAACTTTACTCTGGTATCTTGGCCTTGTCATCCACGTTACAATATTTTTATTCGGAAAAATAAAAGTAGCCAATGCGGGATTCGACCCCCGGATCGTGACTGTCGAAATTCGACGGTTTATGTTTCTCGGCCCATACTGTATTGTTGTTGTTGTTAATTCTGTGTTATTTGATAGATATTTATTCTTTACAGTTCCATGGCACTCGCACATAGCGCAACATTCAAGTCTTTATAGAATTTTAACAACAATTAATTTCCTCATATTTTCGTTGTATTTCCTTGTGTTGAGAGGTATTCCTGCTTTGATCATGAGTAAATTTGACGGATGAAAAATGATGTGTTGTTTTATAAGATACTAGCGAACCCGGCCACGCGTTGCTGTGGCTAAATTGTAATATGTTAAATTAACATTATACTAAACTATTCAGTACAGTAAAGTTAATATTCACTTATAAAGATAAAAATGTTTTAGCCGATCTAAAGCCCTACGGGATTGAGAATGGAACGTTACGTTAATATTTGAAAGTGATTTATATATATATATAGATAATATAGCCCTTCATTGTAATCACTGATTATAATCACTGCATTAATAAATGTCAGTGAACTCGTTTATATGTAGTGTTTTTTGTTTTCGAGATATTCTAATAGAACGTTCTCACATTTTCTGTAAAATATTTACATATGCACAAACACAGAATATAATCACTATGTCTTAATTTCGCTATAATTATTGTTATAAATATTATTCTAAAATAATTCGCCAGAAATCGTCCTGATAGTATACTAAACAACTTCCCAAAGTTTCATGGCAAACATCTAAAATAAAATAATACTTTTAATATTTTGCTACAATATTAAAAGGAGGGGGCTTAGGTGTTTAAAATGTAAAATGTGCTCTAAATAGTATTACATAGAGCCTTCACTACAATATTAAAAAGAGGGGGGCTCAGGTGTTTAAAATGTAAAATGTGCTCTAAATAGTATTACATAGAGCCTTCATAACAAACATATTTAAAATAAACCAATCATAATATAATAATGCTGTAAAAACAGACCTTGCTACAATAATATAAAAGAAACGAAAATAAAAAAAGACACCCACGCCGAGCCTCGAACCTAGGTTTGTTACAAATATTATAAAAAAATTGTTTATGTTAATTTTTATTTTAAAAAGCCTACATTTTAAATAAAATAATATTTTTAATAATTTGCTACAATAATATAAAAGAAATGAAAAAAAAAAAAACACCCACGCTGAGCCTCGAACCTAGGTTGCGGGGGTACGAAGCTGTGTACCTAACCTATAGGCTAAGCTTGACGTTACAAATAAGCTCATGCGAGGCTATTTTAGGCCATACGTCTGCCGCGAGGGGGCGCTGATTGCGAGTGAATTTACGTTTTATTGTAAATAAAAATGTAACGAAAGGTTATTTCTAAAGAGTAATTAGCCAGAAACCATCCCGGTAGTATACTAAACATCTTCCCAAAGTTTCATCACGATTGGTTGAGCGATGTAGAAGATTATCACTCACGAACGGACGGACGGACCAACGGACCAACAAACATCCATTTTTATATATATAGATCTTGTTGCAACAGATCTGACGGGTGTGTGAAGCTTCTTCTTCTTTCTTATCTCAAAGCCATGATAATCATGGTGGGTAGTTAGCGACTGCTTTTACTGTAAGCGCACCACATGTCTACACATGTGAAAAGCAGTTCGACTTTGCACTTACAAATGTGCCAGAGCCCCGTTTGGTTACTTGCACTCGCTGGTGGGGTTGGACTTTTGTAAGAATCGGGGGCCATTGGAGCATTTTTTTTTAACAGAAAAAGTGTCCAATGCGGGAATCGAACCCGGGTCGTAGTGGTCGAAAACCAAACGGTTTAACCAGCCTTCCACCGACCCCCGGTGTGTGAAGCTAAAGTAGAACAACCAGGGTTTAACAGAACCATGAACAAAGGCGAAGTTTGTTTAAATATACCTAAATCAGAGCTTTTTTCTTAAAACCTATTCGATTATGAGTGGACAATTACCTCGGTGTTGTCTTTGGCTCAACCGCACTTACAAAGCAATATGTGACTTCTTTAAATATTCAATTCGTATATAGTCACAGTGTAGAAAATACTATACTATACTTACTACATATAGGTTTCTCTCTGTATTCTTAGTTCTCTTCTCTTCAATTACTCTGTAAACTGGCGAATCCTTTATAGGACGAGAGGTCCTCAATAAAGGCTTTTGTTGTTGTTGTTGTAAATATTCAATTCGCTAGAAACTTTTCCAAAATTCGTTCTACTGTTTTCCTATGAAGTGTGTCCTATGGGTTTAACTTTAGTGTCTTTCTTAATCAAAGGATTCTGGGCAAAGCGAAGAGCTTGATTGACATGTCACAAGATCTTGTTTCCAAATGTCAACAGATGATATAAGTTAAGCTGCCGTGATCCAGCTGGGACAAGCATATGTAAATATATTTACCTCTTATCAAAGCTAGATAAGTTTTAATTTTACTCTTGAGTGTCAAGGGCTTCTTCAGCCAATAAAGAAACCTGATCTTCTAAAGAATTGAATTCTTTATTTGTGCTTCGATATGATCCCTGAAATAAAGACATTGATCAATAATGATTCCTAAATTTTACCCCATTGTTCCATGTAGCTTGGTACCAGAAAAATGTCAACATTCAGGTCGATGTGAACCTTTTTACTTTATTCTTTAAAATACAACAACAACAACAACAAAAGCCTTTATTGAGGACCTCTCGTCCTATAAAGGATTCGCCAGTTTACAGAGTAATTGAAGAGAAGAGAACTAAGAATACAGAGAGAAACCTATAAGTAGTAGGTTATTCTTTAAAATACAAAATAGTTTGTAAATTATCAAAAGTGCAAAAACGTGAGGCGAATTTATCGTAAGGTTTTTTATTTGGCTGATCTTTCGAGTATTTCTCTTCTTCTAAATGAGTCAAAATTAGAACTGTAGAAAGGCAGAAATGCTCTAAAGTTCGTCCAAAAAGAGCTCGTCCTTAGTTAAAATAAACTATTCTTGTAAGATTTTTATTTGAACGAATTTTCGATCATTTCTGCCCTTTGCAGTTCTCATTTTTACTACAGTAGAAGGGCATAAATGCTCTAAAGTTCGGCCAAATAAAAATCTCACAAGAAACTCTTCATCTTACGTTTTTGTACTTTTAATAATTTACTGCTACAGACGATTATCCAGCTTCTAAAATTGGTTTGTATCTTTTCTGGATTCAATTTGATTCTTTAGATATGGCGTACCAATCCTTCACTTCATTCATTTTTAAAGTAAAATAAAAAATCTTATAATATTATGAATTAAATTTATTTCATGGTGGTGTCTTGTCCATGTTGCTCCATGGAAATGGGGGGGTGCCATTGCCCTGTTAGTCAGCCACATTTCAGAGTTCCCTGTTCACGGTTACCGTAGCGGCTCGGGGCTCACGACACCGTACTTCACCTTACAGGGTAGTCCCTTACTTGTACTGCTTCTCCCGTTCACCACGTAGAGGAGGATTTCTAGGCAGGAATTTTATTTAATAAAGAAATTATAGTAAAAACAATTTCAACTCTGTGCCAACGCCAAGGTTGATGACTTCCTACTAAACGAGCTCCAGTTATAAAAGGAATTAGCAAGCAAAGTCCCATCTGGCAGGCTACCAAATCTGCCTCTCCAATTACATTTTAGCGGAGAGTCATTTACTCTCTAAAAGTTTTTCTGTTACTTCTTAACGTTCTTAGATTTAACCAACACTGCCACATCGTCTACTCAAATTTGGATACACATTTGAAGAGGAAGATGTATGTATTCTATAGATAGAGAGGTTGAACAGGTACGAGGCACAGTTCCACTACCTTCTTTGTTGAGAAAGAAAACAAACCTAGCGTCAAAATAAAAGTAACCTGTCCGCTTCTGATATATTGGTTTAACCAAAGCTATTTTATAGATGGAAATTTTGCCGTAAGGAAATTGATCTATAAAAGCAAAGGTCGCCTCTCCCATCAAAATAGACGTCAAAGCTAGACGCCATCTGTTGACCGTCGTCGTAAACTAGCGGTCTCAGATCGGTGACAAAGTCACAACACCAGCTTTGGCAAACTGAGACGCGTCCGCCTGGAGACCATGGCTTCGGGCTAATGGCCCTCGTCAGTCTAGAGCGGACTTTATTCCATGAGACCCACAAGGGATCAAATGAAATATTCACAATCTGTCAAAAAGGTGTTTAGTTGGTAGAGTGACTAGGCCAAATCTATGGCCAAAATATAGATCAATATCCTCCCAAGAAAAAAAAAATTCTATCTTTATTTATTCAAAATATCGCACTTTATTGACACCATATAAAGATTCTCCAACACTATAATCCAAAAGCAAGAAAAATAAATGTGAAAGAACAATACATAGAGTAGAAACTAAATGCTATATTTAATCATATATATTGATAATCAGTTCCACATATTGAATCAACATATATATTCATAGAATTCATTCCTAATAACTAAAAGAATCATTGCTCTTTTCACATTAAAACATGTTAGAAGAATCCAAAAAGGGAAGAAACCGTTGTCCATCGTGCAATGCCCTCTCAGAAACTTCCTGCAATTGCAAGAATATTGCACACAAATCTTGACGCATCACTCAAGAGCGTTACATGACTCATCTTTCCAACGCCCAGTCGGCTACGTCAACCTTCTTATCTCATTCTTCTTATCTTGGCCAGGTTGTGTGGGCTGCGATGTTTCTGTGCAAGCCCTCCTCCATCTTGGCTGTTGTCCAAGATCTAGAGATCGTTGTCCTATCACTGAATAGATGGTATTATTCAGCACTCTGGTTCCTCTATTCGTAAAGAGAAAATCATATACCTGGACGAATCCTGTGTAGGGCATAGGTCCCCAATAAAAGGCTTGCTGTTGAATATTAATTTTAATATTTCCAAATTTGATGTAATTTAGCTCTGCTAAAGCTATCAAGCCTAGCTAAACCATTTGGCTTATTAGTTTATTGGTTCTTCCATTTATCAATGACCTCGCTGAAGAATTTTGTTCCATGTTTAGTAAGATGGGAGTTAGGATACCCCATTCACACAGTTATCAAACTTGCCATCGGTGCTGTTATACTGAACAAGCATTTTACTGAACTTTCTACTGTTTATAACTCTGCATCTACCTTTATCAAGAAATAAGTATGTCTTTTGATATTTTAGTGTTTTCCTTTTGTTTTAATCTATCCACCAAGCTGCATAGACATTATAAAATAAGCAAATTTCACACTTACTCCAGTACATTCTACTGATGTATCATATTAAATACTGCCAGTCTTATATTTATATCTCAAACATATTTACATATTATATTTTAAGGTGTATTATTGGTAATAATATTCAATGACTCAATAAAAAATTTAAATTTTCTATACAATCACAGAAGCACATTTTCATCATTTCGTTCAACAACATTACCAAGAATAAACCTCCAAATATATACTTTATAAGGAGAATAAGTTGTACAATAAGTTGTGTATTATTGGTAATAATATTCAATGACTCAATACAAATTTTAAATTTTCTATACAATCACAGAAGCACATTTTCATTATTTCGTTCAACACTATTACCAAGAATAAACCTTCAAATATATACTTTATAAGGAGAATTAGTGAAAAAAAAGAGGCTAAAACTCTTGGAAGGTTAAGACTTATTAACGAGGCCTTTCCAAATCATTTTTTCAATCTTCAGTTCACATAATAATATTTCAACGTAGAAAATTATGAAAGACAAACCTCAGAATTACATGGCAATTTATTTAATGTAAAACCAAATTTAAAATAATAAAACATCTATCCCCCGATTTACACGGTACTTGTTTTACACGTTTTCGCTTTTACACGGTTTTCCGAATAAGTTTTTTTTTTTATCGCACTATACTAAATGCTACTGTGATTGAACACATGCGCTGTGTACACATCTCACGAGGAATCCCGAGCTTATGTGCTGACTACATATTTTAACCTGTCAATGCATTTTATTTTTATTTCTGTGTACACCTATATCCCCCGGTTTACACGTTTTTCTCAGGAACGTATCTACCGTGTAAATCGGGGGATAGGTGTATATCAGAGAGACAATGAGGAAATTTTAAAGTTTATCAAAATACAAATATCGAAATTAAAAATATTTTCATAGAATATAATAAATAATCTGCTACAATATCTTCCTATTAAACCAGGTTTCTGGAGCGTACATATGTTGCTAACACATACTTCCTAGATTCAGTTATCTAATAATAACATTAGCGCGCATTATCTGTTACAAGAAATATAAACTAATTTTGACGTGTACATATTTCTTTTTCAACTAAACAATTTCATACTTCCCTCTAACTTCGCCTTTGCCGGTCCCAAGCCCTGATGAAAAAGGAGGAGGGGAGCAGTAACAAGCTCATTAAAAAACCTAGGCTCAGCTGGCCCGGCTGATAGTACCCTGTAAGGGCTCATAATCCAGGGATACAGGATGAGCAGCGTTTGCACTCCATGTTAGGAGCGGCTGCACATGGCGTCTGTTCCTCATGTCAGAGGCGGCCATTTCTTTTGGAGCTAAGTCGGTTTGACGTTTACATATTTCTTTTTCAAATAAACAATTTCATACTTCCATCTTACTACAATGCTATAATAATGGGTTATGTCTTAAAGCTTATGTGCCCATAGTTCATTTAAAATATCTTTTCCAAGAGTTCAGCTTCAGTATTGATATAAAAGCCAAACATCCCAATGCAATATTATGACGGTATGGTACATTAAACTGATGAAACCGCTGAGAGGATTCACCACTTATGAGTCAGATCTTCCTATTATTTTATCATTGCAGTAAGGGGAGTAGAAAATTATTTTATTTTATAAAGAAAAACGCCAAAAGAGTTTGAGAGAGAGTCACTTAATAATATATATACTTTATAATATATTATCTATATTATATATTAACAACAAAATATCCTGGCCGCTCACATGAGCATTTTTTATTGACAGAGCGCCATCCAGTGGAACAAAAATCAACTAAACGTTGATTTAGACAGGTTCTATAATATTTGCCAATCTTTTTCCTATTTTAACTCATTTTCACAAATATATATATATATATATTATAAGTAAGAATGAATGAGATTTCTGTTGTATTTTAGAATTGTTGAGATTATGCTATGGCAATGCAGTCGTGGTTAAAAATCTTGAAATAAAAATAATAATGGTTTTGATCAGAGGTTGCTTTAATTGAGCTAAGGAATGTATAAAAGACACAATTTGGTAAAAGTACTGCCTGGCTTAAGGCGTAAGAATAAAAAAATGAAAAGCTTATTTACATAATGTACAAATGTTTTGAGCCAGCCAGCGGGGAGAGAGAAAATAGAGGTAACCCGGGCTCCTGGAGCGTAAAACGCCAACTACCCGGGTTGTACAGCAGCCAGCGGGGAACAACAACGAGTTTTTATAGGGGAAGAGTGACCCTGGCGGTCGATTTAGCAGAGTATTTGGATCTATGAAATTATAATTTTTTTTAAATAAAATAATATTCATATATATATATTAATTGAATAGCATATTTTGGATCAAAAATAAAATAAACATTTTATTTAATATTAATGCCAATATTTCAATAGGCTATACGCCTAACTTCGTCAGGGCTTTTCTTGTTTTTGAACTGCTTTGGTTCATCACGTGATGCCTTCACGCGACGATATATAAATATTTGTAACTCTGTGGGGATAAAATTTAAAATATATACACACAAAAAATATTAATAAGAATAGACTATATATGTACATTTATAAAAATTAAAAAATAATATATGATTCCTAATAAGTATAATAAAATAATTTTAAATCGATTTGAACTGTAGATATAACGGAGGTATGTCAATTTTTCTATTAATACTGTTGGTATCTTTCATTGAGGTCCAACTTTCTAAAAAGAGTCTTGAATGTTTATCTTGAATGTTGTTATATATAATTTCTGTTTTTTCAAAATTTGGTATATGGTCCTGTTTGAGTGCGTGATCTACTAAAAGTGATAATGGGCTATGGTTTTTAAAAGCTGTTTTGTGTTGATTTACTCTTTCTTCAAGAGTTTTACCGGTTTCTCCTATGTATGTTGCAGGGCATGATTTGCATGGAATGCGATATACTATGTTTGATTTAAATTGATGAATGCTATTATGTTTAGTGTTTGGATGGCGTAGAATTTCTTTCAGATTTGCTGTGGTTTTGTATCGGGTTTTGATATTGTAATTTTTAAGTATTCTTGTTATTCTTTCAATGCCATAATTGTATGGCAGTGCACAGTATTTATTCGGTTCTTCACTATTGTTTGTAGGACTGTTGGTGGGCTTATATATATATATATATATGTCGTGATCGATTGGAAGGATGCAACCATTATGCATGCAATCTTCAAGAATTAGTTCCAACCAAGTGAGCAGCACACCCGGGACGTGCCGTTGCATTCGCTCGCGATGTCTGCCACGTTTATTTTTGTACAGTTTTTATAGATGGATGAATTTGAATATTTACATTTCAACCCAAGCTTAACATATTTACAGTTTATCATGCTTATTTTGGCGAAAATAAATGATAACTCTAGGATATTATGCAAATTATAACATATATAAGTGCATTCTCTTTATTTTCTTTTTATTTACAGCTTCCAGCTCAAATATTGAAGAATGTAAGAATAGCTGTGTTCTGTTCACTATAATAGGGGAATGATGATAACCAATCTGTGAGAACAATGTGGTCAGATTTGTTAGAAAGTTGACGAAGAGAGAGAACACAGGTTGTTGTTCACTATTGCTCAGACGTACAACTCGAGAGGTGTCCGCCATCTTATCTCTGGAAGATAAAGGGAGAGCTGATCCTACGTGGAGGTTCCACTCAATGTGCTTCCTCTTCTCTTTCTTTTCTCACAAACCTTTGAATCATCCCATAGTAACTGCTCCATACTATGTTTGAGCCTCTGGATACCTTTAGTCAAGTATAACAGTGATTGGAGATTCTTTTCTTTTAACAACTACAATAAAAAATAATCTCTCACAAAACAACTTCTAAATCTAAAGTGACGAGAAAATTACTAAATTTCTTGCTTCAAAAACAATAAACAATTTTGAGACAATTATCACTTTAATGTGCTATTTATTGGTTAATATTTACAATTAAAATGCGGAAAATATTTGCGTTCTATGCATTTTTATTTATAAATATATTTCCATATTTCAGATGTAGAAAGAGAGATTAAGAGGAACGTGGTGAGTTTCTTTATTTGAAGATGTGTTGTGTTTATATAGTCCATAGTTCATATAAATACCTATAAGATATGAATTACTCTAAATGGAATACTATATAAACTGTGTGTGAGAAGCCAAATATAATAATAGAGCCATTTTGATATTGAACTGGAAAAACTGTTGTTAATCGTTAACAAAAAGCTTTATAAAATATATTTCTATATTTCTGTTGGAAATGGCGTCAATTTCACAAAATGAAACGCTTAACACTCATATTTTTATAATATGATGCACTAGCGCGCCATCTGTTATCAAAATTCGAAACTATTTTAAAGGCGTAAGTAAGGGCAGTAGAAATTGTTTAATTTCAAAAAGAATCTTACGTTTTTAAAATAGTTTCGAATTTTGACTCATATTTTTATTAATATAAAGTGTTACTCTTCCAGGAGAAGAACACAAGAACAAGAAAAATCCAAAAAGTACATAAAAAAAACTAACCAATATATCCACAATTTTGAATATCCAAGATAAAACACCACAACCAAGAATTTCAAAGATACATTTAAACTAACCAACATGTTCTCTACCGTTCAAATGTTGAAGACCCAGCATGATATGAACACAACAAACAAAAACATCAAGGATCCATCAAAACTAACCATTATGTCCACTATCGTTCAATATTCAAGACCCCGGATACGAACATAAACACTAAAGCATTCTAGGATAATTAACTCACCAATATAACAGCCACTGTTAAAATGTTCAAGACCCCGGATATAAATACAAAAACTAAGGAATTCAAAGAACCATTAAGTGGTTAATATTTGGTAAACATTTTCTATATATTTTTGTATTTTTCACTATTTTATCAGTCCTAGATTAAATATTCGAATATATATTTTGAATAAATTATTTTCTTCCTCAATTTTTAAACCTATAAATAATTTTTATTAGTACATTTAGAACTTCGCAACTCAATAACGATATCAAAATTTGGGTCTTTGTCATGCCATACCTAGGATCATCTTCTATCCATAAATACCCTGAATGGTTGAAAGTCGTTAAGAAATTGAAATGTAGGTTTAATTTTGTTGATCTCTAGTTGGTAAACTCAAAATATTCCATTTTTAAATAAAAGCGAAACATTTTTCAGTCTTTCTATATTTTAGTCTTTCTTTATTTTTTAGTCTTTCTATATTTTAGTCTTTTTTTTTTTTTAGTCTTTCTATATTTTAGAAATTTTGGAAGAGTTCGCCGAACTGAAAATTCAAATTATATTTTCTATAGAAAAGTTACGATTCAATATATTGTCATATTTTTTTCGCTATATTTTTATAAGGTAAACTCTTTTCGTCCATAAATATATTCCCTGAATAAATATAAACTCTCCATTCGCTACAGAAGAAACACAAATCGGTGGTCAAACATTATAGAAAAAAAAAAAAGAGTTTTGTTTATTATTTATTTTTCAAGTGTCGAAATGCTTACAAGTGAAGTTCAACCGGCAATGTCAAGGGCGGGGATGATGACTAGGAAAAGTTCTACATAGCTAAGTCTCAGAGCTGCTACCAAATAACTCCACAAGACCTAACACGAGAATCCGTGGTAAATCCATGTATAGTAACTTTCTTTGCCTCCAATTTACCCAGATTAATCTATTAGCTTGATAGTCTTTATGTAATTTTCCCTGTATATAAATATCATGTTACTATTAAGTTCTATCACTGTTTTTCCTTTATGTATCCTCTATTTCTGCTTGGATAATCTGTATAAGACTAAAAGGTCTTAATAAAGCTTTTGTTGTTGTATTTATTTTCCAAGTTTATATAGTTCTCCTGTTGAAGCTCCTACTAGCTCGAAAACTAGAAATAGTAAATAAAATCTGAAAAGAAATTCATCCCTGGATGGTTTAATTTTCATTTTAATTAGAAACAAGGGAGGAGTAATGTATTAAGAATACACACTGATGGACAAAATTTGAGGAAGTTTCGTATTTTAAGTATAAACCACTCCTTATTTGCTCATATAACGGCGGAATTCCCATATATTCAAATTCCAAAGTACTCTCCTTTAAAAAAAAAAAAGAAAAATAATAAAATATAATAATAAAAATAAAATAAATATGCATGCAAAAGGTACAACTTCCTTTAGTTTTGTCCATGAGTGTATATAAAATACTAGCCGAATGACCCGGGCAACGCCCGTGTTTTACCCGACTGTAGATGTTACAACGGTGATCCTTAGGTCGCTGGTTCAAATCCGGCTCGAGGGAGCCGGCGAGCACGTGACCTCCCTGTGCGCGCGCATCCGTGACAGAGGCCGATGAGGAAAGACGGTCGTGACTATATATATATATAACTAGATTGGAATATTAAAAAATTGTTCATATTACTCATTATTTCTATAATGATAGAGCGTTACCCAAGTTACCACGGCGTATTTATTTTGTCTAAAATAATGATTTTTGGTTATTGTGTTACTTGATAAAGATTTGGTTCTGACAATCAATATACACCTATCCCCCGATTTACACGGTACTTGTTTTACACGTTTTCGCTTTTACACGGTTTTCCAAAAAAGTTTTTGTTTTTATCGCACTATACTAAATGCTACTGTGATTGAACACATGCGCTGTGTACACATCTCACGAGGAATCCCGAGCTTATGTGCTGACTTGCTGCACACGCACACTGTGTCTGTATTTCTTCGCATAAAAATTTCGCGAAAATTTTTAATTTTCGATTTACACGTTTTTCTCAGGAACGTATCTACCGTGTAAATCGGGGGATAGGTGTATTGGTAAACTAACCAAATTCTATCATTCAATATACAGCAATATATCTTTGATATAACGAGTTTACAAAGTGGGAAGAGGAGCTTCTTTTTATTAGCATGCACACAAGCTTTCGGACACATCGTCCTTCATCAGGTAAGAGTAATAAACGCGCTGAGGATCCATATATACACAAATCTGAAAAGAAAATTTACATAACTGCAAAAGATAAAAGTATTTAAAGATAAAAATAAGAACCAAATATGCAAAAAGATTATAGGGATTAAATGCTAATAAATCTGGACTAAGTACATATGCGCTATGAATGGTGTTAATCAAGGGCAGGTAAATGCAACCTATGGCTATTCACATAACATATGGTATTGTTCTGGTATATCTATATGCCTGTTGATGCTGTTTGTTTTTATTGACACAAATGCCTCTAGTAAAAGTCTTTGGTACTTATTATTGATATTGTTGTATAGAATGGATGGCTTTGTTAGATTGAATGTATGACCGGTTTGCATAGAATGACTGTAAATAGGGGAATTTAGGTTTTTATTAGAGATGTTTCTGGAATGCTCAACCATTCTGATGGCGACGGATCTACCCGTCTCCCCGACATAAGTGGCATTGCATTGGTCGCAAGAGACGGAATAGACAGCACCACCAGAACGGAGAGAACTCGCATGTAGGGAAGATCTGGTAATGGGGTGTCGGATTAGTGTAGCGATGTTAGGTGGGTTCTGGAAGTATGTTGTAATGCCATGTTGCCTTAAAAACCTGGCTATGGTGATAGACTGGGGGCAAAAAGGAAGGGAGCAAATATTTCTGTGTATAGCTGGAGCACTGTTGTGGTGAGGGTCATGCATGTGTTTAAGAATGAAGGGGGTCGGGTAGCCGGATTTGGATAAATATGAAAATATTTTAGCCTTTTCTATTGTTTGGAATAACGGGAGGGAACAATGAGTAAAGATACGTTTAGTGAGAGCTCTAACTGTATTGATTTTGTGTGGTGTTGGGCAATGTGACCGGAAGTCTGTGTGGTGTGGGGGTGTGTTGTTTTTATAGTATACTGTGGTATGGAAACTGCTGGGGGTGCGTATGACTAGTGTATCTAGGAAAGGTAGGACTGAGTGATTTTCTGTTTCATGGGTGAAGGCTATGTCTGGTTTCCGTTTACTATTGTTAAGATTAAAAAGGTCCCAGCAGATCACTAAAGAGCAATATAACGACTTCACAGCTAACCTCGCCCAAATAGCCTACATTTACGGCCTTCCAAAGATCCACAAGCCCGATGTTCCCCTCCGACCAATCATATCTTACCATCTCTCTCCGGCATATACCCTGTCAAAATTTTTGTCCAACTTCTTGACCCCCCTTCTACAGTCTCCCCCATGGGAATATACCATTGAAAACTCCCCCTCGTTTGTGTCCTATATCACCAGCCTCACACCTCCCCCCAGGTCCATAATGGTTTCTTTCGATGTAACGTCTCTATATCTCTCACTTGCCCACCCCTTGATCATTAATAGTTTACGCACTTTCCTCGAAAATGCCCCCCTGTTTGACACCCTCACCGCGGAGACGGTTGTCGAGCTCACTTCCATATGCCTAGGCATGTCCACCTTCACATTTGATACCCAGTTTTTCAAGCAGACCAAGGGCTCCCCCATGGGTAGCCCCCTCTCAACCGTGGTGGCTGAGGTTGTCATGAGGTCACTGGACCAATGGATCACTTCACGCCATTCTTCAGACATCTTTCTATGGAGGCGGTACATCGATGATACCTTTTGCTTGGTAAGTGAGGTATCTGCCTCTCACATCCTATCTGACCTCAACTCCTTCCACCCAGACATAGCCTTCACCCATGAAACAGAAAATCACTCAGTCCTACCTTTCCTAGATACACTAGTCATACGCACCCCCAGCAGTTTCCATACCACAGTATACTATAAAAACAACACACCCCCACACCACACAGACTTCCGGTCACATTGCCCAACACCACACAAAATCAATACAGTTAGAGCTCTCACTAAACGTATCTTTACTCATTGTTCCCTCCCGTTATTCCAAACAATAGAAAAGGCTAAAATATTTTCATATTTATCCAAATCCGGCTACCCGACCCCCTTCATTCTTAAACACATGCATGACCCTCACCACAACAGTGCTCCAGCTATACACAGAAATATTTGCTCCCTTCCTTTTTGCCCCCAGTCTATCACCATAGCCAGGTTTTTAAGGCAACATGGCATTACAACATACTTCCAGAACCCACCTAACATCGCTACACTAATCCGACACCCCATTACCAGATCTTCCCTACATGCGAGTTCTCTCCGTTCTGGTGGTGCTGTCTATTCCGTCTCTTGCGACCAATGCAATGCCACTTATGTCGGGGAGACGGGTAGATCCGTCGCCATCAGAATGGTTGAGCATTCCAGAAACATCTCTAATAAAAACCTAAATTCCCCTATTTACAGTCATTCTATGCAAACCGGTCATACATTCAATCTAACAAAGCCATCCATTCTATACAACAATATCAATAATAAGTACCAAAGACTTTTACTAGAGGCATTTGTGTCAATAAAAACAAACAGCATCAACAGGCATATAGATATACCAGAACAATACCATATGTTATGTGAATAGCCATAGGTTGCATTTACCTGCCCTTGATTAACACCATTCATAGCGCATATGTACTTAGTCCAGATTTATTAGCATTTAATCCCTATAATCTTTTTGCATATTTGGTTCTTATTTTTATCTTTAAATACTTTTATCTTTTGCAGTTATGTAAATTTTCTTTTCAGATTTGTGTATATATGGATCCTCAGCGCGTTTATTACTCTTACCTGATGAAGGACGATGTGTCCGAAAGCTTGTGTGCATGCTAATAAAAAGAAGCTCCTCTTCCCACTTTGTAAACTCGTTATTAACCTTCAGTGAAGAGCAGTTCTACTTAATATCTTTGATATGTACCTCCATAATGTGGATTTTTAAATAATTCGATTTATTCTCTGGTCCTATCCTCATAACATATCTAGTGTTATAAAACTAAATAATATTTATATATTATTACCCCCCGTACACGCACACATATTACATTAATAGAATATTTCTTTAAATTATTTTATTTAACATTGAAAAATCCCATCTTTAAGCGTTTTATTTTTTTTTTTTTGTGGTCCCCTGAAATCCGTATTAAAAGAAGCATTATCATATATGCCTCTCATTTGTTATTTAAACATCTTTTTTAATAGTAGTAAATGTCTGCTATACAATTTTATCAAATTATTTTTTTAAATGTGTGCAAATATATATATAAACTTTTTTCATTTTCGAGAAGATAATCATGTCTTTAGAAAGGCTTAATGCTTAGAAAGACAAACTGTCTCAGATTATTGTCTGAAATTTCCACTCTGGCTTGCTTCTGGACAGAGCTGAGAAATCACAGGACTCATCTTGGCACACACTTTAGACATCTTTAGAAAGGCTTTGTGAACACAACTACATACATGAAGAAACAATCACATAGTTTGATATAACACCATGAGATTAGAGGTGTTTCAAGATCCTGACTAACTTCAGGAAGTAGCTCCATACTCCATCAATTCCAACAGAATTCAGAGGTGACAATCCCTAATGGCCGTCTTCAGGCAGAGGTAGAATGGATAAGAGACAAGAGGTGATGATAAGATAAGACAATTATGTTCCTATCTCCTAGAGGAAATCCTTAGCTCAGGTGGGCCAACAACAGCTTCAGTTCAAGCCACAAATATTTATCAACACACAAACTCCCTAATTACACGGACATGTAGTATGCAAATAGGGAAATTTATAATACCACTACCCAGAACGTCATAAATATAGTGTTAGTTTGATTATATATATTAGGCTGGTTTAAATATAAGGTTTTCCCAAAAATTCGTGTTTTTCTTAAAACGTTGTTTTTCTTTTTACTTGGTGAAAATTATTATTACGGCGAATACATAATATAATTATAATACAATATAATGCGGCTTATGATTGTAAAACGACATTTGAAAACCATCCCGCATGAGTTTCTTTTAAACGAAAAATCGAAATTTATTTTAAGGAGAAATAACAATTATTTCTAACCTTAGGAATGAAGTATGAAAGGATGAATTGTGAAGAGTAATGATAAACAGAAAAATAAAAGTGTCCAGGGATGGGAATCGAAACCACAGTGTTCCGCTTACCGGGCAGATGCCATGTCCACTAGGCTTACCTGGACATATTTTTCGGTTCGTAAATATTATAAGAGGTAATTTATAATACAATATAATGCGGCTTATGATTATAAAACGACATTTGACAATACATAATACAAGGACATTATACATAACGATGAATAATATTGGTATTTCAATTTTTTTGCAAGGGTTTACAAACTTTTGGGACAACCTTGTATTCTTTTGGAGAGTGTCCCAGTTCTCTATTCTGCATTATCGATTTTAAAAAAGTTTGCATAGACACCCCTCCGAAATGAATATCCAATTTACATAATAGTAAACATTTACATATTGCAAAAGTGCCCCAAGATAAGAAATTTGATCATTTTTACTCATTTTCATAAAAGCAACCTCACATTTATATATTGTCAAAAGTGTACATAAATTCTAACTTATATAATAATATTATATTAAAAACATATAATTACGATCACAATGTGTGTGTTTCTACTTAAATATTCATCTAATTTGGATAATAATTTCCGTGCATGCAAGCTTTTTTATTATCAGTGTATTTTTGAGAAATTCCACTCGTCAATGGCATGCATTTTCTAATTATGAGAAACTGAAGAAAAGAAGAAATCTATTGCTATATACAAGGATATATATCTAAACATAAAAATCCTTGAATTTTATTTCAGACTATTATCAATTTCCTAATATAAATAAAGAAAAACAAAATACATATTCGTTTCGGGTTGGGGAATCTCGCCAGTTTAGTGCAGGGGCTCAATGAATATATTGTGTGTGTGTGGCGAAAAAAAAGAAATATAATTTATATTTATTATTTAATTTAATTTAATTATTAAATGAAAATATTTGAAACAAATTTATTATTTTATATTTGAAAATCATCATTTAGTTGCCTAGCTTGCTTGCTCGATATTCTCTAGCTGTAGATAGTTTGGTTGGTTTGTTGATAATTGTCGACTAGTCGCCGTGACGTCATCAATAAATACTTTCACACCTTCAGAAATATAAAGACTTGATTTCTACGCTACAATATAATACCAACGTATTCTGGGGAATTTTTAATAAAGAAATAAAAGCATGTTTTGGTGGTCAAACTATTTCGAAATTAGAAAAATAATATTTATTGATATTTGAGAAAAATAACATTCCAGCTAGTATATTGTTTGATACTTGAGGACAAAATAATTTTGTTCAAACGTCAATGAAATAAGAACTGTTCTAGTCCAAGTGTCGTCCTCAGAAATAGGTATGTAAGCCAGTCAACTTCTATCTTCAAGATTTTATTAACAATTAATGATTGATTACAGACAATACTTCACTAATACTTTATTTATTTATTAAGCCCGTTGAAGAGCGATTATCGCTTGAAAGCTAGCATTTTAAAATAAAAAGAAACTCATTGTGGGAATTTTTTTTTGTATTTTTAAAAGTTTTTCACAATTTTATCATGGATACTTCACTAATAAGCTTTCCACCTTTTTTTTTTAAGTGACATTAGGTTGCTGAAACGTAAAAAGACAATGAACATCCATATAAAGTTTGATGAAGTCTTCAACTTGAATTATTACTTCAAATGTCTCGTAAGTTAGAGAGATATATCAATGGGAAGAACACTGTTGTAACAGTTGTCTATTTTAGCCTCTTGGGCTGTAGTAATATAAATTTAAGATAGTTCAAGAGAAAGGTATCATTATTTTTTTTTTATTGGCTTATCCCTAGTACACGTGGTAAAGCCCAAGCTATTCATGGTGGGTAGAAGTAGGCGACTGCTTTTACTGTAAGTGCACCACATGTTTACACATGTAAAAAACAGTTCGACTTTTGCACTTACAAATATGCCGGAGCCCCGTTTGATTACTTGCACTCGCTGGTGGGGTTGTACTTTTGCAAGAATCAGGGCCATTGGAGCATTTTTTTTTATCAGAAAAAAAGTGTCCAATGCGGGAATCGAACCCGGTTCGTAGCGGTCGAAAACCAATTGTTTAGACCATCTTTCCACCGACCCCTAAGTATCATTGTAAATACGTAAAATCCCAGAATATGTTCAAAACTTGGGAGAAAAGAAGAAGTTAAGGTAGGAAGCAACAAAGGCCATAAAGATGAACTAGGCCAACTGCAGCCAACGGCTGATAAGATGCTGTGATACAAGAATACCATGCCATTACGACATCTTGTGGCGTTAGATTGTAGGAAAGAAAGAATCAAATCACGAATGGTTCTTTTAAATATAAAACAAATTATTGAAAGAACAAAAACATGATAGGAAGAGTTTCTTGTAAGGTTTTTATTTGACCGAGATTTCTAGACTTTCTGCCTTTCTACAGTTCTCTTTTTTACTCCTGTAGAAGGGCAGAAATACTCGAAAACTTGTCTAAATTAAAACCTTATAATAAACTATTCACCTTTTGTACTTTTAATAATTTACAAGGAATTTTGTCTTCTAAAGAGCAAAGTCTGCGATGAAAAAACTGTTGGGAGAGCTTGACTCGCCAGCGGATTCACTAATTTAATCTACCAGAGCGCTTCTTAGACAAATGACAATTTAAACAATTTTATTGATTCGTCTAATCAATTTTTACAAAGGTGGTAAAATATATAATAAAATAGTAAATAAAGGGTAGATAAAATGTAGGGGAATATATATATAGTTTTGTATATGAACAAATATCTTCAGCAAGGAAGGTTTCCTCACCTTGAGAGAGTTCTCCTCCAGACAAGGTCTTCTTGAACACTCCTCAGTTTCACGCCGAGGAAGTACCTATAGATTCTTCTTGATCTCTTCTTAGAGCTCTAATACTTAGAGCTCTAATTCTGCTTCTATATGTAACAATGAAGTGTTGAATCTCTCAGAAATGGTATTCAATCAAACTATTAACATAAGCTTTTTAGGAGAGTAGAATTACATAAAATATTTGCATCGAGAAATACTCTTCCGCAAACAATAAGGACAAGGCCAGTTAGGCATACATTAATATAAAGCAATAATGCTCCATCTATTCACCACTGATGAGCAAAACTCTCCCAATATTTTTTCATCAGAGTATAGTAGAATTTTGTTGTATATGTAAAAATAAACATTCGTTATTTAATGATTTCATTTCCTATATATATAATAGATGGCGCGTTATTGCTTTATCGTAGGATATAATAACCAGAAGATTTGTAATATGTGAAACGTGTTGTTTTCTCTTCTTAAAATATAACAAATCTTCATATCAACCAAACAAAATGGCGTTTTTCTGTATTAAGCGTCATGTTGTTAATAGGATGTACTTAATTAATAAGTTCTATCTAGAAAATGATACATTAGCGTTCCATCTGTCAAAAGGAATACGAAACTATTATAGACGCGTATGATTCTATTTTTAAAAATTAAATAATTCTCATTGCAGTAAAATTGTTTAAATAAAAAAAAAAAATCATATGCGTCTATAATAGCTTCGAAGTTCTATCTAGGCTTGATTGTGCCAATAACTGAGTTATATGATGCGTTAATGCCTTATTCATTTGGAAATTAACATTATGTTTCTTGAATTTCAGACAAAATCATTTATATGGTAACAAGCCTTTTAATTCTGGCTCAAATGCTGATGGTGGAGATATATTCATCAGATTAATCGAAGAAAAGGATATGTTTGCTATCCGATCTTTAGGGATGGACTACCCTAAGAATATATTGGGATAAGAAAAGCTGGATTAAAGATAAAAATAATTAAATATTAGAGAAGTATCTTATAGTAGCAATCAATCGAAAAATATCTCTGAAATCCTACCATATGGTAATCTGAGTTCCAATTTATTCCCAACGTTCTATGCCTAAAAATTTTCTCAATTTTATATAATTGAGTTCGCTCTCTCTTAGGTAGAAATTCCAGCAAAGAATTTTCTTCAGGCCATTCGATATGTCAGTGCCATCGTAATGGGGAGTTCTAAAAATGCTCACGAGTTATTTAAAATCTGTTTGATTTTTATAATACATAGTTTGTTGTGAAGAATGGCTCCTATAAGGAAACAACTATTATTAGTTAAAATTACCAAACAAATCATGGTAAATGTGGCATAGTAATCATAGTAAATAAGAGACTCTGTTCACCGCACTCATTGTACTTACAAGGCTAGAATGTTAGAATTACATTTAGTTACTAATCCTTGTGGATTTGTAATTCGGCGAAAGAATCAAGAGGAGATGCACTATTGAAAACTGATTCAATTAGGGTTTGAGCCTAGAGTTGACAACAGACCGCCGTGTGCGACAGCTCCACCGCCACCCCAGGCCGCCCCGCCAGCCCGAGGCCCCATGCCCCCCAGGAATAGGCTAGCCAACCAGGCAGAGATCGACAAGGAACGTTCCAAGCTCCTCTATCCCATCAGGAGAGAAGATTTCTTAGAAGAAATCACCAGATCCAAGGCGTACCATGATGTACCCTTAGGATTTAGGTTACCTTTCTATGGATTTGCCTTCACTTATATCTGGGTAGGTAGAATGAGGTCTACACAGAAGGATCCTGAACATCTGTGTGGTGGTAATGTATAGATCCAGCGTGATGGCTACATCACGTTCAACAGGGGACTCCGCAACTACCGCTGGCCCGTCAAGTTCCCGACTCCCAGCCTGGACTCCAGCAGAGAGGTGGACCCTTCTCTCATCGCTCCTTGGTTCAGCAGCCAGGACATTCCAGAGGACGTTCCAGGTAACTGCGCTCACACACTCCAAGAATGTTCTAATGAATAGGTATTTGTTGTGAAAATATAGGACGTTTGCAGTGGAATGATATTGTGAACAAAATCTAAATTATGCATCAATGTGGAACTTATATTCATAACATACACTCATGAACAAAACTTAAGAAAGTTCAAAGTCTTTATTGACTCTTCTTAGACTTTTTAACGATACTGATTCCAAGAAGATTTACAAGAGAGACAACAAAATAAAAGAAAAACTTATAACGTAGTAAACAAAGAGAAACTTATCTTCTTACGGTTAGCGCCTATTTACTTGTGATCTTACACACATACTCTGTGGGAACAATTAATTCATTAAACTTAAAATATATATACAGCGGTCTTTGATGTCGCTCGCTATCCTTTTTTTTTTTTTTTTTTAAAGGAGACAGAGGAAATTTTATTTCCACTTGGTCATCTCGTGTGTATTCAATAAAGGTCACTGTGTATCAAATATCTTTCAGAGTTATTTTCTGAATACCGATATACATGCTAAAAGGTAAAATTTACTTAAGTTTTGCCCATGAGTATAATTTATATACGAAAAAAAAAAAACATTTTAGCAGGTTGGAATATTTTCATAATTTGCCAAAATGGGATTAGTTTTCCTTGAAAAGGATGACAGAGAGTTATCGAAACGTCGGAAATAAATAAAAAGAAAGATTGTAATGGATAATTAAACTTATATAGATATAGGAGGAAGAGTGTTTTGACTATGCTACTCCCAACCATTCTTCAGATTGCGTGCTGTATGACAGATGCCGGAGTCTATCTCCGCAAGGTTGACATGGACAAGGACGATGACCATGTCCTGGTGGAACGTCTCAAACAGGACTTCAGGGAAGGAATGATCGGCGTCAACGTCAGCTTTGGACCATTCCCTGTCTTTGTCCCACGGCATGTGCTGATTGTCACATGGAAGAACATGACCTTCACCAACGCCCGCCGTGAGGAACGTGCTCTCAAGGTAGGTCACTCCATAGTAGAATTTGTTCTTTTAGTATTCCAATCAGCGTCTCTTTTCATCCTCATTTCTCTTCGTTCTTAACTCTTCCAAATAAACAAGATATCAGAATGGAATTCTTCCGGATGACATTCAAATCTCGGCTTATTTTATTGGCGAACATGTAACTTTTAATAAAATTTCTTCTCGTAATTTATATTTCGTTGATTCCCCTGATATAATCCTTTCTTTAAGACATTTCCTTATAGTGAAACTGAAAGTTGCTGTTGACTTGCGCCATATGTCTGAATAAATATAAACTACACCAATCCCCCGATTTACACGGTAGATACGTTCCTGAGAAAAACGTGTAAATCGGGGGATAGGTGTACACAGAAATAAAAATAAAATGCATTGACAGGTTAAAATATGTAGTCAGCACATAAGCTCGGGATTCCTCGTGAGATGTGTACACAGCGCATGTGTTCAATCACAGTAGCATTTAGTATAGTGCGATAAAAACAACAACAAAAAAACTTATTTGGAAAACCGTGTAAAAGCGAAAACGTGTAAAACAAGTACCGTGTAAATCGGGGGATAGGTGTATTCTGTTGATATTCATTCCGACAGATGGCGCAAGCCATCAGCAAATTTCAGTTACACGATAAGGAAATGTCTTAATTTATCCATCTTATCCCAGTAAAATTTCATATTTGTACTATTTTTTGAAATCTCTTTTCTTTAATTCTCGAATCTTACAATCATGAGTTTTTCTTTCTCGCTTCTTTCTCTCTATTTAATTTTTTTAAATAAATAACGTCATATATAGGTATATTCAGTGTGATAATATATCCCACCTCACCTTATGTGGGTATTTAAAAATAATATTAAAACCCCAAATTTCTTCGCTATCATTATAAAAAAAAAAAGAAGAATATGTAAAAGACCTGAATTACGAATCCATTACAAATTTATTCATCTTTCATAGAAAGCTAAAATTTGATTATTATTATTATTATTTTATTTCCAAAGCGCTATATCCCGCAAGGGATACTTGCGCCAAACAAGGAGAAAATTTTATTTACATAAGTTATTTACATTATTCAACGCATGAAAACATTAGAGATCCAGATTTTGTAGAAATTCAATTCTCTATCTTTTTCAACAACAAAATAAAATTTGATTATTATACTATCAGAAATAGAGGGAAGAAACATGCGTTTATTCTTGTACTATCCTGTTTATCGATTAAGTCATTCTCTGATCATACTTCTGTTATCCTGGCAGTACTACACTACCACTACATACCAACAACCACTACCTTGTTGCTACAGACCAATACCTACCAGCTGATACTGGCTACCGATGAGATCCGGACCTACGCCATGTTCAACTATGACTGGATCAAGTGGATCACCCACTTCGACAACTTCGAGGGCATGAACGGACATCCAGCCTTTGTAAGTACCTTTCTTCAAGTTCGTAAACACTTGCAAAAAATTGAATTTGGATATATATATATTAAAAATAAAGAAGGCATATCCTGACCAGGAGCACATGTGCTTTTCAGAAGGCAGAGCGCCATCTGATGGAACAGAAATCAACTATTCATTTATTTAACCTGTTCCCTGATATTTGACCAAACCCAATTTCTTGATAAATCAAGAAAAGCCATCCACGAACGCGTTTCGCGCTTTTGGCGCTTGTCAGCGTGGAGTAGGCTGTACCACTGCGATTTCTATTGTTTTTTCATATATATATATATTTAGAAAATATGTATATATTGTATTTATAAATATTTTTATTATTCCGATATTTCGAGGGGCAACTCGCCTCTCTTTATCGAGGATGTTTATGTTTCTCACTAAAACACGTGAGAACGCGTGTATCATATAGAATTTGTTAGAGGTGTTAACGAACTCCTGGGACAACCTTATAACATATTTACATATTTACAATTTAAAAGAGCATATCCTGACCCCTCATACGAGCATTTAAGATAGCAAAACGCCATCTAGTGGAATAAAAAATCAACGTTGATTTAGGATCGTTCCATATTCAGCAAATATTTTTCTTGATTTATTAAAATGTGTTGACTAAATATTATAGGACAAAAACTTTTTTTTTCCAAATCCATATTCTTACTTTCCATAGGATTATTCAAATAATAATCTGTATATATTTACCATGTGTATATAATCTTTCTCCATTTTTACCCCTTTGTATATTTCCTACTTTCATATGTTTCTCCGTCTTGTAACCCCAAGGAGAATCCTCTGTAAGACCTGTGTGTCTTAATAAAGGTTTTTTTGTGTGTGTGTAATATTATAGGACAATCCTAAATCAACGATTAATTGAGTTTTGTTACACTAGATGGCGCTATATCCCCTATTATTACAACTTTGTATGGAAACGATAAAGTTAAAGGAAGGTTGACGACCCTAGAAATACTATACGGTTTTATTTTTTAAGTGTCTCATACATAATTTAAAACTTTAGTAACAACTCGATAGAATGATACCATTAGTGTATTTTTACGTGGTTCTTGCGATTATAATCTAGTAGTTTCTTGTGTCAAAATTTGTCGCGAAATTGCGCGGCGGAAGATATCTGCAGACTAGCCTCTGATAGAATTCGAGAATCTGGAATCTTCTGACCAGAAGTTAGACGCACTATCAGCTTCCACACTCCACAATTACGTCCTGAGTTGTTTTCATTCATAAACAAATCTTAAGGAAGTTGTACCTTTTCGCATGTATAGCGGAATTCAGACAATAACTCTGAAAGATATTTGATATATAGTGACCTTTATTGAAGACTCATAATCATTTTCTCAACTTATAGCTATCCCCGTAGAAGAATTATAAAGATCCTAAAGCTTGTACTTTTCACAAATAAAGAAACGCATTGCTACTGTTTATATTCTTAGTTAATATTTTATAGCAATTTTCTCTTTTAATAAAATTTTATGTGAAGAGAATTCAGGAAGGTATTGTATTGATGAGACAAGGGCGGGGATGTTCTACTCAGATGGTTTATTTGGTGCAGTGCTGGGCTTGTGGTCCAGTCCAGGAATGTCATGATGTTCGGGGTCTCACCGGGCCCGTTGTAGGAGGGGTTGGATCTGTAGCCGGACATTCTAAATCGCCGGATTGAAATCCAAACAGGACGAAGATTAATTTATAAATTATCACTTTGTATTTAACACATTGGCTATCTAACACATTGCCGCGAAACGGTGGTCAATGGTCAAATACAATTTATCCCCGTCATCTCTGTGGTGCAGTTTCTCTGATTAAAGTAATTAATTAAAAAATAAACAAAAATTAAAATAAAAAAAAAAAAAAAAAAAAAAAAAAATTTTTACTGATCCCATGTACTATCGGTCGGCTACTTGTTTACACAGCAGCAGCCGACTTGTTGAGGCCACGATGAAACTAGCTCAGGAACTGACTGAAGACTCTGGAAATGCCAAGACTCCGGACAACCGAGAGCGTCGCCAAATCACCTCACCGACTCGTCGCGTGAGAAAGTATCGTTACCGTGTCAAGTCTAAGAGTGGCTCACGGAAATCCAAGCATGGCAAACGTAAAGGTGACAGCATCCGCAAATCTCAGCGTTCCATTCGCAGAAAGCGTGTTGCTCGTCGCAGTCTTAAGACTGAAGATGCCTTGGAATGTGCATCCACCTCTTCTTAAAACAATAATTCTCCAAATGATGGAATTGGAAATGGGATGTCTTTATCAAAGATGATTGTGAAATTTTCACGTTTATAAATCGGCATCAGAAACGATGCAATAAAATTCTACAAAAGATTCTACTTGTTGACACACAACAATTATATAAGGATTAAAAGATTACACGAGGAGCTTCTTTTTAGATTTATTGCGAGTTTCGAACCTTCCGGTTCTTCAACAGGCATGGATAGCATGGATATACTAACCCAGTATATAGTTAGTATATCCATGCTATCCATGCCTGTTGAAGAACCGGAAGGTTCGAAAGCTCGCAATAAATCTAAAAAGAAGCTCCTCATGTAATATTTTAATCATTATATATTTAAACTAAATTCTACTGAGTTCATGTAGCCGAAACACAACAGTATGTTATAACTTGGACTATAAAACTAACGCGATGTCTGCAGGTTGGTTTCAACGCCGGCAACAGGACTCGAGCCTACGAGGTCCATCCATTCTCCCAGCACCAGAGACTGACCAAACTGCCAGACTATGGATTCGGCAACGGACTGAATGGAAGATATTACTTCCAGATTGACGAAGAGATCTGGACAGGAGCTTGTATCGAAAGAGGTGAGCTTTTTATAACAAAAAAAGTTTATTTTTACAAATTTATAACTTAAGAAATTTTATTAAACTAATACGTACCTATATATCTCGCATCGAATTTGAAAAACAACCAAAGTGGTATCTGTAATTTCTGATTCTAGCTAATCTAAATGATTTCCTTATTCCTAAAGAAATTCTTAAAGTGAAGTAATTCTGTGCTCGTGCGCTTCACACCAACCTTCATATCACTAGCTTCAAATGAGAAAACTCCAATAGCGACCTGAGACAGAAATTCAGCTTTATCTTAAAGGCCAAGTGGCTTACTGAGACACACTGCAAGCTAAGAAAGCAGAAAACGTTGTTACTACAGGCTTTGACTTTAACATTACAAGCACATTTTTTGACTATCTAGGCACTTTATCAATGAATAGGTAGAGTATCATTGAGTCTATAAGGGAAACTAGGCAAAATTTTGTAAAATGGATAGCTACCCTGATATTGGCGCAGTTTGAAAAACCAAAGATTATAACAAAAGCTTTTCAAAGTAAAATTTTCTAGGCTGATTTCAAAACAAATCTTTGACCTTTATATTGGGTATGTCTCACTAAAGTATTATTATTAAAATATTCGGACACACTCACAAACTTTGTCAGCTGAACATTTTTGTTAACAACTTGGATTAACCAGAAATAATTTAGTATACCTCGTGGAATTTGAACGATTCTGTATCAATAACAACGTATTCATAAACTCGCTGTTTATAGGTAGTTTTGGCGAATTTGTCAAAACTATCGCTGTTGCAAATTTTGTCAATTGAATCATAAGAAATTGCTGTAAATAATTCCTTAGTTTTCTTCTTCTTCTTTATGACTAGGTTGATTTGATTGCTTTCTTCACAGAAAATAATTTATGAAAGATACCTTTATATTACGATGCACTAGCGCGCCATCTGTTATGAAAATTAGAAACTATTTTAGACGCGTATGATTCTTTTTGAAATAAAAAAAAATCTACTGCCCTTACTGCAATTGAAAATTAATGGGAGGGCCTGTCTCAACCCTGGGAGGGTTCACCATAGACGAGCCAGTCCCTCCCATTAATTTTTCCATTGCAGTAAGGGCAGTAGAAATTGTTCAATTTTAAAAAGTATCATACGCGTCTAAAATAGTTTCTAAAGCTACCTTTTTATAAGTTTGACTTTATAATTAAATAAAATATGATATACTTTGTTGATCCCATTTGTCTCAATCACAAACATTCTCATGCAATGTTTAAAACCTGTGTCTAGAACTTAAGTTCAACTGGCCTGACCGTATCCCCATCACCTTCTTCCCTCGGTGGGGCAGCATGTTGGGGGGCACTAAGGTGGACCTGGTGGGGCCCTGTCTGCCCCCGGGGACCCACATCAAGTGTAAGTTCGACATCTTCGACGTGGACGGAGTACGTCGCGACTGGAACACCGCCACCTGCGTCTCCCCGCCCACCATCTTCCATGGCTACGTCGATCTGTCGGTTTCTCTGGACGGCAAGGGATACTTCTTCGTGGGCAAATTCTACGTCCGTAAGTTTCCTCCTCTCTCTCTCTTGGGGATTTGTAGAACTCTTAATGAGGTCTCGGGACTAATTCCCTTGTTTACTAACATGAATCTAACGTAAAGTGTCCACACACAAAAACCATGATGAAGTTAGTAAGGTAAAGTTATGTTAGTTTAGGTTCACGTTAAGGTTAGGCCACGTTAGTCTCGTAGCTAACTCCCTTATTTACTAACCCTAATCTAGCGTAAAGTGTCCACACACAAAAACCATGATGAGGTTAGGTAAGGTAAAATTTAATTAGTTTAGGTTCTCTCTTTCACGTTAGGGTTAGACTTGGTTCCTCTGTGAATGTTCCTATCAACAGAGGCAGTTAGCTTCCACTGGAAATGTTCTTACAAACAGAGGCAGTTTTTGTTTGATTCCTCTGTAAATGATCTTACCAACAGAGATGAACTATAAACACGTCATCCTCCACATGGCGAGAAAAGATGTTCACCAGAAAGGGGTGCTTCCAGAACCCCCAGACATCGTGAAGGAAGACCTGCTGGTGGAGAACGACAGGTTCAATCAGGAGAGCCCCGACTCCCTGCGGCTGGCCTGGAACCCCGAGCTGCTGTCTACACGGAGGGACGCGCCCCTGGAGCTGCACCTCTGGGGATACAGGTGGGTGGGCTTAGCTTCAGTGGTCAAAACCTTGAGAGGTGGCTCAGCCGAAATCATTCTAATATCTGGAAGTCTCTTTCAGGGAAGACACAGAAGGTAAAGTATAGTAAGGTTAAGTTATATCTCCGCAAGAAACCAACTAAAAGCTAGTGATGTTCTAAGAAAGACAAATTAGAAGCTTCAGTATAGTTGGGTTTAGGTTACTACCATATTAAACCAACTAACATCTAGCGATATCCCAGCAAAGACTTCGAGAAATACCAAATTAGGGGACAGAGTATAGTTTGGTTAGATTACCGTCCCAAGGAACCAACTAATATTTAGCGATGTGTTCCAAGGAAGACAAATCAGAGATTAGAATATGATTAGGTTAGGTTAACGTCCCAAGGAGCCAACTAACTGGGTGCGATGTCCAAACAAGGACATCTAGAAGCTCCAAATTAAAAGATAGAGTATAGTTAGGTTAGGTTACCGCCCCAACTAACAGGGTGCAATGTCTGAACAAAGCCATCTAGAAGCTCTAAATTAAAGGATAAAGTATAGTTAGGTAGGTTAGCGCCATAAGGAACCAACTAACAGGGAGCGCCGTCTAAACAAGGACATCTAGAAGCTTCAAATTATAGGATATAGTTAGGTTACCGCCCTAACTAACAAGGTGTGGTGTCTGAACGAAGACATCTAGAATTAGATGATAGAGTATAGTTAGGTTATCACCCCAAGGAACCAATTAACAGGGTACGGTATCTAAACAAAGACATCTAGAAGCTCCAGATTAAAGGATAGAGTATAGTTAGGTTAGGTTATCACCCCAAAGAACCAGCTAACAGGGTGTGGTGTCTGAACGAAGACATCTAGAATTAGAGAATATAGTTATCGCCTTAACTAACAAGATGTGATGGCCGCCCAGAGAGGACACCGAGAAGTTCCCCAAGCTGACCTACATCGAGAAGCTCGAGGAAATCCCGGATAACTCCGGAACGTACGAGCTACGGACGGAGAACTTCCAGCACCGCAAGAACTCGGCCACCAAGGACCTTACCTTCGGCTACATCAGCCTCAACATCTCCTCGGGCTTCATGGATAACGAGGTCACTCGGATGTCACCGTGAGTTACAAGTTCGAACCTTTGGAAACTATGGGCTACTTAGACTCATAACTATTGGCCTTATAACTATGGGCTTCCTAACTATAGATTATCTAACTTCCTAACTTAGGAAGTATCCACCTACAATGGTTTATCTAACTTCATGACCATGGGCATCTAATATCAGAACCATGGGGAATACACACACAACCTTGTAACCTAAGTATATTTAAACTTTTAACAACTATATACTCTTCGTTTGCAATATACTCTTTTAAGACTCAAATAAAAAACACAGAATAAATTAATAATGATCATATTAACATATATTATGCATTAGCTCACCATCTATTAAGAGAAATTCAAACTATTTTGACGCGCATGATTCTTTTTGATATAAAATAAATTTCTACTGTGTCCTTACTAAAAGCAAATCAGCCCAATGCAATATTACAGCGGTATGGTAGATTAAACTGATAAAACCTCTGAGAGGATTCACCACTGATGAGTCAGGCTCTCCCATTAAATTTATCATTGCAGTAAGCATAGTAGAAAATTGTTTGATTACAAAAGGAATCATACGCGACAAAAATACAAGGTTGTCCCAAAATTTCGTAAAAACCTGCAACAAATTCCAAATATATATCCATATAATATATACAGTAAAACTACCTCCCTGTAAATGACACCTAATTGCTAAGCCAAAGTGTCCTTTAGGGAGAGGTGTCCTCTTACCAGAGAGTTGCTAAATTGTAAAAAGTTAATTTTGCAAATGAAAACTGTCCTTTGTGGTGAAGTGTCCGCTAGTGTGGTTCGGAGGTTCTACTGTATATCCGAATTCAATTTTTTTGTACCTTTGTACATATATCAATTGTGTTGATATATATTTTTAAAATATTTTCATCTAATTAACTTGCATACTAATTCTGTACATATTTAAAATATCTTTCTTTTTCTTCTTTAAAAATTTTGCCTATTTTTAAAGTGCAAGTGTCCCTAGGGGGACATAGCGCTCTAAGTCGAAATAAAAAAAATCAATTTTTTGCAAGTGTTTACGAACTTTTGAAACAACCTTGTAGTTTAAATTTCTCAATGTTCATATAAAACAGAGAGCTCTATCCCTCTCACTGATGTCCCCTTTGACCTATTCCACATGGCTACACCAGACGTATTATAAGCCCCATGTTGCCGCAGGGTGGTATGGAGCAAGACCATGCCTCTGGCTTGGTACTTCAGGAAGCAGTGGGAGCGGGAACACGGCGTGGATAAATGGCGTGAGAGCTTCTGCAACGACTGGTACCTCCAGGAGAAATACTCGGACCGGTTCGCCATAACGCTGTTCCGCTGCCCGTGCACACTGACCCAGGCCAATCTGGACCGTGGCCGCTTCACGCCCGACCCCAGCTGTAACGTCATCGACAAGAACTGCGAGACCTTCCATAGAGAGGCCCATCACTGTATCCGTACAGGCCGCCCCGCGTAAGTCATATTGCCCCCTTTCTTCCAAAAGAGACACCTCTTCCTTTAAAATTGATTAAAACACAACGTATTTTTGTTTATATACGATTAAATAAATACACACAACAGCCTTTTTATTAGAAATGGAAGCATTGAAGCACGAGTGTTTCTCAGGAGCTCCATCTATGCTTCCTTTCTTCCTGTGGTGAACCTGTATAAGACCGGTGGTCTTAATAAACCTTTGTGAGTGAATGCTTCTTTTCAAATATAAAACAAACTTCCACTTCCCCTACAACAACAACAACAAAAAAATACTGGGAAGGCTTGGCTCATCAGTGGTGAACTCCCCTAGCGGTCCCGCCAATCTAATCCACCAGAACGCCTCTCAGAGCTCTAATACTGTACTGGACGATTCTACTTATAAATGCTGCAATGAATGGTGGAATCTTAGAAATAGGTTTCAAGCAAACTATGGACATAAGCTTTTATGGGGGGTTCATAACCGGTGAGCCGGGCCCTCCCGGTATTTTTTAATTGCAGTAGGGGCAGTAAAAAAGTTTGTTCTTCTCTTCTTTCTTATCTCCACTCAATCATATTAGGGTATCAAGCTTGTAAAGCTTGAGATCATGACTGGGTGGAATAGAATGCGTCTGCCTTTGTCATTAAGACTAGGAGCACTACTCAGTGGCAGGCCGACTTAGCTCCAAAAGAAATGGCCACCTCTGACATGAGGAACAGACACCATATGCAGCCGCTCCTAACATGGAGTACAAACACTGCTCATCCTGTATCCCTAGAAAGGCACTACAGGAACCAGGGCCAGCTGAGCCCAGGTTTTTTAGCGAGCTTGTTACTGCTCCTCCTCCTCCTTTTTCATCCGGGCTTGGGACCGGCAGAGGCCAAGTTAAAAAAAAAAGTTTGTTAATATTCAAAAAGAAACATTCTTGCTTTGATGCTTCCATTTCTGATAAATAGATGTCATGTTATCGCCTTATAACCTTTTATTGTTTATTCCCACGTTTGAGTGATCCGCTGTCATTCTTTTCATTCTTGTTTATCACTTCAATACAGAATGCAATGGAGAGGATAAAGAGTATGACGCACAATTCTATCTTCATCACCACTATTACATTCCATATTGAAATGATAAACAAAATGTATTGTTTTAATGGATTTTAAGGTGAAAGGTGATATTTTTTAGTATATGTAAACAATCCTTCCATAACTTTGCATTGTTCTCTCTGCAAATATCTGAATGAAAGTATCACAAAATGGTGCTTTGATACCTATATGTGTGAATTCCAATATCATTCTATAGGTGTAAGAGAGACAAGTAGGGTGATTCTACTCAGGTCGTTTCGGTCGCCAGAGGAGTTCGGTCAGAAATGGCGCTGTAAGAAATCGGCCAAATAGCAAACACACATAATGTTCTACTGAAATAACAATTTTAAAATTCCTAGTTCTTAAAACAAAGACACTTCGGCCAGAGTAGTAGAGTAGAGTAAATATTTTTACTATCCTTATCATTATAGATTCACTGGACAAATTATCTTTAATTTTAAGAACTATAAATGCCTGCCAAACAATCTCTATCTTCATGAAAATTTTGCTGGGAGGATATTGATCTAAAGAGACTATGGTCACCTCTCCCGTCTCTTTAGACTCTATCTTCATGTTAAAACTCCCTATTATAATATTTCAACGTTGAGTCGATACAATCTTAAAGGAACAGAGACAATAGAGTAGGTTGGTAGCTTATAATGAATTAGAGATAGAAAAAGACATATCTTCTAACCATCAAAATTTATTGTATGAAGTTTTCTGTGAGCCATTTTCGCCTTTCTCAAGCTTTCGAAAAAGACGACAGTGGCTCGTTAAAATGTCGATGATAAATTTTGATGGTTGAGATGTCTCTCTTAAAATAATATTTGTAAGATTTGAAAGTGAAGGGGGGAGTGGTGGGATGGGAGAGCCTCAAGAAATCTCCCATCGGGCATACAACCCTTGGAGCGGTCCGGATCACAGTAAAAGTAGGCATAAACTCCTCTATTCCCCTTGATTATCATGGCCCGAATTATCTATACTTGGGATAAATAGGTTTTCCAATAAATTCAAGATACAGAGAATCATCAACCCTCAAAAAATGTATCTGACGTTTCAACTAGATCACTGTCGCCCTTTTCAAAGATTGCTTTTAAGCAAAGTTCATGCTTTTAAAGCGAAGAGTTCACCTTAAAACCTTTCCATCTTTGAAAGGGTAACAATGGATTGACAAAACGTCAGGACAATAAACCTTTCAAAGGTTTCTTAGTCTCTATATCTCTAATTGATCCAACCAACAATTAGTATTCTCCATTGTTGTTCCAAGTATTCGTAGTGAGAACAGTAGAAGTTTCATTATATGTGTGGAAGATATATTTGTGTACCAATGTTTTCATTTCTTTCTTAAGTAAGATATCATACATTTCTATATACACATTGTTCGTATGTATCAAACCATTGGCTTGATGAAGAGCTTCCTGTTCCAAAATCACTTTATTAGGTACCGCTCAACAAGAGCAACCTAGTTTATGATAATTGAAACAATGAATAATATGTGAATGGGAATCGAACCCACAGTGTTCCGCTTACCGGGAAGATGCCATGTCCACTAGGCTACCCTGAAATGAATAATATGTGAAGGTTATTCACATATTAAACAAAATGTTAATGCGGGATTCAATCCCGGTTCATGACTGTCGGGAATCGAGGGTTTTACCCACTCGTCCACCTACTTCTTCTGAACTCCCCAAATGGCAGGGATCTGTCTAGATTCAAGGCGGCTTTAAGCTCCTGATCCGGACGTGCCCTCGGAGAGGGCTACGTCGATTGTATATATCTCTCTTCATTCCTACCATTATTATTACCTTATAACTCTCTTTGAGTGTAAAGATTGACGAGATGTCAATAAAGTTGTTTAATTATCAATTGTCATCTACTTCTTTTATGTTGTTGATGAAGAGCTATAACGCATGAAAGCATATCTCTATTTTTCATAAATACACCTATCCCCCGATTTACACGGTAGATACGTTCCTGAGAAAAACGTGTAAATCGGGGGATAGGTGTACACAGAAATAAAAATAAAATGCATTGACAGGTTAAAATATGTAGTCAGCACATAAGCTCGGGATTCCTCGTGAGATGTGTACACAGCGCATGTGTTCAATCACAGTAGCATTTAGTATAGTGCGATAAAAACAAAAAAACTTATTTGGAAAACCGTGTAAAAGCGAAAACGTGTAAAATAAGTACCGTGTAAATCGGGGGATAGGTGTAAAAGAAACGATACACAAATAATATTATTAATTTAAGACAACGATAATTTCCCTATTCGCGCTACAGAAGAAGAAACACAAGTCAGAAAGAAGAGGTTCTTTATATAAGAGGACAATTGTACAAGCTTTAGGGTAAGACGCCTATCTATGGATACCTGTAGAATGTACGAACGTCCTTTTATAAAATAAACTCTTCTCCTCGACTAGTGTTTCTTAGTCTTATTAATTTAGTATGCATGTTATATATATATATATATGTCATAATATATGCTCTTCCAGGAATAATAAAGTAAACCTATAGTCAACGAGAGAGAGACGTCGATAGAAGACAACTAAGTTACGGCCATTTTGAACCACTGGCCACATGCCGGAGGGGGCTTTTCTTGGAACCCTCAGACCTATTTTTGGACAGTTGGGGGGTGGCGTGCGACACAAACGGTCGTTCAGCGGTAACTTACCCTCGCGCAACCTCTCTCTCGCTGGTTGCCTGGAATTCCTTTTCCAAACTTGTGGTTTCCTTATTTCTCTCTCCCCACATTATTATCACTATATTGCCACATATATATATATATATAAATAAAGATGAATGAGATTTCTGTTGTATTTTAGAATTGTTGAGATTATGCTATGGTAATGCAGTCATGGTTAAAAATCTTGAAATAAAAATAATAATGGTTTTGATCAGAGGTTGCTTTAATTGAGCTAAGGAATGTATAAAAGACATAATTTGGTAAAAGTAATGCCTGGCTTAAGGCGTAAGTATAAAAAAAAATGAAAAGCTTATTTACATAATGTACAAATGTTTGAGCCGGCCATTGGGATAAAACAACAACGAGTTTTTATAGGGGAAGAGTGTCCTCTGGCGGTCGATTTAGCAGAGTATTTTATCTATGAAATATATTTGAAAAACATATTTTTTATATAACATGCATATATTTTTGATATCATTCTATTTAACACAAACATTCAAATTTAGAAGTGAGCTTGTTGTGATTCTATATGTCTGTGGGTCCAGGGTTGGAGGAGCTGGTCAACAGTGTTGCTATGACAACCAGGGAGAACTGGTGAGGACTGGAGACTCTGCTTTCTCAGGACATCCTGCCAGGTCCTTCAACTTCGGCAAGCATCCTTACCGTTGGCGGTACATGGTGAGTGTACCATGGTGTGATTATGTCATGGTGATATCATCCTATAGTAGTTTTAATGTGGTGTACCGCCTTCAGTAACATCCGTATCGTTGGTGGTACATGGTGAAAAACTTGATGGACAAAACTTAAGTAGTTGTACCTTTTATCATTTTTATCATTTGTATCGGTATTCAGACAATAACTCTGAAAGATATTTGATACACAGTGATATTTATTGAAGACACACGAGATAAATAAGTGTGGACAAAAAAAAATTGCCTCTGTCTTCTTAAAAAATATTTCCAGTGACATCAAACAATTTCCACTTCCTTAAGTTTTGTCCTTGAGTAAAAAATAATTTGACACAATCGAATTCTGATATATTTGAAATTAAGACTTGAAACACATTGTATCACAAAATGGTGTATTATTGTTCTGTCACAATTCTTCAGGACCTCAAGTGACAATGCTAAGTGTACTTCAGTGCTGAGATTAGTTACATGTAGACTGTCACTTGTGTCCGTGCAAGTAAAGAACAAGTATGTGATGACCCACAGGTCCCCACACTGTCCTACTGGCTCCACGACAAGGCGCCATTCTACTTCTGCTGCAAATGGGCGCCTGGTGAGGAGAACAGCGAGTCCTGCTACAAGTACCGTTACTGGCGGACTTCTCAGGACTGTTCCTCCTACCAGCCTCCTGGACTAGGTGAGTATGGCACGGACTCAACGGCCCGATGTGTGATTCAACACTTAATAAACAACAACAAACCTTTTATTGGTTACCTATACCCTACATAGGATTCTCTCTGTTGATAATCACCCAGAAAATATTAGTTATTTACAGGTGATCGTTCAATGTGAATAACCTTCACATATAATTCTTTTTTTTTTTTTGAAAATAGAGCAATCCATATTTAATTCATTAGGTAATAAAAAGGCATATATTGTATTTAATAAAATATTTATTTTGCCAATATTCCGGCTGGCTGAACGCCAATATTTTACGTAATGCCTCGATAAAGGTTGGCCTTCAGCCAGCCTATATATTGGCAAAATAAATCTTTTATTAAATCCAATATATATGCCTTTTTATTATCTAATATAATACATTGTTGCAAATATCATAAACTAGGTTGTTCTTTTTGAGCGATACCTAATAAAGTTATTTTGGAACAAGAAGGTGATCGTTCATTTATATATCAATGGTTAATGAATAATATAATAAATCAACTCATAATATCTCAAATTCATATAAATGTATCAATTAATACACAGACAGAGTATCTACTGTCTACACTACAGTACAGTAGGTAAGTAACCTGTGTTACTGGCAGGTTCTGTCTACGGAGATCCCCATCTGATCACCTACAACCATCAGCCCGTCACATTCAACGGCAAGGGAGAGTATGTCCTGACCAAGGTACAAGATGACTACTACAATCTCGACATCCAGGGTCGCTTCGAGCAGGTGGAGCCTCTACACAGGTTTGGTAAGTCTTCGTGTGAGAATCATCATATTTCTCTTAATTATATTCTCGTCCTGCAACAACTTGTTGAGTTTTCAACCCCCTAATTATTAATTGAAGATTGTCGAGAGTTACTCCTGGATCCTGTCTAGGTTCATACCATTCCTACCTTGACTGCTCACCATATATAGGTGGAGATGTTTCTTTGTATCTCTCGAGGCGATGTGAAGACAGACCTGATGTGACAGATCCCCTGGTCAACGGCACCCGCCTCACGGCCATCGCTGCCAAAGACAATGAATCCGCCATTGTGGAATTCCGAATCCGACCTCTGGCATCCAGCTGGAGATTCCAGATCTTCACCATCGTGGACAAGGAATACGTCTACTTCTGGGATGAGTCCATGCGAGTCCAGAACTTCAAAGGTAAAATAATGTTTATATTGTTTTTCACTGAGTCTCTAGAACTTCGAAGATAAATTATTTTGTTGAAACATTACAAATATACACCTTTTATTTAAGCCCTGTGCGTAACCCGGACTCCTGGAACGTACGAAAGTCGCCAACTGTCCTGGGGAAAATTTATTTAACCCCTTCCAGAAGAATAAACCAGATATGTTTATATCCATTCTTTACATCGAATACCAGTCAATAAAACTGATTTTCCAAATATTATGCTTTCAACAAGCTGTGTAATGCAGGTGTGACCATCTACCAACCTGTAGGAACCTACAACATGTCCCACGTTGTCGCCATGTTTGACTCCGGGGCTGGAATTGAGGTGTTCGCAAGCAAGGGCCACATGTCGGCACATGTCTACATGCCTTTAGCTATGAAAGTAAGTCCCTACATGCCATAATGTCTGGTAGATGCTGAAGTAGTCCTACAGAAAGGTGTATCATACATTGTATTAAACATTGTGTAGGTAAAAAATCAATTGCCTAACGACCATAAGGTTTTACTCATCCTTAAATAACATTAGTTTCTAAATCATAATAGATTTCAAAGTCTAATTTTCTTCTAATTTTTTTATTTTAAAATTATTTTTATGATTGCCAAAAAAAATCTATTTTTCTTCTATTTTTTTTTATTTTTACAAGTATTTTTTATGATCGAGCCATGAATTTATATTAAAAGAAACCTTTCGCCTTATGATATCACGCTTTTTATGAATTATTATTAGCTTTAATGTAAAAAAAAAACTAATGGAAATAACCCGGCAAAATGTGTGTTCAGGGCAAGACGTTTGGACTTCTAGGGAACTGGACAGGTATAGAAGATGATAATGTGTTCGTGGCTCCAGACGGCTCAGAATATTACTACTCGACTTCTGAGAATTTCTTCAACCAGTTCGGTATTAAATGTAAGTGACATTTCACTGTCCTTGTCCTTGATATGACAAGAAATGTTATCACAGGGCGACTGAGGGAGACACCAACTTACAAAGTGGGGACATCGCTGTTCTTCCACGATTCTGTTCCATTATCCCAGATGGAAGATCCAAACTTCAAACCTTACTTCATGAACGACAAAGTCAAACTGGAGAACATGGAGCTACCGCCCAATTTGACTTTCACCAAGAAAGACATCGGAGCGGTTTGTAGCTTTTTTTTTAACTCTAAAATAATTGAAAACTATTTTTGACATTTATATAATTATTTTTAAAATAAAATAGTTTATACTTCCTTTACTGCATTGATAAATAATGAAAGGGTTCACCACTGATGAGCCAGGCCCCTCCCATTATTTTATCAATGCATGTTAAATTAAACTAGCGCCATCGCTGAGAGGGCTCGCCACTGATGAGAAAGGCCCTCCCATTATTTTATGAATGCATGGTAGATTGAATTGGTGAAAATGCTGGAGGATTCGCTACTGATTGAGCCAGGCCCTCCCATTATTTTATCAATGCATGTTAAATTAAACTAGCGCCATCGCTGAGAGGGCTCGCCACCCCCCATTATCCCATTATCTTATAAATGCATGGTAGATTGAATTGGTGAAAATGCTGGCAGGGTTCGCCAATGATTGAGCTAGGCCCTCCCATTATCTTATAAATGCATGGTAGATTGAATTGGTGAAAATGCTGGCAGGGTTCGCCAATGATTGAGCTAGGCCCTCCCATTATCTTATAAATGCATGGTAGATTGAATTGGTGAAAATGCTGGCAGGGTTCGTCACTGATTGAGCTAGGCCCTTCCAGTATTTTATCAATGCAGTAAGGGCAGTAGAAATTAGTTTATTTTAAAAATAATAATATGCTTCAAAAATAGTATCAAATTCTTATAACAGATGTCGCGTTAATGCATATTTTTTTTATTTTGTTACAAAACTTCTTCCCGATGGAAGCTGTGACCAACAGATGTCAAATTGGGTTGCTAATGAGATGGATCTTGTATATTTCTATCAAGGTTTCTGTAAGAAAAGATGAGAGTTGAATAAGCTTATAATTTTGCTTTATTTAAAAATGAATTGATGTTTGTTCCATATGCTTGAATTGAATATTACACCTTAGTTCTATATATTTTATTGCTTAAAAATGAATACAACAAAGTAAAAAATAAACTACAATATGGCAAATGATTTGATAACTAACTAAGAAAAAAATAAATAAATTATGATGATAAAAAAATTAATATGTCTGCCAGAAAAATGCTTCTATGAATTAAAAAAAAGGAATAATTACAAAATTAACATATAAACTTCAAACAATATATTTTCCATTAGTTTTAATCCATTTCATTGAGGCATGAGGAGCGAGTTTTTCGTTGTATCGTCTATAGGAACATCGTCTTAGCTTTGAAAGGACGGTGGAATCCTGAAGTCAATCACAGAAAATGTAATTCACAGCACCCATGGTTTCAAGATCAGCTCAGCGATCTTCAGTTTGTCTTCCCTAATCTACCCAGCATCCGCCCCCATACTTTAGTTTTGTACAACGCCTATCCATAACCTCTTTTTACAAATTAACACAAATACCAAAAATGTTTACGATTAAATATTTTAAACTAAATTTTCACATGTACTTATTGATTATCAATATTTATGATGTAATGGGGCGTTTTCAAAACCCCGTTAATGGAATTTAAATGACCATATAGGAGAGTAATCTTTAACTCTCTAATGCAGATATTGGTTAAAGATATTAAGATTTATTTTATCACTAGGCGAAAGAATGACGCGGGCAACGCAATTTGAAACGCAAATGTGCAAATAACTCGAAGAATATTCGGGATAGAGACCTGAAATATTCACTAAACGTTTTTCCATATTCTACTATATACACTGTTAAAATTTCAGTCAGATTAGTTACGTATTATGTACGTGTATAGCCGACAAACATACATATCTACATATATACATATCTACATACATACATACATACATACATTGACTTTTATATATATAGGGATATACTCCTCTCGCTATAGAAAGGGGGGTTGGTTAGGATACCCGAAAGCATGAGAAGAATATAAAGTAAACAATAAACTTATCTTCGTAAGCTGTTTTGTTTATTATTTATATGTATTGCAGAGACTTTTACTTCTCTGTATTTTCTTTCTCTGTAGTTCTGCTTCTGTGAATTGTGGCTAAAATTCCTTTTATAGCGAGAGGATTCCTTTTATTTCATCGAGGATTTTTCAGAGATGATTCTCTATTAAGGGATACATTGGGTTCTGGGAAAAGAGTTTATAACGGGATCAGAACTGCACGCACGAACCCTGTATAAACAAACAGAAATTGAATATGTCGGGGTTTCAGATCTGCCAAGATTCCAAACCCTGCCAATACGACTACATCACCACGAGGGACTACAACTTCGCCATTCAGACCAAGAACTTTGAAACCAAGGCTAGCAACTTGGCTCGGATCATCAATGAAAAAGGTAGGTAATGCCAGCCAGGTTTTGTCAAGTTTTTGCTAGGCTTTGACATGTTTGATGAGGCTTTGTTAAGGTTTTGATAGGCTTTGAGATGTTTGATGAGGTTTTGTTAAGGTTTTGATAGGCTTTGACCTGTTTGATGAGGTTTTGTTAAGGTTTTAATAGGCTTTGACATGTTTGATGAGGTTTTGTTAAGGTTTTTCTAGGCTTTGACATGTTTGATGAGATTTTATTAAGTTTTTGCTAGGCTTTGACATGTTTGATGAGGTTTTAAGTTTTTGATAGGCTTTGACATGTTTGATGAGATTTTGTTAAGTTTTTGATAGGCTTTGACATGTTTGATGAGGTTTTAAGTTTTTGATAGGCTTTGACATGTTTGATGAGATTTTGTTAAGTTTTTGCTAGGCTTTGACATGTTTGATGAGGTTTTAAGTTTTTGCTAGGCTTTGACATGTTTGATGAGGTTTTAAGTTTTTGATAGGCTTTGACATGTTTGATGAGGTTTCAAGTTTTTTATAGGCTTTGACATGTTTGATGAGGTTTTAAGTTTTTTATAGGCTTTGACATGTTTGATGAGGTTTTAAGTTTTTGATAGGCTTTGACATGTTTGATGATATTTTGTTAAGTTTTTGCTAGGCTTTGACATGTTTGATGAGGTTTTGTTAAGTTTTTGATAGGCTTTGACATGTTTGATGAGGTTTTAAGTTTTTGATAGGCTTTGACATGTTTGATGAGGTTTTAAGTTTTTGATAGGCTTTGACATGTTTGATGAGATTTTGTTAAGGTTTTGCTATAGGCTTTGACATGTTTGATGAGATTTTGTTAAGTTTTTGCTAGACTTTGACATGTTTGATGAGGTTTTGTTAAGTTTTTGCTAGGCTTTGACATGTTTGATGAGGTTTTAAGTTTTTGATAAGCTTTGACAGGTTTGATTATGTTTTGTCAAGTTTTGTCATGTGTTGACCTGTTTGGTGAGGTTTCGAAAATTTTTGTTAGGCTTTAACATATTTGGTGAGATTTTTGCCAGTTTTATTTTATTTTTTCAGATTTTACCAGGTTTTGTATGTTTTTAATGTCGGCGAAGTTCCTCCTTTCTTTGTTGTTTTGTTAACTTCAGGCCTGTTGTGTCTGTCTTTCAATATTCTGTTTCATGCCCTGCTAGCAATAGATCCAATAAACTCTCCATTCTCTTCTTTATGTTAACAGCACAGATCCATCGTAGACAATCGTCATATAGTTTCTTCTCAAATTAGATCAATGGTGTCAATGCTTTTTAAATTCTTTTCTGTTTTCTATTGACAAATATTTACATTGTAGACAAGAGTTCCTATATCCTTATTATCTATTAGTCACTTGTACTTCAATCCTCGTACTCTGTTAATAGGAATATGAATCTTGTAGATAGTAGATCACAGCAAAGTATTTTCATCTCTTTAAAACAATCATCATAAAGGTAACAAAAAAAAAACTCTCCATACATATATAGATTTTTTTAGATTTAAATAAATCTAATTATCGATTCAGAGGATGACCAAGTGTCTCAATTCCAATAACTGAATTTTCCACTCTTGGTTGAGGATCTTTCTAGGCTAATTAATCCTATATACACCACATTTTGATCACCTTGTTTGTGAGAACACTTCTTGAAACCGAGGAAGTTTCTAGCTTGTACTTATTCCATATTCATTGAAGATGGCCAGACACTCATAAACAGACAAGTGAGACAGGAATGTGATCTGCCGTGTTTGCTGGAAAAGTATTCCTGTCTGTGATTGGTCGAATTTAATCCAGGCTATGTTACCTCTTTGGACTTCATTGTCCTCTCTATCCAGTACATCTGTCTACGAGGCAGGTTCCCTGGAGAACATCTCGTTAAAACCAGGATCTAACAATTGGCCTTGGCAGTGATCCGTTGCCCCGAACTGCTGCGTCCCAGGAACGGCAGGAAGAGCAGCAAGGATTACCACCAGAATTCAGTCGTCATCTTCAGCTGCGACAAGGGCTACCGACTGGAGGGTTACCAGAACCGCAAGTGCCACGACACCGGCCTGTGGTCCTGGGGTATCGAGGCCAGATGTATCAGTGAGTAGCACGGACCATCATGTGTAGCCACACTGTGGTGCTAACTGTGGTCCCGCAGCCGAGGGCGAGTACTACCGCAAGCTGGCGGGAAACATCTTCGGTATCATCATCCCTATCGTACTCCTGGTGGTGATCATCATCATTTTCCTTATCTTCCGTCGCAGGCAGAGACGTGACCACTACACCGGCGAGAAAGGAATGTAAGTGTCATATATATATATATATTTATAAAATAAAAATATAAACAGTTGCAATGCGTTTCTATATTCGTTAGAAGTGCAAGATTTCGGATCTTTAAAATTCTTCCACAGGCATAGCTTTTGGTTGAGACTAGTACTATATACAGTTAAACCTGTCTATAGCGTCCCCTCTTGGGATTCACCAAAATAGGGTGCTATAGAGAGGGGGTGCTATAGACAGGTCACTTTTAATGTAAAATGTTTACATTTTAATGTTTAAAATCGGGCGCTATAGAGAGGAAGGCGCTATTTAGAGGGGGCGCTATAGACAGGTTTAACTGTGTATGTAAATAATATTGTATATTTATATTCTCATTCTCTCAACCAAAAGCTATGTCTTTGGAAGGATTTTAAAGATCCGAAAGCTTTCACTTTTAACGAATAAACACATTGCAACTGTTTATATTTTTAGAGTTTATACTTTATAGCATTTTTTTCTTTTAATGGAATATATATATTTACAAAATAATATTAGAATTTCTAGAAAAATATTTGATAATATTACATACTAACAAATCCACTATCTATATACGTACACTAATGGACAAAACTTAAGAAAATGGATTTTGTGAAAGTGGATTGATATTGCCTGACGACTTTTTTTTTCCATGGAGACAGAGGCCATTTTGTTCATACTTTATTATTCGTTGATGATTTTTTTGTAAAGTAATATGTCTCGATGCACTAGCGCGCCATCTGTTATCAAATTACAAAATTATTTTAGACGCGTAATATTCTTTTTAAAATAAAACAATTTCTACTGCCCTTACTGCAATGGAAAAATTAAAGGGAGGGCCTGGCTCATCAGTGGTGAACCCTCCCAGCGGTTTCGCCAGTTTAATCTACCATTATACCATAGTAAAGTAATATGTGATTACAAGATCCAGAAAGCCCTTCCCAATATTTTTTCATTGCAGTAAGGACAGTAGAAGTTAGTTTTATGTGTAAAAGAAACATAGGTGCATTAATGTTTTCATTTCTTATACAGTAGAACCTCCCTGTAAAGGACAACACCTAATTGCAAAGCCAAAGTGTACTTTAGGGAGAGGTGTCCACTTACCAGAGAGTTGATAAATAATAAAAAATGATAATTTTGCAAATGAAAACTGGCCATTGTAGAGAGTATGTCCTCTAGTGGGAGTGTCCTCTCATAGAAGTTGTTCTACTGTATTGATATATATTGTGCCCTTAACTTCTGTATCTCTGAATTCATCCTGAAGATATAGCTAAATAAATAAGAACTGGAGGATCCCACCTAAGCACAGTTGGTACAGTGGAGGAGTTCTGAACCTCAGATAGCACCAAACAACACTAACAAGATTTAGAACAGGCCATCTCAAGCCATTGAAGATAGAAAATAACACAAAATCTATCCCACTTTCCCAAAATGTAGCTTGGAACCTGCAGCTCCAGAACACATTTTTGCTTGCATTAGATGCACTAAACCGGACCTTTGGGAGAGGCCGCTGCTTATCATAAAACAGCCTGAGGAGCATGAACTCATGGAATTCGTGTAATCTTTACACAAGGGGATAAGAAACAACAACAGAACAGGCCATCTCAAGCCATTGAAGATAGAAAATCAATCCCACTTTCCCAAAATGTAGATTGCCACCTGCAGCTCCAGAATATATCTAGGCTTGCGTTAGATGCACCTAACTGTATATAGATGGCATATTATTGCTTTATATTAGTGTAGAAGTTTTATTTGGAGGTTTCCCCCAATCATCCATTCTGTGATGTCCAGGATTGAGACCCAAATGGTAGAAATCCAGAAGATGCCACCAGGAAATGAACCAGGGAACCAGGAGACTCTACCTGCTCAGAAACCTCTGTTAACATCGTGAAGTTGTCCCATCCTGCCCATCTGACAGCATTTCTACCTCCACACACACACATCTTACACACCCATCTCTTAATTCTTCTAAAAACTCTTACGGTATCACAAATACACCACATACACTTCATTATTTCTTTCAATAACTACTTCTTCCCCTCTTTTTTCCCCCATGTATAAAAAAATGTGTGCAGACTGCCAAATATGTAATGCAAAAAAACCTATCTATTTAATTATATTATTTAAATGTATTTTTTTTAGTCTGTGTTGAGACTTTTTGTGTGTTTTATTGTAAAAGATTTAATAAAGATTTAAATAAAGATCAATCATATATACTCCCCATATATTGTATTTGTTGTGATTTCAACTCCAAGACACACCCAGTCAGGGGTTTAGAGGTTTTTTTAAAAATTATTATCCCTATATATATATATATATATAGTACACATAGTACTGGCAATGATAATCATGGTGGGTAGAAGTTGGCGACTGCTTCTACTGTAAGTAGCAGTTCGACTTTGCACTTACAAATGTGCCAGAGCCCCGTTTGGTTACTTGCACTCGCTGGTGGGGTTAGACTTTTGCAAGAATCGAGGGACACATTAGAGAATTTTTTTTTTTTTAATCATAAAAAAGTGCCCAATGCGGGATTCAATCCCAGGTCTTTTCAGTCAAAAAACAATGGTTTAGACCATCCTTCCACCAACCCCCCGGGGCATAAAGAGGTAGGTTATGATAGTTGATATTTATTCCAACAGATGGTGCAAGCCATCAGCATCTTTCAGTTGCACAATAAGGAGATGCCTTTTTCTTAATTTATTCACCTGATCCCAGTACAATTTCACATTTGTAAATGCAAAGTCGAACTGCTTTTCACATGTGTAGACATGTGGTGCCCTTACAATAAAATAGTCACCTACATCTACCCATGATTATCATGGCCTGTACCACATGTTGTTGTTGTTTCCCATCCCCTTGTGTAAAGACTACACAAATTCCATGAGTTTATGCTCCTCGAGCTGTTTTATGAATATATTTTATGAAAATATTGCCAAATAAAATAACTGGCCACTAACCAAATAGAATGGAAAGACTACAAGTCCACAGAATTTGTCTTCCAACCATTTGATAGAAGTTTAGATTCTCAGTGGAGAGTTTGAAATGTAAATTATTGTAATAAAAGATAATCACACATACACATATATATAATGGGAAAGGTTCACAATAAACTTTATTTATCAATGAAACAATGAGATTTTATACAACAATATGGTTAAATAGATTCCACAAATACAATTTCTTATATACACAAACCTTACTCCACCAATCACCAGCTCAACAAAACCTCTCTCTCCCATCAACACTCCTACCATTGAAGAAACCCTAAAAAACAAAAAACTACACACTCATGGACAAAACATAAAGAAGTGGAAGTTTCTGATGTCAACAGATGTCTATTTTTTTTATGTTGTTCCAGTTTATTACCTTCTCTTTTTATTTTCTTTTTGCTTTTCTCGCTTTCTATAACTCTTTGATATGTTTTCTTTAATTAAATTTCTAGGTGGTTCAACTTGAATCTTCCCAGGATTTTTATTTGTCTTAGTTATCATTTTCAACCTGCAACCCCAAGACACATTATTGACTGTATTCACTCATCAATTGATGAGCTCTACTCTTCCCCGGCAGACACCATCAAAAGTCTCAAGCTTTATAAGCTTGATACCTTATTGTGATTGAGTGGAGATAAGAAAGAAGAAGAAGATCTTAGTTATCACGTACAAGGTAATAAGACCAAATTTAAATATATAAATAGTGTGTGACGTTTTGGTAACAACGCTGTTACTGAAACATCACACACTATTTATTTATTTGGATTTGGTCTTATTACCTTGTGTTTATAATCTATAATCCAAATTGTACCTTATCATTAGTTATCATATGTGTCTTCAATAAAGGTCACTGTATATCAAATATCTTTCAGAGATTTATTGTCTGAATCCTGATATACATGGTAAAAGGTACAACTTCCTTAAGTTTTGTCCATGAGTGTATTTGTGTATGTTGCAACCTCTTCCAGTGAATTGGTAACAAATTCATGAGGTAGAAAGTGTCTGTATCAAGCTGGTTGAATATAAAAACATGGAGTTTTGTTAAAATTAACTTTTTTGGTCTCATGTAATGAATGATTGAATTTTGAATGCAAAACATCAAAAGAACACAGTTGATTATGGGTACACATTTTCATTCTTTAGTTATCTGGTGTAAGTAATAGCTTACAATGAATCTAGCAATGGATCAAAGAAAGCTAACAGAAGATCACTATATGAGCTGAAAGTGATGGTCACTAATACAACAAATCGGAGAATATTTGCCCATATAGTCGCTCAATGTCAAACTTGACTTGAAGGACACTAACAACAACAACAGGAGCCTGTACATTCACAAGCCAAGTTTCCTGATACTTCACTACAGCTCCTTCTATAGCCATCACTGCAACCTGCAAAGACATAACAGAAAAGAAGAAACAATCTCTTCTTTCTTATCTCCACTCAATCATATTAGGATATGTCGGTGGAAGGCTGGTTAAACCGTTTGGTTTTGACCACTACGACCCGGGTTCGATTCCCGCATTGGACACTTTTTCTGTTAAAAAAAAAAATGCTCCAATGGCCCCCGATTCTTGCAAAAGTCCAACCCTACCAGCGAGTGCAAGTAACCAAACGGGGCTCTGGCACATTTGTAAGTGCAAAGTCGAACTGCTTTTCACATGTGTAGACATGTGGTGCACTTACAGTAAAAAGCAGTCGCTAACTACCCACCATGAATATCATGGCCTGTACCACGTGTACTAGGGATAAGCAAAAAAAATATATATATATATATTAGGGTATCAAGCTTATAGAGCTTGTTGATGGTGTCTGCTAGGGATGAGTAGAGCTCATCAATGGATGAGTCAATAGTCAATAATGTGTTGTTGTTGTTTCTTATCCCCTTGTGTAAAGATTACACGAATTCCATTAGTTCATTATCTCATGGAATGGGGTATATGGGTGCAGCTTTCGTTGATCATGGCACCATGGCACACTTTGGTGAAATCTGACTTTGCCTGTAGTTTGAGGATGTTCCTAATATGGAAGCCTTTGCTGCTGACTCTAACATGAATACAGACACAGCTCCTCTGTATCCCTTGAGTGAGACCATTGCTGAGGTCTATCGACCCGGTCAGTTGAACTAAGGATTTTTAAAGTCAATAATGTGGTTTGGGATTGCAGGTTGCTTTATTTCCTCATTTTATCTAGCACACTTCCAACTTTGACTGGACAGTTAGGCAAAGGGAGGTTTATGGAGGTTGAGCCATAAAATTGAACAAAAGAAAATAAAGACTTTTTAACAATACAGTATAAAGAGAAAAATGCAGATACCATGAGAGACATGGAGAACAAAGGGAAGAGATGATGGGTAGAGGAGAGGTAGTAGAATGGCCTTAGAGAAATGGGTTTAACATTTACAACATGCTGTGAGGTGGGGGGGGATAACAAAACAAACTTTATATGCAAATATATGTTAATAAAAAGGCATCTCCAGATCGTGCAACTAAAAGTTGCTGATGACTTGTGGCCCATCTGTCGGAATAAATATCAACTAATCATTTATTATTCCAGATTTGATTAATCATGAAAGGGTACAGTTAAACCTGTCTATAGCGTCCCCTCTAAATAGCTACTCCCTCTCTATAGCGCCCAATTTTAAATATGTAGTACGATGCGATGTTTACATTAAAAGTGACATGTCTATAGTACCCCCCTCTCTATAGCACCCTATTTTGGTGAGTCCCAAGAGGGGGGTTTGGGATTAATCAAGAAAGAGTATTCGGCCAATTCTGGAATAATTAAAAATCAACAAATAGTTGATAGTTATTCTGATAGATTAGCACAAGCCATCAGCAACTTTTAGTTGCATGATTAGGAGATGTCTTTTTCTTTATTTATCCACTTGATCCAAGTACAGTTTCACACACTTTTGTACTATTTTTCATATAAATATATATATTAAAAACAAACTAGGTATAGCTTGGGAGGTAGCAGATCATCAAGTTACAAAATAAATGTTTTTTAAAAAATGGTTACCTAAAAGTTTATAAATATGAAAATAAAAAGATAAAATCCCCACCCAGCTGTTTCAATCACATCCAGTACTGACATGTATAAATCCGCGGTCAAAGAAGAGTTTGATCTTGAGAACCTTGTTGCCAGAGGGATTGATGTGAGGCCGCAGGATGTAGCAGGCCACAGGCCGGTGGGGGAACTCCGGTGGCCCCAGCCAGAAGGCCAATGCTGAGGCTGTGGTGCTGAAGGAGAAGGTTCCCACCAGGGACTCGGAGCATCCTCCTGGCTTCAGGAATCCCATGACCACCACGGGGCTCACCATCATCTCTGGAGAGAGCCAGACCTCTGGCTGGATGGTCGTCTGCACCCATCATACACACAGTGTTGGCAATTCTCTCCACACCATAGGGCTACTGCAAGGGGAATTCTCTCATCTCTCAATGTTTTTTCTCTCTCAAACCACATATTTTATATCTCAACCTCACTCCAAGAATTCACAAATATAATGAACAAAAAAAAAACAAAAATTGCTTCAATGGCTCCCGATTCTTGTATAAGTCCAACCCCTATCTCGTGTGTCTTCAATAAAGGTCACTGTGTATCAAATATATTGTCTGAGTTATTGTCTGAATCTCGATATACATGATAAAAGTTACAACTTCTTTAAGTATTAAGTTCCATGAGTGTAGTTGTTGTGGCACAACAGGCCATGGATGAGAGAATTCCAGGTATGGATTTTTAATGGCTTATTTGGGAAAAAAGAAAAGAGCAACAAACAATATTTTCCCACAAAATAGTTTAATGGCAGAGCCAGTTATAGAAGTGTGGTAGAGTGAGTGTTACCTGATAGAGGTTGATGACATCTCCGATGTTGAAGCCCAGAGTGTTGCAGTCAGTGAGCACCTCGACAGAGGCCAGCAGTTGTTTGCTGTGGACCAGACAGGCTGAGACTGGCATGCTGCTGGGGATGACCCGGCCGAGGTCTGGGTGGAGACACTTCTCTCTTGTAGCCCAACACAGACATATTCAGTAAACTAATCCCTTCTTTATCAATTAAGAAGGTTCAGAAGATGAGTTTCTTTAATTGTAAAAACGCTACAAGCTTTCGGGCAAAAGCCCTTCGACAGGCAAAATATAGTTATACATATACAGTATAGTTATATTTTGCCTGTCGAAGGGCTTTTGCCCGAAAGCTTGTAGCGTTTTTACAATTAAAGAAACTCATCTTCTGAACCTTCTTAATTGATATACCTTACTAGAAGAGTCTTTACCTTTAATCAATCCCTTCTTTCAATATTAAGGTGAAAATATCACACACAGGCTTCCAAGTTTTAAAATGTGTGTTTTCTCCTGTAGAAGGGCTTCCGTGCCTGAGAGAGAAAGCTAGAGATTTGTGAATTAGAAAATTTTAAAAAGAAACTTTTTTCCCTGGAAGCCTGATATTTTCAGCTTAAAACAGACATATAAACACAAGGTAATAAGACTGAATCCAAATAAATAAATAAATAGTGTGTGACGTTTCGGTAACAGCGCTGTTACCATCTTCAGACAAAAGTATTGAATGATATGAATGATGCATTCAGTACTTTTGTCTGAAGATGGTAACAATGCTGTTACCGAAACGTCACACACTATTTATTTATTTGGATTCGGTCTTATTACCTTTTTTTTTTTTGCTTATCCCTAGTACACGTGGTACAGGCCATGATAATCATGGTGGGTAGTTAGCGACTGCTTTTTATTGTAAGCGCACCACATGTCTACACATGTGAAAAGCAGTTCGACTTTGCACTTACAAATGCCAGAGCCCCGTTTGGTTACTTGCACTCGCTGGTGGGGTTGGACTTTTGCAAGAATCGGGGCCCATTGGAGCTTTTTTTTTTTTTTTAACAGAAAAAAAGTGTCCAATGCGGGAATCGAACCCGGGTCCTAGTGGTCGAAAACCAAATGGTTTAACCAGTCTTCCACCGACCCCCGGTCTTATTACCTTGTGTTTATAATCTATAATCCAAATTGTGCCTTATCAATACAGACATATTATTGGGTGGCTTGAGGAGGAATGGCTGCTGTATAATACTGGCTACACTGGGATTCCACTCTCTACCTACAGTCACAATACTGGAGATACATCAACAGTATTGACCCCAACCATTGTTCCCATTCTTGACTATACATCACAGAGTTTCATGGAATGGGGTGCAGCTTTTGTTGATCATGGCGCCATGACACACTTTGGTGAAAGTCTAACTTTGCCTGTAATTTGAGGCCGTTCCTAACATGGAAGCAGACACCTTTGCTGCCGACTCTAACATGAGTACAGACGCAGCTCCTCTGTATCTCTGGAGTGGGACCCTTGCTGAGGTCTATCAACCCGGTCAGTTGAAGTCAGGATTTTTAAAGAGGTATACTCCTTTTCTAACAATGCTGCTATTGGTCCGCGACTGCTTATTTGTGAGTTATTCTGCTTGTTTCGCAGCTGGCCTTCATATCTGAAGGTCGTTCCTCTATCCACCACCTGGGGACGCGCCCTGTAGCAGTCAGCTCGGAGGAGCATGAACTCACAGAATCCGTGTAAGTTTTACACAAGGTGATAAGAAACAACAACAACAACACAGAGTATTGTTATAAGGCTATGGCACAGGTAGGGAGGGCTATTAAATAAATGACAGGTGTTATCATTTTTTCCACAATGTTTTTTGAAGCTAACTTTATTTAACACTTTATAGGCATCCTATCAAAACATCACTGAAATATACCTGGACATTACTTGATCAAAACCAGGTCCATTCAGTAAGTACAGTAGAACCTCCCTGTAAAGGATAACCCATAGTTGCAGAGCCAAAGTGTCCTTTAGGTAGAGATGTCTTCTTGACAAGGAATTTATAATTAGCAAAAAATGGTAATCTTGGAGATGAAAACTGTCTTTTGTAGAGAGGTGTCTTCTCAAGCGAGAGTGTCTTCTGATGGAAGTTCTACTGTACCATATTTGCCGTTATAAACACAAGGTAATAAGACCAAATCCAAATAATATAAATAGTATGTGACGTTTTGGTAACAGCGTTGTTACCATCTTCAGACAAAAGTACTGAATGAGAAATTTTACCACAGCATGTATAAATTTCTCATTCAGTGCTTTTGTTTGAAGATGGTGACAACGCTGTTACCGAAACATCACTCACTATTTATTTATTTGGATTTGATTTTATTACCTTGTGTTTATAATCTGTAATCCAAATTTTATTTATTACCAGTTGCGACACACTATATCCGATCTGGATAATTGCGCGTGAAACTATTTACAAAAATTGTAGTAGAGTAGGTAACAGAATTATCAAAAAGAAAATAAACAATTAAGAAAAGAGCATTGAATAAATATTGTGCATTATCATATTAGGTGTTGTTAATTTGTGGTCTCTCCGACATCCTACCTTAGAGCCTCCAGACATTCGCGGTAGTTGTCAGAGAGCAGAGGACCCTCCCTGGGGTCAGAGATAATGAGATCCACCTTGGGAGCTCCCTCAGTCCAGAGCTGGAGTCTGTCAGGGCCCAGCATGGCCACAAAGATATCCAACCATTCCTGGGAGGCCACGTACACCTGGGGTCCATAACAGATCTTGGTCAACAACAATTCCCATGGATTGCACTGGAAGATTATACGACTCCTAGGCAATAAGCTGCTTTGCAGCTTGCAAGGGACTTCTGCCCCATGACAAGGGGTGAATCCCCCAGTTATTTCTATTTGAATACAGTATAACCTATTACAAAAAAAGGCATTAGATGCCGCAACTCTTTTTTATTAAATGTGTAAAGTATCTTTCGGGCAAACCCTTTCTCAGCAAGCTAAAACTTTTAATTATAGTTTGTATTTCTCCACTTGACATTGATAAGCCAGTAGAAGAGTGTCATTGCTTGAAAGCTTACTTTCCCAATTAAAAAAGTATATATATATATATATACAGTTAAACCTGTCTATAGTGCCCCCTCTTGAGACTCACCAAAATAGGTGCTATAGACAGGTCACTTTTAATGTAAATCGCATCATACTACGTATTTAAAATTGGGTGCTATAGAGAGGAAGGCGGTATTTAGAGAGGGGTTATAGACAGGTTTAACTGTATATATATATAGTTAAATTTTGAAAGTTTTTATATTTCTATAACCATTATAGACACAGAACAAAATCAAGACTTTGAAAAAAATAAACTTGGGACCTTAACATTATAATGTTATAACCAAGTTGGTGTGTTATAACAAGGTTCCACAGTACATAGTAGCAGGGAAGAGGCTTTCTCAATATGTATCAGAATTCACCAAGAGGTACCTGTTTGGCCCCCAATGCCAGGGCCCCGAGAGACATCCAGGGCTGTGGGGAGAGATCCAACACTGTCAGTCCGGAGTCCCAACTTAGGGACAACAGTTCCTCCAGCATAGGGTCATTGCTGGACCCCTGCAGTCTGTCCAGGTTGAGCCGTAGGATGCCCTCCCCTGGTACCAGGACTTGCTGGGGGTCCGTCCTGAATACACTGGACTTCTTGTTGACAGACTCCAGCTCCAGGTGGTCCTTGTAGGCAAAGGTGACTTCAATCAGCTCCTCTGCCCGGACCTTGCCATCTAACACACACACACAGGATGAGACACTCCAAGACCTTCCAGTTCCTGTTCTAAAACTAACCAAGGTTTGCTCAGAAAGTTCCCCCCAGGTCACAGTGATGTTTATATACAGGGGTCTTTGTGTTATGTTTGTTGCCAGTATATCTGGTCTTTTTGGATCATTCTTGCTGAGGTGTTTTCCCCGTGGCTTGGTAGCTTCAAGTTAGAATTTCCTTTTTCATCTTTTCCCAAGTATTGAATATTTCATTCAGTACTTTTGTCTGAAGTTGGTAACATCGCTGTTACCGAAACATCACACACTATTTATTTATTTGGATTTGGTCTTATTACCTTGTGCTTATGATCTATAATCCAAATTGTGCCTTATTATTTCTCTCTCTCTCTCTCCATTTTATTTCTTGCTTCTCTAGGTAATAAGACCAAAATTAGTCTTATTACCTTGTGTTTATGATCTATAATATAAATTATGCCTTATTATTTCTCTCTCTCTCCATTTTATTTCTTGCTTCTCTAGGTAATAAAAAAGACCAAAATTAGTCTTATTACCTTGTGTTTATAATCTATAATCCAAATCGTGCCTTATCATTCTTGCTTCTCTCATTTACAGGCTTCATTTTGATGGCTTCAAGTTAGTTAAACTTTAATTTCATAGAAGTTGAACAAATTTTGTCTTGTAGTCTAACCATTGATGTTTATCTTCTTGTTTCTGAGGAAAGTGTAGGAGAGAGTTCTTATAACACAGAACTACAGCTGCCCTCCAGCAAGGTCTGGGGGAGGCCACCTATACTCCACCAACTCACCATATGTAAATAGCCAGGGAACAAAGGTGACTCGAATGTAACACCTGTAAACTGAGATGAAATAAAGACAAAAATACAGCACTTTTCTGTCATGTTGCTATAACCTCAGTGAGGTGCCTCATCCAATGTATTACATGCTGTAGAATTTCACAGTGAGAAACTGCCTCATGGCTACTTCTCAGCTGGAAGTTGCTTTTCTTTAAAAAAAAAACAAAAAAAAAACATGTTAAATATTTTCCATTCCCATATGCAGATGGTGTACCAATGCCTTATATATATATAAACTAGCCGAATGACCCGGGCAACGCCCGGGTTTTACCCGATTAAATGCTTTTATTCAAATACTATTCGTTACAATTATAAATTGGCGCCGTGGATGTCATTCTTTTAAAATATATAAATGAGTTTTAAAAATTGTGAAAAAAAAAAAAAATGCATCGGCCGGGAATTGAACCCGGGCCGCCCGCGTGGCAGGCGAGCATTTTACCACTGAACCACCGATGCTTATAAGAAATGGTCATATTTGGGTATTTATTCCATTCACAAAAGCAAACAGTGACAGAATTGTTGATTGATTGTTGATGACTCTGATACTTGTATATTTTATTTTTTTTTGCTTATCCCTAGTACACGTGGTACAGGCCATGATAATCACTGTGGGTAGTAATAGGCGACTACTTTTACTGTAAGTGTACCACATGTCTACACATGTGAAAAGCAGTTCGACTTTGCACTTACAAGTGTGCCAGAGCCCCGCTTGCTTATTTGCACTCACAGGTGGAGTTGGACTGGTTTATTTATGGATTTTTATTTAAAGAAAAATACTCTCAAAAGGACAACACCTAGTTGCAGAGCCAAAGTATCCATTAGAGAGTGGTGTCCTCCTACCAGAGAGCACCTAATATGAAATTGGTTTTGGCAAATGGAAAATCTGGCATATGGTAATTTTGACGATGAAAATCTTCCTTTGTGTAGAGGTTTCTGCTAGCAGGTAAATGGAAAATTGGTAAAAATGATAATTTTGACGATATATGAAAATCCTCTATTGTGTAGAGCCTCATTGTGTAGAGAGGTTTCCGCTAGTGGGAGTGTACCATAATACATGAGCAGGATTATGAAGACCCAGGGAGGGTCTACATAGGAAGGTTCTACCATGTAGAGGCCTACCCAGGGAGTGTAGCATGGCCGGTACTACAGGAAAGATGGCCTGGTCCCAACAACCAGAGTCTGGAGGCTTGGTGGAGATCTTGATGTCATCCCCCAGGTCCAGCTCAAACCACAGGGCTATGGCATCAAGGCTGCCGAACATGGCACATTCAATGGTCTGAGAGACCTTAAAACCTTTGGCCTTCCTTGAAATCTCCTGCACAGCAGTCACAGCAGTTTAGTATTCTATTGTACTCTCTCATATAGTACTCTATAGTATTCCACTCTATAGTACTCATTGCTATGATAGCAATATATGGTAAATCACACATATGTGATTCTTATAGAACTTGAAGGTTACCATATTTCTGTCACAAGTAATTTGTAGAAGTATTTTTGTTCTAGAGGCAATATCAGAAATGGCTATAGGTGGACCTTAGATATTCCAAAACTAATGAAATTTTATAAGTTCAAGGTGATATAATGGGAAACTATAATAATGAAGTGGATGAAATTCAATTATTATTGTAACACACTCTCTGTATAAGAGACACCTAGTTGCAGGGCCAAAGTATCCTTTAGGGAGAGGTGCCCTCTTAATGGAGACTATCCTTTATAGAGAGGTATCGTCCAGCAGGAGTGGGGGTTCAAAGGTATATGTAACAATGAGGTAGAAAATTAACAATTGGGTGAAACAATGTAACAATTGTGGTGCTGGCAACAGCAATATACCTGGGGATCGTTGAAATCCACAGTGAAGAGTGGGACATCAGAGACTGCCAGGAACTTGTAGCCTCCGTACACCTTAGGCAGGTTCTCTGTGGTGTAGGGCTCCTCCACGGCTTCCTTACTGACCAGGTGCATGTTGGGGGGGATTTGCACCCCCATCACATCTTCCCCGTGGTAGTACCTGGAACCCACACGTCTGACTTCTGCCTGACACAGTGGGTCTCTATGGACAACTCCTGGAGGAACACCTCAATTTATTATTACTATCCCTAGTAAACATGGTATAGGCCATGATAATCATGGTGGGTAGAAGTTGGCAACTATTTTTACTGTCTACCACATGTCTACACATACGAAAAGCAGTTCGACTTTTGCAGCTATAAATTTGCCAGAGCCCTACTTGGTTATTAGTACACGCTAGTGAGGTTGGACTTTGGAAAGAATCGGAGGAGCCATTGGAGTATTTTTTTTTTTAAATTAGAAAAAGTGCCCAATGTGGAATTCAATTCCAGGTCATAATGGTCAAAAAGCAACAGTTTACACAAATTGTCCATTGACTTGACTCCTTAATATTAAAGGGAGAAGTGTCCAGCCCCCTATTTATATATTTTAAAGTAAATGAATATTCTACACAAGAGAAATGTAAAATGAGAAGGAGGACCACCAACCAGAACTTGTTCCTGAGACTGGTGCACTCCACCAGGCCAATGTAGACCTTGGCCCCGAGTGGCAGTACATGGCCATACTCCTCGTTTCTGCTCCCCCTGGTGGCATCTTGGGGAGTGGGGGGCGGCAGTAGCAGGTGTTGCCAGGCGTGGTCCAGGGTCTGCAGGATGTTCTCTCCCAGCAGGGCGGCGTCAAATGTCTCCGTCACCACCAGAGGGACCCTGGGTGGACATCTGCTCTTAGATCATCAGTCATTCTCAACTGGCACCGGTCAACAGATCATTTTGACCCGTCCTTGTGTGAAAACCTGTCTCGGTGTGTTATAAATAAATCTTAGTATAAACACTCTATGATAATTAAATTATGTACAAATATAAATATACAGTTAAACCTGTCTATAGCGTCTCCTCTTGGGACTCACCAAAATTGGGTGCTATAGAGAGGGGGTGTTATAGACAGGTCACTTTTAATGTAAATAGCATCGTACTACGTATTTAAAATCGGACGCTATAGAGAGGGAGGCGCTATTTAGAGGGGGCGCTATAGACAGGTTTAACTGTATATAGTTTGAGTTTGTTATTGACGCATAAATATGTTGTAATACCTTGAAAAAGGTTGGCATTCAGCCAATTGAAATATTGATAAATAAATGATATTTTAAACCAATATATGCCTTTTTAATTGAAAAATATATATATACAGTAGGACCTCCCTTTAGCGGACACCTCGCTAGCAGGCAACTCTCCACAAAGGACAGTTTTCATTTGCAAAATTACCATTTTTACAATTTAGCAACTCTCTGGTAAGAAGACACCTCTCTTTAAAGGACACTTTGGCTCTGCAATTAGGTGTTCTTTACAGGGAAGTTCTACTGTATATATACATTGGAAACAAAAAAAAATTGCATCACCTAGAAATACTTGTCTGTGGAGATTGTCAAATTTTCTTCCTCACCATTTCCCATAGATGCTCAATTGGGGAAAAATCTGGGCCATGGAAGGATGTCAACATTTTGAAGGAAAACTCTTGAGATGTTGACTATATGTGTTCGGGCATTATCTTTTTGGAAAATGGCATTATCAGTCTGCTCAAGAAACGGTAGCATAACAAGCGGCAACACATCTGTAATGTATAGCTGAGCAGTCATTGTGCCTTGAATAAAGACTAAAAAGGTCCTACTTTCATAGCTGATGTCACCCCACACCATGAAGCCAGGGGTTCTTGCTGTATGTCCCTCCAAAATACAGTCCTGATGGGATCTTTCTTGGGGCCTATGTCTAACATGCATCCTGCCGTCATGAACCCCCAAAATGAATCTGGATTCATCAGAAAAAATTAAAGAATGCCATTCTAGAGCCCAAAGATGTCTCTCTTCACACCAGCTGAGCCTGTCACTTCTGTGTCTGGCAGAGAGTGGAATTCTTAATAAAGGCCGGTGACTACGGAGTTATGCTTCGATAAGACAGTTATTAATGGTGTTCAGAGATGGTCCAGATTCATTCTACACATGTAGAGGTGCTTGAATCATCGGTACAGTTGTTGTCCTGTCTGCTACATCCATCCTTCAAATCCTCCTATCCTCTCTCTGTTGTTACTCTAGGATGACCTGAACCAGGTTTTCTTGAACTTTTCTCTTCCTCTGACCACTGAGATCAAATCCTTACAACAGTACTTCGATTACAGACTACTTTCAAAGCAATTTCTCTAATCAAAATTCCCCCCTTCTCTGAGGCCTGTCTTGTGAGTGCATCTTTGCTTGAAACCGAATACTAACTTCCAGGACAGGTTTTACTGTAGGTCACTTTAAGGTCAAATTGCTGGATCTACTCACATGTAGAAAACAGCTCAACTTTTGCACTAACAAGGTGCCAAAACCCTGTTTGGTTATTTGCACTTGAACTCACTTGAAATTGGGCAAGAATATAAGGAGTCCATTAAAGCATAGTCAAAAATGTGCTCAATGCAGGGTTCAATCCCAGGTGGGCAAACATTAACAGTGTTATACTTGGGATGAGGAGGGAGTAGTGGGACTTACTTCTCAGGAATGTCAGTGGGAGAGGAGAGAGCAATGGAGTGGTTGTTGATGAGTGTGATCTTGTGGGTCATCCCAATGCCGTGGATCTTCTCATTGAGATGGATCACCTCACTGGCCACATCTGTCATTGGGGTGGAGAGCTCGCAGGCGTAGACATGGGTGGCTCCAGCCCGCACCGCACACATGCTGACACACCACACCTCTTTACATACTGGCCTGGTGTTTACATAGTTAACTCCAGCCCGCACCGCACACATGCTGACACACCCCTTTACATACTGGCCTTGTGTTTACATAGTTAACTCTAGCCCGCACCGCACACATGCTGACACACCCCTTTACATACTGGCCTGCTGTTTACATAGTTAACTCCAGCCCGCACCGCACACATGCTGACACACCACACCTCTTTACATACTGGCCTTGTGTTTACATAGTTAACTCTAGCCCGCTCCGCACACATGCTGACACACCCCTTTACATACTGGCCTGCTGTTTACATAGTTAACTCCAGCCCGCACCGCACACATGCTGACACACCACACCTCTTTACATACTGGCCTTGTGTTTACATAGTTAACTCTAGCCCGCACCGCACACATGCTGACACATCACACCTCTTTACATACTGGCCTTGTGTTTAAATAGTTAACTCCAGCCCGCACCGCACACATGCTGATACACCACACCTCTTTACATACTGGCCTTGTGTTTAAATAGTTAACTCCAGCCTGCACCGCACACATGCTGACACACCCCTTTACATATTGGCCTGGTGCACACACAGTAATTTGGTCCACATTGCTAGAGTTGGCAGCAAAGGTGTCTGCTTCCATATAAGGAACGGCCTCAAAATAGAGGCAAAGTCAGACTTTCACCAAAGTGTGCCAGGATCATGGTGCTATGTTCAACGAAAGCTGCACACCTACACCCCATTCCATGAGATCATGAACTCATGGAATTTGTGTAATCTTTACACAAGGGGATAAGGAACAACAACAGCCCACACAGCACATTGAGCTTTTTTTTTTTTCTATCTGAAGAAATTTCAACCCCACAGTTTTGTTTTTTTTTTGCTTATCCCTAGTACACGTGGTACAGGCCATGATAATCATGGTGGGTAGTTAGCGACTGCTTTTACTGTAAGCGCACCACATATCTACACATGTGAAAAGCAGTTCGACTTTGCACTTACAAATGCCAGAGCCCCGTTTGGTTACTTGCACTCGCTGGTGGGGTTGGACTTTTGCAAGAATCGGGGGCCATTGGAGCATTTTTTTTTTTTTTTTTAAACAGAAAAAAGTGCCCAATGCGGGAATCGAACCCGGGTCCTAGTGGTCGAAAACCAAACGGTTTACCCAGCCTTCCACCGACCCCCAACCCCACAGTGAGTGTAAGTAACCAAATGGGGGGGCACACTTGTAAATATAAAATTCAAACTGATTTCTACGTGTGTATACATGTGGTGACCTTACAGTAAAAAGCAGGTGATAACTATCCACCAAGTTTATCATAGCCTGTATCATGTGTCATATACCTCCCCAATGCCATGATAATAATTATCTCTCTCTGATTTGCACAACCTACCTGAGGAAACCAGAACCAGCTCCGATGTCCATAACAGTCCGAGAGCCCCTGCAGACAGCATTGAAGATGGCCATGTCAAACGCCATATTCCTCTTGAAGTCGTTGAGCATCCCAAAGTGCCAGCGCTCCACCAGCTCATTCTTGAGGTCTTCAAACTCAACGCGGGCTCGGCTGTAGTTGGGGTTGATGGTGAGGGCTTTGAAGAAGTACAGGATGGCCTTGCTCTTGCAGTCAATCCTGGGGGGAACACAGCATAGTGAAGCTTTGTCCAGGACATTTTGTATATTCAATCTCATTATAACAACTGGGATCAATATGCCAATTAAATGCCAATGTTTCTAGAGCAGTAAACAATGAAAGGACCCACAACAACTTATTGTCACGAAGGAAATTATAAAAGACAACAAAGCTCTTCTTTCTTATCAAACTCCAATTTGCCGGTCCCAAGCCCAGATGAAAAAGGAGGAGGGGGAGCAGTAACAAGCTCGCTGAAAAACCTGGGCTCAGCTGGCCCAGCTGATAATACAGTGTAAGGGCTCTTGTGAATGGCTTTTCTTGATTTATCAAAAAACTGTTGTCGATTATTTTATTGTCTCATATTCCCTGCTGGAGCACGTTGTTGACCTCAAAGTAGATAATATCCCATACTCGGACCACCTTCCACTAACAATAAACATGTCTAACTTATCTAATCTCAAACGAACGAAAGAAACCGTCTATCCCTGCTTTGAAAGATACAGATGGGCACCTGATAACACATCCCTCTTTTCGCAGAATCTTGACAACAATCAAGTCTCTACAGACCAGAATCTTGACAGCCTAGTTAATACATTTTCTAAACAAATACTAAACGCAATGCTTGCTGCAGATATGCGCATTAAGGTCAGACCTGGCCGCCCAAAATCGAAACCCTGGTATAGCAGGGAATGCTATTTAGCCAAAAAATCTGCTAAGGCAAGCCTCACAACCTTTAAGGAAACGAACACTGACGTAGACCGCAATATTTATGTCTCAAACAGGAAAAGGTACACGACCTTAATAAACTTCAACAAGAAAAAATATCTTCAGGAAAAACAAGAACTTCTTAAAAATGCCCGTGACTCCGCAAACTTTTGGAAAACTATAGCTACCTTGAAAGACAAAAGCTATATACAAGGAAATATAACAATTTTAGAGTGGCAATGCTTTTACAACAAACTGCTCTCTGCTGAAACGACGATAGGAAGCGACCTATCTACTCTCTCACGAATTGATCCTGAACTCTACTGTGAAATCTCCATAACAGAAATAACTAGAGAAATCTCCAGTCTGGCAAATGAAAAAGCTTGTGGCGCTGACGAAATTCCGAATGAAGCATTAAAGACCCTACCTTTCGAACACCTTGTTACTCTAAAAAATATATTCAACAGAATCATTAATTCTGGTTCATATCCCTTAATATGGTCTAAATCTATCATCCATCCTATTTTTAAAAGCGGTGACCGGGATAATCCATCAAACTACCGCGGAATTGCCCTTATTAGTAATCTGTCAAAACTTTTCACATCAATACTAAAATCGCGATTACGCAACTGGATTGAAGGTAGATCAATTATTCCAGAAAACCAGGCCGGATTCAGAAAAGGCTACTCCTGTCAAGATCACATATTCACACTGTTGTCCTTGATACAGCTGACTCTCAGACGTAAAAGAAGAAAACTCTATGCTTTTTTTGTGGACCTAAAAAAGGCTTTTGACACTGTTCCCCACTCACTTCTGTGGTCAAAATTGGGTGAATTAGGTCTGGATTTCCGCTTTGTTAACCTTATCAGGAACTACTTCGAACAAATGACAACGACGGTGAGATGGAATGGACTATTTACTGAACCCATCAAAATCCGATCGGGAGTGTTGCAAGGAGAACCCCTATCACCCTATCTATTTATACTCTTTGTAACTGATTTAATCAACATTTTTAATGACTCTACTCTACCAGGCATATACCTCCCTAATTTTGGAACGGTCCACCTTTTGATGTATGCCGACGACATAATTCTCATAGGAGAATCAAAAATCAATCTACAATTAAAAATCAACATGTTGAAAAAATACTTCGAAACAAATCATCTAACCCTGAACGAATCAAAATCCAAGATAATGGTTTTCCGAAATGGTGGCCGCCCTGCAAAATCGGACAAATGGTTCTGGGGAGACCAACTGTTGACAGTGACATCGAAATATCTCTATCTTGGCTATCCCCTCACAACAACAATCTCGTTTAGTCAAGTGGCTTCATACTTTAAAGGCAAAGCGCTTGCAGCTACCGGCGAAGTATGGAAAATTATGGAGAAATCCAGGTTGAATTCATTTGGTTCATCAATGAAACTATTAGACTCGATTATCCTGTCAACTCTGCTGTATTCTGCTCCAATTTGGGCAAACGAAAAGTACAAAATCTTGGACCAAATTCAGAATAACTATCTCCGACGACTATTGAACTTGCCGAGTAACACACCAGGCTACATACTACGCATGGAAACCGGACGCTTCTCACTAGGAGTCACAGCAACCAAACTAATTCTAAAGTTCTGGTTAAGAATATTAAAAATGGAAAAATCCAGATTGCCCGCAATCTGTCTAGCCCAATTATGGGAAACGTCCACTCTGACGAATGCCTTTATAGGTTTTACAGAAAATTTAATGAATATCCTAAACTCAACTGGATTCATGTGGTTAAAGAATTGTTCAGACCCCAATATTCTACAGAAAGCAATACCTCAAATTATCAGAATCACTATAGAACAGTCTATCCAAACCGACCAATCAAGAATAACCAATTCGAAGCTACACACACACTACAAATATTTACATAAAACATTCGCAGCAGAGAACTATCTACTAAGTGAACTCCCACTGCCGGCTAAACGCCTCATTGCGCAATTGAGAATTCTATTTGTTTTATATCGAGAAGACCATATAAAATATCTAAGGACAGAAGACTTGTATTGCCAACTATGCAAAAATAGAACCGAAAATGAATTAGAACATTATATATTTGAATGCATGCCTCTTGACACGGAAAGAAAAATACTCTTCTCTAAGATAGGCCATACACACTTCACATTATATTCTTTATTATCCAACTTTATAGACAATAGTTCAGTAGCTCTAAATCTATATAACTTCCATAAAAATGCTGTAAAAAAGAAAGACTTAACCGAACATTCAAACATACCAAAAATTTCTGTTTGATGAGAAAGACAGAACCAACATCCAATTATTTGTTTAGGCAGATACGATAAGTTAACAATGATAAAACGGTGTTTACCTTACAACCCTGAACACGAGGATTTCCTGGGAAATCTCTTAAAGATTTCTTAAAAAATACATGGCCCACCTGTGCTGTGTGAGAGCTTAAATGGTCTTGCTCCATATGTAAATACCTGTTTTCTTTCCTCTTTTCGCTCTCCACTTCTCCCATCCATATTTCCAAAAAATTTTTTTTTTTTTTTTTTCTCTTTTTTTGATTTTTTTTTTTTTTATTCTTCTTATTTTTTTATTCTTTCTTATAATCTGTATATATTTACCAAATGTATATAATCTTTCTCCATTTTTTATTTCCCACTTTCATAGGTTTCTCCGTTTTGTAACCCCAAGGAGAATCCTCTGTAAGACCTGTGTGTCTTAATAAAGGCTTTTGTGTGTGATTTATCAAAAAAATGGGTTGGCCAAATATCAAGGAACAAACTAAAATCAATGTTTAGTTGATTTCTGTTCCACTAGAAGGTGCTCTCTGCCATCTAAAAAGCACATGTGCTCCTGGTCAGGATATGCCTTCTTTATTTTTAATAAACTTATTGAGAAATGTTTTTCTGTATTTTTTCAAAAGCCTAAAAATTTGCGTTGGTGAGCCAGTAGTTTTTATTAAGAAGGAAATAAGGTGAGACAACCTACTTGGCCAAGTAGCGGCCCAGGTTGTAGTGGAGCTGTTCAGATTGGGGGAAGAGAGCCAGACTGGACTCATAGAGGGAAAATATGCTGTCGTAGTCTTCAGCCTCCTCCAGGGCCTGGCACACCGCCACTGCCACACCATGGAATATTGATTTTATAAATTACAAATACAAGGTAATACACCTACAGGGCATGCAACAACTGTCCTGGTGTGGAACTAATACTGAGTTCCTTGCTTGCTTGCTTGATATTCTCTAGCTGTAGATAGTTTGTTGTTGATAATGGTCGACTAGTTGCCGTGACATCATCAATAAATACTTTCACACCTTCAGATATACAAAGATCTGATTTCTACGCTACAATTTTATGAAAAAATTGCGCAAAAAATGAAATTGTACTGGGATCATCAGGTAGATAAATTAAGACAACTTGCCTAAAGCCTCGAGGTAATTTTTCTCCAAGATGCCCAGGTAGTCAGGGCTTTCTCCTAACAGAGTGGTCAGTACTTCCAGTACTTTGGGAAAGTTCTGTTCTTCATAGGCCTCTAGATACTGGTTGTAGAGGATGGATGATGGATCCTCATCCCTCGCTGGTGTCTCATCCTCATAAGAGGAGGACGCCATTCTCTGCCACACACAAAGTTGGCTGGGAACAAAGTCCAACACAAGGTTATCTTCTTTCTTATCTCCACTCAATCATACAGTTAAACCTGTCTATAGCGCTCCCTCTTGGGACTCACCAAAATTCGGGCGCTATAGAGAGGAAGACGCTATTTAGAGGGGGCGCTATATAGACAGGTTTAACTGCATTAGGATATCAAGCTTGTAGAGCTTGAAATGGTGTCTGCTGGGGATGAGTTTTTTTTTTTTTTTTTACTTATCCCTAGTACACGTGGTATAGGCCATGATAATCATGGTGGGTAGTTGTATGCTATTATTTTTACTGTAAGTGCACCACATGTCTACACATGTGAAAAGCAGTTCGATGAGTGGGGATGAGTAGAGCTCTTCAATGGATGAGTCAATAGAGTCAATAATGTGGTTTGGGGTTGCAGGTTGAGTATTTCACTTAGTACATAATGGGAAAATCTTGCAACCATTCTGGAAAATCATCATAGATGACCAGACTTAAGTCTGGAAATATATTGTGACATTTCTCAGCATTGTTACCATCATAAGACAAAAGTACTAAATCTATTTTACAGAATCATTCAGTACTTTTTGTCTGATGGTAACCATGCTGTTACCAAAAATTTTATATACTATTCATTTATTTGGGTTTGGTCTTATTGTGTGTTTCTAATCTATAATTCAAAAATTGTATACCTTATCATACATTCCCCAAGTTTCAAATCAGCAGAACAAAATTTGTATTCAAAATGTTAACCTCTGTAGCTGAACTTAACGCTGTCTTAGTCTGAAGTCTGAAAATTCTCACTTTCCCACAAAACTACCACCGATATAAAATCTCTATATATTGTCACTCTATATCAATCAACACAACTCCGCCTTTGCCGGTCCCAAGCCCGGATGAAAAAGGAGGAGGGGGAGCAGTAACAAGCTCACTAAAAAACCTGGGCTCAGCTGGCCCAGCTGATAGTACCCTGTAAGGGCTCCTATTCCAGGGATACAGGATGAGCAGCGTTTGTACTCTATGTTAGGAGTGGCTGCACATAGCGTCTGTTCCTCATGTCAGAGGCAGCCATTTCTTTTGGAGCTAAGTCGGCCTGCCACTGAGTAGTGCTCCCAGTCTTAATGACAAAGGCAGACACATTCTACTTCACCCAATCATGATGGTTGTCAAGCTTTACAAACTTGATACCCTAATATGATTGAGTGGAGATAAGAAAGAAGAAGATCAATCAACACAATATTCATCTTTATACATGTCCAACTTCGTAATTCAACACCCCGAAGGGATCCAAATTTTTAGACCGAAAGGCTTTGTTTAACTATAGTCAGTAAAATTAGCCACAATAGCCTTATTGAGATTTGACAAAATGGGGTTGAATTAAAGTAAGGGTTGTATTATAGTCGGTTGAATTAAAGTTGTTCTAGGGTATTCATATCTTACGCTATTATAACATTTCCCCGTCATCATAACTACATCACTCAACACTATATGATTGCTAAAATACAACCTCTCTGTAAAGGAGAACACCAAGTTGCAGAGTCAAGGGGTCTTTTAGAGAGAGGTAACCTCACCGAAGAACTTTTAATTAGTAACAAAATGGTAATTTTTTGAGTATATTTAAGATCTTTGATCTTTCAACTATATTTCTAGTGTGTCTTTAATTATTATATAGCCTTTGGCAACGAGATGGTTAAAAAAAACATATTTGAGGCAATAATATACTTAAACAATAGTAAACGCGTTAATTACCTATTTTGATTTATTATATTAATTTGGTTTAGCTAATTTTTATTATTCATTTGGTAAACCCTGGTTCCTGAAGGGTACAAATATCGCTAACTACCTGGAATAATTGTCTCATTTAGAAAAGCGAAGATAGAAATGATGCATTTATTACAGAAAATTAAATCTATGGGGGGAGATAGAAAATAATTAATATTTGATAAACTTACTTTTATTTTTCAATGAATGGGTTGCTTATGATAAAATATGTGATTTTGCCTTCAAATAACCATGAAAGTCGCCGTAAAGTAGAATACAAATTTAATAAAAACAAACATATTTTCTCAACCACAGATGAATTGAATCTTATCATAGAATACATTAATGGTTGCTAAAAAATATAAAATGGTCTAATAAAGAATTATTCATGCCTGGAATATGAAATTATGTAAGTGAATTTTACATTCCCAATTTTATATAATCATTTTTTTTTTAAATAGCTGTATTATATGTATATTTTTTTAACAGAGCATTTTTAAAAAAATTCGCATATATATAAAATTATTTGACAGCTCTAACCAGTGACTGTTAGGCCACACTTTACTTGAGTAGAGCTATGCCCCTTCGTTCAATGTTCCAGGAACCTAGTTCATAAATTCTCTCTCCCGGATATAGTTTGCGACTCTTGTAGTCTCAGGAATCAGTTTGTGAACAGTTAGTATTGACAAAGTCCGGGTGGTTCTGCTCTCCAGGAACAAGGTTATAATTTTAATATCCTTATGGTTATGAATGTAGAAAGCAATAAAAAATGCAAGGTTTTACTTGTATTATTGTTACCAAAGAGAGAGAGAGATTGAGATTGAAACTACTTTATTTCAATGTCCATATAAGATTATATAAGGTTAAATACAGAATAGAGAGAGAGAGAGTTTTAATTTTCCTTTTCACCCTGTATAATTTTTAAAATAAAACAATTCAAAAATTGAATTGTTAGAGGAACACCTAGCAAGAAAGACGATGACTTCAATTAAATGAACGATATATTTATCTGATAGTTACCTGACAGTTTATTAAGTTTGAAACCAATAATTTTAAAGGGTATAGAAGCAGAAAAATTATTGAATCCCAAGCAAGATGGCATTAGAAAATTTTAGCTCAATATAATATTTTTTTGTAATTTGTCGAATTGTCCTGGAATAGTGAATAATATTTAGTATTGATTAAGCTGAATTTTGAAAAATGATCAAGGAAAACACCCTGAAGATACAAAATATGGCCCTATTTTATAGTTGAGTTGTGAAAGCTAAAGGAATTGACCAAGGCAGCGCCATAGCTCAATGATCTGTAAGGTGATTTGAGGTGCCATGCTAAATTCTTCTCTATATCGTGTCTAAGTAATATATCAAATTCAGGAGTAATTAAAAAAAATCAATTAGTTATATTTTTTAGTTTCCTAATATTTGAATAAAAATATTGTAATATCATAAAGTAAATTTGGTTGCTTTCAGATACAATTAAAATGTTTTAACTTCGAACGTTTAATAGAATAGAATTTTTTTTCCAATTGGTCATATTGTATGTTTATTTTTGATGAAAGTGATAACGTTGTTTACTTTCCACGTTGATTGTTTTTGTTTTCTTTTGCTTTACTCAAAGCGTTTATATTTATTTATTTATCGCGTGTATTTTCAAAATATATTTATTTTAAATTTAAGTCAATAAGATGGTGCACGAATTTAATCAAGGAACTGCAAATCCCATTAAAATATTTGCTAATATTTTTATATCATTTATTGGTTCTGGTATTTTAAGTTTGCCGTATTCATTTAAGGAGGTAATACTTTATGATTTTTTAAAATTTTACTTAGAATATACTTTTTGATATCAGTTTATTTCTTACTTACATACACACATATACACATTATAATTTTAAAAAATTCAAATTCATTAAATGTAAAAATGAAAATTTTTTTTTTTTTTTTTGCGATATTTCAAATATGTCAAAATTAATTATGATAACATTTTTAAAAAAAGTTTTGAATCCATATTTTTCATATATTAATTTTTCATATATTGTTGGATCCTATAGTTAATAATTTCCTTAAATTCAATTTTATATATGAAAATTAAGCCAAAATTCAATTGTACAATATAAATCTTTAATATGTAAATTTTAAAGCAATCAACATGTATGTAAATTTCTAGTTTGGTTAATTAATAGTTCTTTTTTGTTTTCTCTCTCTCTCTACCACTAGTATCAAAATCTAAGTCAAATTCATGTAATCTAAAATCATGTGGTAGCTACTCCTAACTCTAAAACCAAAAGACAATAAAATAATTCAAGACAAGTGGCAAAGTGCTTCTTAGTATTTTTTACTGAACATTCAAGCCACGAACAGTATGGTCCCTCATCGAGCCGGATACTTTAAAAAATTAAGGTAAGCCATTTGAAAACTTAAAATTCTTAAAATAAAGTCATGCCCAAATCAGAAGTTAAAATTCGGCACAAATTCAACTTTATTATTCAGGAAATAAAGGATCTGGAATCAGAGAATAAAGCTATTGTAGAATCCAAAAACATACATGGATTAAAGCTATTCCAACAAGAAGTTAATGAAAGGAAAATTAGCCTAAATCAAGTTATCAACACATTATTAGAATCAGAGTTAGATGATACACAATATGACGATTATTCAAAGGCCAAGAAGGATATTTTTAATATGTTGGTGTCTATTGAAGAGGCTTTATCTTTGATTGAAACCAAAGAAAATACTCATAGTGATAAACAACTGTCCGAATCCAATGTTAATTTACCTAAGATAAATTTACCCATTTTCAATGGTGATTCAGCCAATTGGCTTAGTTTTAGAGAAATATTTAACTCCACCATTAATTCAAATCAAACACTAACTGAAATACAAAAATTTCAATATCTAAATGCATCTGTTAAGGGTCCTGCGGAAAAGTTGATTCGGGGTTTTCCCATTTCTGACAAAAACTACCAGCAAGCATGGGATACCTTATGCAATAGATTTAATAACAGAAGAGAATTGGCTTTTTCACAAATCAACAAAATATTCTCCATAAGGCCATTAAAATCTATTTCGGCGGGTTCTCTCTATGAAATCCTTGATGTTTGCAATGAAGGCATTAGAAATCTCTCAGTGCTAGGACTTGAGAAAAACACATTAACAGATCTAATCCTGATCAATTTTTTTGAAAAAAGAATTGGTGAAGCCCTCAGGAAAGAATGGGAATTAACCCTTCAAAATGAAGAATATCCAACATTTGAAAACTTTGTGAATTTTTTAGAAAAACATGCTAGAAGCCTGCAAGGTATGAGAATTCCTTTGTTCCAGGAACAAAAAATCTCTAGCAAAAATATGATGGCTCATGGCCTTTATGTCAACAAAGGTCAAAATTGTATTTTATGTCATCAAATTCATAAACTAAATGACTGCCAGAGATTCATAAATCTTCCCTTGCCTAAAAAATGGGAATTAGTTAAAAAACATAAACTTTGTCAAAATTGCCTTAGAGCAAATCATGAGATATCCAAATGTCTCATCACATCAAGATGTAAAAACTGCAAGCAGAACCATCATACTCTTCTGCATGAATACAACTCTGAACCATCCATTCCACAACCAACAACCTCTCAAGAGATGTTGATTTCAACAAATACCATCTGTAATGCGATGCCTTTGGAAACGGAAACAAATATTCTACTGTCAACAGCCCTTATTAAAGTCAAGGCGAAGGATGGCTCATTTGTGCTATGTAGAGCATTAGTGGACAATGGGTCCCAAATAAGCCTAATTTCAGAACAATGTTGCCACAAGTTGGGACTTGAAAAAAGGAAAAATTCTTATACACTAAAAGGTGTAGGTGACATTGTTGTCAACAGGACAACATCGCAGGTTGAAATAGAGTTCACCCCACATCATAATGATCAATTATTTTCTGCCAGAGCATTTGTGGTTGGAAGGGTAACTGCAGACCTTCCAAACTTCCAAATTCAGTCAGCAGACTTCCTCATTTAGAAAATTTGCTCTTGGCAGACCCAGAATTCTATGTCACCAAGCCCATAGACCTAATTTTGGGTGCAGATACCTTTGTAGAAATAATTCTAGGTCATAAAACAGATTTAAAGCACCATCCTATAGCACTTAATACCAAGTTAGGTTGGCTTGTTTCTGGGAGAATCCATTCAACTATTAAGTCGAATACTTCGGTAATCAATCACTGTACCACTGAACTTGATTCCAGCATAAGAAAATTCTGGGAACTTGAAGATGTCCCAATTTCTAAGGCCCAGTTGGGTATAAAGAATGCCCCATCTCCAAGTCTACAAGAGTCCATTCAGAACTCTCCAAGTCTAAAGGAGTTCACTCAGAACTCTCCAAGTCTACAAGAGTCCATTCAGAACTCTCCAAGTCTAAAGGAGTTCACTCAGAACTTTCCAAGTCTGCCGGGGTCCATTCAGACCTCTCCAAGTCTACCAGACTCTGTTCAAGGGTCACCGTCTCTAACTTTGAGCCTACAGAGCTCCAAACACAACTCTCCAACCCCCTTACAAGTATCAGTTCACAGCCTGAAAGAGGCCATGTCCCCTTTGGTCGAAATGCCATCAAGCCCTGGGTGCTCCAAGCAGATTCCAATTCCTATAGAAGAAGACTCTATAGAGAGCCAGAACCGAGTTGATAATCTGCCATCCTACCCGATGAGCCCAGAGCAGAGTTACACTCTCTCATCGGCTTCTGTTGAAGATTTCAAGGCCCAAAGTGGGCCCAAGTCCCCTACATCTCCCACCAGAGGTTCAGAGAGTTGCCGATGTTCTGGGGATTATACAGAGCCACAGATGTCTCAGAACTCCAATTTTTCATGCTCCTCTATAGAAGAATCTGAAGATAATTCAAGTAAATCTGAAGAAAATCTAAGTAGATCCGAAGATAATTCAAGTAAATCTGAAGAAATTCCAAGTAAATCTAAAAAGTCACGTATCTCTAAGTTAACTCCACAAATTACTTCTAAACAAAACCAATTACTTCCTTCTGAATCAAGTCAACCATCCACTCCAGAACAACCTCTCGCTTCTCAGTCAAGTGAACCACTCTCATCTAAGAAAGAAACTTCGATTATTCCTAAGATAAAGCCACCACCCTATTATAGGCGAAAACGTCAACTTCCTGCTGAGAAAACTTCATGGGATGAACCAATTGAATCAGATATAAAGTCAAATTGGAATAAATTCCAAACTCAACTATCGTGCCTAAAGGAAATCAAAATACCAAGATACCTGAACAGTTCATCTTCTGAAATAGAAGAATTACAACTACATGGATTTTGTGATGCATCCCTTAATGCTTATTCAGCAGTTTTTTACTTGAAAACTAGATTCAAAATTCAAAAGATCAAAATCAATCTGATAACCTCAAAAACTAAGGTTGCACCATTAAAGACCATTACAATTCCAAGACTTGAACTAAGTGCAGCATTGCTTTTGGCTCAACTGAATCAAGTCATTCTTGAATCATTTCCTTTTCAACCTGACAAAACCTTTTTGTGGACTGATTCACAAATCTGCATAGATTGGATAAGATCAGATGCCAGCAGATGGAAGGCCTTTGTTTCGAACAGAGTGTCGTCAATTCAAAATTTGACTCAAATCACTGATTGGTTCCATGTATCCAGTCAAGATAATCCAGCTGATTGCGCATCAAGAGGAATCATGCCTCAAGACTTGGTCAATCATAGAATTTGGTGGCGGGGTCCTATTTGGCTTCAAGAAAATAATGTTCGATATATTCCTTCTTCACCAACCCAAGTAAATCTCAATATCATTCAAGAAGAAGTCGGTGAGGGTCAAGTGTTGGATCAAACAACCTTAATTCAAAATTCAGAAACTATGTTAAATCTAGAATTCATTGTAAGGTATTCCACAATGACCAAATTGATCCGAATCACAGCTTGGTGTTGGAGATTCTACTACAATTGCCTCCTCTTTGATCCAATTCGTCAGAAAGGACCTTTGACAACAAGAGAATTAACAAAGGCAATTCAAGTCTTAGTCAAATCAATTCAGCAAGTTGAATTCTGCACGGAAATAAAATTACTGAAGTCAAACAAGCAACTACCTCTGTCCAACAAGCTAACTTCTCTAAATCCCTTCTTAGACACTCAAGGACTTCTAAGAGTTGGAGGTAGACTCAAGTATTCCTATTTAAATGAAAATCAAAAATTCCCTCTCTTACAACCAAAATCCCCACGCCAGGAATCACTTATCAAAAATCTCTTAACTGAGAATGCCGACATTCCTGAGGCTATTGATGAGAATCAAGAAGATTCTTCAATTTTAGAAACCACTTTTGTCATTGAAGACGAAGAGTCTAACAAAGATATCGGGACTCCAAAGATTGAAATCTCCGAAGTTTCGGTTATTGATAAATCGGAAGGCAAATATTCGAAAGAACCAGTGGTCAGTGCAGAAGCTCTGGATAAGAAAGAACTGTGCCATGATGACTCAGCTCACCTCAATGTAGTTGAAGCTGATCTTAATCGACCTAAAGAGGCTACCAGTGGCATAATCAATGTTTATACAGAAGCTAATGAATCGTCAAGCAAAGAGAAAATTGTACCTGTTGAAATTGTGGATACATCAACAAAGGATTATCTACAGAGCGGTGAAAAGGCAAAATTATCCCGCTGGAAGCCCATCGATTCTCTATGCTTAGAAGACGTCAAGGAATCTGAAGACGACGATGAAAATTACAGTTCATCGGCATATATAGAATGGCCAGAAATCTTGAAGAAAGAAGTCTTAAGACCCGAAGCTTTAGAAAAGGCAGTCAATCTGGAAGATTTTGAGAAGGCGGCAGAAAGTCGACAACTCTCCAAAGAACATTTAGAGGAATCGACCGAACAAGGCTCATGCATAAAAGCTGAATCAAAAACTTGGGAAGATCCTATTGAATCCGACTTAGCAGCCGCAGAGTCTGATAATCCAGCAGTTCCTGCAAGAGAACTGGCCAACGAATCTGAAAATCTCATCTAAGATTCACCTCAATCGGATACTCAAAGATGGAAGCTGATTCCATTACCTTTCAAACAATGAGAATTGTAATCTTAGCTACATAGTCGGAATCAATTAGTCCAGCATCTATACTATTGGAACTCTTTTATTTTTATTTTTTTTATTTTCTGGTCATCTCTTCCCAGCCGGGGGAGTATGTTGGATCCTATAGTTAATAATTTCCTTAAATTCAATTTTATATATGAAAATTAAGCCAAAATATTCTAAATTCAATTGTACAATATAAATCTTTAATATGTAAATTTTAAAGCAATCAACATGTATGTAAATTTCCAGTTTGGTTAATTAATAGCTTTTTTGTTTTCTCTCTCTCTCTACCACTAGTATCATAATCTAAGTCAAATTCATGTAATCTAAAATCATGTGGTAGCTACTCCTAACTCTAAAACCAAAAGACAATAAAATAATTCAAGACAAGTGGCAAAGTGCTTCTTAGTATTTTTTACTGAACATTCAAGCCACGAACATATATCTTTCTATCAAACAAGTTTGAAAAATAGCATTCAGTGATGTCAGAAATTTAGTTGCTGTGTTTAAAAACGCTTGTTACAGAAACATCATTTATATATACAACAACAAAAGCCTTTATTTAGGGTAACTGACCCTATACAGGATTCACCAGAGGTATATGCATAAGAACAAAGCAGTGAAACAAAGGAAACAACAATATAAACAGAAGAAAAAAGAAAGAGAAAGAGGGAAGCAAGAAAAAACAACACAAAAAGAGTAGCAGTAAGAAAGTGAGGAGTGAGTGTCACTTGGCCTTCTTCTGAGATATGGACTTGTGGAAACCATAAAACTCCGTAGCAATATACTTATTCTGGGTCATATTGTCAATTATTGATGAAAGTGAAGCACAGAGTTGCCCAGTTTTGAGCATAAGGGTTCTTCTTTCAGAGCAGAGCAATCAATAATATAGTGGGTGATATAATTTTTTAGTTTTGAATTACAGAAGGTACAAATCGGGTCCTCACCGCAGAGCATCTTGGTGTGGTTTTCTCTAAAAAAACTTGAAAGTATTCTTTTTTTTTTTTACTTATCCTTTTAGTCTAAATTAGACAAGATCTTGGAGGTCGTGCTCGTAAAGAAGCTCAAGAACTCTTCTTGGTTCTCTGTACAGGGATCTTTTGTCCTTTCCAATGCAATTTAGTAAATGTTGGGGAGTGGCCTCTTCGGTTTTGCACCTAGTGCACATGGGGAAGCTTTTGGCTCCCTCTTTATAGACTAGAGGGCGCAGGTGACCAGATTTCCATCTGGCCAACTGTGTCGATTCCCTTCTGTTTAGTTGGAGGGTCTGTTTTTTGGGGTTTTCTACCTGGTACCAAGAATGATGGAAACTATCTCTATGGTTCCTTATTAGTTGTAGTTTCAGTTTATTGATATGGTCCCTTGCTGAAAGATAGGTCTCGGAGTTCACCGCATCAGGATGTCCAGCTGCTCCTTCCTTAGCCAATCTGTCGGCCTCCTCATTTCCAGGGACTCCCACATGTGATGGAATCCATTGTAGACTTATTTTGGTATTTTTATTCAGTTTGTTGATTTCTGCAGCAATGTTTTTGAGGAGTCTGTCTTGTGAATAGTAGCAGTTTTTAATTGCAAAGATGGTGGCTTTTGAATCTGTATAAATTATTATGTTTTTAGTCTCGTTTTTCTCTACAAGTTTTAGAGCTTGTAGTATGGCTGTTAGTTCAGATCTGAAAACTGACAAGTTCTTTGGGTTTTTGATTCTTCTTTTTATTTCCATACTATCTTTAAGGATGAGAACTCCACTGCCAGAGGAGCCATTCTCCACCAGTGAGCCATCGGTGTATATCTGTATGGTCTCTTTGTCTGCTTTTTCAATCCTCTCCATAGCGAGGCTCCTGAGTAGTCCAGGGTGGTCGGCCCTTTTGGAGCATTCTTGCTCTAGATCCAGGTTGTAGGAGATTTTTGGTCTTTCTTTATATGGTGCATATTGGTTCTGGGCATTTCTATTTCTCGTGCTGTTTGGTAGTAGTTCCCGGTAGGCTAGGTGCATTGGGCTAAGTCTTTTGAGTCTGGTGTTTGGTTTCTATTTTCGTATAAATTCTCCGGTTCTGTGTGATTTTGGTGCATTTACTCTCTAATCGGCTAAGCCGATTTTTCTCCGGTTGGAAGAGGCAACAAGTTGGCCTCAATCTCTGCAATTTTGGTTGGACAGGTGTTTCTGAGTCCACATATGATTCTTGCAGCACTGCTCTGTACCTGATCGATTTTATTCAGGTTGGTCTTGCTTGCCGTCTGCCACACTGGTTGGGCATATTCTAAGATTGGTCTGATAAGGGCCAGATATGTTTGGCGCAGAGTATCCCTATCTGCGCCCCATTCATATCCAGATATTCTTTTCAGAATGTCAAGTCTCTTTTTTGCTCTTAACACTGTCTGGTTGATATGAGGTCCATAGGTCAGTGAGGGGTCTAAAGTGACTCCTAGGTATTTGGGTGTCCGAGAAAATTTTATTTGATTGTTGTCATATTTGATATTTGGGGTCCATTTTTTAAGGTGGTTGTTTATTGTAAATACTCCTAATTCGGATTTATTAGGATTTATAATTAATTTAATTTTTCCGCAAAGTGTTGGAGTTCTTTCAGCGCCTTGTTTACATTTTTGTTTGCTTCCTTGAGATCTCTCTTTGAGGACCAGATGATTATGTCGTCGGCATAGAGAGAAAAGTCGCAGTATTTTGTGATTCTAGAGTCCATGTCATTCAGATAGATTGAGAATAGTAGGGGGCTTAGTATGGATCCCTGAGGGAGTCCCTGGAAGAGCCTGCCAGTTTTTGATAGTTGTTCTTTGAAGTTAACCTGGAAGGTCCTTCCGGTCAGAAAGGATCCAATCCAACCCATCATCTTCCCCCTTATACCTAGTTTGTCCAGCTTCTTAATTAACCTTTCTTTCCACACTCTATCAAAAGCCTGGCTTAAGTCTATAAAAGCGGCTATGGTAGATTTGGTTGGTTTACTTTGGAAGTTGTCTTGAATTTTCTGTGTGAAGTAGAAAATCTGGTCTACTGTGTTATGATATTTTTTGAAAGCTGCCTGCTGTTTTGTAAGTAACTTGTTTTTGTTTAGGAAGTATTGCATTCTATTTAGTATCATGCGCTCCATGAGTTTGCATGGTATGGAAGTTAGTGATATTGGTCTATAACTCTGTGGGTGGTTTTCTGTTTTTCCTGCTTTATGGATGGGGATTATGAATGCATGCTTCCATTCTTTAGGTAAGGCGCTGCTTGACCAGCTTAGATTAATTATGTGAAGGAGCTCTAAAATGGCGTTTGTTTCTAGGTGTTTTATCATTTTGGCTGATATGATGTCTGAACCTGGGGTTTTGTTATCATCTAATCTATTTATAGCTTCTTTTAGTTCATGAGGTAAAAATGGCTTGTGGAATAAGTCTTGGCGAGATGTTGTTTTGGCTTCGTTTCTTATCTTTTTTGATATGTGAAGTACTTTCTTATCTTGCCTCGTAAAGTTTAGTTTGGAGATTTGTGTATAGTAATCAGCAAAGAGGTTTGATATTTGGGTTCGTTCTGTGAGTACGTTGCCATCTTTGTCTGTGAAGGTATTTGAGGTTGTTGAGTACGGAGTTTCTTGGTTTATAGATTTAATTAATTTCCAGAGTTTCGTATCTCTTGTATGTGGGCCTAGGTTGCTACAGATATCCCTCCACTTCCTCTGTTTTAGTTGATTTGCTTTCTGTCGCACTTGGGCCAAAAGTTTGCTGAGGTTTATTTTATTTTCAAGTTCATTGTTTTCCATGAGGTATTCTTGGGCCTGATTTATTTGAGTTATTTCATTCTGTAGGCTGTTAATTGTTTCAATATATCCTGGGATGTATTGCTTTCTGTTTCCTCTGGGGATGGTTTTCTTGGCTGCTTTGAGTACTGTCGTTTTCCATTTTTTCCATTTACTATTTAATTGTTGTTTGTCATTCGTTATTTTTGGTGTGAGGTTGGATTCTTGTCTAAATTTGGTCCAATCTGCCTTTCTGTAATTCCAATAAAGTTTCTTGGGCAGTGCTTCCTCCTTTATTTCAGTCGTTGTTGTCGTAAGCAGGGGGAGATGGTCGCTCCCTACTCCCTCTAAGACTTGGGTGAAGGTCTGATGGGCTAGTTGTGAAGTAGTTATCACCAAGTCCAAGGTTTGGGGAGTACCATAGGAGTTAGATACGTAGGTAGGTCCCTCAGAAATGCAAAGGAGATCAGTATTGTCCAGGTAGTTACTGAGTGCATCTCCACAGTTGTTTGTCTCATTGCAACCCCAGGTGGGGTGTTTGGAGTTGAAGTCTCCTAAAAGGATTGTTTTGTCTGTTAGAAGGTGTGTAATTTGTTGAAGTTCTGGTCCTGGTTTATCTGGGGGGTGGTAGATATTGAAAAGTAGAATTGGTTCTCCTGTTTCCTGGTATAATTTTATTCCCTGTATTTCTGTCTGGTTTGTTGGGGGGATGATTATTTCTTCGAAGTTTAGTTCCTTTATCAAGGTTAGAAGTCCTCCGCCTCCTCGACCCTGTGCCCTGTCCTTCCTGATAAGCTTATAGCCATTCAATTTGAGCGCCTTTTCTGGTCTTAGTTTTGTCTCTTGGATGCAAATCACATCAGCCTTCCTTTCCTCTGCTCTGTGTAACATCTCTTCAAGTTTGATTCTGCTTCCCCTTGTTCCGATTCCATTGAGATTACATTGAATTATTTTAAGACTGTGTGATTTGTGGTTGGGTGGAGACTGTAGTATATTTTTCGAGTTGGATCCTCTACCTAAATCCAAAACGCGGTTCAGATCCTGCGCGACAACCAATGCAGTATGAGATTCTGTTGTGCACGACTCCATATAGGTTATATGCCAGTTACGTTAAAGCGCTGGTTTTATCCAACATTTCCCCGAGGTCACCTACAGAGAGGTGTAACTTGGACTTTGACCTGGTATTAAATGGCCGCCTCTAACATGAGGAACAGACGCCCTGTGCAGCCGCTCCTAACATGGAGAACAGACGCTGTTGAATATCCTGTAACCCAAGAATAGGAGCCCTTACAGGGTGCTATCAGTCGGGCCAACTGAACCCAGGTTTTTTAACGAGCTTGTTACTGCTCCCCCTCCTCCTTTTACATCCGGGCTTGGGACCGACAATGGCGGAGTTGAAAGTATTCTAACTTGTGCAAGTAGTCTCACAACCGGGAAAGGAAAATCCCCTAAAAGGTATCCCTCCGTCATGAAAGATATGTGAATGTCTTTTAGTGAGAGTATAGCTTAGATTTATCCATTCTTGTAAGGTCGTTTTGTATAGATTGGTCTGCCGCTGTTTTTAAGAGCCCTGTAATCGCGCTCCTCAGCGTTTCAGGATCATCACAGGAAACAAGTGCAGGGGATCCATTATTATTAAGCAGATTGGTGAGCTTTTTAATGAAACCGATGGGTGTGCCCGAAGCATTAGACAGTTCCCGAGTTCTATTAAAACATATACGTGGCAATCTGTCACTGCTCATATTCAGCACCCGCAGCCAATACTTCAGGGTTAATTTTAAAGCTGGTACACTCAATGAGATACGACCGGTTTCTAATATGATTATGTAGCCTGGAGTATATCTGGGCAGATTCAGGAACCTACGGATAAATATGTCTTGCATACTGTCCAGTAAGTAACATCATTTATATATACAGTAGAACCTCCATGAGAGGACACTTGTGCTAGATGACACCTCTCTACAAAGGACAGTTTTCATTTGTAAAATTACCTTTTTACTATTTAGAAACTCTCCTGTAAGAGGACACCTTTTCCTAAAGGAGACTAGCTCTGCAATTAGGTGTTGTCCTTTACAGGGACTAATATGGATTTGGTCTTGTTACTTTGTATTAGATATTTGATAAAGTACACAGATTTCAAAACTGGATTAATCAATTTGGTAGATAATACTTTTAATCAAATATCAGAAAATTGCGATACTTTTTTATAGATAAATATAAAAAAAACCTTTAACAATAAGTTCTTTATTACAAAACATTATGAGCTTTCAAGTTCTTGTTCTTTAACAGGCAAAAAAAAGTTGATTCCTGTGCACTAACTCTGTTTGTTTCAGAGTGGAATCCTGGAGGGAGTGGTCATCTTGATACTGGTGGCCGTTCTCAGGTACTCTTCTTCTGCTCTCCCATTGATACCTTGTGTTGTGTATTCACTGGGAGTTATTCTAGTATTATTATACATCTGGTCAAGACTCAGAACAGGACATTTTAAAGGAATGAAGATAAACCCAGACATAACTAGATCCTACAGGAACTGCAATAACTGTCTTCTTCTTCTTTCTTATCTCCACTGAATCATATTAAGGTATCAAGCTTGTAAAGCTTGAGACTTTTGATGGTGTCTGCTGGGGAAGAGTAGAGCTCATCAATGGATGAGTCAATACAATCAATAATGTGTCTTGGGGTTGCAGGCTGCGAATTGCACTTAGTACATAGTGGGAAAACCCTGCAACCATTCTGGAAAGTCATTGACCGTAGATGACCAGACTTAAGTCTGGAAATCAAAGACTGTTGTTCTCTTGGGAGGATAGAACCGGTGCGTGTCCCTCCTGCTCTGTACCAGTCATGTGCAGCATTAGATATCTATTCCTGCAGGCATTGGGTTTGCAATAAATGTCACAACAACCAACTCACTCCGGACCACATATACAGTTGCCCGGCCATCCTTGCAGCCCTCTATATGGCAGACATCAATCCAGAAGAGGACATCCATATGGACAAGGCACCTTTGTTGGCCGGTATTGTGATCAGGGTGCATGGACAGATCTGATCTGCTCTATGGACAAGACACCACCACCATTATACATTTTCTTATGAAAATTCAAAACTACAGTGGACCCTCGGTTTACGAGCACCTTGGAGTACGAGCTTTTCGCAGTACGAGCAAAATTTTTTGAAAAATTTTACCTCGGATTACGAGTGAAATTTCGCATTACGAGCAACTCGTGATGGTTGCCCGTAATCGTGATGGATGAAAATTCACTGGGATCCCTCCCTTCAGATCAGATTCGGGAAATATGTAAAATGTGGGAAACTGTGCAATTGTTCGTAGCAAGAAGAATTGCCTGAGTTTCAATTATTAAAAATAAGAAATTAGTTTCGCACTACGAGCGTTTTGGAGTACGAGCATGGCTCTGGAACGGATTATGCTCGCAAACCGAGGGTCCACTGTATTATAGACATATATGATTCTTTTAAAAATTAAACAATTTCTACTGCCCTTACTGCAATGGAAAATTAATAGGAGGGCCCGACTCATCAGTGGTGAACCCTCCCAGTGGTTTCGCCAGTTTAATCTACCTTTTAAATGGTTATAAGCTGATGAGCCAGGCCCTCCCATTGTTATAATTGAAATAGAATCCTTTTACTCCATTGTTATAATTGAAATCAGAATCTTTTCTTCATTGTTATAATTGTTCTCTAGAATCTTTTCTCTCCATTGTTATGATTGAAATAGAATCTCTCTTCCCCCCCCCCATTGTTATAATTGAAATATAATCTTTATTCCATTGTTATAATTGAAATAGAATCTTTACTTCATTGTTATAATTCTTCCCTAGAATCTTTTTAGTCCATTGTTATAACTGTAATAGAGCCTCTCTTTACTCTTCATTGTTATAATGGGTCCCTAGAGACTCCATTGTTATAATTGGTCCCTAAAGACTCCATTGTTATAATGGGTCCCTAGATACTTCATTGTTATAATGGGTCCCTAGAGACTCCATTGTTATAATGGGTCCCTAGAGACTCCATTGTTATAATTGGTCCCTAGAGACTCCATTGTTAGAATTAGGCCCTAGAGACTCCATTGTTATAATTGGTCCCCAGAGACTCCATTGTTATAATGGGTCCCTAGAGACTCCATTGTTATAATTGGTCCCCAGAGACTTCATTGTTATAATTGGTCCCTAGAGACTACTCCATTGTTATAATTGAGTTATAGAAACTTTACTCCATTGTTATAATTGGTCCCCAGAGACTCCATTGTTAGAATCACAATAGAGCCTTGTGACAATTGTTCCCTAGGTTGTATTTCCCCGATGTTGTGCCAGCATCAAGGCCATGAAGTTGCTGGTGGACTGCAAATACCACCTTCTCTCCGGACCCCAGTCCGCCCGGCTCCTGGACTCCTTCAATGACTCCTCTGACAGTTCGGACTCGGAGGTCATCTACCAAAACCAAGTAGCCCAGGTCCGTCCTTTTCTTGGAACAAATAACAGCAACCCTCTGTATAGGGAGGTCAGTTCAACCTCCATTGCCACATTCAGTACAGTAGAACATACTCCATGAGAGAACACTCTCGCTAAAAGACACCTCTACTACAAAGGACGGTGTTCGGACCTTTGGGAGAGGTCACTGCTTATCATCAAACAGCTTGAGGAGCATGAACTCATGGAATTTGTGTAATCTTTACACAAGGGGATAAGAAACAACAACAACAGGATGGTGTTTATTACCAAAATTACCATTTTTACTAATTATCAAATTTCTGGTTTTTCTGGAAACCTCTTCCTAAAGGACACTTTGGCTCTGAAATTAGGTGTTGTCTCCTTAACAGAGAGGTAGTTCTACTGTACTTCAGATTTTGTCCATTTTATCTTGATCTCACTGAAATATTAACTTCTTTCAGGTTTAACTTTGACAATTTTTACATGGAGTTGAAAACTCTTGAGATTCTATTTCCTCAAGAGAGTCTTTCTTGTTTAAAGCTTGATGATTGAGAATAAAATTGAAAAATATTGTTTTATCATCATATCGACAACTAAAATTCAAAAGATCAACAGGCGAAAAAAAATTTATAACCAAAATAATATATATTTCTGCGGGTATATATAACCAAGTTTTTATGATAAAGCACAATTTGGATTATAGATTATAATACAAGAAAATAAGACCTAATCCAAATAATTTAATTATTAATTTTAATATATTAATTATTATTTTCTTGTATAGCCAAGTTTTGATTTTTTATTCATCATTATACTAACCAAATTTGGTGATATTTTTGTAACTGAAAAAAAATCTTGCTTCTATTCTTTGTGTCATCCGAAAATTGATTCATCCTTTATTTTAATAAATCAATTTTTTTCTGTGAATAATTAAATTAAATAGACAAATTTATCTGTGTTTTTTTTCAGACAGAGGAAAAGGATAAACCCAAACATGTCAACTATGGAACATTGGGTAAGTAGAGTTTTTAATTTTTTTTTAGCCATCAATTAAGAAAATTTAAGATAAAAATGAAATACCTGGAACCATAACATAAATGAAAAGTAATTTTGAAATAAATTTTGAGGGCAATTATGTCATTCTTCTTCTTCTTTCTTATCTCCACTCAATCATATTAGGATATCAAGTTTTGACCCTTGATGGTGTCTGTTCGACAACCATCATGACTGGGAGAACTACTCAGTGGCAGGCCGACTTAGCTCCAAAAGAAATGGCCGCCTCTGACATGAGGAACAGACACCATGTGCAGCTGCTCCTAACATGGAGTACAAACGCTGCTCATCCTGTATCCCTGGATCAGGAGCCCTCACAGGGTACTATCAGCCGGGCCAGCTGAGCCCAGGTTTTTTAGTGAGCTTGTTACTGCTTCCCCTCCTCCTTTTTAATCCGGGATTGGGACCGGCAAAGGCGGAGTTATCTATGTCATTTAATTGGCTAAATACATTAGAAGCCTCAAATTGACTTGAGAGCGTGAAGAAATACTTATTAACATAATAAAATCAAGATAATAAGACCAAATCCAAATAAATAAATAAATAGTGTGTGATGTTTCTGTAACAACGCTGTTACCATCATGTCACCAGGATTCAGTCTCCTTCAATGGATACCCTCACACGTTGGCATTGAAGGCAATGAAGCTGCTGATGTGCTAGCGAAAAAAGGCACAAAAGAAATAGAAACAATAGCCAAAACAAAAATAAACAAGAACTGGAGGATCCTATCTAAGCACAGTTGGTACAGTGGAGTGAACCCAGGAGGAGCTCTGAACATCAGAAATAGACAGCATCAAACAACACTAACAAGATTTAGAACAGGCCATCTCAAGCCATTGAAGATAGAAAATAATAACAAAATGTATCCCACTTGCCCAAAATGTAGTTTGGTACCTGCAGCTCCATAACACATTTTGGCTTGCATTAGATGCACTAAACAGGACCTTTGGGAGAGGCCGCTGCTCATCATAAAACAGCTCGAGGAACATGAACTCATGGAATTCGTGTAATCTTTACATTATCATGGTATCAAGCCTGTAGAGTTTTGGACTTTTGATGGTGTCTGCTTGGGATGAATAGAGTTCATCAATGTATGAGCCAATACAGTCAATGATGTGGTTTAGGGTTGCAGGTTGAGAATTGTCATGATGGTTGTAGAACTTTTACTCAATATATTTTGATGCTTACACTTTCATCTATCAATTTGGTTTTCTTTTCTCATACTTTACAATTCCAAATTTAAAAAATATTTATTTATATAAAAATAAAAGTCATATCTCCCATCAAAATAGATGCCAAAAACTAGATACAGTTAAACCTGTCTATAGCGCCCCCTCTAAATAGCGCCTCCCTCTCTATAGCGCCCGATTTTAAATACGTAGTACGATGAGATTTACGTTAAAAGTGACCTGTCTATAGCACCCCCTCTCTATAGCACCATATTTTGGTGAGTCCCAAGAGGGGGGGCGCTATAGACAGGTTTAACTGTACCATCTATTTACTGTCTCCGCAAACTAGCCAACTCAGGTTGGTGACAAAGCTAAAATACCAGCTTTGGCAAACTGAGAAGTGCACACCTGGAGCTCATGGTTTTGGACTAATGGCCTTCATTAACCCAAGGAAGGCTTTGATTTTATAATATCTACAAGGGATCAGTGAAATCAGTGAAATCTTCATGATCTGCCAGAAGTATTCAGCTGGTAAAGGCACTAGGCCATATCTATGTGGCCAAAATATAAATTTATTTTTTTTCCGGGAGGATAAAATTCAATAAAAATAAAGGTTGTCTCTTCTAAATGTCAATTTTTATAAATCATCATACTCTTGGTTTCTGATAATGCACAATTTGGATTATAGCTTATAGACACAAGGTTTTTTTTTTTATTTGCCTATCCCTAGTACACGTGGTACAGGTCATGGTAATCATGGTGGGTAGAAGTAGGCGACTGCTTTTATTGTAAGTGCACCTCATGTCTACACATATGAAAAGCAGTTCAACTTTGAACTTACAAATGTGCCAGAACCCCGTTTGGTTACTTGCACTCGCTGGTGGGGTTGGACTTTTGCAAGAATTGGGGGGCATTGAAGCATTTTTTTTTTTAAACAGAAAAAAGTGCCCAATACGGGAATCGAACCCGGGTCGTAGCGGTTGAAAACCAACGGTTCAGACCATCCTTCCACCGACCCCCATAAACACAAGGTAATAAGACCAAATCCAATTGGTGGCGTAGTGGTACACATTGTCGATTTTCGATACCAAGGAATAGGGATTGAATCCCACAATGGACATACTTACACACTATTTATTTATTTGGATTTGATCTTATTACCTTGTGACTCTTGGTTGCTCCTTATAAAAGAAGCCATCTTAATGAGGTTCCACAGAATCCATGAACTGTATTATGAAACTCTTGGTGACCCGGCGGTATGTTCCTAGGTTTCAGTGCCATGGGAATCTACGGACAATGGGTGGTCAACATCTGCCTGACAGTTTCCCAGATTGGTATGTCGGCTCTTACCTGTAAAATCTGTAATTTCCTTCCTTCACCTGTGTTTGGCCCCAGGGTTTTGCTGTGCCTATCTGATCTTCATTGTGGCCAATCTTTCCACTTTCCTGCCTTTGCTCAGTCAGTGAGTGTCTCCTTACTTCTCCTGCTAGGAGATTGTTGTTGTGTGTCTGTGGATCCTATACCTCTCTCTATATTTGACCGTCTTTTATCTTTGAATGTTCAGCGCCACTATTTTCCTTAGTGCAAACATAAAGTCTTAACTTCCTTAATTCAAAATGTCCCAAGAAATAAGAATTTGTCAGTTTGATAAGACACAATTGAGATTATAGATTACAAACACAAGGTAATAAGACCAAATACAAATAAATAAATAATGCGTGACGTTTTGGTAACACCATTGTTACCGAAATGCCACACACTATATTTATTTATTTGAATTTAGTCTTATTACCTTGAAATTGTCAGTTTAATTAAAGTATAGGTGTTATGTTATATAGTCTTCTATATTAAAGAAAAGCTCTGAACCTCAGACAGCATCAAACAACACTAACAAGATTTAGAACAGGCTATCTCAATTGAAGATAGAAAATAATAATAAAATCTACCCCACTTGCCCAAAATGTAGCTTGGCACCTGCAGCTCTAGAACACATTTTGGCTTGTATTAGATGCACTAAACAGGACCTTTGGGAGAGGCAATGGCTTATCATCAAACAGCCAGAGGAGCATAGACTCATGGAATTTGTGTAATCTTTACACAATGGGGATAATAAACAATAACAACAAATTAAAGAAAATAGACTGATAGGGTAACAAGGTAATAGACCAAATCCTAATAAATAAATAGTGGGTGACCTTTCAGTAACAGCGTTGTTACCATCATCAGATCATCAGACAAAAGTACTGAATCTAGTACTTTTATTTTTACTCTATATTCAGTACTTTTGTCTGATGATGCTAACAACACTGTTACCGAAACATCACACACTATTTATTTATTTGTATTTGATCTTATTACTTTGTGTTTCTAATTTATAATACAAATTGTACCTAATCAAGCCTGATAGGGTATTTAAAACAAAAATAGTTATGTGTGTGGGAATTTAAGTAAGAGTTGAATTAAAGAGGCTATACTGCTATGGCACAATTTGGATTATTATATATACAGTTACGAGTGTCATGCGTTCTTCATCTCTTAATCAGTTTTCATCTCTGTCACCGTTTGCTTTTTTTTTGGAATGGCGCCCTCCTATTGGTTGGCTACAATCACGCCACCTTTGCCCCCCCCCACTCACTTTTTGGTTTTTGTAACTATTGTGTTGGAGCGGGTCGCTTCTTAAATAAATGCATATATTAGTTAATAACTAAATGGAATCCTCTCTTTCTTTTTCCCAGTAAGAGACGCCTATGGAAGCCAACAGTACATAGACAGATAAAGCACATAGGCTATAGTTATTAACTAATATATGCATTTATTTAAGGCGCCAATTTATAATTGTAACAAATAGTATTTGAATAAAAACATTCAATCGGGTAAAACACGGGCGTTGCCCGGGTCATTCGGCTAGTAGATTATAAACAAAAGGTAATAAGACCACAAATCTAAATAAATAAATGGTGTGTGACGTTTCGGTAACAGTGTTGTTATCATCTCCAGACAAAAGTAATCAATGTACATTCAGCTTCAGTATAATGTCGTTACCGAAACACCACAAACTATTTATTTATTTGGATTTGGTCTTATTGACTTTTGTTGATAATCTATAATCCAAATTGTGCCTTAGCAGTATAAACCACTTCAATTCAACTCTTACTTTAATTCACACAGACAAGCTTATTTAGGCACAATTTTTTTGGATTATAGATTAGAAAAACAAGGTAATAAGACCAAATCCAAATAAATAAAGTGTGTAACATTTCGGTAATAGCGTTGTTACCATCTTCAGACAAAAGTACTAAATGTCCATTCAGCTCCAGTATAACACTGCCACACACTATTTATTTATTTAGGGGGTCAGTGGAAGGATGGTCTAAACCGTTGTTTTTGGACCGCTACAACCCGGGTTCGATTCCCGCATTGGGCACTTTTTTATGATAAAAAAAAAAATGCTCCAATGGCCCCCGATTCTTGCAAAAGTCCAACCCCACCAACGAGTGCAAGTAACCAAACGGGGCTCTGGCACATTTGTAAGCGCAAAGTCGAACTACTTTTCACATTTGTAAACATGTGGTGCACTTACAGTAAAAGCAGTCACCAACTTCTACCCACCATGATTATCATGGCCTGTACCACGTGTACTAGGAATAAGCAAAAAAAAAAAATTGGTCTTATTACCTTGTGTTTGAAGAGTTTATACTGTATGTAAGGGTTTAATAATCTCTGTTGGTGTTTTTGGGGGTAAAAAAGAGAAAATGTTACTTAAATATATTTTTAATGTTATCTTTATGCATAGAAACTACAAAAGTAAAATTTAAGAATTAAGAAGAAATACAAAAAACAAGAATCAAGAAGGCACTAACTAAGTCGCCAATTGTTAATCATCATATGCTAGCTAATGTTATCATCATCAATTTATATTTATTCATATATCTATATAATTTATTTACATAGAGAAAAATTCTTTGAATTAATATTCCTAACAATCGCTACCCTATCTTTTTGAAACTTGACCACTTTCCGAAGACCATTTGTTGGTTGGAAGTTAATTCAGAAAGAACACAGCTGCCACATCAACCAATGATTTATTTAACTCCTGACGTTTCAGTAACATCATTCTCCTCATGGGAATGGTTATTTTGAATCCTAGTTCATTCCCCTGAGAAGAGTGATGTCACTGAAATGTCAGGAGTTAAATAAATCATTGGTTGTATGGCGGCCATTTCTTTTAGAGCTAAGTCGGCCTGCCACTGAGTAGTGCTCCCAGTCTTTATGACAAAGGCAGACACATTCTACTTCTCCCAGTCATGATGGTTGTCAAACAGACACCATCAAGGGTCACAACTTGATATCTTAATATGATTGAGTGGAGATAAGAAAGAAGAAGATTAATTGATGAGCTCTACTCATCCCCAGCAGACACCATGTGGCTGTATTTTTTCTTAACCATTTTCTGTATATTGATAAGGCACAATTTGGATTATAGATTATAAAACAAGGTAAAAAGACCAAATCCAAATAAATAAATAGTGTGTGACATTTCAGTAACAGCGTTGTTACCATCTTCAGACAAAAGTACTGAAGATTGTCTGAAGATGGTAACAACGCTGTTACTGAAACGTCACACACTATTTGTTTATTTGGATTTGGTATTAATACCTTGTTTTATTTTCTGTATATAAATATCCATCTCACTTTCCATCAAAGTGTTTGTATCGACAAAAAAATTATTCTAAGCATCTCTTCTTCTTTCTTATCTCTACTCAATCAAATCAGGGTATCAAGCTTGTAGAGCTTTAGACCTTTGATAGTGTCTGCTGAGGATGAGTAGAGCTCATCAATGGATGAGTCAATATAGCCAATAATGTGTTTTCTAAGCATGGTTCAAAGCCTCAATAAGATATTTAGATATTTGCTATCCACCTCCACTCAGTTTCTGTATGCAAACACTCTTTATCAAATAGAAATAGAATTTTCAAATAAATTTATTTCGAGCTTTCGGGCAACGCCCTTCTACAGGAAAATTAAAATAAAGTAAATTAAATTATATTACACTTTTTTTAAATTTATTTTATAATTTATTTATATATTTATAATTTAATTTACTTTATTTTAATTTTCCTGTAGAAGGGCGTTGCCCGAGAGAAAGCTAGAAATAAATTTATTTGCAAAAGAAACTCATCCCTCAAGCTTTTAGTTTTGAACATTCTATTAAGGGATTAGCCTATTAATTAGAAATATAATTTATTATTAAGGTCAAATCATCAGGCTTCCAGGGAAAGGTTTATTTATGAAAAAAAATTAATATAGATCTCTAGATTTCGAGTATGAAAATTTGAGATCTAAATTAAATTTTTAAAAAATGAAACTTATCCCTGGAAGATTGATGATTCAACCTTGATACACAGAGGATTTATTTAATTGAATAATAAAATTTCTACAATTCTCTTACATTAAATGATATAAGCTTTATTACATCTATTGTCCTTCCAAACAGGCACATATCCATAAAATTGAGAAAAATTCATCTAACTCTCAGACTGATGTTTTTCCTCGCACCTTCCAGTCAAATATGGCTGCCAGTATTGCTGCCCGGACTCTTTCTGCTGAGTCTTCTGCGGCATCTAGATCGTCTGGCTATCTTCAGGTGAGTATATTTCTTTCTCTCTCTTTTTTTTTGTAATTGAAATTCAATTTTTTAAAAAATAATTTGACCTTGAAATTGGCAATGTTACTTTACTCAATCAGTGACAAAGTGTGAGCAGTTCTTAAATGGAAAAGTCTTATCTATTGTGATTATAACATCTTGGATATGTAAATATGTATTTAAAATTCGAAACTATTTTAAAGGCGTAAGATTCTTTTTGAAATTAAGCAATTTCTACTGCCCTTACTGCAATGGAAAAATTAATGGGAGGGCCTGGCTTATCAGTGGTGAACCCTCCCAGCGGTTTTGCCAGTTTAATCTACCATACCGCTGTTATATTGCATTTTTGGAACTTCCTTTTATAGTGATACTGTTAATAGACTCTTGGAACGGGTATTTTAGAAGAACTATGGACATAAGCTTTGAAATTGTTTAATTTCAAAAAGAATCTTATGCCTTTAAAATAGTTTTGAATTTTGATAACAGATGGTGCGCTAGTGCATCATATTATAAATATGTATTTAATTACAGTAAAACCTTGCTAAAACAAACCGGGGATATAGTGAACCTTCCTTTATAATGAACCTGATATAACTCCCATTATAATACAGTGGACTATGGCTATAATAAATCATGGCTATAGATTTAGTCCCATTAGGGATTGCTATAGAGGGGTGTTTATACAAGAAAATAAGACCTAATCCAAATAATTTAATAGTGTGTGACGTTTCAGCAACAACATTGTCACCATCATCAGAGAAAAGAATAAATGTTTATTGTCATTTATTGTTTTATGTCATTTATTCTTTTGTCTGATGATGGTGACAATGTCATTGCCGAAATGTCACACACTATTAAATTATTTGGATTAGGTCTTATTTTCTTGTATTATAATCTATAATCCAAATTGTGCTTTATCAGGGGTGTATATACTTTTGTGGCATAGATTTATTTAAATGTCCATTTCAATAGAAAAGTATATTCACATTTGATCTCCAAAACAAAGCTCACAATTCATGGCCTTGTTCATTCCAATACCTAGGTTTAGTAAGCTATGGAATGGAAAGGGTTAATCGCTAAAGGCATCCAGGTTTCAAACCTATATCAGCCAAATCTCAGGTTTCAGGAGAATTTGCCCATCTCATCACTTATGATGACCCTTCCTGTACTGAGTGAGTCTACCTAGGTTTGAAACCTGGGCGTTTTCTAGAAGTTTAGCTTTTAATTCTATCCTTGGGGGTGGTATTATTTCAGTTATAACATTTAATTCTATTCTCTAGTTTGGTAGATTATGTTATTTCAGTGAGCATGTTTTAAAACAGACACTTCGCTCACCTTTCACCATTTTTTTTTTTTTTTAGAATTTCTGTTTGATCCATGTATCAATCTGCAGTGATCCATCAACCAGGAATAATTCCCTGATATCACCATCATTCTTCATTATGTTTTGTTTATGGCTCTTTAATAACTTTTTAAAATATTTTTTGCAGCTTCTTTGCTCAAGTTTCCACCATCTTTGCCCTCGCCATTGTATTTTGGTTTGACTTCGAACACATTCGAACTGTGGCTTTAAGGTAAGAACCTCTTCTCTTTTTTTTTTTTATAACACTTATTTTCAAATCAATTTTTATTCCAAGTGAAGGAATTTCTAAGTAGGCAATAAATAAAACTGTAAAATAAGAATTTTCTAATAGACCCTGCCAAGTTATTCTTAAAAAAAAAATTAAAAAAAAAAGGAAGTTTTGTTATATATATTGTGGTGGTTCTTCTGGTTTTGAAGAAATGATTCAATTATTCATTCCAAGGTATTTAAATTATTACAGATAAAATATAAAATAAATATCAATGTTAATTATTATTGTTACAAATTAAAATCTAGTAAAGAAGAGTTGAAAAAGGTTTGATGAAAATGGACGTTGGCTCGTGGTGGCCGTCAAAAACAATGGTATCCTCCCACGTGCTTACCACGTCACTGCCGCCGTGCATGCGCCGACTTGGCCTCACCGCCAGCCGAGGTGGTGGCGGTTGAAAGGGCTGTTCAAAAATGGCGGTGGGTCAAAACACCGTCACAATATATACAGTTAAACCTGTCTATAGCGCCCCCTCTAAATAACGCCTCCCTCTCTATAGCACCCGATTTTAAATATGTAGTACGATACAATTTACATTAAAAGTAACCTGTCTATAGCATCCCCTTTCTATACCACCCTATTTTGGTGAGTCCCAAGAGGGGGCGCTATAGACAGGTTTAACTGTATATATTAGTAATTGGTGGTTTGGAGAGTTCATCCACACTTGACTGGATTGATGATAAACATCTATAAACCTTCTTTCCTCTGACTTATAATTTAATAAAATTAATAAAGCATCCAGGGCCAAGTTTCTTATATAATTTTTATTTCTCTAACTTCTGGGGCTAACATGTCTTTCAACAGGAGCAACTAGGAGTATGACTTATAGCTAACTACTAGCCGAATGACCCGGGCAACGCCCGTGTTTTACCCGATTGAATGTTTTGATTCAAATACTATTTGTTACAATTATAAATTGGCGCCTTAAATAAATGCATATGTTAGTTAATAACTATAGCCTATGTGCTTTATCTGTCTATGTACTGTTGGCTTCCGTAGGCATCTCTTACTGGGAAAAAGAAAGAGAGGATTCCATTTGGTTATAAACTAATATATGCATTTATTTAAGGAGCGACCCGCTCCAACACAATAGTTACAAAAACGAAAAAGCGAGTGGGTGGGGCATGATGGAGGGGGGCAAAGGTGGCGTGATTGTAGCCAACCAATAGGAGAGCGCCATTCCAAAAAAAAAGAAAACGGTGACAGAGATGAAAACTGAAGAATTGATTAAGAACGCATGACGCTCGTAACTGTATATAGAATACTTGCTAGAAGTTATACTCTTAGTTGCTCTTGTTGAAAAGGGCATGTTGGCCAGAAAGTTGGAGAAATAAAATTGTACAAGAAACTTAATAAGAGTCGGTTGAAGAGTGGGTAACACCCTCATGAACCAGGATCAAATTCACTGTTGCAAATATCATAAACTAGGTTGCTCTTTTTGAGCGGTACCTAATAAAGTGATTTTGGAACAAGAACAAGAAACTTGGCCCTGGATGCTTTATTGAATGTAATTCTACTGTCCTATAAGCTTATGTCCATAGTTTTCTTGAAAACTATTTCTGAGATTCCATCCTTCAGTGCTGCGTATATAAGCAGAATTGTCCAATACAGTATTAGAGCTTTGAGAAGCGGTCTGGTGGATTAAATTGGCGAAACCGCTGGGAGGGTTCACCACTGATGAGCCAAGCCCTCCCAATATATTTTTTCATCGCAGTAAGGGCAGTAGAAGTTTGTATTATGTATAAAAAAAAAAACATTCGCGCTTTTAAATCCTTTCATTTTATATTATTAAAATAATCATCAATGTTCTGCTTATATCTTCACCAACTGTATACTTGGGAATTTAAATATGATGGATTCTCATTGTCCCAGTATATTGGGGAATTCTAAGGTTGTCCCAAAAGTTCGCCAACACCTGCAACAAATTCCAAGTATATATATCCATATAATATATACAGTAGAACAACCTCCCTTTAAAGGACACCTAATTTCAGAGCCAGAGTTTCCTTTAGGAAGGAGGACTCCTCTTACCGGAGAGTTGCTAAATATTAAAAATGGTAATTTTGCAAATGAAAACTCTCCTTTGTGGTGAAGTGTCCGCTAGTGTGGGGTGCCTGCTAAAGGGAGATTCTACTGTATATCCAAATTCAATTTTTTTACAAGTGTTTATGAACTTTTGGGACAACTTTGTATATTGTTGTGAGGAGCAATTCTGATGCACTTCATCTCTTTCCAGTCTCTAAAGGACATCACCTATTTGAAAAGCCAAAGTGTCCTTTAGAGATAGGTGTTCTTTTACTGGAGAGCAGCTAAATAGTAAAAAATGATGATGGTGAAAAACTGTCTTTTGTAGAGAGGTGTCTTCTAGCGAGAGTGTTTTGCTCATGGAGGTTTTACTGTACAGGTAGTTTTGACAGCTCTAAATTGTTTGATTAAACAAAATTATATAAGTATATATACAGTGGAACTTTCCTGTAAAGTACAAGTTGCAGAGCCAAAGTGTTCTTTATAAAGAGGTGTCCTTTTACCAAAGAGTTGCTAGTTAGTAAAAAAATGTTCATTTTGGCGATGAAAACTGTCTTTTTTAGAGAGGTATCTTCTAGCAGGAGTGTCCTTTAATGGAGGTTTTTCTGTATTATGAAAGAGAATGTTCAATTTACATCGTCTTGATTATTAAAATTAATTTTGACCAGTTCTTCAAATTAAACACACTTGAATGCCGGCCAGGCAGCTTCTATCTTTACGGAAATTATGACCAGCCTAACTAACATCTTGTGTGTGCCAGGTTACATCCAAAACAGTATTCTCTCAAAGGCTTTCCTCTCTTCTTCTCCATTGCTCTCTACAGCTACGAGGTAAGTCAGAACTTCCTGTATCAGCCTGTTGTAACTTTGGGGGGAAATCCTATCCCATACATAGGTGTGTCTCAGCTATCCCCTGACCATACAATACTGACCATTCAGAACATGATCAATTCCATTTGAAACATCCCTAGCATACATGACCATGCCACAACTACAATGTGCAATAGCCGATATGTAAATATGATGCATTGCCACACTATCTGTATTAAGAAATATTTATGAGGCAAAAATTTCTTTCAAAATACAGTAGAATCTCCCTGTAAAAGACATCTAATTGTAAAGCCAAAGTGTCCTTTAGAGATAGTTGTCCTCTTACCGGAGAGTGTCAAAATAGTAAAAATGGTAATTTTGTAAATGAAAACGGTCCTTTGTAGAGAGGTGTCCTCTAGCTGGAGAGTGCTAAATAGTAAAAATAGTAATTTTGTAAATGAAAACTGTCCTTTGTAGAGAGGTGTCCTCTAGCTGGAGAGTGCTAAATAGTAAAAATAGTAATTTTGTAAATGAAAACTGTCCTTTGTAGAGAGGTGTCCTCTAGCTGGAGAGTGCTAAATAGTAAAAATAGTAATTTTGTAAATGAAAACTGTCCTTTGTAGAGAGGTGTCCTCTAGCTGGAGAGTGCTAAATAGTAAAAATAGTAATTTTGTAAATGAAAACTGTCCTTTGTAGAGAGGTGTCCTCTAGCTGGAGAGTGCTAAATAGTAAAAATAGTAATTTTGTAAATGAAAACTGTCCTTTGTAGAGAGGTGTCCTCTAGCTGGAGAGTGCTAAATAGTAAAAATAGTAATTTTGTAAATGAAAACTGTCCTTTGTAGAGAGGTGTCCTCTAGCTGGAGAGTGCTAAATAGTAAAAATAGTAATTTTGTAAATGAAAACTGTCCTTTGTAGAGAGGTGTCCTCTAGCTGGAGAGTGCTAAATAGTAAAAATAGTAATTTTGTAAATGAAAACTGTCCTTTGTAGAGAGGTGTCCTCTAGCTGGAGAGTTGCTAAATAGTAAAAATAGTAATTTTGTAAATGAAAACTGTCCTTTGTAGAGAGGTGTCTTCTAGAGGGAATGTCCTCTCATGGAGGTTCTACTGTAATATAATTTTGTACGCCCTTACTTACGGCAATGATGTATTATTTTTTATATCATTGCAGCAAGGGAATTAGAAAATTGTTTAATATAAAATTAAATATGTTTATACTATATATTTCTTAATAGTTGATTAGATATTGTGTGTAAAAATGTACTGAGTGATCTTATCTGCTAAAATGGATGTCATAATAGATATTGTTGTTATTTATTAGGGTATTTTCTACAGAAAATTTATTTATACTATGATTAGGTATACAATATATTTAAAATTTTACACAAATAAATTTTACTGGCAATGCGTTTCTTTTAAATATCATCAAATATTATCTCTACAGACCTTACTCATATCATTGCAGTAAGGTCTGTAGAGATAATATTTGATGATATATAAAAGAAACGCATTGCCAGTAAATTTATTTGTGTAAAATTTTAACGATAGATGGCAATAAAATTGAATTTACTAATACAATATATTTGAATTATATTAGAAGCATAAGGAGGTAATAAGACCAAATCCAAATAAAGTATTGAAAAAACAAAATTACTGAATTAGAAAAATATCACAGCATGTTTTAAAAAAGTACTGTTACAGTAGAACTACCTCCCTGTAAAGAGCACCTAATTGCAGAGCCAAAGTTTCCTTTAGGGAGAGGTGTCCTCTTACCAGAGAGTTACTAAATAGTAAAAACAATAATTTTGCAAATGAAAACTGTCCTTTATAGAGAGGTGTCCTCTAGCATGAGTACCCTCGCATGGAGGTTATACTGTATCAGTTGTGTAAACAAGATAAACAAGATAGCAGAGATAAGAATAAAATAGTTCTTTAAAAGAAAACTTTTCTTAACACAACTGAGAGAGAGAGAGATAACAATACTAACTATTTAAAAACATACTGTAATATTTTTCTCATTCGATGCTTCTTTTGTCTGATGATGGTAACAACATTGTTACAGATGGAATCCGTGTAATCTTTACACAAGGGGATAAGAAACAACAACAACAACATTGTTACAGCCCTCGACAGAGCTGACTGCTATAGGGCACGTCCCCAGGTGGCGGATAGGGGAATGACTTTCAGATATGAAGGCCAGCTGCAAAACAAGCAGAATAACTGATGAATAAGCAGTCACGGACCAACAGCAGCATTGTTAGAAGAGGAGAAAGACCTCTTTAAAAATCCTGACTTCAACTGACCCGGTTGATAGACCTCAGCAAGGGTCCCACTCCAGGGATATGGAGGAGCTGCGTCTGTATTCATGTTAGAGTCGGCAGCAAAGGCTTCCATGTTAGGAACGGCCTCAAACTCTAGGCAAAGTCAGACTTTCACCAAAGTGTGCGTGGATCATGGTACCATGATCAACGAAAGCTGCACCCCTACACCCCATTCCATGTCCATGAGACATTGTTACAGAAACATCTTATAGTATTTATTTATTCGTGTTTGGTCTTATTGCCTTGTGTTTCTTTCTACTATGTTCATGTTTTGTTAAGTTTCTAACCTTGTTGGTGTCTCCAGGGAGCTGGGATGATCCTGGCCTTGGAAGAATCCGTAGCCTCCCAAGTCCGTCACAAGTTCTTCAAGTGAGTATGAGTATGTGCACAGAGTATGTGTGCGACACAGGCAGTGTGGCCAGGTATCTGATCTGGAGTCTCTCAGCTGTCACTCTGCTGTACGCTGCCTTTGGTATTGCCGGCTACATGGTGAGTCCATCCCTCACCTTACTCTCCCATGTCATCACCGACTGACTGTGCAGTCCTTCGGAGAACTGACCAACCCCATCATCACCCTCAACCTTCCCACCAGTGAGTTGTCCACAGCTTTTTTTATTTCTTTTCTCTCAAGGCCTTCATTGGGTACCAAACTTGTATAACAACTCAAGGTAACAAGACCAAATCCAAATAAATAAATAGTGTGTGGCATTTCGGTAACAGCGTTGTTACCAAAACATCACACACTATTTATCTGTGTACACGCTTGTTCAGCGGTACATATACTAAAATTGGAATGATACAGAGAAGATTAGCATGGCCCCTGCGCAAGGATGACATGCAAAATCGTGAAGCGTTCCACTATTTATTTGGATTTGGTCTTGTTACCTTGAGTTTAAAATCTATAAATTGTGCCTTATCATGGCGTAGCAACTGTTCTACTATGATAAAGCAAAATTTGGATTATAGATTAGAACTACAAAATCCAAATAAATTAATAGTGTGTGACATTTCGGTAACAGCGTTGTTACCATTATCAAAATGTTTTATTCTTTTCTCTGATGATGGTAACAATGCTGTTACCAAAATGTCACATTTACTTAAGTAGCCAGCTTGTCTGTAAGCTAATGCAATGTGTTGATACAGGTAATGGAGTCAACTTTGCCATGATGGTCAAGTTGTGCCTCTGTATCTCCCTCTACTTCACGTATCCCGGTAAGTTAATATGCCCACACATGTGTCCAACACATAAGTTCTGGTACAAGCTTTGTCAATACAATGCAGTAGAACTTCTCTCTGAAGGACCACATCTAGCTGTGACAGCCACCATGTGAAGTACTGCACATAGCAGCGTTGTTGTTTCAATTCTACTGTAACAATCCGTTCCCATTTACCCTAGTCTTTCATTGATCTCCATCTGAGGATGAATCATGAAATCATAAGGACCATAACTGCTTTTCACATGTGTAGACATGTGGTCATAGTAAAAGCAGTCGCCTACTTTTACCCATCATGATTATCATGGTCTGTACCACGTGTACTAGGGATAAGCAAAAAAAAATAAGGACCATATTCCAAAACCCTTGCCTCCAAGTAAGCATTATTGTATTTACCAAAGCAGATAGAAGTAAAGAATGTTTTCACCTTGGTATTGATATACCTTGGATTATTTTATTGAAGAGTGGTTGTGGACAAGTCAGCAGATGACCTAGATGTCAAACAATAGGTTTGTGTAAACACAAGGTAATAAGACCAAATAAATAAATAGTGTGTGACGTTTCGGTAACAGCGTTGTAACCATCTTCAGACAAAAGTACTGAATGAGAAATTTTACCACAGCATGTTTTAAATAGTTACTGTTATCAAGTGTGTAAACAAGATAACAGATAAAAAAGAAGATAGTTATCTGAGAAGCACAGAATATTATTCTTAAAATTAAAAGTGGAAAAAAAAAAACCCATTTTTTAAAATATAATTAAATAGTAACTATTTAAATAACAGTAACTATTTAAAACATGCTGTGGTAAAATTTCTCATTCAGTACTTTTATCTGAAGATGGTAACAACGCTGTTACTGAAACATCACACACTATTCATTTATTTGGATTTGGTCTTATTACCTTGTGTTTATGATCTACTAGCCGAATGACCCGGGCAACGCCCGTGTTTTACCCGATTGAATGTTTTGATTCAAATACTATTTGTTACAATTATAAATTGGCGACTTAAATAAATGCATATATTAGTTAATAACTATAGCCTATGTGCTTTATCTGTCTATGTACTGTTGGCTTCCGTAGGCGTCTCTTACTGGGAAAAAGAAAGAGAGGATTCCATTTAGTTATTAACTAATATAAGCATTTATTTAAGGAGTGACCCGCTCCAACACAATAGTTACAAAAACGAAAAAGCGAGTGGGGGGGGGGGGCAAAGGTGGCTTGATCGTAGCCAACCAATAGGAGGGCGCCATTCAAAAAAAAAAGCAAATGGTGACAGAGATGATTAGGAGATGAAGAATGACGCTCGTAACTGTATATAGAATAATCCAAATTGTGCCTTATCAACAGGTGTGTGTGTTACAAGACTTTCATATCTCCTCCAAGCAGCAGCAGCTGGTACATTGAAACTTTCCACACTGTGTGGCTGAAATAATTGTAAACAATTCGGTGGCCGGATAAAAGAATAAATATTAATTAATTTCTAATATAATGGCCCTAGTAAGATTATTTCCATTTGCTTTTCACATGTGTAGACATGTGGTGCACTTACAGTAAAAGCAGTCGCCTACTTCTACCCATCATGATTATCATGGCCTGTACCTCGTGTACTAGGGATAAACAAAAAATATATATATTTCCATATTTTACCCAGAAATTTTCATTTATGTACATAGTAACTAAATATTAATAATACCACTAATTATACAAATTTGGTGTCAATTTTGCATATTTCTTATATAGTACCTAGTTGTCAAGTAGGAAGAGAGAAAGACCTGCAGTGAGCTGGCTAGAAGTTGTCAATGAGCTGCAAGTGATAGTTACCAATAGATAAAATTGTTGACTATTTGTCCATATAGTTACCTAAACTTGACTTGATTGTCCATATAGTCGCAAAAAGTTGACTTGATTGTCCATATAGTTACCTAAACTTGACTTGATTGTCCATATAGTCGCAAAAAGTTGACTTGATTGTCCATATAGTTACCTAAACTTGACTTGATTGTCCATATAGTCGCAAAAAGTTGACTTGATTGTCCATATAGTTACCTAAACTTGACTTGATTGTCCATATAGTCGCAAAAAGTTGACTTGATTGTCCATATAGTTACCTAAACTTGACTTGATTGTCCATATAGTCGCAAAAAGTTGACTTGATGGACACTAAAAACAACCTAGTTGTATATATTTTCACAACCTAATAGCTACCCAGTGTCAAACCATCTTTCTTAACTTCAGATAAAGAAGACTCCCACGAAAGCTCAGCTTATTTTACGTTTGTTTATAATAGAAGAATTGTTACTCACAGAATTGTATGTCCTTGATTGTATTAATAAACATCATCTAAATATTTTACTATGGATAAATAAATGTTTACTACTTTGGGGACACACATAATGAAAGCAAATGGTTTATAGAAAAGATGTTGATGTTAGGAAAAATTGAAGGAAGAAGAGGAAGACCTGCAATAAGCTGGCTAGAAGGGGTCAAGAAAGCTACTGGAAGGTCGTTAGATCATCTGCGAGTGTTTATTACTAACAGATCAAATTGGAGAAATTTTGTCCATGATAAGGCACAATATGGTCTTATTACCCTATGAATATTTGTCCATATATTCATCAAAAGTCGAACTTGACTTGAAGGACACCAACAACAACAACAAAGTATTGGCGATTGGAAAAATAGGAAATGAATGTTGCCAATGAGGTTTGTGGCTGCCACAATCATACATCAGGCTTGGAAACTAAGGCATCTGTTCTAAAGATTGTTGTTGTGAATTCCATCCAAGAACTGTGTGTCCCCAGTGATGATGTTCCCTGTGACCAAACTCCTGGAATCTCTGAGTCCGTCTCCTCCCTCCTATAGCCAACAGGTAAATCCATCTCCTCCGAGCTTCCTCACATCTCCTCTCTTCTCCTCCTCTCACTTGCTTCCAGGGTGATGGCAGCTTACCTCCTCCCTCGCTCGCAGCTTGTCTCTCTGCAGGGTAACTTGGCTCTCTCTGGTATTGTGTGTGGTTGTGGGAAGGTCCTGTGTTGTTGCAGGTCGGGGTTAGAGCCGCTGCTGTCTTCCTCACTGGGGTAGTGGTGCTGCTCATCCCCAACTTCACCACTCTGCTGGGGCTCATTGGAGCTTCTTGTTGTGTCCTGTTGGCCTTCATCCTTCCCGGTTTCTTCCACCTCCGCATCTTTGCCGGGTGAGAAGGATCTACTCTTTATCCCTAGTACATGGAGTACATGTGCCATGCATATCCATGCTCCTCGAGCTGTTTGATAATAAACGGTGGCCTCTCCAAAAGGTTCTGTTTAGTGCATCTAATGCAAGCCAAAATATGTTCTGGAGCTGTAGGTGCCAAGCTATATTTTGGGCAAGTGGGGTAGATTTTGTTGTTATTTTCTATCCTCAATTGTTTGAGATGGCCTGTTCTATTGTTAGTGTTGTTTGATCATGGCATACTTGGGATAAGTACCTCCCCTTTGTTGAGATATTTGCTGTGTGAGATCAACACTTTTAGAACATTTGTTAACTGTGCTGTGATGGCTATATTTTGGACAAGTGGGATAGATTTTGTTGTTATTTTATACCTTCACAATTGTTTAAGAGATAGCCTGTTCTATTGTTAGTGTTGTTTGATCATGGCATACTTGGGATAAGTACCTCCCCTGTGTTGAGATATTTGCTGTGTGAGATCAACACTTGTAGAACATTTGTTAACTGTGCTGTGATGGCTATATTTTGGACAAGTGGGATAGATTTTGTTGTTATTTTATACCTTCACAATTGTTTGAGAGATGTTCTATTGTTAGTGTTGTTTGATCATGGCATACTTGGGATAAGTACCTCCCCTGTGTTGAGATATTTGCTGTGTGAGATCAACACTTGTAGAACATTTGTTAACTGTGCTGTGATGGCTATATTTTGGACAAGTGGGATAGATTTTGTTGTTATTTTATACCTTCACAATTGTTTGAGAGATGGTCTGTTGTTAGTGTTGTTTGATCATGGCATACTTGGGATAAGTACCTCCCCTGTGTTGAAATATTTGCTGTGTGAGACCAACACTTGTAGAACATTTGTTAACTCTGCTGTGATGGCTGCAGCTCCCTCACCGTCAGTCAGAGGATCTTTGACCTCCTTCTCATTGGATTTGGAGCCATTGGGTGAGTCATCTCTGTTGTTGTTTTTTATCCCCTTGTGTACAACAACAACAAAAAGGCTTTTATTAGGGCCCATTGCCCTGTATGGATTCGCCATACAACAACAAAATAATACAGTAATTTTTTCCTCCCTTTCCCCATATGCACGTGAGCCTTTTTTTAAAAAGGGATTTATTTACACATCTGATCTAAAACTTCCCTCACTACCTCTTTTGTGTGTGAATCTATTTACAATTGATCTGTAGAAATTATAGAGTTCTATTGCTATATTTTTCTTTTCTGAAATAGTTCTCAGCCTCTGCAGTGGGTTGCTAAATCTCCAGAAGGTAACCCCTTGTATAAAGATTACACGAATACCACATGAGTCCATGCTTCTTGGGCTGTTTTATGATAAGCAGCGGCCTCTCCCAAAGGTCCTGTTTAATGCATGAGTCATCTCTTACACCATAGACTGGAAGTAAGATTGAAGTAATGGCATTCTTCCCCAGGCAACCAATGCTATATTCTCGGTTCTTCTCTTGTATTCATCAATTTGAATGTGTAGAAAAAATGGGAAAGACTTCAAATTTCAAACACAAGGTAATATAATACTAAATCTAAATAAATAGTGTGTTGTTACTGAAACATCACCTACTATATATTTGAAAATTCAAAACTATTATAGACGCGTATGATTCTTTTAAAAATTAAACAATTTCTACTGTCCTTACTGCAATGGAAAAATTAATGGAAGGGCCTGGCTTATCATTAATTTTTCCATTGCAGTAAGGGCAGTAGAAATTGTTTAATTTTTAAAAGAATCTTACGCGTCTATAATAGTTTTGAATTTTCATAACAGATGCCGTGCTAATGCATTATAATATACTATTTATTTATTTATATTTGGTCTTATTACCTTGTGTTTATAATCCAAATTGTGCCTTATGACTTCAAATTTTAATATAAAGGCCCTACAATTTAAACAAGACCAGAACTCTGTGTATGTCTTAATAGCAGCAGTTAGTTAATACTAGACTACTAAACAAAAGCCTTTTATTAAGACTCATTATATAGAACCATCCCATAGAACCAATGCCAATATCTTACGCACAATGTACCTTGCACTCATAAGACCTATTTTGGAATATGCTACACCAGCCTGGATCAATGCAAGTAAAACTAACCTATCCAAAATAGACAGAATCCAAGCAAGTGCAGCTAAAATCAACAGCGGGCTTCGAGGATCCTGCCCAAATCGCATTGCTGAACTCGAATCCAACCTTTTTCCCCTGCACCTAAGGAGAAAAATCTACTTTTCAAAATTTATAACAAAAAAGATTAACTCTCCAAAAGAACATCTTACAGGAAAATTTATTAGAAATTGGGTCCCGAATCAAAGACTAAAATGCCCCACCCCTCTCAACCTGGTTCACAACTCTAATCTTTTAAACATCCCAATTAATCCCAAACACAGAACTTCCTATCCCCCACACAGAACTCGCAACAAACTCATCTGTTTCCCTCATCTACCAGCCAATCCCCACAAACATGAAGCTCAGCCAGAATTACTTAAAGCTCTTGGCCTCCAAATCATTGAGGGAAATAGCTCCCTCTTCGACAACATAATTTACACTGACGGTAGCCAACTTGAAACTGGACTGTCTGCAGTGGAATTGCTATCTACAAAGATAAGATCCTGGAAAAAATCTCCCTTTTCCACCCTAGACACCTTTCAGTCTATAAATCGGAACTCTCTGCAATAGATACGGCTCTGAAAGACATCAACATCAACTCGCCAAGGAAAATAATAATCTACTCCGACTCAAGAGCAGCCATTTATACCCTTCAAAGCTGCTTCTCCAGTCAAGAACATCTCTTCAAGAGCATTGCTAAGTCTGTAAACCGACTCCCAGCCAACAGCTCAGTCACAGTGCAATGGCTTCCAGCTCACGTTGGAATTCCTGGTAATGAGCTGGCAGACTCTCTGGCAAAGGCTGGAGCTCTTGGCCTACCTGAAGCAAGATAATCTACCACCCAACTAGATGAAAGAGACCTCCTCCGTACCATCAAAACCCAATTCCTTCAGGAATGGAAATCTAATGCTGCACATGACTGATACAGAGCAGGAGGGACAAGCACCGGTTCTGTCCTCCCAAGAGAACAACAGTCTTTGATTTCCAGACTTAAGTCTGGTCATCTATGGACAATGACTTTCCAAAATGGTTGCAAGGTTTTCCCACTATGTACTAAGTGTCAACCTGCAACCCCAAAACACATTATTGACTGTATTGACTCATCCATTGATGTACTCTACTCTTCCCCGGCAGACACCATCAAAAGTCTCAAGCTTTACAAGCTTGATACCCTGATATGATTGAGTGGAGATAAGAAAGAAGAAGAAGAACCATCCCAGAGTACAATAATAGTGGGGGGAGATGTAAACAAAGGTAGAAAGTCATCATATCGCCACGCTGTAGGATTCAAAGGAAAAACAGGGTAACGTGGTAAGATTCTTTAATAGAACACGACGAGCTTTCAGGCAGCAACTGCCCTTCTTCAGGTCTTATACAAGTGTAGACAAAGAAGTGTCATATTTATAAGCGAAAATATTTACAAATATGTAAATATTTTCGCTTATAAATATGGCACTTCTTTGTCTACACTTGTATAAGACCTGAAGAAGGGCAGTTGCTGCCTGAAAGCTCTTCGTGTTCTATTAAAGAATCTTACCACGTTACCCTGTTTTTCCTTTGAAAGGTAGAAAGTATCACTATGTAAATAGGTAATCAGCTATATACAGTCTTGGTGGAGAGATATAACAACCACTGTGTTAAGTCGTCTTTGTAGTGACTATAGTGAGTAGTGTTGATTTATTTTTTACTTGATCTTTTTTTTTTTGCTTATCCCTAGTAAACGTGGTACAGGCCATGATAAATCATGATGGGTAGAAGTAAGCGACTGCTTTTACTGTAAGTGCACCACATGTCTACACATGCGAAAAGCAGTTCGACTTTGCACTTAGAATGTGCCAGAGCCCTGTTATATTAGAGTGCATTATATAACTACACACACTGTAAAAAGTAATTGTTGTGAGATCAACTGATGTGCAGGATGGTGATTGGTCTACTGGATGTCTACCAGCGAGCCATGACTGAACACTTGCCGACCCTCACCAACTCTACTCTAGCCACAGCACAGGTGACTTTCAGTCCCTCTTTTTTTGTATTCAGTACATGATAAGATACATATTTGGATTATAGATTACCAACACAAGGTAATAACACCAAATCCGTACACACTCATGGACAAAAACTTAAGGAAGTTGTACCTTTTAGCATGTATATTGGGATCCAGACAATAACTCTGAAAGATATTACAGTGACCTTTATTAAAGACACCCGAGATAACCAAGTCTGTACACACTCATAGACAAAACTTAAGGAAGTTGTTACCTTTTAGCATGTATATTGGGATTCAGATAACACTCTGAAAGATATTTGATACATAGTGACCTTTATTGAAGACACACGAGATAACCAAATGTAAACAAAATTGCCTGTCTCCTACAAAAAAAAAATAGATAACCTGCGACATGAAAGACTTTCCACTTCCTTAAGTTTTGTCTCTATGAGTGTAGATAAATAGTGTGTGGCGTTTTGGTAATAGCATTATTACAATCATCAGTATCCTTGTTATGTGATTGTTGCTGAACTGTCATAGAGAGGTGCTTTCATACCAGAGAGGTATCCTCTTACCATTTTATATTTTTAATCTTTTAATTTGAAAAAGTGCCTCTTTTATTTTTAAGCTCTTATTTCGGATTATAGATTATAAACACAAGGTAATAAAACCAAATCCAAATAAATAGTGTGTGACGTTTCGGTAACAGCGTTGTTACCATCTTCAGACAAAAGTACTGAATGAAAGTACGTTTCAGTACTTTTGTCTGAAGATGGTAACAACACTGTTACCGAAACATCACACACTATTTATTTATTTGGATTTGGTCTTATTACCTTATGTTTATTAGCTCTTATTTATTTCTATATTTATATGCAAATATGTGATGCTTAACATCTATTTTAGAAAATCATGTATGTATATAAGTAGAACTAAGATTCAAAATAAAAAAAAAAGAAGTCTGTGAACGAGTGACTAACACCCTCGATTCCCGACAGCCATGAACTGGGATTGAATCCCGCGTTAACATTTTGTTCAATATGTGAATAACCTTCACATATTATTCATTGTTACAAATATCATAAACTAGGTTGTTCTTGTTGAATGGTACCTAACAAGGAGAGTGACAGCAGTTCACTGAAACGTCGGAAGTTAAATAAATCATTGGTTGATGTGGCTTTTTTTTTTTTCTGAATCCTACCAGAGAGTTACTAATTAGTAAAAATGATGGATTTGGGTGATTAAAAACTGTCCTTTGTAGAGAGTTATCCTCAAAGGGGAGTATCCTCTCATGGAGGTTCTATATTGTATCAATTTGTAGTCAGTCTTGTTACATCCTTTATAACTCGATACTCTTCTGGTAAGTCTCTCGTGTCCCTCCACCAGTGGTAAGACCTAGAGATACTGCCAGAGGAAAGGAGATCCACTCGAGTGGTGGTTCTCAGAGGTCTTTGGGTGGTCTGTAGGGTAGAGCTGCAGAGGAGAAGCAACAGGAGCCTGGGGCAGGTGATCCACGACGGAGGAAGCGGCGTAGTCGCGAAGAACCAGAGGGGTCAAGAGTGCGACAATACACATTCATCCCTGCTTTTATAATTTAGCAAAATCAGCAAGCGATCCAAGGCCAGGTTTCTTAGGTGTGTGGTGTATAATTGGCTGGAAGTGGTACTTCTAGGTCTCCTGTTGAAGGGCACATTGGCCAGAAAGCTTGAGAAATAAAAAAATTGTGTGGATTGTTTGTTGATTTAATTAATTATATCCTCTATATGTAGAATGACATTTGAAAATCATCCCGCATGTGTTTCTTTTGAACAAAAAAATCTAAATTTATTTTAAAGAGAAATAGCGATTATTTCTAACCTTAGTGTCCATCCCTGGACACTTTATTTTTCCGTTTATCATTACTCTTCATAATTCGTCCTTTCATACTTCATCCCTAAGGTTAGAAATAATCGTTAGTTCTCCTTAAAATAAATTTCGATTTTTCTTTCAAAAGAAACACATGCGGGATAATTTTCAAATGTCGTTCTACAATCATAAGCAGCATTATATTGTATTACTAGCGGACCCGCCCGGCTTCGCCCGGGTTTTACCCGAGTAAAAGTTTATCTAACGAATCTCTCGATAAAGTGAACATTTTTTTCCCGGTCCCTTGAAAAATACTCGATAAGTTGAATAAAATCAATATTAATTGGTTCCCTCGGTAATTGGAAGTTAAAGGAATAGTATCTTGCCTTGGAATTGTATCATTATTCTTGTATGGATGTACCCGGCTTCGCCCGGGTTTTACCCGAGTAAAGGTTTGTTTAACGAATATCTCGATAAAGTGAACATTTTTTCCCGGTTCCTTGAAAAATACTCGATAAGTTGAATAAAATCAATATTAATTGGTTCCCTCGGTAATTGGAAGTTAAAGAAATAGTATCTTGCCTTGGAATTGTATCATTATTCTTGTATGGATGTACCCGGCTTCGCCCGGGTTTTACCCGGGTAAAGGTTTGTTTAACAAATCTCTCGATAAAGTGAACATTTTTTCCCGGTCCCTTGAAAAAATACTCGATAAGTAGAATAAAATCAATATTAATTGGTTCCCTCGGTAATTGGAAGTTAAAGGAATAGTATCTTGCCTTTGAATTGTATCATTATTCTTGTCTCAAATAAATTGCCGTGTCATCCTGAATTTTGTCTTTCCTAATTTTCTACATTACAAAATCATCGTGTCATCATGATAATATTTAGAGCAGATTGTTGAATTATAACAGATAAATTAGAATATTTATCTTGATTATATCTAGGCGAAAAGTTATTTCAAAAATTTTATTTGCTAGAAACCTTCCCAGTACTATACTAAATAACTTCCCAAAGTTTCTTGGCGATCCAATGAGTGGTTTGGTCAGGCATAAAGGACAAACAGACATACATTCATTTTTATATATATAGATGAATATCCTCTATATGTTTGTAATATGTATTTAAACTGATTGCCGTCTGTTTGCGCAGGTCTAACAACCCAAATTGGATCTATCTCGTCATTGTATTGCGCAACAGAAATGGGACCATATCCTTAATCATATTGGTTGTCTCCACACCCTCGTTGCTCAGGGTCTGTTTTCTCTCCAACAATTGCAAAATAACTGTTGAACTCTTCTCAATACCTTTAACCCACAATTTTCCCACCACCATATTTCCATAGAAATACTGCTGAATGAATAGTGATTTATTTTTAAACTTTTTTTTAGAAAATTACATATAGAGTATAACCTTTTTTATTTTCTACACCACTTTAATTTATTATTATTATTTTTAAAATCACAATAAGGATATCTTCTATGATTAAACTGACTATAATTCAACACCGACTTTAATTCATCAGAAATTCCTGTACTCTTTGAAATGTTGAATTCAAAAGAGGTTATATATATATTGATAGACTGGAATCATTGTTTTTTTAAATCACCAAATTCTAAGATTTTATTTGTTCTAACAGTAACTTTTATGGATCCCAACTATTATCACCATTATTTTAAATGCCATTTTTTATTGTTTTTTTTTAGATTCTTGACTGATTATATATTTTCAATATACAGTAGAATCTCCCTGTAAAGGACATCTAATTACAGAGCCAAACTGTCCTTTAGGGAGAGGTGTCCTCTTACCGGAGAGCTACTATATAGTAAAAATGGTAATTTTGCAAATAAAAACTGTCCTTTGTAGAGAGGTGTCCACTAAAGGGAGGCTCTACTGTATTACAATAAAGTGCAATTTGTTTATAGGTTAAAATTAATAAGTTAACAACACACAAAGGTTATATATTTAAAGAAAGTTTTGGTATGGATTACCTTTTTGTAAATTTTTTTTCTACCCCTTTCTATTAATCCCAATAGGATTGCCAATCAATCAATATCTTTATTAAGACCTTTTGTCATATATACAGATTCTTTTGAGATCTCTACTGCAATTATTTAAAAAAATAAGGAAAAATTATAATAAACAAAATTATATGGGAAATATGTATATATAGAGCTATAACACAATATAATGTGGCTTATGATTGTAGAACAATGTTAGACAAATTTTACTGCAAATGTTTCTTTTTTAAACGAAAAATTGTAATTTATTTTTAGGAGAAATAACGATTATTTCTAACCTTAGGGATGAAGTATGAAAGGATGAATTATGAAGAGTAATGTTGAACAGAAAAATAGAGCTATAATTTGTTTGTTTTTTTATTATATGCATAAATTTAGGGATTCTCCTCTTTTTTTTTATTATTCCACACACACATTGTAGACATCAACATTACCATAACTATATTGTAAAATTATAAACTCAAAAAGAGCTTCTTCTATAGAACATGTTTATTTTGCTAGGTTTCGAACAACATCGTTCTTTAACGGGTGTAAAGACAAGGTGTGATGTGAGATGCTTGTAATTATATAGATGTACATTGAGAGTCAAGATATGTACAAATTTGTAACTCAGGTAGAATTATTGAGAGTCAAGATATGTACAAATTTGTAACTCAGGTAGAATTATTGAGAGCCAAGATATGTACAAATTTGTAACTCAGGTAGAATTATTGAGAGCCAAGATATGTACAAATTTGTAACTCAGGTAGAATTATTGAGAGCCAAGATATGTACAAATTTGTATATATATCTTGGCTATTAATGTACGTCTATATAATTACATGCATCTCACATCACACCTTGTCTTTATGCCCATTGAAGAACGATGTCGTTGTAAAGCTAGCGAAATAAACATGTTCTATAGAAGAAGCTCCTTTTGAGTTTATAATCTTACAACAAGGTTATCCCATTGTATAATTATACAAGATCATGGAGACCTTCTCTTCCTTCTCTGAAATAAGGGATTGTTTCAAAACAGCATTTTATGTCAGAAATATTTAGTGACAATTTTCATTTTTGTGTTTTTCTCTCTCTATTTATATTGAGAGATATTAGAAGAACCTCCAATAATGAGTCTCCATATTTTTAAATGGTGAAACTGCTGAAAAGGTTCTTTGCTGAAGTTCTTCCCCAGTTTATATTGTCCATTATACAGTAGATAATCTCTTTGTTGCAGAGCCAAAGTGTCCTTTAGTGAGAGGTGTTCTCTTACCAGAGAGTTTCTAAATTGTAAAAATTGTAATTTTGACAATGAAAACTGTCCTATGTAGAGAGGTGTCATCTAGTGGGAGTGTCCTTTCGTAGATATTTTATTACAGTAGAACCTCCCTGTAAAGGACAACACCTAATTGCAGAGCCAAAGTGTCCTTTAGGGAGAGGTGTCCTCTTACCAGAGACTTCCTAAATTGTCTTCTTCTTTCTTATCTCCACTCAATCATATTAGGGTATCAAGCTTGTAAAGCTTGAGACTTTTGATGGTGTCTGCCGGGGATGAGTAGAGGTTGCTAAATAGTAAAAATGGTAATTTTGACAATGAAAACTGTCCTTTGTAGAGAGGTGTCGTTTAGTCTGAGTGTCCTTTCATGGAAATTCTACTATATAATACTATGTAAATGACGGTGAGAAAAATTAGGTTAATTTTTTTTTTTCCATTCTTTTTTTGATTTATGCCAATAAGAATCTCCTTTAATAATTTTGTTGTTTTTTCATTTTGAATCTTTGAGTTTTTGAAAGTAATTTGTTGGTTATCGGATTATCAAAGTATATTGATTTATTTTCCATGTGTATTCTTTATCCTCACATTCAACCTATTTTGGAAAATTTTTTGATTATTTACATTTTTTTGGCTCTCTTTATTTATCATTATTTGTATATGTTTAGGTTGTTTTTTTTTTCTGCGATGACATGAGATATCTCAATTTTTCTTTTTTTTAATACAAATGGTGAATTCAAATTGTAAATCGCTCTCGACTTATGTTTTTTTTTTAGGTGTTTGTTTGCTGTTTGTAATACCTGTTTTATAGTTCATTAGAAGAGCTGAGAATATCGAAAATGAAAAATATGGATAAAAGACATACAGTAGTTGTCATGTCTCTTTCCAAAGACTGTATGTAGTTAACTATCTTTTTTACCCTATTGATAAGGCCCAATTTTTGGATTTTATAGATTAGAACTGCAAGGTAATAAGACCAGATTCAAATGAATTAATAGCTTGTGACTTTTCAATAATAATGCTGTTACAGAAACATCACACTATTAATTTATTTTTGGACTTTGTAATGAGGCTATATTAGACAAAATATCTTGATAAAAAGGCTTATGTTGTTGTTGTCATTCCCTGCACCTGAGCTTGAGGTTTGTTTTTTTTTCAACTTGAATAAAGGTGCATAAATATTGTGTTTAAATTAATTGGCATTTGTACTCAATATATTCTAGCATAGTCAATGTCTTCCTGTGTACTTAATGCTTAGTACTTCTGTCTAATTTGTCTCCTTCATTTATATACTTCCAAATTCTTTGATTTCAAATTGGGATGATGAGGAACACTACTCAAAGTTTGGTGTCTAGCACATCTTTGTACTTGTTTCCTCTCTCTCTTGTTCACTACACTTGTTCCATTTTATCTTTTTATATCTAAAAAATGTATATTTTGGTAGAATTATTATTTTATAGAATTTTTTACAATTTTTGAATGTACATTAGAATCTCTCTATAAAGGACACCTAACTGCAGAGTCAAAGTGTCCTTTAGTCCTAAGAGATGTCCTCTTACCGGAGAGTTGCTAAATAGTAAAAATGGTAATTTTACAATTGAAAACTGTCCTTTGTGGAGAGGTGTCCTCTATCGGGGTGTCTGCTAAAGAGAGGTTCTACTGTACCTTATATTCCTCACAATGTTTTTAGAAGAACTTGTTGTATTTTGACTTTTTGTTTGTTAATTTTAGTTTATATTTATAAACTAAATTTTTTCAAAGTTTTATATTTATCTCTTTTAGTATATTAGAACAATAATTTGATTCTATATAATGAGAAGGGATGAATCTTCTGTTTGATGAATATTGTTTGCACCACCTACATGGATTGTGTGAGTATTGTTATTATTATTGTCTTCTTCTTCTTTCTTATTTCCACTCAATCATATTAGGGTATCAAGCTTGTAAAGCTTGTTGATGGTGTCTGCCGGGGATGAGTAAAGCTCATCAATGGATGAGTCAACACAGTCAATAATGTGGTTTGGTGTTGAAGGTTGAGAATTGCACTTAGTACATAGTGGGACAACCTTGCAATCATTCTGGAAATATTATTATTGTTATTATTATAAAAGAAATTAAGATCTAATATCCAAATAACAATGTTGTTGCCGAAACGTCACACACTAATAAATTATTTGGATTAGGTCTTAATTTCTTTTATTGTAATCTATAATCCAAATTATGCTTTAAAAAAATATGATAAAATATTGTTATTATTATTATTAATAAGTATAATGATAATTTTTTTTGTCATGATACTTAATCGCATCCTAATTTGCATCTTCCGAAGTTGAAGCTTTGACAGTGACTACTTTTTTTTTGCAATTTCCCAGGCGATAACTCTATATAATTTTTTGGATTATAGATTAGAAACACAAAGTAATTACACCAATTTAGTTGTAATTAAATTTAAAAAGTAATTAGACATGTATTTTGCGATCTACAAAGATCCATTGTTTAGACATGTCTGCTAGCGCGAGTGTCTGCTAAGGAAGGTTCTACTGTAAATAAAAAATAAGGTCTATATAGCTTTAAGATAATCTTTTATTATTTTAGTGTATATACTGTTAAACCTGTCTATAGTACCCCCCTTGGGACTCACCAAAATAGGGCGCTATAGAGAAGGAGGCGCTATAGACAGGTTTAACTGTATATGTTTTATATTATATTTTATTTTAAAAATTTATACAGTCATCTCTCTATTTTATTATATATATATATATTTGTCAATATTTTTGTAATAAGATTCGATAGTGCAATATCGTTTGGTAAAAAAATTTGAAAAAAAAATTATTTATCATCAAGTAGTATATATTATAAACACAAGGTAATAAGACCAAATAAATAAATAGTGTGTGATGTTTGAGTAACAGCATTGTTACCATATTCAGTATTCATTACTTTTTTCTGAAGATGGTAACAACGCTGTTACCAAAATGTCACACACTATTTATTTATTTGGTCTTATTACCTTGTGTTTATACCACCGGCCACAGACTATTGTGAATTATATAATAGGTCAATTAATTATATACACATATTTACCATAAAATTAAATTACGTCTTCTAAAATTATTGTAAAAAAATATATAATTACAGTTAAACTTGCCTATAGCGCCCCCTCTTGGGACTCACCAAAATAGGGTGCTATAGAGAGGGGGTGCTATAGACAGGTCACTTTTAATGTAAATCGCATCGTATTACGTATTTAAAATCGGGCGATATAGAGAGGAAGGCGCTATTTAGAGGGGGCGCTATAGACAGGTTTAACTGTTGTTAATGAATAAAAATAGAATAATATTCTTTTAAATTTTTATATATTTTTAAATTATATATACGTGTGAATATATAAATTAATATATATTTATAGTGTTTTATTTATTATAATGGATCTTATATATATATTTGGACACATTTATATATTTTTGTAGATTGAATCTCTTCTATATATCTGTTCTTAGTTTTGGTTTTGTTTCTTGGTTTTGGTTTCTTTTTTTCAAACTCTCCTGATGAACTCTCTTTCTCTTGAGAGAGAGAGAGAGAGAGCTTAAAATTACCCCAAAATATAAATTAAATGCATATATGGATTTTTTTTAGCCATTATATATGTGACTTTTAATACGTTAATATGTCTGTTTTTTTAGAAGAAGATAGGTAGCTATATATATATATATATATATTTTTTTTCATATTAATTGAATACTTCAAATGAAAATTTAAAAATATATACAGTTAAACCTGTCTATAGCGCCCCCTCTTGGGACTCACCAAAATAGGGTGCTATAGACAGGTCACTTTTAATGTAAATCGCATCCTACTATGTATTTAAAATCGGGCGCTATAGATAGGAAGGCGCTATTTAGAGGGGGTGCTATCGACAGGTTTAACTGTAGATGGAAATTTTTCTGGAAGAAGAATAATGATTATAAAAACAAAGGTTGCCTCTGCTATCAAAAATGCCATCATCAGGCAATACCATCTCTGATAGTGAGTTCAACCATATCATGGAACTTTGTTACCTCCATGATAAGGTACAATTTGGATTATAGATTATAAACTCAAGCTAATAAGACCAAATAAATAGTGTGTGACATTTCAGTAACAGCATTGTTACCATCATTCTTTTGTACTTTTTTTGTCTAATGATGGTAACAATGTTTTTATTGAAACGTCAAACTCGTATTTATTAATTTGGATTTTCAGTTTTATATTACTTTTTGTGTATTTTTAAAAACCAAATAAGTAAATTGTGTAGCATTTAGTACCAACAGCATCCATTCTGATTAATGTAGAAAGGTGATGGTTTAGATAACATATTTGGTAATAAGTTTCTTTTATCTATTAAATACAAGGTTATAAGACCAAATCAAAATAATTAATATAGTGTGTGATGTTACAGTAACAGCGTTGTTACCATCATTACCAAGTACTGGATATAGTAATCTTTTCTGATGATGGTAACAACACTGTTACTGAAATGTTACATTTTATTTATTTGGATTTGATCTTATTGTGTTTCCATTTGCTCTTATTAGGTGTCTGAAATAAATCAGCCTTTTTTTGTACCTATTTGGGGCTTCTAGGTATCTATCAGGATTTTAATGTCACAGCCTTGGTTATAACATCATAATTCTAAGATCCCATATTCTAAAATCCCAATTAGTTAACCGGTGGTTATAATAATAACATTCTCCCTTGTCTTGAAGATAGAGGTTGCCTGACCCTGCATTCATTGTTGTTGAGAAAGAGACACTTTGACCAATAGAGTTTTTATAATAAAAACTCTACTGGTTAAAGTCTATTTTTCTCAAAAACAACATTCCCATTGTGGTGATGTAGTTATAAAGACTTATGTTAGCCCACTTCTGTTCTAGATCAACAGATGGACAATCATTCCCCATATGTTCTCTCTTATGTGCAATCTATTTAATAAAAAATAATCTTTGATATGTGCAATGTTTTTATAGCCCCCATCTTGCCTTATTTAACCCAAAAAAGTAATCATCTCGACAACTAAAAATATCATAAGTATGATAAAAAAACATTGTGAAATAATAGACTTTAAGATAAAGTGCAATATGGATTAGAAATTAGAAATATAAGGTAACAAGACCTCATCTCCAAATGAATAAATTATGTTTGTGACATTTTTTAGCTAACAGTGTTGTTATTATCTTCAAACAAATGTACTGAATTTTCAGTAGTTTTTTTTATGAAGATGGTAACAACTCTTTTAGTGAAATGTTAGGCATAATTTTTTCATTTGGATGTGGTCTGTTGTTGTTTCTTATCCCCTTGTTGAAAATCACACTTGGTCTTGTTACCTTATGCTCATCCTCCCTGTTGATAGACCTTAGCAAGGATTCCTCTCCAGGGATACAGAGGTCTGTACTCCTGTTAAAGACAGCAGTAAAGGCTTCCATGTTAGGAACGGCCTCAAATTACAGGCAAAGTTAGACTTGAGCAAAATGTGCCTGGATCATGCTGCCATGATCAAGGAAAGCTGCACCCCTAACCCCATTCCATGAGATCAGCTTGAGGAGTATGGGCTCATGAAATTTGTGTAATCTTTTCACAAGGGGATAAGAAACAACAACAACCTTATGCTTCTAATAGACTAATATTTGGGTAGTTGTATGTAAGGACTTTTGTGTTTTGATATATATTTGTTGTAGATTATTGATAGTTTTATATTTTACGTGAACTCTCTCCCCCAAGTTCATATTCTCCAAATGAGTTCATATTCTATAATGAAACTTCAGCCAATTGTTGTAATAACGAGTTTGCATTTTTCACTTGGTCCTTTTAATACAGTAGAACTACCTCCCTGTAAAGGACAACATCTAGTTGCAGAGCCAAAGTGTTCTTTACAGAGAGGTGTCCTCTTACTGGAGAGTTGCTAATTAGTAACAATGGTCATTTTGGTCATGAAAACTGTCCTTTGTAGAGAGGTGTCCTCTTACTGGAGAGTTGCTAAATAGTAAAAAGTGTGGTAATTTTGTCAATGAAAACTGTCCTTTACAGAGAGGTGACCTCTTACTGGAGAGTTGCTAAATAGTAAAAAGTGAGGTATTTTTGTCAATGAAAACTTTCCTTAGTAGAGAGGTCTCTTCTAGTGGGAGTGTCTTCTCACAGAGGTTCTACTGAAATTTTTTTTTTCTCTATTTCGACAATTTGATGCTCTCTTTGTTTCTTTATATTATATTCAATCAAGTGTCTCTGTGGACCAATCTCTCCTTATAAAAATAATTGAAAAAAGATTATATTAAAGTTTTTATTATTATTATTATTGTGATCATTATTGCAGCTAGTTCATTTTATAATCTTTGTTCCTATGATTGTGATTGTTTGCCACTTCTTTTAAAATATCCGATTTTTTTTCCTTCTTAACTGATAGAGAATTGTTATGATTTTTTTCATATTTTGTGTATTTAAATTATATTATTTTCTTTTATTTTTGCATATATTGCATGTGTTGCAGTTTGTAAAAAAATGTTAATACTGCATTCATATTAATAGGAATATTTTGATGTTACAGTAGAACCTTATTTATAACAGCAACTAGATTTTTTAAATCAAAATTCTCTTAATTTTAAATATAAACGTTCTTCCCCTGACTTTTAATAGAACCAATAAAGCAGCCAGGGCAAAGTTTCTTCTAATAGAAGAAGCCTTGAATGCTTTATTGATTCTATTAAATAATTTTCTTTAGTAGAACCTCCCTGTAAAGGATACCTAATTGCAGAGCCAAAATGTCCTTTAGGGAGAGGTGTCCTCTTACAGAAGAGTTGCTATATAGTAAAAATGGTAATTTTGCAAATGAAAACTGTCTTTTGTAGAGAGGTGTCCTCTTACCAGAGAGTTGCTATAGAGTAAAAATGGTCATTTTTCAAATGAAAACTGTCTTTTATAGAGAGGTGTCCTCTAGGGGGAGTGTTCTCTCATGGAGGTTTTACTCTACCAAGTTTTAAGTTCCCATTGTTTTAAGTCCCATGTTTATAACGATAGTCCTGATTCCAAGTGATGTTATTATAATATGGTTCAACTTTATTATTATTATTATCTTTTATAAAACTGTTTTATAAATTTTTATTTGATTGTTGTAAAATGAAGATGTGTGTGGTGTGAAAGAGAGAAATTTGCCTTTTTTTTTTTATATTTTTATATTCGCAATAATCAATTGTTGATTTTTTTTTTTTTCACATTGAAGAATATATTAATAAAAATATATATTTATATGAAAAAATAATAGAAAAAAATAAAAGATAAGTGGGTCAGGTGTTGATATTAAAAATAAAGAAGGCATCTCCTGACCACGAGCACATGTGCTTTTTAGATGGCAGAGCGCCATCTAGTGAAGCAAAAATAAACTAAACGTTTATTTAGCTTGCTCCGTGATAGTTTAGTTTATTTTTGCTCCACTAGATGGCGCTCTGCCATCTAAAAAGCACATGTGCTCGTGGTCAGGAGATGCCTTCTTTATTTTTAATATATTTATATATACAGTAGAACCTCCCTGTAAAGGACAACACCTAATTGAAGAGCCAAAGTGTCCTTTAGAGAGAGGTGTCCTCTTACCGGAGAGTTACTAAATTGTAAAAATGATAATTTTGCCAATGAAAACTGTCCTTTGTAGAGAGATGTCCTCTAGCATGAGTGTCCACTAAAGGGAGGTTCTACTGTATATACTTGTTATTAGATGATGATACCAAATTATCATCTACAATTTGTGATCCTAAAAAAAAAGTTTGATACCTTTATATTTGAAATTGTGAACTTCTTTATATGAGTGGCTCTAAAGCTAATGTGTTTTAACTCTCCAGAAATTAAAAATTGAAAAAAAAAAAATTGAAGTTTTCTAATACAGATTTGGTACCTCAAGGTAATAAGACCAAATCCAAATAAATAAATAGTGTGTGATGTTTCGGGAACAGCGTTGTTACCATCTTCAGACAAATGTACTGATAAATACATTCAGTACTTTTGTCTGAAGATGGTAACAACGCTGTTACCGAAACATCACACACTATTTATTTATTTGGATTTGGTCTTATTACCTTGTGTTTATGATCTATAATCCAAATTGTGCCTTATCAGATTTGGTACCTGTCTCTGACCTAGAAAGATAAAAATAAAGTCCAGTAGAACTACCTCCCTGTAAAGGACACCTAGTTGCAGAGCCAAAGTTTTCTTTAGGGAGACGTGTCCTCTTACTGGAGAGTTGTTCCTAAATTGTAAAAATGGTAATTTTGCAAATGAAAACTGTCCTTTCTGGAGAGGTATCCGCTAGCGGGGTTGTCCTCTAAAGGGAGGTTCTACTTTATATGTTTTTAAAAATTGGATATACCTACATTGACTTTTAAGCCACTCATATAAAATGTATATATACATATATATATATATATTTTTTTTTTACAATATACCCTATATCCTTTTGTATAATAGCTTGTCCTGAAACATTGTATACCTTTAACCAGAAAAAGTAAAATATTCTAAAATATCCTCATCATATAAATAAGAGTGTTTCAAATATTTATAAAATTTTAATAGCAATCATAAATGTGCTGATCTTGAATCTATTTTATATATACCTTTTATATACATATACACTCATGGACAAAACTTAAGGAAGTTGTACCATTTAGCATGTATATTGGGATTCATACAATAACTCTGAAAGCTATTTGATATACAGTGACCTTTATTGAAGACACACAAGATAACCAAGTGTGAACAAAATTGCTTCCTTCAAAAAAAAAAAAAAGAGATGACAAGCAACATCAAAGACTTTCCACTTCCTTAAGTTTTTTTTTTTTTTGCTTATTCCTAGTACACATGGTACAAGCATGAAAAGCAGTTCGACTTTGCACTTACAAATGTGCCTGAGCTCCGTTTGGTTACTTGCACTCGCTGGTGGGGTTTAGACTTTTGCAAGAATCAGGGGTTATTGGAGCATTTTTTTTTATTTAATCAGAAAAAAGTGCCCAATGTGGAAATTGAACCTGGGTCATAGCAGTCGACAACCAACAGTTTAGACCATCCTTCTACCGACCCCGACTTCCTTAAGTTCTGTCCATGAGTGTATAAAAATAAGAAGCCATACAAATTGGGCCAAGCTGTGAGGTGAAGTGTCCAGTACCTCTGAATTAACTTTCCCAACACCTACTGATGGCACAGTTCCATCCATATTTTAGGAACCTTTGCTCTAAATCTCCTAATCATTCACAGGATTTTCTCCCGGCTTCCAAACTTTGAATGATGGTTAATTTCACAATTAAATCATCTTTATATATGGTACAATTTTTTTTTTTTGCTTAACCCTAGTATACATGGTACAGACCATGATAATCATGGTGGGTAGAAGTGGGCGAATGCTTTTACTGTAAGTGCACCACATGTCTACACATGTGAAAAGCATTTCAACTTCTCACTTACAAATGTGCCCGGGCCCCGTTTGGTTACTTGCATTCGCTGGTGGGGTTGAACTTTTGAAAAATCAGGGGCCATTGAAGCATTTTTTTTACAATTTGTATTATATATATAGATTAAAAACATTTGGTAATAAAACCCAAATTAATAAATTGTGACAATTCAGTAACAATGCTCTGTTAACTAACATGCCAAAAACAATTTATTAATTTGAATTTTGTATATCACCTTATCGTGTTTCAAACACAAGGTAACAAGACCAAATCAATAAATGTAACAGCATTGTTGCCATCTTCAGACAAAATTACTGAATGTACAAAAGTACTATTTCAGTACTTGATGGTAGCAATGCTGTTGGCGAAACGTCCCACACAATTTATTGATATGGATTTGATCTATAATCAAAATTGTACCTTCTTATCACATATGGTTTTAAATGATACCATTTTATTTCTATTCCTGGTTTATAAAGAGAGTGGTGACACTTTACATAATATCTCTTGAACCAATTTGTTTGGCTTCAACCTTTTCTTACACCAGATGGCCTTCTGTTTCAAATGTTTGTTGTTGACAGATCTCTGTAAATATGGTCAAAATTTGTTGTTCCATTCTGTGCCTTGTTTGGTTAATAAAGAGATTTATTAATTATTTCTTCTCTCTGTGCGAGTTTTCTTTCTTTATTGGTATGTGTATACACCTTATGATGACCTATATATCTTACATACATATTGTTATTCATAAAACAATTGTAGATTGTACATATATTTGATATACAGTGAATGATAAGGCATGGATTATAGATTATAAATACAAGGTAATAAGACCAAATCCAAATAAATAATGTGTGATGTTTCGGTAACAGCGTTGTTACCATCTTCATCACCATTCAGTACTTTTGTCTGAAGATGGTAACAATGTTGTTACCGAAACGTCACACACTATTTAATTATTTGGATTTGGTCTTATTACACATTGTGATATACAGGGAAATTTTCATAAGATAATTTCTTACTTTGGTCTTGTATAATGTGAGTGGATCACACACCCATGTGATTTAGTTTAAATTAAAGAAAAGCCTTGATAAAGAGAGGCGTTTTGCTCCTAGAAATATTGGTTAAATAATAAATTTAGATCCAATATATGCTTTATATTTATTTATATGTATACACCCATATACCTCGCTTTGCATCGGGGTTACGTTCCAAAAAAACACGACGCAAATTGAAACGACGCAAAGTGAAAATATGTGAAGGCGCAATCAAAAACAAAGGTGTTGCCATATTTTATGAAAAAAAAAATTAATAAGATTTAAAGACTCAATCCAAAACAACGCAACTTTGAAAATCTAACGACGCACAGTGAAAATCAGTAAAAATTAAGCAGCGACGCAACTTCGAAAAAAACGCAAAACGAAACAATCCAAAGCGAGGTATTGGTGTATTATATATCACATACAGGCTAATTTATTTAATTCAGCACACCCTAAGAAATTAGAAATTTCAGTTGAATTAAAGTTGGTGTTGAATTATAGCTAGTTAAATAAATGTGGGATTTACCTACACACATTGTGTCAGAATGACCACTGCGTTCAGGTCTAAGGCGCTGTGTTCAGGTCGCAGTCTACTCTTGTAGGCGTGGGTTTGAATTCCACTTATAACATTTTTTAAAAATGGCCATATTGGAATTTGAAAAAGTGCTAATTTATTGTAGGTGTTTAATTATAGTCAGTTGAATTAAAGAAATTATATTACACACACACAGCTTTATTAAGACCTCCGGTCTTATACAGATTCACCATAGAAAGAAAGGAGAAAGAAGTTATATTGTATATTTCAGTTAAATTTTATCATATTAATTATATACATACAGTATTTACTCTTTTTCATTTTTGGAGGTTTAAGAGATTTCTGAAGAAATCCATTTTATCAAGCAAAAGTAAAGAAAAAAACATTCAACTTTCAATCTCTCTTGTGTTTATTCTTTAGCTTGTGATAAGAGGATATCCCCTGAAAGTTTATAAACTTCGGCATAAAAAAAATGAATATTGATATTGTGATAAAAGATGTGCATTCACATCTGTTGACAACACATGAAACATGATTCTGTGACTCATTGGATGAGCAGCCACATCTTGGTTAAAAGGATTTAACCTACTCAACCTCCAAGGAGAGACTACCTCAAGGAGAGAACATCCTTGGAGCAGTAGCCACCCAGACCTTTCGGTCCATAAACCGGCATGCGATAGCATACCCATTGCTGTATCTAGGTCACCTAACCAAAAAGGATGATGCATTCTCCATGCACCGAGCGGCCATTGTTTGGCCCTTGCGCCCGCCATTATGGTCTGGCTCCATGGGGTCGACCAATCAAACCCACAGGCGTTTCCGAGAGTTCATGTCAAGGTTGCTGACAGAGCCCTCCCGTTCGGACTTAGTTAAACCCGTCCTACGCTCCAATAGGACTTTCCCCCCCCCCCCCCTTTGGCCCTCGAACCCTTTGTTCACAGTACTCCCTGAATCTGCCGACGAATCAAGGACCTCTGAGGTTTACGCGGGGAACCAACGCGAAGGCGGGAGGGTGGTACTGCTGTGTGGATAGTCTCTCATGGAGGTTTATACTGTATAAGTGAGGAGAAGGTAAAGTCTCCCTTGATAAACCACCATAAAAACATGACTAAAAACCTGGTCTACCCAGGAGGTGCTTTCTTCAGAGACTGTCATGTCAGGCCAAGTTATGAGAGGAATCTTTCAGCTGAAACAGTTCTGATAAAAGACCAACTCCAGACAAGACCAGGTTTTGCTGTGTTTTTCTGTTGCTGTCTCTCATAAGAGACTCTACAATGTTAATAAGTATTCAATGTGATTTCTTTGTGAACTTTTCCTTCAAAGAGATTTGTTTAGAGAAAATATGGTTTTACGTGCTACTAACCAAAAGTTATGATTTTTGAGCCCAAGCGCGATGTCAGGTGGCAAGGGACCCTAGGATCTGGCGGCAGGAGATGTGTCGCAGGGGTAGTGGAAACGTTGGGCAAGCAGGGGAACAGCGCCAAGGTGCAGTGAGGCAGGAGCATTGAATTGGCCAGGAATCCAGTAGAAGTGGCAGATGGAATTGGAGGCAGAAGGTCCTTGAAGCCTAGAACTTGAGGGCCCTAGACTTCAGGATGGGGCAGCTTGAGGCTCTCGCCTCGTGCTTGTCAGGAAGGCCCTTGGAGCAGCAGTTGGCACATTTGGAGGTGCGCTGGTCAGCAATGGATGGGCAGGCGCGGCCTTCATGGCCGTCTTGACCGCAGTGGAAGCACTTAGGAGCCCTGGAGCATTGGGCAGAGTTGTGGCCGAAGCCACAACAGCGGAAGCAGACGCGGGCGCGGATGGACTCCTCGAAGTTGAGGATTACTCCATCAACCACGATTCTCCCGCGAACGCCCAGGGCTCTAAAGGTCTTGAGGTCCACCTCGATGAAGGCGGTGCAGGTCCCGCTTCTGGGTGCAGAACGGTGCGCCACGCGCACCACCTTGTCCCCAGGAAGTTTTCTAACAGCAGCGGTTTCCAGGAAGGTCTCCTCAATTGTGGAGTTGGATGTCTCCTCATCCACTTTGAAGAGGCAGATCCGTGGCAGGATCTCCTTCTGCTGGCGGACCTTCATTCCATTCAACTTGCTGGCCAGGGAGGGTGTCACCTCAGGGATGGTGTCAGGATTACTGAAGTGGAGGACCAGCTTCCCCTTGGTGTGCAGGGAGGCCCAAACGCCTTGGGGGAGAGCGCGGACAGCTTTTAGCATCTCCCTTGGGTCAGCCTGTGGGTCATCAGAGATGACCACTGTGTGGGCCGCCGATTTTTCTCCATGGAGGATCACTTGGGCGGCCGCAGGCTTGGATACGCGGGAAGGCGCAGGTTTTGAAGGACCATTCAGGTTTGTCCTCTTTGCAGGCGGGTTGGGAGCCTCAGACTGCTTCCTTTTGGTTGGAGCAGGAGCAGGCAAGGTGGAGGCAGGCTTCTTGGCAGGGAGAGCAGCAGGAGCAGGAGTGGCGGGCTTGATTGGGTCAGTCTGGGAGCTGGTTTCCTTGCAGGAAGGAGCAGGGCAGGTTTGAGTGCCGCGGCAAGCAGTCTTGGGCTTGTTGGCCTCCTCAATTTCGTCCAACTCTGCGAAGGACTCGAGGGTGTCAGTGAGGTTCTCTACTTCGGTAGCGAGGGCCTTGATCATTTCAGTCCGCGAGGCGATGTAGCGGATCAGGTCCTCATGCAGGGATTTCAGGGCAGGATGGTCAATGGAGCTCAGGATGCTGCAGTTGCGTGAGATCACCATCTCATCTTCCCTCTCCAGGTCGGCGACGCTCACGATGGGCTTGTAGGCCTTCTTTTTCTTCTTGGCAGGATTCATGTATGCCAACCAACGGGGAAGAGAGAAAATATGGTTTTACGGGCTACTAACCAAAAGTTATGATTTTTTGATTTGTTTAGAAGAGTTTGTGTGTCTTATATTTGCTATGGTCAATAAGTCAGTACTCCCCTTCAAATTTATACTATCCCCACAGAACTGAATTAAAATAATGTTCATATAATTTTATTTTTTCTGAAAAATCACTTTGTTACATTTTTTATTATTATCCCTAGTACACGTGATACAGGCCATGAATTATGGTGGGAGGTAGTAAGCAACTACTTTTACTGTAAGTGTACCACATGTCTACACAGGTGAAAATCAGTTCGAATTTTGTACTTACAAATGTGCCAGAGCCCCATTTGGTTACTTGCACTCACTGGTGGAGTTGGACTTTTGAAAGAATCGGGGGCCATTGGAGCATTTATTTATTTATTTATTTATTAGAAAAAAAGTGTCCAATGTGGGATTTGATCCCAGGTCATAGCGGTCGAAAACCAAGGGTTTAGATCAGAAGTCAGCAACCTTTTGAGTCAGAAGAGTCAAAAATTACAAAATTTCTAAGTTTTTAAAGAGCCACAAAATTGTTTCTTATCAACAATATAAGTAGTATTCTTTAAATAATATTTACGTATTACGATTAGTTGATATTCATTACGATAGATGGCGCAAGTCATCAGCAACTTTCAGTTGCACGATCAGGAAATGACTTTTTTCTTAATTTATCTACCTGATCCAAGGTGGATCCAAATATATATAACATGAAGTTACGAGACGAATATCATCCTACCGCAACTTTTATGTAACATTCCAGCCTGTAAATCGGTCCCTGCCACTTCACCTGTTCAAACATCTTATTGGTAAATTCGATCGATTTCACAACCTATCACGTAGAATATTATGAAATTGAAGCCGCCCCTCTATTGATGAGAGCAATCAGCTTTGGCAAACTGAGAAA
>CP092864.1:18192969-18206054 GCA_030710605.1 Cordylochernes scorpioides
CGTTCACCTAGAGACCGTGGTTTCGGGTTAATGGCTCTCGTCAGCCTAAGGAGAACTTTATTCCATGAGATCCACGCGGGATCCAATGGAATCTTCACTATCTTCCAAAGAGGTGTTTATCTATATATACTTGCTGTTGTTGTTAGTTATGTAATTTGGGATATGTGAATAAGAATATTTTGATCTCTATGCCGATGATAAGAAGATGCTCCTTGATGTGTCGCATGACAGGACTAATCAAAGATCGGTTTGTAGACCACAGGAAACTGTCTGTCTACAAGGTAGATTGCAGGCTCTCTAAAAGTAGATACTAAAAAAAAAAATCAATCTCACACACAGCCTAGAGTTTTGAACTCGTGATATCCTTGTTGCATATTCTCTGACGAGATAAATATGATGGAATAGACCACAGGAAACTGTCTGTCTACAAAGTAGATTGCACTGTAAGCAGGTACAACAAAGTAATCTCAGTCTCGAGTTTTGAATCCGTGGCAACCTTGTTGCATATTCTCTGAAGAGATAAATATGATGGTATAGACCACAGGAAACTGTCTGTCTACAAAATAGATTGCACTGTCGCTAAGTAGATACTAACAAAGTAATCTCAGTCTCGAGTTTTGAATCCGTGGCAACCTTGTTGCATATTCTCTGACCTGATAAATATGATGGTATAGACCACAGGAAACTGTCTGTCTACAAAGTAGATTGCACTGTCGCTAAGTAGATACTAACAAAGTAATCTCAGAGTTTTGACATCCTTGTTGCATATTCTCTGACGAGAGAAATCTGAGATTGCCAAACACCTGATTCAGCCAAGTGAAGAAACGCAAGTGAAACGGACATCAAACATTCCAAAGATAGGTTTTCAGTCTCCGATAAATTAGAGAAGTTTAGATAAGTTCAATTTCCTCATCTATCAGCGTCCTATCACATTTTTTTTCTAACACTTATCTTGTGATAACTGCACTTCCTCTACCATGCCGCTTGTACATGAGAGATTAATTTTACTTTACTAACTACCATTGTAATTTTCACTTTTTTCTCTAGAAATCTCTATCAATATACTTTTTATCTGGGTATTTGTGCGTACCAATTTCTTATTATCGTAAAGATAGAGGCTGCTTGGCCGGCATTAATAGTTCTTCAAATAAAAGACACTTCAGCCGGTAAATATTTTTTATTTATTTACTGGCCGAAGTGTCTTTTATTTGAAGAACTAATTTCTTATTAATATATATGTCCTTTATGAATACACACACACAAAAGCATTTATTAAGACACACAGGTCTTACAGAGGATTCTCCTTGGGGTTACAAGACGGAGAAACCTATGAAAGTGGGAAATAAAAATGGAGAAAGATTATATACATATGGTAAATATATACAGATTATGAGAAAAAATAAAATATATATATAAGAAAGAAAAAAAATTGGAAATATGGATGGGAGAAGTGGAGAGCGAAAAGAGGAAAGAAAACAGGTATTTACATATGGAACAAGTCAATTTAAGCTCTTCTGCTCACATAGCTCCTTTATGAATACATTATTTATTATAGTAATAAATGTAATGTATTTAAAATCAAGAAATCTTAAAACAGAAATAGCGATATATTCCGTATTATAAAAAACAAAACAAAAACAAAAAGGGCATACCCTGATCGCTCACACGAGACTTTCAAATGGCAGAGCGCCATCTAAAAGATTCATGTGAGAGGTCAGGATATGCTTTTTTTGTTTTTAATATCAACACCTGACAGTTTTTTATCATTATTTTTTCACTTGAACAGCGTATTTAGGCAATTTTTTTCTTAACACAAAGCAATAACGCGCCATCTATACATATAAAATTAAAGGAATTAAAAGCACGAATGTTTATTTTATACATAATACAAATTTCTACTGCCCTTACTGCAAATTTTTTCTTAAATACCCATTATTTGATTTCTAAGAAGGTCTCTTGGACCAAATATTTGGTCGTTGACGAGGGCCAATAGTCATAAGCGCGTAATTGGTTGGCTTTTCTTGATTTATATTTAAAAAATGAGTTGGCCAGATATCATGCAACAAGTTAAATCAACCTTTATTTGATTATTATTCCACTAGATGGTGCTCCGCCATCTAAAATGCTCATGTGAGCACGGTCAGGATATGTCTTTTTTTTGTTTTTAATATTAATACCTGATCTTTTTTATTTATTTATTTTTATATTCCATATTGTATTCGCTAAAATTGAGCTACAAGCTTTCAAGCTAAACATTTCTTCATCAAGGCACTACGTGCGACTAAAAAAACTCTTGAGACATAAAAGGAGTAAGAAATAAAATAATTGAGCCTAAATTTTTCTCCTTTTCCAAATTGAAAAGAAATAAAAAAAAAACTCTCTACTGACCTTACAGGGATCAAAAAATTATTGGGAGGGTTTGGCGCATCATTGGTGAACCTTCTTTGCGGTTTCGCCAATTTAATCCACCTAACCGCTTTTTAGTCAATAATATAACTATTGTTTAATAAATCAATCCCCTGTATCAATATTGAGAAGAAAACATCAGACTTCCAGCGATAGGTTTTACTATTATTTTACTTCAAATTTCTAGATTTCTGGTACGAAAGTCTTTCTATAGGAGTACAATCCTATTGGCTATTTATTGTGTTTTCTCCTATAGAAGGACTTTTTTTCCCGATAGCTGGAGATTTGAATTAACATTTGTTTTTAACTTTAGATAAAAAAAGCATATATTGGATTGAATAAAAAGATTTATTTGCCAATATTAAATACACCAATCCCCCGATTTACACGGGAGATACGTTCCTGAGAAAAACGTGTAAATCGGGGGATAGGTGTACACAGAAATAAAAATAAAATGCATTGACAGGTTAAAATATGTAGTCAGCCCATAAGCTCGGGATTCCTCGTGAGATGTGTACACAGCGCATGTGTTAAATCACAGTAGCATTTAGTATAGTGCGATAAAAAAAAAAAAAAACTTCTTGGAAAACCGTGTAAAAGCGAAAACGTGTAAAACAAGTACCGTGTAAATCGGGGGATAGGTGTATTTAAATATAGATTGCGTCCAATTTTCAGAACAATTTTTTTTAACGTAAAAAGAAACTTATCCCTTCAATTCTGATGTTTCACTTTAATATAACTATTTGTTTTTGATGAGTATACTTATAAATCCGCGATACTGTAGAAAGCAAAAATAGTCACTGTTAAATTTTTTTTTTCTCTGTCACATCTGCTAAATTTATTGACTTCTTTTTCCAAGTATTTCTCTCTCACACAATTGAAATAATTAGCGCGGTATAATAATTGACTCATTGTATTCAAAAATGGCTGTGGGACAGCCCTGTTATTTGATTGGCTTGAAATGATATGCTAACTAAAATCATCGCTTTTGTATTACATCATTTATTCATCTATTGCCATCAAATCAGACGCGATATCCCTACAAAGGATGCTTGCGTCAAGCAACAACACTGAATTCAGAGAACTATTTTACATAAACAATTGGTGAATTACAAGGTTTGAGTAGAAGTTTAAAGAAGAAAAGAAAGAAAAAGGACATTCAAATCATGTTCATTAAAATCATATTACATTATCTCATCCATTGATAGTATTAATCCATACTCTTCCCTGGCAGACACCATCAAAAGTCTCAAGGTTTACAAGTTTGATACCTTAATATGATTGAGTGGAGATAAGAAAGAAGAAGATATTACATTATCACGTGGTCAGAAAAATTTTGCATATTCCCATCCCAATGGATTAGAAATGTTATGGACTAAACTGGTGTTCTCTGACATCGAGCTCGAATTCTCACATTGAAGCACTTGTAACAAAAAATAATAATAATCATCTGTTCTAAAATTTTCAGAGAATTTTGTTAAACCTTTTTCAAGTGTAAATATGTAAATACCTCCTACACCTCTATATATTTATTGTAGGAATTTGCGAAACAATTTGCCTGATGATGAGCTAACACTTGAAAACTTGCCATTTTTAACTAAATAAATAAACTTTTTGCAATTATTTCGATTGATATATCTCGTTTTGTTCTAAAATGACTTGTACAATATTTACACAAGTCCTCTAGTAAGTTTAAGTACTTTAAAAAGAGACCCTCTAAGTGGAAAAATCGATATGCAAAGGAATAGAAACGAAGATAGGGTATTTAGGAACAAATATTTGGGCAGCCAGCTAATATTGTGGCAGCCGATAGATCAAACACAAACTTCCTGGTTGACAGAAAGGCACAGATGGAATCAATCAGATCTCTCCCACAGCATTTCTTTCTTCCTATTTGGTTTGCCATTTGGTTAGCGCACAAGGCGAAGTTTTCTCATATATATGCATGTGTGTGTGTGTTTCAAAAAAGGCACTTTTACCTTTAATTTTGCATCAGAATGATGGCACTGCGCATCACCCTGGTTAAATAACGTTTTTAGTGATAATAGACAATGAGCCACAACACTAATAGCAAATTCAGACAAAGGTCAGGTGTTGATATTAAAAATAAAAAAAGGCATATCCTGGCAGTGATCATATAAGCGTTTTAAGATGGCGTTGCCTTTTATTTTTAATATCAACACCTGACCTTTTTTATATATTTATTTTTATAATTTTTCACATATATATAAATAAATTAGATAGTAAAAAGGCATATATTGGCAAATAAATCTTTTATTCAATCCAATATATGCCTTTTTACTATCTAATGATTTAAGTATGGATGGCTCTATTTTCAGAACGATCTAAATAAATAAATAAACTAATGATTAAACCCTCCCACACATCATTCCCCTTACTGCCCTTGTGTATGAACTTATAACTGTGTTATAACTCTAATTTAATCCTTTCATAACCTTTCTTTAACTATCTTCTCACTACAGTATCACTGTACATATCCGGGACTCATCTCTTGACTTTCTCTCCTTACCAGATCCACCATTTTTTACTAAACCTTCTACAGATGAGTCCGGAAGAGTCCTCAGATGGACTCGAGCGGGCGATGTAAATGTAACCCGTTCAAATTTTGGGCGAATGTTGTTGAAAAAAAAGATGAATTTGAGATTGATACGATACATTCGGTGTGTGTGAGATTCACGTCGTGTATAGAAGATGGCTGGGACGGTGGCGAACGTGGGAGACCGTGACAGCGGAAGGTCACGCTCTGATTGTGTCCACCAAATGGAGGTCTCGACTCCGGTCCAACAGGTAGGTCCGTCCTTGGTCCTTCCTACCGCTGACACGTGTCTATCCTGACGTGCCAAAGTTTGAGCTCTCGTTTATGATTTAAAAGGAATCCTTTGCTGATGGGTTACGCCATATTTCGGAATAAATATCAACTAATCGTTATTTTTTTTTATTATTCCAGAATATTAGGCAAATACCCTTTCTTGATTTATCAATAAAATCCAACCGTGTAAGCGTTTCAGGCTGTTGGCTATCGTCAGCGTGATGTAGACTGTACCTCAACGACCAAAAAAAGCCAGTCCTAATCAATGATTAGTTGATAGTTATAGATCGAAGAAGACGGCGAAATGGTCGTTTTTGGTGGTTTAGGTACAGCTCACACTACGCAAATGAGGGCCAACAGCCAGAAACGCGTACGTAGTTAGCTTTTTCTTGATTAAACAAGAAAGGGTATTTGGCTCATTCTGGAATACAACAACAACAAAAAACCTTTATTAAGACACTATTGTCTTACAAGGGGATTCCCCATAACGGTTATATATGTACATGAGTGAGGAGGAAAAGCAATTTAGAGGGGAGGGGAAGCAATCAGCCATTGTCTGTGGAGTTGAGCACCTCTTCTCTCATTTTATCAATTGCCTTGAAAAATGTAAAATATTTATAAACAAATGCTTTATCCAGCAGGAGAGAAGTAAAGATTTTATATACATGTTGTTCTTTGTAGTTAGTTAGCTCCGAAATTTCGCGAATTTCCATTCTCTTTTCATGTAGGAATGGGCAATGGAATAGATAGTGGACCAATTTGTCTTGGATGCCAACATTGCAGAAGTAGCAATTTAAAGGGTCGCTGTTCCAAAATCCCGTGATATCCTCGCGGAAAAGTAACCATAGAATCCTTTGACGGGCTATAAATCGTTTAATTTTCAAAGGGAGATTTGATAGTAAGTAGTCCTCCGTCATAAAGGAGCTACTTAGAAATTGGTAGTGAATAAAATGAGTTGAGTTTTGTATCTTAGCTCGGTCAAATTGGAGTATCTGGTCCACTGTGGTTTGAATAATTCTAGGCATTTCTCCTCGCACAACCATATAATCTTCACAGTTCTTAAGAAAAGAAAAACCCCTAGAGTCAATGATGCTATTCAAGTTATGAATAAAATTGTTTCCCGCTTTTCCCACAATTGAAACTTTCCAGAGCTGGGACAAGCAAACATAGGGTAATCTTGTCCTGTCCATTTTTAAGATCCGTATCCAGAACTTTAGAATCAATTTCGTAATGTTTAATTCAAGGGGCATCCTTCCGGTTTCTGTTCGTAAGATGTAGCCCGGAGTATATCTGGGAAGGTCAAGAAATCGCCGTAGGAAAATATCCTGGATCTGGTTTACAACTCCTATCTGATTTGTCGCCCACAGGGGGGCCGAGTATAACAACGTGGATAAAACTATGGAGTCAAGTAGTTTCATCACTGCTCCGAACGATTTGGTTCTTGACTTAGATAGTATTCTCCATACTGCGTCTGTAGCAACCAATGCTTTGCTTTTAAAGTGCTGCGCCACGTAAGCAGTTGGATTCTTGGTAGTTAAGGGGTAGCCAAGATATGTATATTTTGAAGATACTGTCAAGGGTCTCATTCTGGAATAATTAAAAATCAACGAATTGTTGGTATTTATTCCGACAGATGGTGCAAGTCATCAGCAACTCTTAGTTAAACGATCAGGAAACCTGGTTCAAATCACATTAATAGGTACCGCTCAGCAAGAGCAACCTAGTTCATGATAATTGAAACAGTGAATAATATGTGATAAGGAAATGTCTTTTTCTTAATTCATAATCTGTTTGATAATTTATAAAAGGGAAATTTTACATCAATATTTAATCAGGTAAAGCGTCACACATAAAATAAATATATAAAATAAAAGTTTTCTCTCCTGTCAAAATAGACGCTATCTATTGACCGTCTCTGCAAACTAGCAGACTCAAGTCAGTGACAACGCCACAACACCAGCTTTGGTAAACTGAGAAGCACACACCTGGAGATAATGGTTTCAGGCTAATGGCCATCATCAGTCCAGGGCGAACCTTATTCCATGAGATCCACAAGGGATCAATTGAAATCTTCACAATCTGCCAAAGGCGTCTAGTTTTGGACGTCTATTTTGACGCGATCATTATTCTTCCCGAAAAATGTTCCATTTATACATGCTTTAGCCATAAATATGGCCTTGTCACTTTGTCATCTAAATACCTTTTTGGCAGATTGTGAATATTTCAATTGATCCTTTGTGGATCTCATGGAATAATATAAAGTCGGTGGATGAGAGGGGGTAACACGCTCGATTCCCGACAGTCATGAACCGGGATTGAATCCCGTGTTAAAAATTGTTTAATATGTGAATAACCTTCACATATTATTCATTGTTCAATTATCATGAACTAGGTTGCTCTTGCTGAGCGGTACCTATTTATGTGAATTTGAACCATGGAATAAAGTCCGCCCTAGACTGACGAAGGCCATTAGCCCGAAACCATGGTCTCTAGGTGGACGCTTCTCAGTTTTCCAAAACTGATGTTGTGGCTTTACGTAAACGGTCAATAGATAGCGTCTAGTTTTTGAGGTCTATTTTGACGGAAGAGGTGACCTTTATTTTATATATCATTATCCTCCCAGAAAAAAAATCCAACTATATAATTATTTTTAAAAAAGACATCTCCTTATCGTGCAACTGAAAGTTGCTGATGGCTTTCGCCATCTATCGGAATAAATATCAACTATTCGTTGATTTTTAATTATTCTTTAATTGGCCAAATACCCATTCTTGATTAATCAAGAAAAGCTAAACACGTAGGGGTTTCGGACTTTTGACCCTAGTCAGCGTGGTGCAAGCTGTACCTCAACGACCAAAAAACTGGGCATTCAGGCATCCTGAAAAATCATGAAACGGGTAGTTAAGGCCAGAATTGCGTGGGAACACGAAACAATGTGAAAAAATAATAATAAATAATTTTTATATAATATTCTATTTTATTAAATAATTGTATTCTTTTCTCTGATGATGACAATGCTGTTGCCGAAATGTCACATACTATTAAATTATTTGGATTAGATCTTATTTTCTTGTGTCAAAAAATAATTAATATTACCTACCAGACATATTAGTCTTAATTCAACAACAACAACAACAACAAAAAAAGCCTTTATTTAGGGTCACTGACCCTATACAGGATTCACCAGAGGTATGCATAAGAACAAAGCAGTGAGACAAAGGAAATAACGATATATACAGAGTAAGAAGAAAAAGAAAAAAAAAAACAAGAAAAGAAAAAAAGAAAGAAAGAGGGAAGCAAGAAATCAACACAAAAAGAGTATCAGTAAAAAAGTGAGGAGTGAGTATCACTTGGCCTTCTTCTGAGATATGGACTTGTGGAAACTATAAAACGCCGTAGCAATATACTTATTCTGGGTCATATTGTCAATTATTGATGGAAGTGAAGCACAATAATTTTTATATAATATTCTATTTTATTAAATAACTAGCCGAATGACCCGGGCAACGCCCGGGTTTTACCCTATTAAATGTACCCTATTCAAATACTATTCGTTACAATTATAAATTGGCGCCGTGGATGTCATTCTTGTGAAACGTCCCGCTCCAAACTTTGTGTCTGAGAAGCGATATTTTTATAAAGAGATGATCTGGCTTTGTGTCTTCTGCTCGAATGAATGTTTTTCTGTTAGAATTTTGTTCCTGCATACTAAAAATGAACTGGCTTCACCCGTGGTCTTTGCTTTTTGTAATTTTTCCGGATATAATTTTGTATCTGATAATCAAATATGATACAGCAATATTGTCATAATCATTTTCTGACTAAAAAAAAACCAACTATTTTTGCCTAGAACCTGTCAAATGCTTATAAAAATGGCCATATTTGGGTATTTATTCCATTCACAAAAGCAAACGGTGACAGAATTGTTGATTGATGACTCTGATACTTGTATATTTTAATTTTATTCTTTTGTCTGATGATGGTGACAATGCTGTTGCCGAAATGTCACACACTATTAAATTATTTGGATTAGGTCTTATTTTCTTGTGTCAAAAATGTATTACCTGTCAGACATATTAGTTTAATTCTAAGAAAAGATAAAGAATCTCGTCTCACCACAGTTTATATCTTCTCAGAAATGATATCTGGCGATTCTCCTCCTATTGTCATTTTTGATTAAGAAAAAGGCATCGCATGATCGTGCAACTAAAAGTTGCTGATGGCTTGCACCATCTGTCGGAATATATATCAATTTTTGATTATATGTGTAATTTTATTAATGTCTAAATATATATATATTATTACAACAGTATTAATAGAAAAATTGACATCCCTCCGTTATATTTACAGTTCAAATCGATTTAAAATTCTTTTCTTATTCCTATTCTTATACTTATTATGAATCATGTATATATAGTCTATTATTATTGATATTTATGTGTATATATTTAAAAATTTTAGCCCCAGAGTTGTAAATATTTTATATATCGTCGCGTGAAGGCATCGCGTGATCATCCGAAGCAGTTTAAAAACAAGAAAAGCCCTGATGAAGTTAGGCGTATAGTCTATTGAAATATTGGCATTTTTTATATTAAATAAAATGTTTGTTTTATATTAGATCCAAAATATGCCCTTTAATTAATATATATATATATATATATATATATATATATATATATATATATATATGATTTATATGAATAATGTGTTGTTTTTTTTTTTGCTTAACCCTAGTACACGTGGTACAGGCCATGATAATCATGGTGGGTAGTTAGCGACTGCTTTTACTGTAAGCGCACCACATGTCTACACATGTGAAAAGCAGTTCGACTTTGCACTTACAAATGTGCCAGAGCCCCGTTTGGTTACTTGCACTCGCTGGTGGGGTTGGACTTTTGCAAGAATCGGGGGCCATTGGAGCATTTTTTTTTTTTTTTAACAGAAAAAAGCGTCCAATGCGGGAATCGAACCCGGGTCGTAGTGGTCGAAAACCAAACGGTTTAACCAGCTTTCCACCGACCGTATTTGGTCTCAATTCCGGAATAATTAAAAATCAACGAATAGTTGATATTTATTTCGATAGATGGCGCAAGCCATCAGCAACTTTTAGTTTCACGATCGGGAGATGCCTTTTTCTTCATTAATCTACCTGATCCCAGTACAATTTCATTATTTTTTTCACATAATTTTTAATGTTTTGAAGTTGTATCGGTTTCTCTAAGTAATTGTACAAATCTATACCTGGTATAAAGACAAATCATCTTTACTTTCCAGTACCAGTTTGTTTACCAGCACTTAGAGAATTGTTAAAGAATATACCAGATCATTGAAACCTATAGTATAAATATACTAACCCTGCCTCTATATTATATATATTTTTTTTATAAAACACAATCATTTTAAAAACTTATTCCATATGTTATAAAATAAATGAAGCTTCCAGGGTTAAGTTTCTTTCCCCACTATCGTCTGCATCCTAAAACGTACGTCTGCAACAGTCTGAGACTTGTTAGTGTTAAACAGTACTTTCTTTACTGTGAAAGTAAATGGATTTATGGCTCTAATCAATAACAATAAGCTTTATTAAGACCTTTTATTCTTATACATATTATCTGAGTATAAATGTAGAGTACATGCAGAAAAAACAGTAATAATACCAGTAATAAGTATTTGATATATTTCAAAAACGATTGTAAAATTTTCCAGGTAAAGAATATTATGTTGCGTTTGAAAAGCCAACCGAACTTACCATCTGTTACAGATGACGTCATTCCCTACTATCGTCTGCATCCTAAAACGTACGTCTGATACAGTCTGGGACTTGTTAGATCGCACTCTCTTTGTTGTCAAAGGACCTATGGCTCTATAATCAACAACAATACTCTTTATTAAGACCTTTCAGTCTTATACAGATTTTCCGAGTAGAAATGTAGGGTACATGCAGGAGTAAGCATTAATAATACAGCAATAAGCATTGTTACTAAACTAACTTTGCCAGCTAAACACCTCTTTGGCAGATTGTCAAGATTCCATTAGATCCCGTGTGGACCTCATGGAATAAAGTCCACCTAGGCTGACAAGGGCCATTAGCCCGAAACCATGGTCTCGAGGTGGACGCTTTTCAGTTTGCCAAAGCTGGTGTTGTGGCTTTGTCACCGACCTGAGGCCGCTAGTTGCGGTGACAGTCAATTGATGGCGTCTGGTTTTAGATGTCTATTTGCTTTTCTCGAATACACACAATACTTTACAATTTGATTTCATTTAACTAAATTTGCATACCAACCCTTTGTACATATATCAATTGTGTTGATATATATATTTTTTATCTTTTCATCTAACTAACTTGCATACTAATTCTGTACATATTTAAATATATTTCTTTCTTTTCTTTCAAAATTTTTGTTTATGTTTAAAGTGCTAGTGTCCCTAGGGGGACATAGCGCTCTAAGTCGAAATAAAGTAAAATAAAGTAGACGTCTATTTTGACGGGAGAAGCGACCCTTGTCTCTTTAGATCTATTTCCTCCCGGCAAAATTTCCATCTAATTATTGTTATTATTATAATTTTTAAATATAATCACATATAATGGTATAATATTAAATTTATATACAGAGAAACTTAATTAAGACAATCAAGCTAATAAATAGATTTGTCTGGATATTCCTCTAATCTCAATAATAAGATTTCAGCAATATTCCAAATTTTAATTGAGTAGAAAATATCAAGCCTCTATTTTCTCCGATATCCTTGGATCTTTAAGAGATTTGTGTTGAAAGAGATTGGTTGAAACTACTTTATTACATTGTCCATATAAGGTTTTATAAGGTTGAACACAACATTTATTTTATTATTATTACTTTTTTTCCCCCAAGGGCTGAAAATGGAGGGGATATACAGTTAGGCTATCATTATGTCAAAAGGAAGAAAGTGATATGATGGAAGAACATATGCGGTTGCAATGGGCAAATAAAAAATGATCTGAAGACATACATTTAGAAAATATGGAGAGGAATAGAAGTTGCGTGTCATCCTTGCGCAGGGGCCATGCTAATCTTCTCTGTATCGTTAGAGGAATAGAATTTTTAGGTAAAGTGATATCAGTTTAAAAGTTAGGTTACGGCGAAGCTGTTATATTGGAAGGGAACAAATCTACCGCTGTCATGTGCAAACCTTAGAATTGATTTCCAAAGTTTGTCCTTCCAAAAAAGGTCCTTCAAGGTTAGAGATATGTAGCCAATAGTCCTGAGGCAGGCTGTATAGAGTTGTGATCGTTCAGAATCAAGATTGGGACACTCAAAGAAAATGTGTGCAATTGTTTCTGGGGAGGAAAGACAGTGGTTGCATGTTGGGGCACGTATATGTTTGGTTTTGTCAAAGGACCCTATCCATGTGTGTCCAGTGACGAGACCTGTAGTTATTGCACAATCAGGTATGATGTGTTTGTGGGATGAAGACAGAACGAGGAGAGATACCCAGGTTCTTGTAGATTGTAGGGTTGGCGGTGATGAATTCCTCTTTCCATATATCCCAGAAGGATTTGCTAAGATGGTTAAAAAGGGTGCGGCGTGAGGCTGGTTTATATTGAGCGGGAGAAACGGTGTCCCCAGAGGCAGATCTCGCAAGGGTGTCCGCACGGCAGTTACCAAAGTTTCCAGAATGACCCTTGACCCAGTGGAGTGTGTGACTCTACGTGAAGTAAGAACTGTCACATTATTATCACATCCAGATACTTTTAAACCACTTTGAGTAGGCCGAATTATCCCCAGGGGGGAGGGGAATTGAAAATTGGATATCTGGTGACCAAGGGGTTGTTTTGAATCCGCTATTTTATCTTCCGTTCTCTCATACT
>CP092864.1:18220224-18267986 GCA_030710605.1 Cordylochernes scorpioides
TGGCTTTGTCAACGACCTGAGTTCGCTAATTTGCGGAGACAGTCAGCACGGATAGCGCTTAGATTTAGCGTCTATTTTTCCGGGAGAGGCGACCTTTATTTTTGATAGATTGTATATATACTTGATATAATATTTCAATCAGATATCTACGTTTGTCTGGTAAAGTGACAATTTCACACTTATGTTAAGTTTTTATGCGAAGAGAAGGAATTGTTTGATCCTTGGTCCTATATTAAAGATTTAATTTTATTCCTTTCGCATCAATCAGCATAGTCTTTTTAAGCTCTACTATTTACATACGATGATATAAAGAATACTATAATCAGAGATGATACTACTCTGTTATTTACACAATTATATTAAGAATATTTATATCAATATACACATGTTTTAGTTCAAAACACAAATTTCCTCGATAAAGAAAGATGAGTTGCCCCTCGGAATATTGGAAAATTAAATAATTCCAAATCCAATATATGCATATTTATATATTTATAGATAATAAACTGAACTATGTGGAAATATTTTTTCTTCACAAGATGCAACCATTTACTCAATAGTATATTTCTTCACTGTGTTCCATGCACGAAAAACGATATATATAGTCTCAACTTTTGTACATAGATATTATTTTCTTATTTTTCTCTATTCTGAGTGAGGATTCAGTTTCTACCTCTGCTTCTCATGTCTTTTTAGATTAATTTTTAACAGGAGAATCGTCTGTATAAGATGGAATGTCTTAATAAAGGCTTGTGTGTGTGATATTTATAGATAATAACGTGGACTACTCTAGCTCCAAAATATATTCAGTGGGTGGTAGCCAGGTTATTTCAGGGAAGCCTCTGAGTGAAGAATCCTGACTTATCAGTTCCCTGACTCCTGGAGAATCTAACCTGTTTTGAACAACCCTTGGTGGCGTGCAGCACCTTGGTACAGTGCATTGCTGTTTGTTTGCTTGATATATCATTTTTGGGCTCGGAAATCACATACTTTGGTCAGTAGTACGTAAAACCATATTTTCTATATATATGACTTACATATCTCTATGATTCAAGGCCATGCCATAAATCTAAAGGCATTGCAGAATTTTTGAAAGTTTCAAATATTAACTCTGGTTCAGTAAATGCATAGACCTTGAAAACCCAAATGGATTAAATGAGGTTAGGAATCTTTCTTTATTTAGGACATTTATTGTCCTTCTACAAGACATATATTTCTTAGAATTTCTACCAGAGATAGCTGTGGAAAGATAATAAATGTTTGTCCCCGAAAGTTTACTTTATATTATATATAAATAAACATATTTCTACCTCATTTTATTTTTAATACAAAAATTATACCAAATGAATCCCCAATTGGAAACCTTTGGAAGTTAATGATAAATTACAGACAATATATTAATAACAAATAAAACCGAACTTATCAAAAATGTGGGGAAAGGGGAGGTGGAATCAATGGCCATTAATAAAGTAGAAAAATCATAGAAATTTACCTAAAATATCAATAAATTCTATTCCAATTGCTAATAAAAGGAGCAAAAAAAATTGAGGAATTACACTTTTAAAAAATTATTTATTAATCAACTAAGCGCGATATTGAAATATGTGCGCCTAATTCAAAGGAAACAAAACAACAAACAAATTAGAACTTAGAATTAAATACTTACAAATTTACATGTATTATTCTACAGAGTTCATTAAATTTATATAGACAAAGTGGTTGATGTAAAAAAGCTAAATCATTTAAATCAGGGAACAATCGATGTCTCACTTCTGTAAAGTTCGGACAGTCGTAGATAAGGTGAAGAGCAGTTTGTTCAGTTTCTCCGCAGGAACAATTTGGTGTTTCTGATAGATCTCTTTTATGTAAGTATTTCTAGAATTTTCGGTGTGATGTGACAAATTGAGTAACTATAAAGTTTGGATGGAACTGAGGAATTACACATGCTGGCCATTTCAATATCAAAAAAAAAAAAAAAATAATAATAATAAATAATAATAATAATAATAAATGAAATAATAAATCTAAGTTATAAATCAAGTTTTGGCTAAGGAGAGAGTTACTGTATATAACATATTTTATTCCTTATTAATTAATTATGATTTTAAAAATATGTAATTAATCAGGTGATCCTAATAATTTGGTCATCCACTGTAAATTAATCTCACCGACAGAAAAAAAAAGTATTGATATAGCTACCAAGAACATATATGCAAAAAAGATGTATTTAATTACATAATTTTGCTTGAGTCATGACTGAAGGTCTTCCTGTAGGAAACTGGAAACAGGAAGTCTTGTGATACCGGTGGCAGGTTTTCAACATTGGATATCTTTTCTTTGTCTTTATCCCGAGGTAACAACCAGTACCAGGCCGTGTCTTCTTACTTATCCCGAGGTAACAACCAGTACCAGGCCGTGTCTTCTTACTTATCCCGAGGTAACAACCAGTACCAGGCCGTGTCTTCTTACTTATCCCGAGGTAACAAACAGTACCAGGCCGTGTCTTCTTACTTATCCCGAGGTAACAAACAGTACCAGACCGTGCCTTCTTACTTATCCCGAGTTAACAACCAGTACCAGGCCGTGTCTTCTTACTTATCCCGAGGTAACAACCAGTACCAGGCCGTGTCTTCTTACTTATCCCGAGGTAACAACCAGTACCAGAGGCCGTGTCTTCTTACTTATCCCGAGGTAACAACCAGTACCAGGCCGTGTCTTCTTACTTATCCCGAGGTAACAACCAGTACCAGGCCGTGTCTTCTTACTTATTCCGAGGTAACAAACAGTACCAGACCGTGCCTTCTTACTTATCCCGAGTTAACAACCAGTACCAGGCCGTGTCTTCTTACTTATCCCGAGGTAACAACCAGTACCAGGCCGTGTCTTCTTACTTATCCCGAGGTAACAACCAGTGCCAGGCCGTGTCTTCTTACTTATTCCGAGGTAACAAACAGTACCAGACCGTGCCTTCTTACTTATCCCGAGTTAACAACCAGTACCAGGCCGTGTCTTCTTACTTATCCCGAGGTAACAACCAGTACCAGGCCGTGTCTTCTTACTTATTCCGAGGTAACAAACAGTACCAGGTCTTGTCTTTTTACTTATCCCGAGGTTACAACCAGTACCAGGCCGGGTCTTCTTACTTATCCCGAGGTTACAACCAGTACCAGGCCGTGTCTTCTTACTTATCCCGAGGTAACAACCAGTACCAGGCCGTGTCTTCTTACTTATCCCGAGGTTACAACCAGTACCAGGCCGTGTCTTCTTACTTATCCCGAGGTTACAACCAGTACCAGGCCGTGTCTTCTTACTTATCCCGAGGTAACAACCAGTACCAGGCCGTGTCTTCTTACTTATCCCGAGGTAACAACCAGTACCAGGCCGTGTCTTCTTACTTATCCCGAGGTAACAACCAGTACCAGGCCGTGTCTTCTTACTTATCCCGAGGTTACAACCAGTACCAGGCCGTGTCTTCTTACTTATCCCGAGGTAACAACCAGTACCAGGCCGTGTCTTCTTACTTATCCCGAGGTAACAACCAGTACCAGGCCGTGTCTTCTTACTTATCCCGAGGTAACAACCAGTACCAGGCCGTGTCTTCTTACTTATCCCGAGGTAACAACCAGTACCAGGCCGTGTCTTCTTACTTATCCCGAGGTAACAACCAGTACCAGGCCGTGTCTTCTTACTTATCCCGAGGTAACAACCAGTACCAGGCCGTGTCTTCTTACTTATCCCGAGGTAACAACCAGTACCAGGCCGTGTCTTCTTACTTATCCCGAGGTAACAACCAGTGCCAGGCCGTGTCTTCTTACTTATTCCGAGGTAACAACCAGTACCAGGCCGTGTCTTCTTACTTATCCCGAGGTAACAACCAGTGCCAGGCCGTGTCTTCTTACTTATTCCGAGGTAACAACCAGTGCCAGGCCGTGTCTTCTTACTTATTCCGAGGTAACAAACAGTACCAGACCGTGCCTTCTTACTTATCCCGAGTTAACAACCAGTACCAGGCCGTGTCTTCTTACTTATCCCGAGGTAAAAAACAGTACCAGGCCGTGTCTTCTTACTTATCCCGAGGTAAAAAACAGTACCAGGCCGTGTCTTCTTACTTATTCCGAGGTAAAAAACAGTACCAGGCCGTGTCTTCTTACTTATCCCGAGGTAACAACCAGTGCCAGGCCGTGTCTTCTTACTTATTCCGAGGTAAAAAACAGTACCAGACCGTGTCTTCTTACTTATCCCGAGGTAACAAACAGTACCAGACCGTGTCTTCTTACTTATCCCGAGGTAACAAACAGTACCAGGCCGTGTCTTCTTACTTATCCCGAGGTAACAAACAGTACCAGGCCGTGTCTTCTTACTTATCCCGAGGTAACAACCAGTACCAGGCCGTGCCTTCTTACTTATCCCGAGTTAACAACCAGTACCAGGCCGTGTCTTCTTACTTATCCCGAGGTAACAACCAGTACCAGGCCGTGTCTTCTTACTTATCCCGAGGTAACAACCAGTACCAGAGGCCGTGTCTTCTTACTTATCCCGAGGTAACAACCAGTGCCAGGCCGTGTCTTCTTACTTATCCCGAGGTAACAACCAGTACCAGGCCGTGTCTTCTTACTTATCCCGAGGTAACAACCAGTACCAGGCCGTGTCTTCTTACTTATCCCGAGGTAACAACCAGTACCAGAGGCCGTGTCTTCTTACTTATCCCGAGGTAACAACCAGTACCAGGCCGTGTCTTCTTACTTATCCCGAGGTAACAAACAGTACCAGGCCGTGTCTTCTTACTTATCCCGAGGTAACAACCAGTACCAGGCCGTGTCTTCTTACTTATCCCGAGGTAACAACCAGTACCAGGCCGTGTCTTCTTACTTATCCCGAGGTAACAACCAGTACCAGGCCGTGTCTTCTTACTTATCCCGAGGTAACAACCAGTACCAGGCCGTGTCTTCTTACTTATCCCGAGGTAACAACCAGTACCAGGCCGTGTCTTCTTACTTATCCCGAGGTAACAACCAGTACCAGAGGCCGTGTCTTCTTACTTATCCCGAGGTAACAACCAGTACCAGGCCGTGCCTTCTTACTTATTCCGAGGTAACAACCAGTACCAGGCCGTGTCTTCTTACTTATCCCGAGGTAACAACCAGTACCAGGCCGTGTCTTCTTACTTATTCCGAGGTAACAAACAGTACCAGACCGTGCCTTCTTACTTATCCCGAGGTAACAACCAGTACCAGGCCGTGTCTTCTTACTTATTCCGAGGTAACAACCAGTACCAGGCCGTGTCTTCTTACTTATCCCGAGGTAACAACCAGTACCAGGCCGTGTCTTCTTACTTATCCCGAGGTAACAACCAGTACCAGGCCGTGTCTTCTTACTTATCCCGAGGTAACAACCAGTACCAGACCGTGTCTTCTTACTTATCCCGAGGTAACAACCAGTACCAGGCCGTGTCTTCTTACTTATCCCGAGGTAACAACCAGTACCAGGCCGTGTCTTCTTACTTATTCCGAGGTAACAACCAGTACCAGGCCGTGTCTTCTTACTTATCCCGAGGTAACAACCAGTACCAGGCCGTGTCTTCTTACTTATCCCGAGGTAACAACCAGTACCAGAGGCCGTGTCTTCTTACTTATCCCGAGGTAACAACCAGTACCAGAGGCCGTGTCTTCTTACTTATCCCGAGGTAACAACCAGTACCAGGCCGTGTCTTCTTACTTATCCCGAGGTAACAACCAGTACCAGGCCGTGTCTTCTTACTTATCCCGAGGTAACAACCAGTACCAGGCCGTGTCTTCTTACTTATCCCGAGGTAACAACCAGTACCAGAGGCCGTGCCTTCTTACTTATCCCGAGGTAACAACCAGTACCAGAGGCCGTGTCTTCTTACTTATCCCGAGGTAACAACCAGTACCAGAGGCCGTGTCTTCTTACTTATCCCGAGGTAACAACCAGTACCAGAGGCCGTGTCTTCTTACTTATCCCGAGGTAACAACCAGTACCAGGCCGTGTCTTCTTACTTATCCCGAGGTAACAACCAGTACCAGAGGCCGTGTCTTCTTACTTATCCCGAGGTAACAACCAGTACCAGAGGCCGTGTCTTCTTACTTATCCCGAGGTAACAACCAGTACCAGAGGCCGTGTCTTCTTACTTATCCCGAGGTAACAACCAGTACCAGAGGCCGTGTCTTCTTACTTATCCCGAGGTAACAACCAGTACCAGGCCGTGTCTTCTTACTTATCCCGAGGTAGCAACCAGTACCAGGCCGTGTCTTCTTACTTATCCCGAGGTAGCAACCAGTACCAGGCCGTGCCTTCTTACTTATCCCGAGTTACCAACCAGTACCAGGCCGTGTCTTCTTACTTATCCCGAGGTAACAACCAGTACCAGGCCGTGTCTTCTTACTTATCCCGAGGTAACAAACAGTACCAGGCCGTGTCTTCTTACTTATCCCGAGGTAACAACCAGTACCAGGCCGTGTCTTCTTACTTATCCCGAGGTAACAACCAGTACCAGAGGCCGTGTCTTCTTACTTATCCCGAGGTAACAACCAGTACCAGGCCGTGTCTTCTTACTTATCCCGAGGTAACAACCAGTACCAGGCCGTGTCTTCTTACTTATCCCGAGGTAACAACCAGTACCAGGCCGTGTCTTCTTACTTATCCCGAGGTAACAACCAGTACCAGGCCGTGTCTTCTTACTTATCCCGAGGTAACAACCAGTACCAGGCCGTGTCTTCTTACTTATCCCGAGGTAACAACCAGTACCAGGCCGTGTCTTCTTACTTATCCCGAGGTAACAACCAGTACCAGGCCGTGTCTTCTTACTTATCCCGAGGTAACAACCAGTACCAGAGGCCGTGTCTTCTTACTTATCCCGAGGTAACAACCAGTACCAGGCCGTGCCTTCTTACTTATTCCGAGGTAACAACCAGTACCAGGCCGTGTCTTCTTACTTATCCCGAGGTAACAACCAGTACCAGGCCGTGTCTTCTTACTTATTCCGAGGTAACAAACAGTACCAGACCGTGCCTTCTTACTTATCCCGAGGTAACAACCAGTACCAGGCCGTGTCTTCTTACTTATTCCGAGGTAACAACCAGTACCAGGCCGTGTCTTCTTACTTATCCCGAGGTAACAACCAGTACCAGGCCGTGTCTTCTTACTTATCCCGAGGTAACAACCAGTACCAGGCCGTGTCTTCTTACTTATCCCGAGGTAACAACCAGTACCAGACCGTGTCTTCTTACTTATCCCGAGGTAACAACCAGTACCAGGCCGTGTCTTCTTACTTATCCCGAGGTAACAACCAGTACCAGGCCGTGTCTTCTTACTTATTCCGAGGTAACAACCAGTACCAGGCCGTGTCTTCTTACTTATCCCGAGGTAACAACCAGTACCAGGCCGTGTCTTCTTACTTATCCCGAGGTAACAACCAGTACCAGAGGCCGTGTCTTCTTACTTATCCCGAGGTAACAACCAGTACCAGAGGCCGTGTCTTCTTACTTATCCCGAGGTAACAACCAGTACCAGGCCGTGTCTTCTTACTTATCCCGAGGTAACAACCAGTACCAGGCCGTGTCTTCTTACTTATCCCGAGGTAACAACCAGTACCAGGCCGTGTCTTCTTACTTATCCCGAGGTAACAACCAGTACCAGAGGCCGTGCCTTCTTACTTATCCCGAGGTAACAACCAGTACCAGAGGCCGTGTCTTCTTACTTATCCCGAGGTAACAACCAGTACCAGAGGCCGTGTCTTCTTACTTATCCCGAGGTAACAACGAGTACCAGAGGCCGTGTCTTCTTACTTATCCCGAGGTAACAACCAGTACCAGGCCGTGTCTTCTTACTTATCCCGAGGTAACAACCAGTACCAGAGGCCGTGTCTTCTTACTTATCCCGAGGTAACAACCAGTACCAGAGGCCGTGTCTTCTTACTTATCCCGAGGTAACAACCAGTACCAGAGGCCGTGTCTTCTTACTTATCCCGAGGTAACAACCAGTACCAGAGGCCGTGTCTTCTTACTTATCCCGAGGTAACAACCAGTACCAGGCCGTGTCTTCTTACTTATCCCGAGGTAGCAACCAGTACCAGGCCGTGTCTTCTTACTTATCCCGAGGTAGCAACCAGTACCAGGCCGTGCCTTCTTACTTATCCCGAGTTACCAACCAGTACCAGGCCGTGTCTTCTTACTTATCCCGAGGTAACAACCAGTACCAGGCCGTGTCTTCTTACTTATCCCGAGGTAACAAACAGTACCAGGCCGTGTCTTCTTACTTATCCCGAGGTAACAACCAGTACCAGGCCGTGTCTTCTTACTTATCCCGAGGTAACAACCAGTACCAGAGGCCGTGTCTTCTTACTTATCCCGAGGTAACAACCAGTACCAGGCCGTGTCTTCTTACTTATCCCGAGGTAACAACCAGTACCAGGCCGTGTCTTCTTACTTATCCCGAGGTAACAACCAGTACCAGGCCGTGTCTTCTTACTTATCCCGAGGTAACAACCAGTACCAGGCCGTGTCTTCTTACTTATCCCGAGGTAACAACCAGTACCAGACCGTGTCTTCTTACTTATCCCGAGGTAACAACCAGTACCAGGCCGTGTCTTCTTACTTATTCCGAGGTAACAACCAGTACCAGGCCGTGTCTTCTTACTTATCCCGAGGTAACAACCAGTACCAGGCCGTGTCTTCTTACTTATCCCGAGGTAACAAACAGTACCAGGCCGTGTCTTCTTACTTATCCCGAGGTAACAACCAGTACCAGGCCGTGTCTTCTTACTTATCCCGAGGTAACAAACAGTACCAGACCGTGTCTTCTTACTTATCCCGAGGTAACAACCAGTACCAGGCCGTGTCTTCTTACTTATCCCGAGGTAACAACCAGTGCCAGGCCGTGTCTTCTTACTTATTCCGAGGTAACAAACAGTACCAGACCGTGTCTTCTTACTTATCCCGAGGTAACAACCAGTACCAGGCCGGGTCTTCTTACTTATCCCGAGGTAACAACCAGTACCAGGCCGTGCCTTCTTACTTATCCCGAGTTACCAACCAGTACCAGGCCGTGCCTTCTTACTTATCCCGAGGTAACAACCAGTGCCAGGCCGTGTCTTCTTACTTATCCCGAGGTAACAACCAGTGCCAGGCCGTGTCTTCTTACTTATCCCGAGGTAACAACCAGTACCAGGCCGTGTCTTCTTACTTATCCCGAGGTAACAACCAGTACCAGAGGCCGTGTCTTCTTACTTATCCCGAGGTAACAACCAGTACCAGGCCGTGTCTTCTTACTTATCCCGAGGTAACAACCAGTACCAGGCCGTGTCTTCTTACTTATCCCGAGGTAACAACCAGTACCAGGCCGTGTCTTCTTACCTATCCCGAGGTAACAAACAGTACCAGGTCGTGTCTTCTTACCTATCCCGAGGTAGCAACCAGTACCAGGCCGTGTCTTCTTACCTATCCCGAGGTAACAACCAGTACCACGCCGTACATTCTTACTTATCCCGAGGTAACAACCAGTACCAGGTCTTGTCTTTTTACTTATCCCGAGGTTACAACCAGTACCAGGCCGGGTCTTCTTACTTATCCCGAGGTAACAACCAGTACCAGGCCGTGTCTTCTTACTTATCCCGAGGTAACAACCAGTACCAGGCCGTGTCTTCTTACTTATCCCGAGGTAACAACCAGTACCAGGCCGTGTCTTCTTACTTATTCCGAGGTAACAACCAGTACCAGGCCGTGTCTTCTTACTTATTCCGAGGTAACAACCAGTACCACGCCGTACATTCTTACTTATCCCGAGGTAACAAACAGTACCAGGCCGTGTCTTCTTACTTATCCCGAGGTAACAACCAGTGCCAGGCCGTGTCTTCTTACTTATCCCGAGGTAACAACCAGTACCAGGCCGTGTCTTCTTACTTATCCCGAGGTAACAACCAGTACCAGGCCGTGTCTTCTTACTTATCCCGAGGTAACAACCAGTACCAGGCCGTGTCTTCTTACTTATTCCGAGGTAACAACCAGTACCACGCCGTACATTCTTACTTATCCCGAGGTAACAACCAGTACCAGGCCGTGTCTTCTTACTTATCCCGAGGTAACAACCAGTGCCAAGCCGTACATTCTTAATTACCCTGATATAACAAAAAATACCAAAAATTGTACTTTCTTACTTATCTGGTGGTAAAAAAAAAAACTAGTACCTTGCCGTGTCTTGCACCTACCCTTTGTTCGTAGCGCGAGGAACCCATTACACAGATGACAAGATGTCGCTGTGTCATTGACACGGGGGTTCAAAGCCTTATCTGTCCTATGATGTCATAGAGGGGCGTGGAATAGAAATGTTTATTAAAAAAAAAAAAGAATTTTATCGAATATATGCATCTTTCAGATTTGCTATCTTAAATTGGACGTTGGATGCCAGCTCATGAATGATCCTATCATATTTGATCTTTTGTGTTTTCTTTATTATCAAATGTTGAACCAGAATTTCATAGAAGTCGTTCACATTTTGATTGTCTTTCTTCAATAAAAAATCATAATTTGAAAAAAAAAAAAAACACCCACCATATATTTTTCAATAAATATAAATTTTATTATTTTAGTATTTTATAGATTTTCCTTAGAGAGAGAGATACAGCAATGAATGAAAAAAATAGGGAGAGAAAGACAGAGGCAATTTTGTTCACACTTAGTTATCTCGTGTATCTTCAATAAAGGTCACTGTGTATTAAATGTATTTCAGAGTTATTGTCTGAATCTCGATATACATGCTAAAAAGTACAACTTCCTTAAGTTTTGTCCATGAGTGTATTGTCTGAATCTCGATATACATGCTAAAAAGTACAACATACTTAAGTTTTGTCCATGAGTGTATTGTCTGAATCTCGATATACATGCTAAAAAGTACAACTTCCTTAAGTTTTGTCCATGAGTGTATTGTCTGAATCTCGATATACATGCTAAAAAGTACAACTTCCTTAAGTTTTGTCCATGAGTGTATTGTCTGAATCTCGATATACATGCTAAAAAGTACAACTTCCTTAAGTTTTGTCCATTTGTGTATAGTCTGAATCTCGATATACATGCTAAAAAGTACAACTTCCTTAAGTTTTGTCCATGAGTGTATTGTCTGAATCTCGATATACATGCTAAAAAGTACAACATACTTCAGTTTTGTCCATGAGTGTATTGTCTGAATCTCGATATATACATGCTAAAAAGTACAACTTCCTTAAGTTTTGTCCATGAGTGTATTGTCTGAATCTCGATATACATGCTAAAAAGTACAACTTCCTTAAGTTTTGTCCATGAGTGTATTGTCTGAATCTCGATATACATGCTAAAAAGTACAACATACTTAAGTTTTGTCCATGAGTGTATTGTCTGAATCTCGATATACATGCTAAAAGGTACAACTTCCTTAAGTTTTGTCCATGAGTGTATTGTCTGAATCTCGATATACATGCCAAAAAGTTCAACTTCCTTAAGTTTTGTCCATGAGTGTATTGTCTGAATCTCGATATACATGCTAAAAAGTACAACTTCCTTAAGTTTTGTCCATGAGTGTATTGTCTGAATCTCGATATACATGCCAAAAAGTTCAACTTCCTTAAGTTTTGTCCATGAGTGTATTGTCTGAATCTCGATATACATGCTAAAAGGTACAACTTCCTTAAGTTTTGTCCATGAGTGTATTGTCTGAATCTCGATATACATGCTAAAAGGTACAACTTCCTTAAGTTTTGTCCATGAGTGTATTGTCTGAATCTCGATATACATGCTAAAAGGTACAACTTCCTTAAGTTTTGTCCATGAGTGTATTGTCTGAATCTCGATATACATGCTAAAAGGTACAACTTCCTTAAGTTTTGTCCATGAGTGTATTGTCTGAATCTCGATATACATGCTAAAAGGTACAACTTCCTTAAGTTTTGTCCATGAGTGTATTGTCTGAATCTCGATATACATGCTAAAAAGTACAACTTCCTTAAGTTTTGTCCATGAGTGTATTGTCTGAATCTCGATATACATGCTAAAAAGTACAACTTCCTTAAGTTTTGTCCGTGTGTGTATTGTCTGAATCTCGATATACATGCTAAAAAGTACAACTTCCTTAAGTTTTGTCCATGAGTGTATTGTCTGAATCTCGATATACATGCTAAAAAGTACAACTTCCTTAAGTTTTGTCCATGAGTGTATTGTCTGAATCTCGATATACATGCTAAAAAGTACAACTTCCTTAAGTTTTGTCCGTGTGTGTATTGTCTGAATCTCGATATACATGCTAAAAGGTACAACTTCCTTAAGTTTTGTCCATGAGTGTATTGTCTGAATCTCGATATACATGCTAAAAAGTACAACTTCCTTAAGTTTTGTCCGTGTGTGTATTGTCTGAATCTCGATATACATGCTAAAAAGTACAACTTCCTTAAGTTTTGTCCGTGTGTGTATTGTCAGAATCCCGATATACATGCTAAAAGGTACAACTTCCTTAAGTTTTGTCCGTGTGTGTATTGTCTGAATCTCGATATACATGATAAAAGGTACAACTTCCTTAAGTTTTGTCCGTGTGTGTATTGTCTGAATCTCGATATACATGCTAAAAAGTACAACTTCCTTAAGTTTTGTCCATGAGTGTATTGTCTGAATCTCGATATACATGCTAAAAAGTACAACTTCCTTAAGTTTTGTCCATGAGTGTATTGTCTGAATCTCGATATACATGCTAAAAAGTACAACTTCCTTAAGTTTTGTCCGTGTGTGTATTGTCTGAATCTCGATATACATGCTAAAAGGTACAACTTCCTTAAGTTTTGTCCATGAGTGTATTGTCTGAATCTCGATATACATGCTAAAAAGTACAACTTCCTTAAGTTTTGTCCGTGTGTGTATTGTCTGAATCTCGATATACATGATAAAAGGTACAACTTCCTTAAGTTTTGTCCGTGTGTGTATTGTCTGAATCTCGATATACATGATAAAAGGTACAACTTCCTTAAGTTTTGTCCGTGTGTGTATTGTCTGAATCTCGATATACATGATAAAAGGTACAACTTCCTTAAGTTTTGTCCGTGTGTGTATTGTCTGAATCTCGATATACATGATAAAAGGTACAACTTCCTTAAGTTTTGTCCGTGTGTGTATTGTCTGAATCTCGATATACATGCTAAAAGGTACAACTTCCTTAAGTTTTGTCCATGAGTGTATTGTCTGAATCTCGATATACATGCTAAAAAGTACAACTTCCTTAAGTTTTGTCCGTGTGTGTATTGTCTGAATCTCGATATACATGATAAAAGGTACAACTTCCTTAAGTTTTGTCCGTGTGTGTATTGTCTGAATCTCGATATACATGATAAAAGGTACAACTTCCTTAAGTTTTGTCCGTGTGTGTATTGTCTGAATCTCGATATACATGATAAAAGGTACAACTTCCTTAAGTTTTGTCCGTGTGTGTATTGTCTGAATCTCGATATACATGATAAAAGGTACAACTTCCTTAAGTTTTGTCCGTGTGTGTATTGTCTGAATCTCGATATACATGATAAAAGGTACAACTTCCTTAAGTTTTGTCCGTGTGTGTATAGTGGATATTCCTCTCTATAGATGAATCCTGTGCTTATTTACACTGTCAATTTTCGGCTACCATGGCCCGGGATCGAGTGACTACTTTTTTTTAATGCCTCAATGGTCTCTAATTCTTGCGCCAATACAACCCTATAGGGATTGCAAGTAACTATACAATGCACCTTGTTAGTAATACACTTACAGTAGAAGGCAGTCTCCAATTACTCACCATGATTCCCATGGCCGCGTGTTATTCCCCCTTATCTAAAATCCAAACATAGCGTGTTCTTGGGATAACTAATCTATTACTGATGATTACAGGAATAACTTTATTTCCTGGAGCTATATCAGAGAGTTTTGGTCACATCCGAGATTTCTTTAACGAAATTTCAGGAATTGTGTAATTCAATACAACGTCTCATTGTATACCGAAGACAAAAATTGTAATTATTCATGACGAGCTATCTTATAATTAACAACACGTCACATATGAAATATATATAAAGCAAGGTTTTTTTTTAATAAATGCATTACTTTTTTCTTAATTGGTGATTGTGTGTGTGTGTGTTTTATATATACAGGGTGATCCAAAAGTCCCGCACAACTTTAAAAATTAATAACTCCGCGAATATTTGCGCTAGATCAATGCGGTAAACACCATAGTATTCAGGATGCAATGGGATTTTTTATGGCAAATAATGAAAAATTCGAAATTGATTTTAGTTACAATTTTATTCGCCAGATGGCGCTCTACCAGAATCAGAGATTCAGCGGCCAAATTGTTTGATAAATTGAAAAATATAACTGATCGACACGTATTTTTCCTTTTTGAATACCAGGAAAGAACCCTAATAATATCAAATAACAAATTAATAAAACACCACTTCGTCAAAAGTATGAAGAATTGGTTAACGATTTTCAGATACAATCAGAGATATGTAAAATAGGTAAATGCAAATTAAAACATGCAGCAAAAATATTTATATTTTATATGGGGTTTTGTGAAATAGATTGAATGTTTGAAAAACACTGCTGATATCAATACACGAATTTTTGAAATGTTAATATAGTACCAAAAATTTGATGGCACTATTAATAGGATTTCTTGCTATAAGAAATGTGTAGTTTCTTGATTGATTGGCGACCCTTGACTATTTAACTGGATATTTGTCATGATCCAACAAATGAAATATAGAGGGGAGTGACAAAATATATTTGTCGTACTTTATTCCAAATATCCTATGGGCTTGTCAAATGTTATCATTGTTTATTATACTGTACACAATTTCAAAAAAATGTGTCCCCTCAAATAAAAATTTTAAATCGCCCTTTTGCGTTGATAAACGTGGTAGTAAAATCATTTTGTATTTTTTTTTTTTTCACAAAATTTCTAAAATTATTGGTGTACAGAAAATATTCCTTATGCTATTTCTTCTGATGAGCGAAAAGCGAAAACTAAACATAAGGGGAAAAATTGTGTGTACCAGTGTTATTCGAGAAGTTATAACACTCTGGTTTGCACGACATAATATGTGAGCAAATGACAAACAAAATATTACTGTTCACAAAAAAAAAAGAGTCAAGATGTGAGGACAGCATTTATTATCCCCATAATCCAACACAAAGAGCTGCAAAATATTGGTAGATAATATAATACATGAGGTGACTGCCTTCTCTCTTGTATTAGGTCACAATCCTTGATCAATGTGGAACCCTTTATTCTCAATCACCGCCTGCAGACGATAAATGACAGAATGGACAGCATTAAATAACATATCTGTTGAAATTGATAAAACGTGCCATCTGATAGAAGCCTTCAGCATGGCCAATGTGGTAGGCCAGCATCGATAAACACACGATTTAATGTACCCCCATAGACAAAATTCGCAAGGCGTCAAGCCTGGTGATCTTGGAGGCCACTGGTATATAAAGTGGCGACTTATCACACGATTTTCACCGAACGTATCCTTCAGCAATTGTTTGGCACCTCGGGAGATATGAGGAGGTCCTCCATCTTTTATGAATGTTATTTCGCTTAGTGCTTTTGCCCTGCAATATGGGAATACCCTTTTCTCTCAAAAGTTGAACATAACGTTCACCAGTTACAAAAAAGGTTTTAAAAATTCTTCCATTGATTTTTCAAAGAAAAATGGCCCAATAATAAAAGAAGTGAACCCACACAAAACTGTAACTCTAGGCTGGTAAAGTGGGGCATTTCTGTAAAAATCCTAGGGTTTTCTGTTATCCCAAATGCGGCTGTTTTGAATGTTAAATTCTCCGTTTAGAGAAAATTGAGCATCATCTGTCCACAGAACATTCGACAGCCAGTTTTCATCAATATCAATTTGCCGGAAAATCCATGCAGCGAATTCTTGACGCATCTCAAAATCGCCAACTTTCAGTTCGTGAAATCTTTGAATTTTGTATGGGTACACACAATAGAGACATTAAGTGAAGCGTCTTCGGATATCACAATCATACTCGGCGAATTTTACGCCAAAAGTTCAATTTGGGGATCACCTGTCCAGGATAACAAAAGTCAACAGGTAGAGGACATGCTAACCGACCTCGACCTTACACCGTTAAATAACGGAGAGAACACCTACCTATCTAAGTCCACAGGCACAGAATCCGCAATAGACATCAGAGCGATAAATTACAACATCGCACCCACAACACAATGAAAAATCCTGAGAGGTGCAATAAGTGACCACAGACCAATTTTAACAACCCTAAACTTCGAAATTGAAATTGAGAACATGGAACTTTAGGAAAGCCGACTTGAAAAAAATTCACAGAAAAGCTTGAAGAACTGTGCAACGAAAAATTGAATTACAGAACGCTTGACAAAAACTTGGAAAAATTCTCTTCGAACATTTCAAAAGCTGCAAAAGCATCGATACCTAGAGGTAGACGTAAAGACCTGTGGATACCTTACTGGAAGGACCACAACATCGAGGCAATGATTTAAAAGAGAAAGAGAGACAATATCAATGAACTTCTTTAAAAAATAAAACAGAAGAAAACAGAAAGGAACTCATTGAAATTAGTCACAAAATAGAACAAGAAATTTGGATATGTAAACAAGAAAAATGGCAGAATTCTGCGAAAAAATGGATCCAAGAAAGGACAGCCAACACTGGAATATAATTAGAGTGTTATAAAACAATCAAAACCAACACCAATCCTCCAATACTCTAACCGATATGAATAGAAGAGCGAGAACGAGAACAAACAGATGGCTGACATAATTGCTGAATATCTTTCAAGCACTTCCATTCTCAACTATACGAATGAAGATAGGACTCTAAAAATAATATAAACCATTTAGTTAAACAAGCAAGAAACTTCCATCAACAAGATATTTTCTCGAGAGACTTCACACTGAATGAGCTAAACTTATCAATAAAAAAAATCCAAGAGGTCACCAAGAGATGATCTAATATTTGGTTAAATGATTAAACACTTTGAAGACAAAGCTAATAATCAACTCCTACGAATACTGAACATTTCATGGCAAACTGGTAAACTACCAAAGAATTGGAAGATATCAATTATAGTGCCAATACTGAAGCCAAACAAAGATGCCAAGGAATACAAGAACTATCGGCCAATTGCTCTCACCAGCATACTTTGTAAAATACCAGAACGAATTATCCACTCTAGGCTCATAGTCTGGCTCACTAACAATAATAAAATAAACCTCTACCAAACTGCTTATAGGTCCCAGCACTGTACGACTCATCAACTGTTTTACTTCTGTCAATCAATAATAGATTCTTTCCAGGAAAAACCGCCAAAGAAGACCACGGCTATATTCCTTGATATGACCTCAGCTTTTGATCGAGTGTGGAGGGAGAAATTACGTGAAAAGCTGCACAACATCGGATTAAGAGGAAAAACCTTAATCTGGATTGCAGACTTCTTAAGGGGAGGAAAGTTAAAGGTTCAGGTCAATGGAGAATTTTCCAGGGAAAGAAGAACATGGGCTGGTGTAACTCAGGGATCTGTGCTCAGTCCTCTACTCTATCTGCTATATATTAACGACATCCATCCTTACCTCACTGAAGACACAAAGGTTGCCTGTTATGCAGATGATATAGCCATATGGCACACAAGTAGCAGCATAGAAAAATCGTAAAAAATACTGAACACATCAATGAGAGAACTGGAGAAGTGGGCAATGGAACTCCAAATGACCATAAACCCAATAAAACCAAACCTATGCGTCTTCTCCACTCACAGGGAAAAGGGCATAAATATAACCACAAAATAAGCATAAACAAACAAATAATTGATAAAATTAGAAATCCATAATACCTAGGTGTGATACTGCAGTCCTGGATCATTCAAGTTGGTCTCGAGGACCACGCCATCACCATCTCCTAAGCGGCGAAGTACGCGATCTACGTATTCATCGTAGATCGCAAAATGCGTGGTGTCGCTGGAGACCCACTGGCGATTCTCCACCAAATTCTGCAGCGCTGGCAGAGGCGCCATATTCATTGTACATAGTGTATATAATGCATATTATATTTTTTTAATAGTGCAGACTGTGCATGTATTGACAAGATGTCAATAAAAATATTTTAATTATTATTGATGAGGAATTGGAATTTTCAGAACACATAATTAGCACCTCAAATAGAGCTATCAGAAAACTGAACATTCTGAGAAGGCTATGTGGAACAAATTGGGGAGCAAAACCCAGAATTCTCAGAACAAGATATACCACCTTAATAAGGCCGATAATAGAATATGCAACACCGGTCTGGGCTCCCTCAAGCTCATAACTAAAAGTAAGACTAGACAGTGTTCAAGCAAAAGCGGCCAAAATAATCACTGGTGCTGTTTCATCCACCAACAATGAGGAAATTCAGAGAAAATGTGTTCTAGACCCACTCGATCGATATCAGAAGACAACATAAAAACAACTTGGATCGGCACTTCGGAAACGAGGAACCAGAGGACGAGATCTCTCTGACCACTTGTGGTTTGGTAGATCCGCCCTTTTCTGAGAATGAGGTGAAACTGACGTCTTTCAAGTTCTGGAAAAGGAAATCTCCTGGTCCCGAAGGGATCGATAACACGGTCGTGAAAGCCCTGGTAAGGATGCACCCATCGCTTCTTTCCAGGTTATTCAATAGGTGCCTGGACACTGGTACATTTCCTGAGGCATGGAAGGTTGCCCGAATAGTGCTTCTCGAAAAGTCTGGTAGAAAGAGTAATTCTCCTAATGATTATAGTCCGCTTTCTTTACTAGTGTGTCTAGGTATGGTCCTGGATAGCCTACTAGCTCAGCGACTGAAGCATTGGCTAGAGAGTAATGAGCCCTTTCCTCTTTCCAACATGGTTTTAGGGAAGGAAAGTCCACAACCACAGCTCTGAACGAGGTGTTAGAGGGGGTTGAGATGGGCTTAAATAAGGGTGCTTGGGTTCTTTTCGTGGCCCTGGACATTGATGGCGCGTTCAACTCCATGAGCTGGAACAAGCTGATGAGAAATTTTATGGGCATGGGTTGTCCTGATAATTTTTGCAGCTTGGTTCGTGACTTCCTGAGGGATAGACGGATTAGCCTCAGTTTTGGTGGGCGGAAGTTGGAAAGAAACTGTGCTAGGGGTTGCCCCCAGGGCTCTTGCTGCGGACCTATTCTGTGGAATATGCTGGTAAGCACCGTTTTCCAGGAGGAGTTCCCTAAGGGAGCCAAGCTGGTTCTCTATGCTGACGAGCAGTTCCTCATGATTGAGGCTGCTTCGAGAGCGAAGGCTGAGAAGTGTGTTGGAACTTCTCTCCAAATTCTCTCGATCTGGGCCTTAAGTTCAATGTCTCCAAAACTAAAGCCCTCAGCTTTAAGCCTAGGGACATGAGAACTAAAAGGAAAGGGATCGAATGGGAACACAAGCCGGCTATCCGGATGGAAGGACGGAGGGTAGCGTGGTCAATAGGATGACCATTCTGGGGGTGGTCATTGTTGACAAGATGGGTTGGCAATACCAGGCGGAGGAGAAGGTGGCGAGAGGCAGGGAGGCGTTGTGCAGGCCTGTCCTGGTTGGCTCTCAACAGGGGGGGGGGGGGGGAGAAGGAGGGTATATTTTTAGGAACCTCTGCCTCTCCTGTGTCGAGCCAATCTTGCTTTATGCTTCCGGGGCTTGGTGGCGCCGAAACAGGGATCAGAAGGTGGCAACAACTCTAGAGAGAGTGCAGAGGACAGCGGCATTCAGAATCACAGGAGGATATCGCACTACCAGCAGTGAGGGCTTTTTGGTCCTCGCTGGGCTTATTCCCCTGGGATTGAAACTAGAGGAGGAGACCATCAGACAGAAGATCTGGGAGAACAGGGAAGATGCCCTGGGACTTGAAGCGGGGACCCTGGAATCGAAGAGGGATCCAAGAAAGCCTCCGCAGTGGTTGCCAAAGTGGAATTGGAGTCCTGGAGGGCCGACAGGGATTGGCACGGAGGTTTTCACTGATTGTAGTCTGGAACCAATGTGTAGTAAGTCTGGAACCAATACTGGAGCTGGGGTAGTGATATTTACTAATGGAGAGCTGATCTTCCAAGAAAGTTTAACACTCAGAGTGGACGAATTGGTCTTTTCAGCCGAGATGGTTGCGATCAGGGTAGCCCTCAGAGTGTGTGCCGAGAAGAACTTCAGCCCGGATCGCCTCTATTCAGATTGTATGTCGGCCCTCGTCGCCATCAATCTGGAGAAAGGGCAACTCGCACATCAAATAATCCAGGAGCTGGAGATGATTACGCGGGCTCCGGAGCTCCCTTGGTTTAGGAGACACAGCCTCATCGAAGGTAATGAGTTCGCAGACAGGATCGCTAAGGCAGGATGCTTTAGAGGTAGATCACTGAGGACTCCAGTGACCAAGAAAGAAGTTTATAGGAGGATCAGGGGGCACGTCCAGGACTTATGGTTGGACAGATGGAGGAACAGTGTGAAGGGGAGAGAGGTATTCAATAGGGTAACAACACCCAAGTACCTCTGTAAGGTAATGTCCCACAAACTCATTAGGGTAGTTCGGGACATGGGCTCTTTCCCAAGTCTCCACAGATTTAAAATTAAGAGAAACCCTGATTGCGTCTATGGAGAAAGGGATATGAATGCACGCCACTACGTCTTGGATTGTCCAAGGGTAGTGGGTGTGCAGGAAGAGAGAAGGAGGGCGAGGGGCGCGATCAAGAGTAAGCTGCTGAGAAATCACAGCAAGCTTCTTGAGAAAGCCCACGACGTGGCAGCTGAGCTTTTCCTCAGCTGTGAGTGAACAGAGTCGACCGGGGGCTGCCTCCCCGCGGTCCCTGCTGGACACAGGTGGGATCCTCCAGTTCTTGTTTATTTTTGTTTTGGCTGCTGTTTCTATTTCTTTAAAAGTAAGTTTATTTTTCTGTGGCAAGGGTTCTTTTGTGCCTTTTTTCGCTAGCACATCAGCAGCTTCATTGCCTTCAATTCCAACATGTAAGGGTATCCATTGAAGGTGAATTTTTGAGGTATTGAGAGTTTTTGGAGATAACCAATTATGTTCCTGCTTAATTTGTCTCTAAGATCCCCTGTGTGACTCAAGTGTTGTATGGCACCTTTACTATCAGTAAGAATCCATATATCGTGATGTTTAATGCTTCTGATGGATTTTAAGACTTCATAGATGGCTATAAGTTCTGATCTGAAGACTGAGCAAAATTCTGGGTTTCTTCTGTTTATTTTCTCATTGCCATTTGTGGTTTTAATGAGAGAGCCACTGCCAGTGTGTCCCAACTCGTCTCTGCTACCATCGGTATAGATAGTTATTGCATTTTTAGGAATTTTATTAATTATTTCTAATGATAATTGTTTTAAGTATTCTGGATTTTGGTATTGTCTGTTGTTGGGTTCATTTAAAGTGGCATTAAAAATAAAATTTTGTTAGTGGTTCGTATGGAGATATTTTTTCAGCTAAATAATATTTTTCCACTTTATATTTTAAAAATCCATTTCTTTTGGCCAGGTGGAGAGGGCCTTCTTTTTTGAGTCTTATATTGGGTTCCCAATTAAGTATGTAATTGAAAGTTCTGTGTTTGTTTTCATAACTCTTGATTTTGTTTATATATTTTGGCAGATTGTAGCTTATTCTATCCTTCAAGGGCATAATGTCTGCCTCGTAAAGTACAATATCATTAGGGCAGGTATTTCGAAGACCTGCAATAATTCTAGCTGCATTTAGTTGTATCCTTTTCTTTTAAAAATTTTCTTTTATGCCTGCTATAAATAGGGTGAAGAGAGTTGGGCTAAGGATTGATCCTTGTGGTAATCCTTGGTACAATTTGAGGGTTTTAGATAGAGTGCCATTATATTTGACCCTGATTTATATATTTTTAAGGGAATCATTTATCCAAGTGATAGCTTTTCCATCAATTTTGAAATGTTTGTATAATTTTGTAATTAACTTGTTTTTCCATACCTTATCAAAAGCTTGTGTAAGGTCTAAAAAGCAGCTATGGTGTGGTTAGTTGTTGTTTTTTTTTGTTTTGTGCATCTTTTACCTTTTGTGTGAAAATAAGAGTTGGTCTATTGTCCCATGTCCTTTCCTTAATCCATATTGTTCTTCTGGTAAGAGATTTCTTGTGTCGGGGTGGTAGGTGAGTCGTCTGAGTATAATTTTTTCCATTAATTTGCAGCACATATTTGTTAGGGAGATAGGTCGGTAGTTTTTTGGGTCATCAGCAGATTTGTCAAGTTTTTTAATGGGAATTATTGTTGCATTTTTACAGTCTTGAGGCAATTTTCCAGTTTTCCAGGAGTTATTGAAAATATTAAGAGGTCTTTCTTTGCCAATTTTGCCCAAGTTTGATATCATTCGGCCATGGATTTCATCTGGCCCAGGAGTCTTGTTTAGGTCAGTGTTTTCTAATGCATAAGCTAGCTTTTTCATATTGATTTTTTTCATGGAAAATATTATGAATGCTGGTAATATTTTACAGTCATGAATAATATTTCTTTTTCAACCTTGATTTTACTACTTATTTGATATGAATTACCTAAAAGATTGGCAGCAATTTTGTAATTAGTTGCTGGTGTACTATCTGTATTCTTAATCATATTTGTGTTTTCAGTTTGTGGCTGGGCTCTGTCAATTTGTTTTACCAAATTCCAAAGTTTTGTATTTGGGTTTCTTGGGTTCAGGTTTTCACAAGTTTGTTTCCATTTTTCCCTTTTTACATTTACGTATAATCTTTTTATTTTTGCAATCACAATGTTCAGTGCAGTTATACAATTTGTTTGGTTTTGGGTGCACTTTTTTGTAGTTCATTTCTTTTAGTTATAAGTGTTTGAATATTTTTTGCCTGGTGTGTATAATTTGGAATCCATTTCTTAATATCACCTCTTGGTATTGAAACTTTGGCTGCTTTAATATGGTGTTTTCGAAAGATATCATATTAGCCTTTTTGAAGTTCCAGAATTTTTCTTAATTGAGCTAGTTTTGGTCTTGGTGCTAATTTCTATCAAATTAGGCAAATGATCACTTACAAAACTTTTTAATATTTGCTATTTGCATTTGTGGAAAATGTCAGGATAGTAAAAACTTATATCAGGGGCTTGTGCAGTATTATAGCTTGTAGGAATGATGGGTAGGATTCCCATCATTTAAGCACATGAGAAGGCATTGTCGTCAAATATGTTTGATAGTATTTTGCCTCATGGGTTTGGCGTAGAACATCCCCATAGTTGATGTTTGGCATTAAGGTCACCTACAATAATAGTGTTGTCTGTAAGAAATTGAGCCATTGTTCCATCGTCAATAAATGTATTGTTTGAAGGGTGATACATATTGTATATGTTGATGGCTTTGTTTTGATTGAGGTAGACCTTGATACCTTGGGCTTCGAGGTCTAATGTGTTTGTAATATTAACGGCTATGTCCTCATAGTACAAATTATTGATTAAAAATGCTAGGCCACGCCCTTTAACAGCATATACAGATGGATTTTCAGACCTTACCCTGAGTAATGGAGGGGCCGGAATTAACATAATACTGAAAGATGGAACAAACATCAAAATCAAAGAAGGAGCAGGACAGATTTCGTCAAACTTCACCTGTGAACTGACAGCTATCTGGAAAGCTCTTGATTTATGCCTTAACCAACCATCCCTGCATCAAGCAGAAGGAAATTTAATATACAGCGACTCCATATCCGCTCTAGAAGCAATTCAGAAGGGCAATACTAGAATCACACAGAAAATACACTCGTTACTTACCCAACTGGAATCATTGGAGAATAACTGCATTCTACAATGGATTCCTGCCAGTGTTGAGATTGGGGGTAATGAAATGGCAGTTGATTTGGCAAAGGAAGCCAGATAGCTGAGCCAAAATAAAGAACAAATGACAGTATTTGACGCTGATGCTTTGGCAAAATACAAGATAATTAAACAAAAAATATGAAAAGATCAAATATGTGAAATAAACTCTGAGAGAAAACTGACAAAAACTATAACAAGACTTAGAACAAAACATTATAAAGGAATGAAAATACATCCAGATGGCACAAGAACCTATAGAACATGCAACAACTGTCCTGGTATGGAACTAACACCTACCCACATATTCTCATGCCCGCAGCCTTGCAGAAATTTGACATAGACCCAGAGCAGCAGCTTTACACACCGAAGATAGTGGACATTGCTGCTGCTGCTGTGATAGAAATGCATGGAGACATCTGAGGCTATTTATTGGACACGACAAAAACAACAACGACATTCCAGAGTAAATTAAATTATCAGAGATAGATACATATTTTTCAAATGAATTAAAATAAACATAATCGACACTGAGTGAGAGTTGAATTAAAAATATTAGAAATTTATTATCTTCGGAAACAAACCGTATCTAAAATATCAATTTTATTTTTGCCACATGTTTTAATTTGTATTTACCTATTTTACATATCTCTGATTGTATTTGAAAATCGTTAACCAATTCTTCATACTTTTGGCGAAGTGGTGTTTTATTAATTTGTTATTTGATATTATTAGGGTTCTTTCCTGGTATTCAAAAAGGAAAAATACGTGTCGATCAGTTATATTTTTCAATTTATCAAACAATTTGGCCGCTGAATCTCTGATTCTGGTAGAGCGCCATCTGGCGAATAAAATTGTAACTAAAATCAATTTCGAATTTTTCATTATTTGCCATAAAAAATCCCATTGCATCCTGAACACAATGGTGTTTACCGCATTGCTCTAGCGCAAATATTCAAGGAGTTATTAATTTTTAAAGTTGTGCGGGACTTTTGGATCACCCTGTATATTACTATAAATTTGATCAGAAGGAAATATAGATTTTTTTAAATGAAAATTTTGCCTGGATCAAATCTATAAAAAATAAATAAATCCCCTTACATTTTAGAAATAGGAGTTATGTGCGCAGGTCGGTGTCACAACACCAGCTGTGGCAAATTCAGAACACCACCTGGAGACCGTCGTTTCAGGCTAATTGCCTTTGTCAACATAGGACGGCTTTGATTTCATGAAACCCACAAAATATTCAGGAATTTTTCTTATAATTGTTCTCTAAAAGAGATATTTAGTTGGTAAAAAGTAGCTAGGTCCATTCTTTGGCTGAGAAATATTGATTATCTTTTTTTCAGCAATGTAAATCAATCAGAGAAAGACATCTCTTCTGTCAAAATAGACACAAAATTGTGTTTTATGTGTTATCTGGACTCAGCTGGCCCGGCTGATAGTACCCTGTAAGAGATTCTGATCCAGGGATACAGGATGAACAACGTCTGCACTTTATGTTACAAGTAGGAGCGGCTGCACATGGTGTCTGTTCATCATGTCAGAGGCGGTCATTTCATATTGGAGCTAAGTCAACCTGCTATTGAGTAGTGCTCCCGGTCTTAATGACAAAGGGTAGGCTGTTGTTGGGTGCTGCGCTGCCTGGAGTATAGGAGCTCCATCTATGCTACCTTTCTTCCTGCGGTGAATCTGTATTAGACCGGTAGTCTTAATAAAGCTGCATTGTTGTTGCTTAATGACAAAGGGAGATGCATTCTACTTCATCCATTCACAATGGTTATCAACTCCGCCTTTTCCGGTCCCAAGCCCGGATGAAAAAGAAGGAGGGGGAGTAGTAACAAGCTCGCTAAAAAACCTGGGCTCAGCTGGCCCGGCTGATAGTACCCTGTAAGGGCTTCTGATCCAGGGATACAGGATTAGCAGCGTTTGTACTCCTTGTTAGGAGCGGCTGCACATGGCGTCTGTTCCTCATGTCAGAGGCGGCCATTTATTTTGGAGCTAAGTCGGCCTGCCACTGAGTAGTGCTCCCAGTCTTAATGACAAAGGCAGACGCATTCTACTTCACCCAGTCATGGCTATCAGCTCTACAAGCTTGATACCTTAGTATGATTGAGTAGATATGAGAAAGAAGATGAACACTGTCATAGATGGGTATTGATCTACAGACTCATTAGGAAAGAAATTTCGTAGTCCAATGGTGACGGAGTGAACAAAATGATCTGTTCTATAAGATATGCGACAAGCTATTGTTCTATTTTATAACAAATGCAATATTTCATGTGTACAAAAGAAAGAGAAATAGGGGTACCCAGTGTCAATCACAATAGCAATCAAAAAGTAATGTATGGTGTTGAAATCAAAGTATTGTATACGTGAAACTGCCCTGTCATATGGTATATATATATCATCACTCTGCGTGGGACGTTAAAAAATAGTGATCTGCGCATATTCCAGATGTCGGCTGACTGACATAGTAGGTAGGTAGTGATCGTCTGTAACTTATTTCTCCACATATCATCGTCTGTTTTTTTTTTTTCTTTTAATATTTCCGCTGAAATTTTGGTAAAATAATATCCATCACTTTTCAATCATGCAGAGTTTTAAATAAAAAGTAAAATAGTCTATTGTGTGTGAAATATATTTTATTTAGAAAAAAAATTTTTTTTTTGAATGTTTCGTTATTTTTGTCTATCGGAAATTTCATTTACTATTGGGAAATACAAGGTTAGGGTGGGAGGTAAAATAATTTTAATTTTTAAATAAAATATAATGCGGCTTAAGATTGTGGAACGACAATTAAAAATGATCCCGCATGTGTTTCTTTTGAACGAAAAATCGAAATTTATTTTAAGGGAATTTCCATCCCTGGACACTTTATTTTTACGTTTATCATTACTCTTTGATCCTTTCATTACTTCATTCCTAAGGTTAGAAATAATCGTTAATTTCACCTTAAAATAAATTTCGATTTTTCGTTCAAAAGAAACACATGCAGGATAATTTTCAATTGTCGTTCTACAATTTTTATTTTGTAACAAGAAATCCACACATTCTTAATTGAGCTAAAGCAAGTATAGTTCTTGAGAGAATGGTACTTCTTATCTTCTATGATTATCTTACTTTTGTTTTGATAAAAAAACGCAATGGTTTCAATGTTCTCTGTGTTTTTTTTCTTTTTTCTAAAATTAATGTGTATTCTTTGTTCTTAAAATTAAAGATGCTAATAAAAAGATTTACTGGCCGAAGTATCTTTAATTTTAAGAACTATGAATACCAGTCAGACAACCTTTATCTTTACAATATACTTGGTTATTATTAATAAAATTTTAATTATTGAACAAACTTATCTATTCTTGTTAATAATAATAATAGAATGAAGAATGAACTAGTTGTCTGTGAACTTAACGATTTGATTTCCGATAAAAAATCATATTTAAAGTTCAATTCATTTTGTAAATACATTCTAAACTTTCTACAAAATCTGGATCTCTAATGTTTTCATGCGTTGAATAATGTAAATAACTTATGTAAATAAACTTTTCTCCTTGTTTGGCGCAAGTATCCCTTGCGGGATATAGCGCTTTGGAAATAAAATAATTAATAATTGGTAATTGTTAATTAACTATAATAGGTGTTTAGATTTCAAAAAAATCTTATTTAAATAAAAGAGTATAGAGATATAAAGAACGAATTTAAAAAAAGGATAAAATTATAATAATTTTTCTATCAAATATAAAAGGTAGAACTGCAATGATTTTTTTCTCCATTAAAATACTTATCTGCTACACTTTCGGGGAAAATTATATTTATGTGTACGTGAGTAAGTCAATTTTTTATTTTTTATTTTGCGCAAATATTTTATTTTTTGTGCTTTATTTGCCCGTAGAAGAGCAAGTTGGCTCGAAAGTTGTATACTACAATAAATAAAAAGAAACGTTTTAGCCAATAACCAATTTTCTTTAAGATTTACTAGGTAGCTATATTGCTCGCGCACTTTATTTATTCAAAAAAAAAAAATTCTTTTCCCCCTTAAATTTCTCTTTCTTCTGGCAATTTTTTTTTCAGTAACACTTCCTTTCTTTCTCTCCATCCCTGACCCGGGGATACTTACTTGTGTTACAGCTCTGTTGACTTACTGCTTGCTTGGTTTATTGCCACGGTGTATTTTGATCGTTCTGCTTGGTACAGCCCTTTGGTAGGACTAGAAGACCATTCTCTAATGGCCAATGGCTAAAGAGATATTGATCGCGCATATAAAACTATATTTACAAATGATTATTTGAATATTTTCTATCGCTAGAATTTCACGGACCTCCCTTCAATAATATCATACGTAGTTAATAAAAAAATCAAGATATTCTACATTTAAATCCCATTCAAAAAAACCTTATGTACACTTATGGACAAAACTTAAGGAAATGGAAAGTTTTTTTTAAGGTGAGATAGGCAATTTTGTTCACATTTGGTTATCTCGAGTGTCTTCAATAAAGGTCACTGTATATCAAATATCTTTCAGAGTTATTGTCTGAATCCCGATATACATAGTAAAAATTTGTCCATGAATGTATTGATAAAATTGAGAAGCAGTTAGCTCTCTTCAGTGATATAAGCTGAGAGAAACTAGAACTTGGAAATAAAGCTCGCACATTGAGAATTTTTTTAAAAAATCATATATTCCCTTAAGTACTCGCGCGGGGTCTGATAGACCCCAGACACACGTATTTCATTAAATATCTAGAATTCTATAAAACATTAAGATATCAAAACTTTAGTAGCTTAATTTCATATGACAATGAATATGCAAACATATATTGACTTGATTTTGTTGCCCTATAATAACCAATACAATGGAGTTGGGGTCCATTGGACCCCACGCGAGTAATAACGTAGCTTTAATTTTCAAGCATGAGGAAATAGGTAAGCTGCCTTATAGCTCGGCAATACTTTATATCCTTTATCTATGACTTTGACTTAGGTTTTTAGGAACAATGAATAGAAATAAAACAGAAATTTCCACCAATTTTTTGCTACAAAAGCTACGTTTTCAGTGTTCAAGAAAAGAGAGAGTATACTGATTTCAAATGTACCAAAAAAGTCCAAAGAAGTTATTTTAATTTCAATCAAGGACTCCACAAAACAAATAGATTCTGAATCTGGTGGAATATCTGAACCAGAAAATAAATTTTTGTAATGAAACAAAATCAGGTGTAGTTGATCCAATGTGGAAATATTAAAAAGAAAATCGTTTATTGACGAGATTGCAATTGGGCTAATTGATCCAAACCTATAAAAACAGGAAAATAAATGTTTTCTGCTAAAAGATATCAAAACATATCTACACTTGCTTCTACAGATGAGCCACAACAATTATAGTCCCAAAATGGTATAATTAATTAACAGATATAAATTTACAGTGTTTGTTCAGGAAGAAAATCATCCAGGGTCACATCGTTGGAAGCGTTGTCAATTTTGTGATCGTTCCAAAATCCGAAAATCCAAAATTATATGTGCTGAATGCGCTAAGCACATTTATACTGAACATTCAACAACACTTTGCAAGAAGTGTGAACAAGAATTTTTTTAATTTTTATTTATATTTTAAAGCAAATTGTTTGTATATGTTGATAGTTTATTTTTATTTTTTTGTCATATTACCAATTTTATCAAATAAAAATAATTAATAATGTAAGTTTTTATGATAAATTAATATATTTGTAAACAGTAAGTTTTGGACGCAAACAAAAATTATATCTCTATTTTATTTTTCAATGATTTTATTCAATGTAGAAGATTGGGGTCTGCGAGACCCCGCGCGAGTACTAACGTCAGTAAAATAGGCGCGAGTAACTAAGGGTTAAGTCCAACTCCATAAGTGAATGCAAGTAACCTAACTGGACTCTGTTACCTTTCAAATGAAAAGGTCTAACAATTTCAACATGTGTTGAGAAATATCTTTACAGTATGAATCTTGTAAGTGGTAGCGTAAATATCTACTAACCATGATTATCATGACATACATGGTGGAGACTCAGGGAAATTCTTCTATCTCGACACAGCATATTTAGCTGAAATTCTTTTGCAGGTTCCCATTGTTGGTGATTTGAGTAGAACTTTTGCCCAGAAGATTTATTGTAAATTAAGAATCCAGCTAACGTCGGAATACAGCTTAAAAAACGAAGAGTTACCTGTCAATCAGCTTTATAATATTTCTGAGGAATATCTTCTGTTTGTAAGGTGTCACAACTTGCCATTGTTGACGTGATGGAAAACACAGATATTGATTGTCATTTAATAAAGATAAATATGAACAACAGGGGAGCTGTAGAAATAAAATATAAAACTAAATTTCAACAGATTGCTCTCAATGTTTCACCAGTGTCAATTGTGTCATTTGAATATACAAGTGTATAATGGTGTTGTTAATAGTGTTAACTGTCATTCAATTTAACGAAACCTTTTGATACAAAGTTATTTCGTCTGCGATTTAATTTTACACTCATTTTGGAAATTTCATATTTTAATGTCGCCGGTCGTCTTTTTTTTTTTTTTTAAGAAGAAGATAGGGGCATTTTTTTGGTTAAATCGTGTGTCTTTAATAAAGATCACTGTGTATCAAATATATTTCCGAGTTATTGTCTGAATCCCGATATACATGCTAAAAGGCACAGCTTCCATTAGTTTTGCCCATGATTGCAAATATAATAAGAAACATATTTCCAAAAATGAATAGTAACAAATTTTACACAAAGAATATGTACCCGACATCTCTCTACCACCGCTGCAGAGTTCGATGACATATCGACAGCGGGTGATACCTCACATTTCGTGGTCTACAAAGAACATGTTGAAACAGATGCTTCGCAGACGGCGTGATGGCCAAGATCCAGGGGGGAAGAGAGAGAAATTATTAGGAGATTTTATCTGCCAGCGACCTACACAATTTGTGGTAAATAATTCTGACGGTGGGCGCCACCAATCACGCAGAAAATACACTCATTACTTACCCAACTGGAGCTATTGGAAAAGAACAGCATTTTACAATGGATTCCAGCCCATGTTGGGATCGGGGGTAATGAAATGGCAGTTGAATTGGCAAAGGAAGTCAGAAAGTTGAGCCAAAGGAATGAAAACCTTGTATGTATATATTTACACGTATATTTATCAAATATTTTTTTATAAATTTATATTTACAAGAGAAACAATCGCCAGACATCATCTTGAAGAAAGAATCAAAGTTTATGGCGACGTGTTTATTTTATATTCTTCTATATTAAAGAAACTCGTCGCCTTAAACTTTGATTCCTTCTTCAACAAATTTATATTTATTTATGTACACAACACATAACACACACACAAACAACAACAAGACATAAACACACAATACACACAGCACATACATGTATGAACGTGGCCCGTGGCCGTGGTATATATTTATTTATCTATATATAACCTTATATCTAACGCGTCAGAGACATTTTGCTATGACGTATCACTATCTGATTGGTCGAGGTGACCCTCGGGTCCAGGGCAGAGGGTTCACGGTCAGCTGGCAGTAGAGAGTTGACAGACTCAATGGACATCAGCAGTGGTGACTCTCCCATCTTCTTCAGGACTTTTCGCCAGCTTCCCGTCAAACCTTGTGCACACCTGAACTCACCTATGGTTTTTATATTATATAATATCTTATATTTATTCACATATGTATATATATAGAGAGAGAGAGAAAATAGAGGTAACCCGGGCTCCTGGAACATAAATCACCAACTACCCGGGTTGTACAGCTACAGTCTAGATGCCTAGTCATGGGGAGGACTGCGGTGAACCAGGTAATTCCAGGCTGGCAGGGAGTTAGGGCTGTCGGGCTGAAGTCTTGTACTCCAAGCAGAAGGGCTGTCTGTAGCCTGTGTAGCATAAAAGCTGGACAGGAGAAGAGGAGGTGGTCCACAGTCTGTGACTCTTCCCGGCAGTGAGGACATGTTGGATTTTGATCTCTATGCCAGAGCGCTAGATCTGCCAGAACGTGGCCCGTGGCCGTGGTATATATTTATTTATCTATATATAACCTTATATCTAACGCGTCAGAGACATTTTGCTATGACGTATCACTATCTGATTGGTCGAGGTGACCCTCGGGTCCAGGGCAGAGGGTTCACGGTCAGCTGGCAGTAGAGAGTTGACAGACTCAATGGACATCAGCAGTGGTGACTCTCCCATCTTCTTCAGGACTTTTCGCCAGCTTCCCGTCAAACCTTGTGCACACCTGAACTCACCTATGGTTTAAGAACCACGTTATTTTGATCGTTTTTTGCCTGGGAGCTTATTGTTTCCGAAATCCGTCGTTTGTCTTGTCTTCTTTAATAAAGGAAAAGCCGCTTGGCCATCGACTACAAAAACCGAGTGGTAGGTCCACTGTCTAGTAGGTAAGGATATGTTTCTCTCTTATTAGTGGACTTTCGAGATCACGACAGCTTGCATTATAAAGGTACCCTCTCCCGTCAAAATAGACGTCAAAACAAGACGACATATTTTGACCGTCGTGTTGGTGACAAAGCCACAACACTAGCTTTGACAAATTGAAAAGCACCCACCTTGAGACCATTAGATGGCGTCTTGTTTTGACGCATATTTTGACGGAAGGATATTGATCTATAAAAAAAGGTCGCCTCCCCCGTCAAATTAGAGGTCAAGTGATCTCCAGGTAGGTGCTTCTCAATTTGCCAAACCTGGTGTTGTGGCTTTGTCACCGACCCGAAGACGCTAGTTTGCGGCGCCATCAGTAGATGGTGTCTTGTTTTGACGTTTAATTTGACGGGAGAGAAGCCCTATGCTTTTTTTACATCAATTTTCTCCCGGCAAATTTTCCATATATATATGGAATAATCGCCGAAAGGATTTAGTATTAGAAAAAAGGCGCAAAGTTTCCTTTAATGGTAAATTGCTTCACGAGTTCTTGAACCTTACCGTTCTGGTGTAAATTGCAACAACATCGAAGGACCACAAGGTTTGAAAGTTTATGAAGCCGTCTACCAATAAAATAAACCATACGTTCTCACATTTTTCTAATAGTATATTTTAAATGATAGGACACTTAGTTTGAATTATATAATTAATTATAATTTTTTTCCTGTATACAATAGAACCTCCTTGTAAAGGACACCTAATTGCAGAGCTAAAATATCGTTTAGGAAGAGGTGTCCTTTTATCGGAGATTTGCTAAATAGTAAAAATGGTAATTTTTCAAAAGAAAACTGTCCTTTGTAGAGAAGTGTCCGCTAGCAGGGTGTCCGCCAAAGAGAGATTCTACTGTATTTCGATGTGGCTTCCATCTTTATATTTTTCAATAACTAAAGTGCGTTTCACAAACTTTTGTGATATAATAATCTCTATAGGAGTAAAATACAAAAGGTTTATGCAAGTTTTGCACAATTTGGAGATTTCATAAGAGTGAAATCCATTTGTATTCTTGCAGACTGGTTCGAAACCAGATTTGCATACAAAAGGTACTACGCACATCTTATTCGATAAATTCTCTATTTTATATAATGACTTGAAAGAATTGTTCAAGGGCAGCTCAGTGAATAGAATGCAGATTTTTTAAAATTTATTTTCAGAAAATATTAACCGATTCAGTATTCACATCACATTCTTTTCCCTCACACACTTTACCCCATCAAATAACAGCCAAACCTTCCTTTAATAGTCATTCAAGGCTCTAGGAATATGAGTTGATAAAAGACAGGAAACCATTGAGATCCGTTTTTGTTTTTGTTTAAGGTATACAGCCTGTACCACGCTGACAAAAGTTAACAGACGCGAATGTTGTCTTTTTATTGATTTTTCAAGAAAATATATGTCTCCAATATTCTCGAATTTAAAAAAAATCAACGATTTGTTTGTATTCATTCCGATAGATGGAGCAATCCATCATCAACTCTGAGTCACATGATCAGGAGTTGTCTTTTTCATAATATAACCACCTGATACCAATTTCACTTTAATCCTATTCACACATTATTTAATATTTAATTAAAAATGCATATATTGGATCAAAATAGCATTTATTTTACTAATATTTCAGTTGGCTGAACGCCAACCTTTTTCAAAGTATTATAACATATTTATGTTTTTATAAATTAGTTAATATGCAAAAATGGCATATCTTCCTTTTAATGAATATATTAAAGCACTGCAGATGTTAATTGCATTCAAAAATGTATTCTGTTGATCATTTCTTTCCAGAGCTTATCATGGTGGGTAGAAGTAGACAACTGCTTTTACTCTAAGTAAACCACATGTCTACACATGTGAAAAGCAGTTCGACTTTGCACTTACAAATGTGCCAGAGCCTCGTTTGTTTACTTGCACTCGCTGGTGGAGTTGGACTTTTGCAGAAATCGGGGGCCAATGAAGCATTTATTATTTTTTTTTATTAGAAAAAAAGTGCCCAATGCGGGAATCGAACCCGGGTCGTAGCGGTCGAAAACCAACGGTTTAGACCATCCTTCCACCGAACTCCAGATTTTATATACGATATATCTCGTATATCTCATAAATAGAAATCTCAAAGTTAAAATACACACACACACTACCCCTAAGACTATATATTCCGACTATAGACAACTCTTTACCCTTGACTCATTCATGTATAAAACTATAAAGAGACGCTTTATAATTGTGTATTTAAAATATACACATAAAAGGTAAATAATATTAATAGAGATATATTAAAAACAAGAGTTTTTTTCAAAGTATATACATTTATTAATGTGCTAAGTACAAACATGCCTTGTCACTATTTCATGATATCCGATTAGTATCTCAAAACTACTGTATTTCAAATTATTTTTAGCTGTCAATAACACTTTTATAAAATCAATAAATAGTATATTTCACCAGGTTACTGTTATTTGGCTGGTTCGTTCAACATAATTCCCTTCTCATTGTAGGACATATACATTTCCCGAACGAGTTTTCATCATCAAACAAAAATAAATAATCAAATAATAAATCTCACACAATCACAATGTAATTCAACGGTCCTATAAGAGCTTATGTCCATAGTTTGCTCAAATACCATTTCTGAGATTCCACCTATCAGTGTTGCATATAAAAGCAGAATGATCCAATACAGTATTAGAGCTCTAAAGAAGCAGTTTGGTAGATTAAATTGACGAAACCGCTGGGAGGGTTCACCACTGATGAGCCATGTCCTCTCAATAATTTTTTCATTGCAGTAAGGATAGTAGAAGTTTGATATATATATGTGAAAGAAAAATTCGTGCCTAAATATTTTCATTTGCTAAATTACAATGTAATTAACATAATTTATTCCCTTTCGCTATTGACAGCCCAAGGTTTTTTCGTTGGTAATTTCTCAAAAAATGATCTCTTCTCGTGTCAATGTTTAAATCCCAAACGCGTGTGAAGTAATGACCTTGGTGACAAATAATATTCCGACAGTTGGCACAAGCAATCAGAAACTTTCAGTAGCACGATCAAGACATACCTCTTTCTTAATAAAATATTGTTGTTCTGTTGTTGTTGTCGTGTCCAAAGAAGAACCTCAGATGTCTCCATGCATCTCCATCACAGCAGCAGCAATGTCCACTATCTTGGGTGTGTGAGGCTGCTGCTCTGGGTCTATGTCAATTTTCGGCAAGGATGCGGCCATTGCTGGGCATGAGAATATGTGAGTAGGTGTTAGTTCCACACCAGGACTTAATAAAATATTGTTAGGTGAATTTAAATGAGGATTATTTCTAATATAAAATAATCTCGCTTAAATGGCTTCATCCTATTTTATCCTCGATGGCATGTAAGATCTAGGAGAGGCAAGCAGGTGACACAAGATGATAGTTCTGGAAATATCTTTATTTGCCGGGCTGCTAACCAGAATGAATGATTTTTGAGCCCTGATGATGAACATGAGCCCCGAAGATGATAGTTCTTTATTTGGTCTCGCTTATATACATGTATGATGATGATAAATAACTACATAACAAGTCAATGACAACAATACTCTGTTGTCAATACACAATACATTCCTTGTACAAAAATTGTTGGAATATATTCGTATATTTGTAAAAAATATGATAAATATTATAGCAAAGTATTTATTTTATTTTTTGTACAGATTATTAATTTTTGATATTTATATTATTTATATTTTGATACTCTCTGGAAACTTCCCTCATTGCTTAACTTGTATCTTATAAATGTTGATTTGTGTTTGTGGCTTAAACAAATAGCTGTGTCATCCTGAAGTTTGCCTTTCTTAATTTGTACGTCACAATATTATTGCGATTTCAACGCCACTCTGTGTTGTGACGACGATCAAGTTCTATAGAGGGAGTCACTCACCTCTATTCTTGGTCGGCTGGGTTGAAGGTTCATTGAGGTGTCCGTTGCTTATAGCACTTTTAAAATTTACTACGAAAACACGGAGGGAAATTTATATTTATTATCAATTAAGAAAAATAGAAAAGGATTATTTAATTTATTATATATTTAAATTTATTTATACAGTATAAGAATCGGGGATCAGGGCAAATTCTTGCGTTCGAAAGTTGTTTACAGGTTCTTCTGTTTTAGTTTTTCTCATTCCAGCCGATGCATCTCCGTAGCCCCCTCCGTCGGCCTCCCATTGGCTGTTTCGAACTCCTTCTTTTCCAACAATATAATAAATAAATAAATGAAAATTGACATAAAGAAATATGCAATTGTATATGCAAAAGGTTTCCAGAAACCTGAGTTATAAATATTCCTCTCCTATGTACACACAGATTATGCGATGCATATATATTATTCAGTGATAAATAAATTAAATGCTACATGCTTCTCCCTTATAAAGAGTTGTCTACTGGAAATATCAAGAATAATAAATAACTATATCGGGTTTGTGCGGAAAGTTTGGCCAACATACTCATTTCAACCGGATTTAATTTGGTTAATTCATTACAATGATATAAGCATGGTCCAGAGGGAAATGCCATCAATAGTCAAGATATCAACAGAACAATCTACTCAAAATGTTCAGGGCAAAAGGCAAAATAGAAATTCCTAAATTCTATCCTCACTATAAGTACTTATACAGTTCATTTCTGACTGAAAGCTATTTACTCAACGACCTTCCATTTCCAGTTAAACGCTATATTTCACAACAGAGAATACTCCATTCGTTTTTCAGGAAAACCATATCAAAATATTCAATGAAGGGGTTACAGTATGCCATCCTTGAAAAGAAAAAAAATAGAAATTAAAATATCTTATTTTACATCTCTTAGTGCCAGTATATTAGCAAAGAAAGAGAGAAGTTCTTCTCAAAAATAAATGACAGCCAACTCCTCACCTCAGTGCAAAGTATTTTATCCAGCGCCATGTCAAGTCGAATGGCTGCTCTGTCCCTATAAAACTTTTACAAAGCAGTAAGTATTTCCTACTTAAAGAACTTAGATTCATCGCTTTCTCTTCCACTGCATGATGGTGATTGATCATCGTGGGGATATCGCTGCAAGCCGGCAATGAGAAAGGAGAATCTGTTAAAGACTGGCGTCTTAATAAATGCTTTGTGTGTGAATATGTATATTGTAGCGTAGAAATCAAGCCTTGAAATATCCTAAGATGTAAAAGTATTTATTGATGACGTCACAGCGACGAGTCGACAATTATTAACAAGTCAGCCCCCAAACTATTTACAGCTAGAGAATCTTAAGCAAGCAAGCAAAGAAATATTTTAAAGATGATTTCACAAATACAGATTAATATATATTTTTATAATCTGTTCAATATATTTTCATTGAATAATATTAAATTAAATAATAAAATATTTCTTCGTCACATAGCCTCCTCCTATAGAGAGCATCGACCCGATGCTCAGCAGGAAACTTACGCCGTCAGTCTTCAGAACTAGTACCATGGCCAGGGATATTTTCAGGTGACTGCGGTGGATGTCTTCTTTCAGTTGAGATATCTTCTTCATGAGGACTTGGTAGGTCTATGTTTACGTCAAGGTAGCTTTTTCTCATTTCTACTGTGGTCGGTAAGGGGGGATTTTATAACTTTGCGGCCTCACCTCCAATGTGGTCTATCATCTAGTTTTAATGGCGGGGCGTCCAGCTAGATCTTCTAGCAGGTGAGAAATGTTGTCTGTTTCGACCGCGATATGAAGTAGGGCTTCGGTAGCGAGTGAAAGTTTTCCTCGATGATTCGTCATTGGGGTCCTGAGATTCAGCTCGAGAGTTGTAGGATACCATTGCGTCTTGCTTTCTTTGGAAATAGTCATTTCTCCTTTCCTCATTGGGTCTCTTCCTGTCACGGCAATAGCGGACGACGTGACCTGGGCGTCCGCAGTAGAAACAGATTGGCCTTCCCTCAGTTGTACGCCAATCATTGGTGTCGCGTCTTCCTCCTTGTTTTGGGTATCGAGGTTCAGGGTGCGGTCTTATAGTTTCGGCCTCATATCTAGTATTTAAAAACTGTCGGGGTCTTTCCTTCTGAGGAGGACTTCTCCTAGACTTTGAGATTGGCGCCAGGGTTCTTCCAATCTCCTCCTTTACAATTTCTTCGATTGTAGCATTTTTTGGTTCCTCCCGAGGAGAGCCTAATGCCCGCTGTACCTCCTCACGAACAATTTGCCTAATCATAGATGACAGATCTTCTCCGTCATCCTGGTCACAGAGAGAGGCTACATTTGGTAGGCGCTCGTACCTGGTTGGGGTAACTCGCCTACAACGGAGCGCTTCGACACGGCGACATTCTGTAATGAATTGCTCGGTGCTCTGTACATCCCTCGGTAGGAGTGCTTGATAAAGCTCCTCAGCTATCCCCTTCATGAGGTGGGAGATTTTATCTTCCTCACTCATTTGAGGATCAACCTCTTTGCACAAGCACAGGACATCCTGGATGTAAAATTCGGTACTTTCGCCTTTTAATTGTGCCCGTGTTTTAAGTTTCTTCTTCGCTTGCAATTTTGAATTTTCTTTTTTTCCGAACACATTCTCTAATTGAGATGTGAATTCCTTCCAAGTCTGGATGCTTTCTTCGTTGTTCTCAAACCATTTGAGAGCAGTTCCAGACAGATAAAAATAAACTTTAGTAAGACAAAGGGTTTCGTCCCAATGGTTGTACTTTGCCACACGTGCATACCCTTTTAACCATTTTTGGAGATCTTCACCATCCTCCCCGGAGAAAATAGAAGGGTTCCTTGGCAGATGTTGAACAACGTAGTTGCTTACCTGGGTACCTGCTTCCGTCTTTACATTCATAGAAGTTTCGTCTGATTCAACAGAATCAATTTTTCTTTTATTTCTTAAAGGGTATCGGTCCAGCTTCTCCACCAGTTGTGACGTAGAAATCAAGCCTTGAAATATCTTAAGATGTAAAAGTATTTATTGATGACGTCACAGCGACGAGTCGACAATTATTAACAACTCAACCCCCCCAAACTATTTACAGCTAGAGAATCTTAAGCAAGCAAGCAAAGAAATATTTTAAAGATGATTTCACAAATACAGATTAATATATATTTTTATAATCTGTTGAATATATTTTCATTGAATAATATTAAATTAAATAATAAAATATTTCTTCGTCACAATATATATATATATATATATATATATATATAGTGTAAAAACTATATAATAAAAATATAACAGTGATTCTACATTTAAAGCTTAAGGAGCAAACTGATAAGAATGATAAATCATATCAAGTAGATTTGGTTAGATTAGCAAGCTAAATCTAAATTAATTATAAAAATAAATAGTTGTATAGTTTTATAGTTAAGTATTTTATTAAAATTATCTTCATTATTTTGATTATTTAAATTCAAATTATAAAATTTGTAAAATGTTATTATTTAGTATAGATAGAGAGAAAAAAAAATCCTTTACTTCTAAACATCATCTAGTTAATTATATATTTATAATTAATAACAATAAAATTTAACAACGTAACGTCTTTTGTATCGGCATTTACACGTCATTTAGACATACTCTAATCCTATATATAGAATAATAGAAGTGAGAATATATATGATAGTTAGAAAAAAGAGAGAAAGACAGAACCATGCACTTTTAATCAAACTAATAATAAGAAAACAAAAAGTTTTGTAAAGAAGGTAGATAAGATTGTTAGTATATATATATATATTTTTATAATTTTATATTTTATCCTTTTTTTTTTTTTAAATGATTTTTTAAATTTTTTTATTTTAAAATATGAATATAAATAGTTGTATTTAGTAATATATCTATATTATTAATTAACTTTTGTTATAAGTTTGGTTATTTTGTTTTGAAACCCTAATGGTAGACCAGACATATACAAAAAATTTAAATTTGGAGTAATTATTGAAAAAAGAGATCTGCTGAACCGGGAATTCTCAAATAGAAATTCAGCGGCGTTTCATCCCTTCTCTATTACGTCATAGATAATAAGTTGAAAAGAGATCTATGACGTAATAGAGAAGGGATGAAACGCCGCTGAATTTCTATTTGAGAATTCCCGGTTCAGCAGATCTCTTTTTTCAATAATTACTCCAAATTTAAATTTTTTGTATATGTCTGGTCTACCATTAGGGTTTCAAAACATAATAACCAAACTTATAACAAAAGTTAATTAATAATATAGATATATTACTAAATACAACTATTTATATTCATATTTTAAAATAAAAAAATTTAAAAAATCATTTAAAAAAAAAAAAAGGATAAAATATAAAATTATAAAAATATATATATATATACTAACAATCTTATCTACCTTCTTTACAAAACTTTTTGTTTTCTTATTATTAGTTTGATTAAAAGTGCATGGTTCTGTCTTTCTCTCTTTTTTCTAACTATCATATATATTCTCACTTCTATTATTCTATATATAGGATTAGAGTATGTCTAAATGACGTGTAAAAGCCGATACAAAAGACGTTACGTTGTTAAATTTTATTGTTATTAATTATAAATATATAATTAACTAGATGATGTTTAGAAGTAAAAGATTTTTTTTCTCTCTATCTATACTAAATAATAACATTTTACAAATTTTATAATTTGAATTTAAATGATCAAAATAATGAAGATAATTTTAATAAAATACTTAACTATAAAACTATACAACTATTTATTTTTATATATATATATATATATATACTAGACGAATGGCCCGGGCAACGCCCGGGTTTTACCCGAGTGCGAATATATTTTTAAAACGTTGTCTTGGGTGGTCGCTATAGACAGGGTGGTCTGTATAGACAGGTGTATGTATCACACAGCCGATAACAGGGTTGTCTAGAGTGGCCGCTATAGACAGGGTGGTCTGTATAGACAGGTGTATGTATCACACAGCCGATAACAGGGTTGTCTAGAGTGGCCGCTATAGACAGGGTGGTCTGTATAGACAGGTGTATGTATCACACAGCCGATAACAGGGTTGTCTAGAGTGGCCGCTATAGACAGGGTGGTCTGTATAGACAGGTGTATGTATCACACTGCTGATAACAGGGTTGCCTAAGGTGACCGCTATAGACAGGGTGGTCTGTATAGACAGGTGAATGTAACACACTAATGATAACAGGGTTGCCTAAGGTGACCGCTATAGACAGGGTGGTCTGTATAGACAGGTGGATGTATCACACAGCTGATAACAGGGTTGTCTAGAGTGGCCGCTATAGACAGGTGTATGTATCACACAGCTGATAACAGGGTTTTCTAGAATGGCCGCTATATACAGGGTGGTCTGTATAGACAGGTGGATGTAACACACTGCTGATTACAGGGTTGCCTAAAGTGTCCGCTATAGACAGGGTGGTCTGTATAGACAGGTGAATGTAACACACTAATGATAACAGGGTTGCCTAAGGTGACCGCTATAGGCAGGGTGGTCTGTATAGACAGGTGGATGTATCACACAGCTGATAACAGGGTTGTCTAGAGTGGCCGCTATAGACAGGTGTATGTATCACACAGCTGATAACAGGGTTTTCTAGAATGGCCGCTATATACAGGGTGGTCTGTATAGACAGGTTAGAATGGCCGCTATATACAGGGTGGTCTGTATAGACAGGTGGATGTAACACACTGCTGATTACAGGGTTGCCTAAAGTGTCCGCTATAGACAGGGTGGTCTGTATAGACAGGTGGATGTAACACACTGCTGATAACAGGGTTGTCTAGAATGGCCGCTATAGACAGGTGTATGTATCACACAGCTGATAACAGGGTTGTCTAGAGGGGGGCAGGGAGGACACGTGTTCGCCGGCGGCAGCCAATGGGCGCGCATTCTATCCGTGAGCTTCAGAATAAGGCAATTATATAAGTAGATAAAGAGTTGTGATCTCAGAGCTTGAAAAATCCTTCCTAGGTCAAAAGTTCAATGATGTCTTCATCCTGGTCCTTCTGTCCAGATAGGCTGTGGTAAGGTTTCATTCTTAAGAAGCGCACGAGGTCCTTGGTTCTCCATCGTATTCCCTGTTCTCAAAACGATTTTCCTTCATTGATCACATCTCGAAATTTCTTGGTAACTTGGTAGGGACGAAGTACTGTCTAATAGGTTTTCCCAAACCCTACACAGTGTACTTGTTTTCAGATTCATATTAAGTCTCAGAGGTGTTATGTTGTCTCGCTGTTTTGGAGTCAGTTTATTTTATTGATTTATTGAGATTTCAGAGTGTGTAATCACATGATCTGCCTCGTTTTGTTTTGTTTTTTTCCCTATCTTTGAATAAATTTTTACCCATCCAGAAACCATAAATTCTGAATGAGGAAAAGGATGGCAAGAAAATTTCAAAAAGCTTCTCTACCTAAAGTACGTCATAAATCCAGTTGATTAATGTTTTGCAGTATTATAAGCGAAAGTAACTTTTTGTAATATTTCATCCCAATACTCTTGCCCAAGATCTATAAACATTGACAACATGTCAGCTATGGTTCTGTTAATTCATTGATTTGAAGATGATGCACTATGGTACTGTGCGCATCCTCTTAATAATATCGCAACAGAAGGCCAATTCTTGGATAATATTCAATTGGAATTTGCACCTAACCTATACCCCAGTCTCTTGCAATCCTTTCATAAAACGCTGCCTAAAATAAAAGAAATCAGCTCACATAGAATCTATGGGCAGATCTATACATTATGGATTACTCAACCCATATTCTCCGAAAATGTTTAGCCACGCCAAAAAAAAAAAAATAGCTCCACGCTACCAAGAATCTAATAGCAGTACACTTCAACAACCATCCTAATTGGACATAGCTATATACAACGCATACTACAAGAAAAAAATGAAAAAGGATCTGATATACCCCACTCCAAGAATGAAGTCCTAAGAGTGGATAGCATCTATCCATCTACTCAGCTTTCCAATATCAAAGATTTAAGATAGTCACTCTCCTAGGAAATCTAAGTCTCAACCTTGCATCGCTGGAAATTGTTCCTAGAAAATTGGACATTGGCAGCCGTTATAAATAAGTCCAAAAAGATGTGTGACAGCCAAAGTAGTTAGAGACATATTTTGAACTCCCCAAGAACCTAAATTAATTATATATACAGAGTATAGCCTCTGTAAAGGACACCTAGTTGCAGAGATAACTGTCCTTTATGAGGAGGTGCCCTCTTACCTGAGCGTTGCTAAATTGTAAAAATGACTATTTTGAAATTTGTCCTTTGTAGAGAAGTGTTCTCTAGCGTGAGTTTCTTCTCATAGAGGTTCTATAGTATATATATATTGCCCAATGATTGATATTTGTGAAAAAAAAATAATAAAAAAAAGATCAGGTTTTGGCATTAAAAACAATAACAACAACAAAAGACATATCCTGACCGCTCAAGAGCATCAAGAAATCGGGTTGGCTAAATATCACCGTACAAGTTAAATAAATTTTTGGTTTATTTTTGTTCCACTAGAGGGCGCTCTGCCATCTAAAATGCTCATGTAAGCGGTCAGGATATGTCTCTTTTTTTTGTTATATATATATATATATATGTTATGTGCTGCTGTCGTGGTGTGAGATGGTGATTGTGCAGTCGTGCTGGTGATTGTGGTAAGGCACACAGAGACGAATCAAAGGAGAATCCAAGGCATCCAAGGCATCGGGGAGAGAACCTAGCGACCTTGCGGCCAACGGCCACCTACTAACGGACTATCTGTTCTGCTGCTAACGAACTTTCTAACGACTGTCTGCTATGTTGCAACACTCAACCGTCTACTCTGGCCTTGACTCTGATAGGCTGCTGGCCAAGCCCTTTGTTAGCTCAGGCGTAACGGCGCGCCTCGGTGTCTAGCGTTTGATCTTAGGTTTTGGTTTCTATAGTCTGACCTTGGCTGCTACGTTCTCTAGATGCCTTTATATTTATTGAACACACCAAATCGAAACATACAAAATTAATGGTTTAACAGAGGATTGGGTACAATGATTGAAAGTCAACATAGAGTAGGGGGTGTAAGAAGGGGTGGGGAGTATATACACAGGTGTTTTCATCCTTAAATTACCACATATATATATTGAATATCATAGTGTGTGAATATTTTTGCCTAATTTCACTGGGCTTAATATTAATGTGTAAAAAAAAAAAAAAATTAGCAAACACAAAATCTCGTTAATCAGTTGCTTCATAATAAATCATATTAATTTAGAAATTCACGATTATTGTCCCCGTTGCTTTTATTTTTACTCATATAAATCTAATTTCTGTATGGCAGAAGTTAAAATATTTTCCTTTTTAGTGCATTGTGAGATGATTTTAATTAAATATTGTATAATAAATGAAAAATATATATAAAAAGGTACTTAATAAAATACTTTCAATAAGAAAATTTCAATTTATATGTAAGACCTATTTACTTTATTATTATTTTTTGATTAAACATATTTTTAATACCTAATATTTCTGTCTGTCATATTGAAAAAAAACAAAACATTTTTTTTTGTGCTTTGTTTACAGATGCGAAACTTTTTTTTTATTATCATCATCGTAACATCTGATTTATTAAATAAATAAATGTTGTTGTTTGAAAAACTGTGCCAGTACTTTTCCATACGCTTGGAGCAAAACTCGTTAGGATTTTAGTAAAATTTGAAAATTATATATTATTAAATAGATAAATTGTGTCAAAAATAAAGTGTAATTCGCATAAAAACAGTTTTATATAACTAGACTTTATTTTCAGCATATTTTTGAACATTGTATTATCGCGAGGCAGCTTTGACAAGATAAAACAAGCACGTGATCAGTACAAAGGTTAGGTAATCGACGAGCGCTCAGTTTCATTTCTCCTCTGGTGCTGTTGACGTTTTGTTGCATCTCTCTAAAGGAAAACGATGGCAAACGATGATTCTAAAAAGGGGGCTTTCGCAGCAGAATTAGCGATTGACAAAATAATAGCATCAGCTGTACGTCAGGTAAGTTTATTAATAAATATTTTATAGGTATTTCTAAAAAAAAAAAATTCTTTCAAAATTGAAATGACGTTTTATCAAAATTAAAAATCAAGATACTTTTTAAAAACTGTAAATATGGAGATTATTTTAATTTAATAAACATTTTAAATATGTATTTACTCTTCACAAATATCTTTATGCATAATACATATGGGTGTGTACAATTTTTAAAATTTACACTGGTTATGCCTTTCATATATTGTCCTAACACCATATACAATTTTAGTTTCCCAACCACTGTTTTATATAGAGATAACCCCAGTGTAAATGAAATGACATCTAAATAGTAAACAAAAACACCTACTTTTATATACCTTTTACAGTATTTTAAACAAAAATGACAGCACACACACACACACAGCTATTTCATTGATTTATTTCTATCACACAGCTAATAAATCAAGTTTTTTATTGAAGTAGATAATTCATTATATATTACTATATATACATACATAAATATACAACAAAAAGCTTTATTAAGATCTTTTGGTCTTAAATTACTATATGAATAAGGACTTCAATAGTCAAAACAAATATTTTTAAATGTTTTTCTTTGCAATTTCTTTTTCATCTTTCAAGAGGTAGCAATAAAAATAAACTAGGTGATATAACCATTCATTTTTTGTTAATTTTCTAAAATATTTTTATTTTACATTGAAAAAATTTATATATAAATTCATATTTGTTCCTTGCAGCATTTATATGTATTTCATAGTCAAAAGATAATTTTTCACAGAAATTTATTTTGTAGTGATTATTAATTAAAACCACCATATTCAGTGTATGACACATTTGTGTTTCATTCTAGTATTTCCTATTTTTTCTTTTGTTTTTTTAATATTGTCTATTTAAAAAAAAAAATATTTTTGTTTCTATCTCAAATAGGACCTTATACAAAAAAAAGTTCTACTAGTTATGGTCAAATATCATTAATTAAGACTCACTGATTGCCATTAAATTTTAATGAATAGATGGTATTTTAATATTTGATCAGAAACTAATTTGTGAATTTATTTTGATATGACATGCTACCTCTCTTTATTTTTATAAATAAAATGTATGAAGGGGAACCATCATCCTATCTGGTTTTGGTACCTAACCGGTACAGTCTTCCATAAGAGATCATAGCCTAAAAACATAGCTATACTCAATCTCACAATGGGGTGATCCCTCATCAGAGATTCTGTTTAAGTTGAAATAATGGCCCTGACATGGAAACCAGGTTTAGGTCTTTTTTAAGCTATGGTCTCATATAAAAAGACTGTTGTCCTTCAAGTAGAGTTTAACTTTTAGTGACTATATAGACAAAATTTATCCAATTTGTTCTGTTAGTGATCACCCCTTGCAGCTCATCTAGTGACCTACTAGTAGTTTTCTTGACCCCTTCTAGCCAGCTCATTATAGACGTTCCTTCAATTTTTCCTAACAATCAACATCTTTTTCCAAACTATTTGTTCTCATTATGTGTTAGAAGTAGGTCAATCTAGAGACTGCTGTATATTTATTTTAAATATGGATAAAAGAAAATAAGACCTAATCCAAATAATTTATTAGTGTGTGACGTTTCGGCAACAACATTGTCACCATCATCAGACAAAAGAATAAATAAGTAAGATAAATATGTAAATAACATATCTCTAGGTCAAATTGTAAATACATTTCAGATGCTAAATCTTCTTTTTTTCCCCCTCATTTATTCTTTTGTCTGATGATGGTGACAATGTTGTTGCCGAAACGTCACACACTATTAAATTATTTGGATTAGGTCTTACTTTCTTTTATTATAATCTATAATCCAAATTGTGCTTTATCATTTAAATATGGATATATATAAAAAGGTAACATTTAATAATACGTTGAAATAGTAGCCTCACAAATACATCAACCAAAGTAACTTCTTGAAAACATCAGGCGGCAAGCTCTGTCGTCCTTCAAATCGCAGTGTTATCATCTTTCCCTAACACCAACCAATGATAAGTAAGATAAATATGTAAATAACATATCTCTAGGTCAAATTGTAAATACATTTCAGATGCTAAATCTTCTTTTTTCCCCTTTTCCATTATTAATTTAAGACATTTGACATGCAGTGATAGCATCAAAATGGCACATACAATATAATTTATTGATTTAGGCTTGTTTCTTACCCAAATTGTACCTCATCATCCCCCACTGACTGTAAAGAGATAATTAGTAATTACATTGAATGATGATAAAGCACAATTTGGATTATAGATACAAGAAAATAAGACTACTAATTCACAAGGTAATAGACCAAATCCAAATAAATAGTGTGTGACGTTTCGTTAACAGCATTGTTACCGAAACGTCACACACTATTTATTTGGATTTGGTCTTATTACCTTGTGTTTATAATCTATAATCCAAATTTTGCCTTATCAAGACTACTAATTGTTTACATTGGTGGTAATGTTACTGAACCAATGATACCTCAATGGTCCATGGGATATTAA
>CP092864.1:18268086-18305390 GCA_030710605.1 Cordylochernes scorpioides
ACCTTTTTCCCTGTGAGTGGAGAAGACGCATAGGTTTGGTTTTTATTGGGTTTATGGTCATTTGGTGTTCCATTGCCCACTTCTCCAGTCCTCTCAATTGATGTGTTCAGTATTTTTTACGATTTTTCTATGCTGCTACTTGTGTGCCATATGGCTATATCATCTGCATAACAGGCAACCTTGTGTCTTCAGTGAGGTAAGGATGGATGTCGTTAATATATAGCAGGAAGAGTAGAGGACTGAGCACAGATCCCTGTGTTACACCAGCCCATGTTCTTCCTTCCTTGGAAAATTCTCCATTGACCCTAACCTTTAACCTTCTTCCCCTTAAGAAGTCTGCAATCCAGATTAAGGTTTTTCTTCTTACTCCTATATTGTGCAGCTTTTCACGTAATTTCTCTCCTCCACACTCGATCAAAAGCTGAGGTCATATCAAGGAATATAGCCGTGGTCTTCTTTGGCGGTTTTTCCTGGAAAGAATCTATTATTGATTGACAGAAGTAGAACAGTTGATCAGTCGTACAGTGCTGGGATCTATAGGCAGTTTGGTAGAAGTTTATTTTATTATTGTTAGTGAGCCAGACTATGAGCCTAGAGTGGATAATTCGTTCTGGTATTTTACAAAGTATGCTGGTGAGAGCAATTGGCCGATAGTTCTTGTATTCCTTGGCATCTTTGTTTGGCTTCAGTATTGGCACTATAATTGATATCTTCCTATTCTTTGATAGTTTACCAGTTTGCCATGAAATGTTCAGTATTCGTAGGAGTTGATTATTAGCTTTGTCTTCAAAGTGTTTAATCATTTGACCAAAGATTAGATTATCTCTTGGTGAACTCTTGGATTTTTTTATTGATGAGTTTAGCTCATTCAGTGTGAAGTCTTCTCGAGAAAATATCTTGTTGATGGAAGTTTCTTGCTTGTTTAACTAACTGGTTTATATTATTTTTAGAGTCCTGTCTTCATTCGTATAGTTGAGTATGGAAGTGCTTGAAAGATATTCAGCAATTATGTTAGCTATCTGTTTGTTCTCGTTCTCGCTGTTCTATTCATATCGGCTAGAGTATTGGAGGATTTGTGTTGGGTTTTATTGTTCTCTAACACTCTAATCATATTCCAGTGTTGGCTGTCCTTTCTTGGATCCATTTTTTCGCAGAATTCTGCCATTTTTCTTGTTTGCATATCCAAATTTCTTGTTCTATTTTGTGACTAATTTCAATGAGTTCCTTTCTGTTTTCTTCTGTTTTATTTGTTTTAAAAAGTTCATTGATATTGTCTCTCTCTCTGAAATCTTTGCCTCGATGTTGTGGTCCTTCCAGTAAGGTATCCACAGGTCTTTACGTCTACCTCTAGGTATCGATGCTTTTGCAGCTTTTGAAATGTTCGAAGAGAATTTTTCCAAGTTTTTGTCAAGCGTTCTGTAATTCAATTTTTCGTTGCACAGTTCTTCAAGCTTTTCTGTGAATTTTTTTCAAGTCGGCTTTCCTAAAGTTCCATGTTCTTTTATTCTAATGGACATTCTCAATTTTGAAGTTTAGGGTTGTTAAAATTGGTCTGTGGTCGCTGATTGCACCACTCAGGATTTTCCATTGTGTTGTGGGTGCGATGTTGTAATTTATCGCTGTGATGTCTATTGCGGATTCTGTGCCTGTGGACTTAGATAGATAGCTGTTCTCTCCGTTATTTAACGGTGTAAGGTCGAGGTCGGTTAGCATGTCCTCAACCTGCTGACTTTTGTTATCCTGGACAGGTGATCCCCAAATTGAACTTTTGGCGTTAAATTCGCCGAGTATGATTGTGATATCCGAAGACGCTTCACTTAATGCCTCTATTGTGTGCACCCATACAAAATTAAAAGATTTCACGAGCTGAAAGTTGGCGATTTTGAGATGCGTCAAGAATTCGCTGCATGGGTTTTCCGGCAAATTGATATTGATGAAAACTGGCTGTCGAATGTTCTGTGGACAGATGATGCTCACTTTTCTCTAAACGGAGAATTTAACATTCAAAACAGTCGCATTTGGGCAACAGAAAACCCTAGGATTTTTACAGAAATGCCACTTTACCAGCCTAGAGTTACAGTTTTGTGTGGGTTCACTTCTTTTATTATTGGGCCATTTTTCTTCGAAAAATCAATGGAAGAACTTTTAAAACCGTTTTTGTAACTGGTGAACGTTATGTTCAACTTTTGAGAGAAAAGGGTATTCCCATATTGCAGGGCAAAAGCACTAAGCGAAATAACATTCATGAAAGATGGAGGACCTCCTCATATCTCCCTAGGTGCCAAACAATTGCTGAAAGATACGTTCGGTGAAAATCGTGTGATAAGTCGCCACTTTATATACCAGTGGCCTCCAAGATCACCAGACTTGACGCCTTGCGATTTTTGTTTATGGGGGTACATTAAATCGTGTGTTTATTGATGCTGGCCTACCACATTGGCCATGTTGAAGGCTTCTATCAGATGGCACGTTTTATCAATTTCAACAGATATGTTATTTAATGCTGTCCATTCTGTCATTTATCGTCTGCAGGCGGTGATTGAGAATGAAGGGTGCCACATTGAGCAAGGATTGTGACCTAATACAAGAGAGAAGGCAGTTATCTCATGTGTTATATAAGCTGCCATGTATTATATTATCTACCAATATTTTGCAGCTCTTTGTGTTGGGATATGGGGATAATAAATGCTGTCCTAACATCTTGACTCTTTTTTTCTTTGTGAACAGTAATATTTTGTTTGTGATTTGCTCACATATTATGTCGTGCAAACCAGAGGGTTATAACTTCTCGAATAACACTGGTACACACAATTTTTCCCCTTATGTTTAGTTTTTCGCTTTTCGCTCATTAGAAGAAATAGCATAAGGAATATTTTCTGTACACCAATAACTTTAAAAATTTTGTGAAAAAAATAATACAAAATGATTTTACTACCACGTTTTTCAACGCAAAAGGTCGATTTAGAAATTATTTTTATTTGAGGGGACACATTTTAAAAAATTGTGTACAGTATAATAAACAATGATAACATTTGACAAGCCCATAGGATATTTGGAATAAAGTACGACAAATATATTTTGTCACTCCCCTCTATATTTCATTTGTTGGATCATGACAAATATCCAGTTAAATAGTCAAGGGTCGCCAATCAGTCAAGAAACTACACATTTCTTATAGCTAGAAATCCCATTAATAGTGCCATCATAATTTTTGGTACTATATTAACATTTCAAAAATTCGTGTATTGATATCAGCAGTGTTTTTAAACATTCAATCTATTTCACAAAACCCCAAATAAAATATAAATATTTTTGCTACATGTTTTAATTTGCATTTACCTATTTTACATATCTCTGATTGTATTTCAAAATCGTTAACCAATTCTTCATACTTTTGGCGAAGTGGTGTTTTATTAATTTGTTATTTGATATTATTAGGGGTCTTTCCTGGTATTCAAAAAGGAAAAATACGTGTCGATCAGTTATATTTTTCAATTTATCAAACAATTTGGCCTCTGAATCTCTGATTCTGGTAGAACGCCATCTGGCGAATAAAATTGTAACTAAAATCAATTTCGAATTTTTCATTATTTGCCATAAAAAATCCCATTGCATCCTGAACACAATGGTGTTTACCGCATTGCTCTAGCGCAAATATTCGCGGAGTTATTAATTTTTAAAGTTGTGCGGGACTTTTGGATCACCCTGTATATTTAGATAAGATTTTTTTGATAATTGTTTGTTATTAGCATAATCTATTTGTTTGAATCAGCATAATTTAATCTAAATTGTACTGAAATCAAAATATCCACTTTTATATAATTAGAATTTGCCTATCGTTTTCCTTGTTTTTTTTGTACATGTACATGTATTAAAATATTGGTTAGAATTAGTGAACTCCTACAAATTTGTATACCGGACATACATTCACTTTTAGACATAATAGCAGAGTGACCCGGGGTACGCCCGGGATTTACCCGAGTGCTTATCTGCCCTAGTGAATATATATTTGGTTAGAGCATTCCTCGGGCATTGCCTGGGTCACTCTGCTAGTATATAATATGGGGAAAGCGAACACCGAAAAAAAGGTAAAGCGGACAGAACATTGCAACAATATTTATTAAGATATATATCAGCATTATACATTTATATGTAAGCATTACTTGGTATATATTACTGCGCATGCTAAAATTTAAGCAATGGCTTCTGCAATTTTATAAAACCTGTCTATAAACAATATTTTTAGTTTTTCCATCTTTACAATATATGTACAAATGATTTGGTGAGCCAACTCTTGAGCATGCTACATATAACTGCCCATGAGAAAAACATGGAGATTCAAGATTGACACCACAACACTTGAGGGATTGCCCCTGGGCCTTGTTGATGGTGATGGCAAATGCCAACCGTACAGGGAATTGCAAGCGTTTAAAAAGAAAAGGAAGGTCATTCGGTATCAATGGAATGCGAGGAATCAACACATCTTTTCCATTCTCCTTCCCAGTTAAAATTGTTGCCTCAATGACATTAGGCAACAGTCTTTTTACGCAAAGTCTTGTACCGTTACAAAGCTTAGGAGGGTCAAGATTTCGGAGGAGCATGATAGGCGAGCCAATCTTAAGCCGTAGATGATGTGGTGGCAATCCAGATGGGTTGAGAGAGTTGAGAAACTCAGACGGATAATTCACAGTGTCATCAACATCAACCATTGTATTAATTGAATTGTATTCAGTTACGGAGCCAGGAAGCATATCCTGGATGCAGTTGTTTATTTCATCAACAGCGTCGTTTCTAGGAGCAAGAATTGTTCGCTCACACAACCATCTGTGATTTTTGAAATTTTCTGCTAAATTTGGAAAAACTTTATCTATAAGTTCCCCAACAGATGAAACTATATTTCCAAAATCAGGAGGAAAAGATACATCACACATTGGGGATCCATTTGGGAATGTACCTTCACCAATCTCTAAAAGCTTGCGAGCGAAATTCTGTGCAGAGTGATCCCCTAAAACTTGTACTCTCAAATTGGTTCTTAATGTAATTTTTTTAATGTGCTTCCAAAGAACTGAAGCTTTAAGGCAAGCATTGATTTCATCAGCAGGAGTTGACCTCGGTATGACTGGGAGAGTTTGACGAAAGTCACCGGCTAGAAGTAGTAGAATTCCTCCCATTAGCTTATTATTTCCCTTTAAGTCTCGCAAAGTTCTATCGAGGGCTTCAAGAGAATGCTTATGTGCCATAGTGCATTCATCCCATACAATGATTCTACAACTTTTGAGTACTTGGGCCTGACCAGATGTACTGCTAATGTTACATGTGGGATATTGTTCGTTAGCAATGTTTAATGGTAATTTAAGCATTGAATGCGCTGTACGGCCTCCATCAATGAGTGTGGCAGCTATCCCTGATGAGGCAATAGCAAGTGCAATTGCATTCTTTGATCGGATTTCAGCAAGTAATAAATTAATTAAAAATGTTTTCCCAGTTCCTCCGGGTGCATCAAGGAAAATAATGCCACCCTGTTGTTTATTGATGCAGTCCATAATGCTATTATATGCCTCTCTTTGATCTTCAACCAAGAGAGGCTTCTTGGAATCAACAAACCTGCGAAGTTGTTCAATATTGTAGTTCTTTTCTCTCATAAGTTCTCTATTTAATATTGTCGGCTGACATAGCTCCGGGGATTGCAAGCCTAGCTGTGATAATGTCTTATTTTTTTTTTTTTTTTTTTTTTTTTTTTTTTTTTTTGATAATGTCTTATCATTGATGGCCAGACACTTATTTTGTAACAATAAAAGAGCTTCATTGAAAATATCGGATGAGAAGTTTATGTCAAGAGTAGGGTTAGCTCTTCTGGCTTTGATAAGTACATCTTCACTCATGCTCTCACGATATTTCTCCCACAAATTTTGAGGATTGGATGGGTTGCAGGTGGTCAGTAGAATGGCAAAGAGTTCTCTGATTTGTTCAGGAAAAGACTGACTTGCTGCTTCTGATAATACATTATCCCAGTGTTGATCATCCTCAAGTAAGCCAAGGTTTTGGCAAGCTTCTCTGAATGTGCGACATTCTTCACCATTAACACATTTTAAAGATGAAAATGAAGTTGGTCCTTGGACTGTATGAAGCAGCATTCTGAGAAAAAAACATTCCGCATTGTTAGGGTGAACAGTATATACTCGACCGAGAGCTTCACTGGCAAATATGCCTTCATGTTCGGGAACTGATGTTCCTTGCTTCCTTCTGCAGAAACTCTTTCTTGAAGCATTCCAAGTGTAATATCGTGGAACCTCAGGATAGAGCAAATTTTTTGCGAACGGGTCCTGTTGACACAATTGAAAGAAAGCCGTTAAAGTAGTGTTTGGTGGTGCTGCCGCAACTGTCCGGGCATTAGCATTGGTGAAATACACCCTTTGGCCATTCTCCAAATGAACACTAAGGTGAACAACGTTTGGATGACGTTCATGAATAGGAAAACTCAATATCCGCCAAACTGCTTCATTGCTACTGATATATCTACCCAACAGGTACTGAGATATTTCATCATTAGTGTTTTCTTTGGAAAGTCCAAAAATGGTCATATCATTACCCTTATTAACATATTTGCAAATATACTTGATGGACTTAACTGAATTACAATATTCAACATTTATGTGGGCCTTGAACATTCTAGAAAGAAGTGGGGAGTATGGAACAACCCATTTGTTGTTAACTTCAATTTCAGTGTTTCCTCGGCCCTTCAGCTTGCCTTTGAAACCTCCATTTTCTGGGGCTCGTCTCCTGTAGCGAGGATAACCATCAAACCCAGTTTGTGTATCACTAATCAGGTCTCTTGGGTAATTTTTGCTGCACTTGCCATTTTTCATACATGGTGCATTTATATTAAAAGTGTCACATGGTCCATGGATCATATTTTTTATCACCACTTCATAGAGATTGGGGTCTTCCTCTGGGTTTGGTATCTCAGCGGAAATAACATTATCAATTTGAATAGGATGAATTTTGTCTTTAAGCCAGATTAAAATATGTGAATGTGGTAGTCCGCGTTTTTGCCATTCAATTGTGAACATCCAACATCGAGTCTCCCCAAATATGCATTTCTTTGTTATTAGAGCAATTAATTTATTCAACTTTAGTTTGAACACTCTGGCTGTCAGGTCATGGCGGTCCATCGGTTTCTGTCCATTAAAAAGTTCGGCATTAATTTCAGGCCATGAAGGGTTACATGTAAATGTTATAAAAAGATCGGGGCGTCCATAAGTTCTAACAAAGACCATGGCATCTTGTGTGTACTCGTGCATGTGTCGAGGACTTCCTGTGAAAGTAGCTGGCAGTATCACCAATTTTCCAAAATTAGCAACCATCCCATCATTGGCAACAGCATCCCTCAAGTGAATGTATTCTTCCACTCTGAGCTCTTTTTGATTAAGACGGATGTAAAGAAGACGCTCGCTCTCAATATTTGCATACATATCTACAATATATTGACTGAATAATTGCCTGCAATTTAAAATGTGATTATAAACATTATCCCTGGCCATTATTCTATATGAATAAAAGCTCATAGCTGAAACATTTCTATTAGTTGGTACACCTGAATTTTGGTCTATCTGCCTATAGTTAAAATGGTAGCCATCCTCGCCTTCCCAAAATATTATAGGATATTGAAGTGGATCATAAGATCTATGTGTTTCAGAAATGCGTTGCAGTGCATTGCTGCGGCGTTGTATAATGATGTCACGTTGACCAAACTCATCCGCTGATAGAACTACAGCAACGTCATTACTTTGAGGAGCATTGAAACGGCGTTCGTGTTCACCTGATGGTGTTTTATCAGCCCTTATTACTAACTTGTATTCATCTGATGGCATATTCTCCAATGCTGTTTTAAATATTTTTATAAGTTGATTGCATCGATGAAACATACGCTGTAGGCACAATACTGTACCATGTCGCAAGGCAGAACTGAAATGGCATCTTTGGTTCAACTCTAGCTGAGCATCTTCCACGAAGAATATTTGTAAAAATCGGGGAGGTTGATCAAGTGAGGGTAATAATGAACCTGCTCTATGGTACACCTGACCTTGAACCCTGAAAGTTGTTGGAAAAACACTTTCTTCTGAAAATGATGTGGCACCAAACGAAGTCATTTGGAAACATGAATTGTATTTTCTTATATTCCTTAAAAAATGATTGGATTCGGATGAATTGCCAGACATCAAAGAAAAAAAGCTCATCTGGTGGTAATTGCGGAGGTGAAAGATAAACTTTTCAATTTTTACAGCAGAAGCCAGGAGGCTCATCTTTAAATTTCTTTGCTTTACAGTAGTTACATACTATAGACATTTGGCCGATAGTAATACTTGGGTGTTGTTCGTAATTTTTGCACGAATCATAATTAAAACCTTCTAAAAGTAAATTGGAAAGTCTATCACGCGAGTTTCGTGAGGCCAAAGTTCTTTCCCTGACATTCAGAATCCTGGCCGTATGTTCTTGTGGGGTTTCTGCCGCTCTCGAAGTACTGACCCTGTTTCTATTTTGCTGAAGCCTGTTCGCACGCTGTCCCACGGATTCCGCCGCTCTTGAGGTACTGGCCCTGTCTCTCTCTTGTTGAAGCCTGTTCTCACGCTGTTCCAAGGATTCCGCCGCTCTTGAGGTACTGGCCCTGTCTCTCTCTTGTTGAAGCCTGTTCTCACGCTGTTCCAAGGAATACGCCGCTCTTGAGGTACTGGCCCTGTCTCTCTCTTGTTGAAGCCTGTTCTCACGCTGTTCCAAGGAATACGCCGCTCTTGAGGTACTGGCCCTGTCTCTCTCTTGTTGAAGCCTGTTCTCACGCTGTTCCAAGGAATACGCCGCTCTTGAGGTACTGGCCCTGTCTCTCTCTTGTTGAAGCCTGTTCTCACGCTGTTCCAAGGATTCCGCCGCTCTCGAAGTACTGGCCCTTTCTCGATTAATCCTAAGACGATGCTCACGTTGCACAGCAGTCTCAGCACTTCGCACATTTCTTTTTTTACTCACTTCTGGTATGACTTTTCCAATAGGTTTCCGTTTCTTGGGAGGCATCTCAGATCTCTAAAAGCTAAACAAAAGAAAAGAGTATAAAACAGTAATAAAAATAGGCAAAGTAGAGTGCGAAAAAAGCAATTTAGAATCTGCATACCTAAAAAAAATGTTATTTAAAAGCTAAACAAAAGTAAAGAGTATAAAACAGCAATAAAATATAGGCAAAGTAGAGTGCGAAAAAAGCAATTTAGAATATGCATACCTAAAAAAAATGTTATTTAAAAGCTAAACAAAAGTAAAGAGTATAAAACATCTATAGTTTTAATATTTAATTAATATATAATTTAAAATAGCCTATCGTTTTCCTCGTATCTTTTGTACCTATGTATGGAAATTTTGGAACTGTAAAAAAAAAAAAAGTTGCTTCAATAATATAAAAAAAAAACACCCAGGCAAACTTTCGAACCAAGGTTGTGAAAATACGAAGCCCTAATGTTAAGAACGGGGTAAGTAAAAAAGCTCGTGGAGGAAAAAGGTTACACATATAAAGTTTTCTTTAATGTTAGCTATAAAATGAAGGATAAAAAAATATATGAAAAACTTATTATTTTTGTGTATTCCAAAATTTTGCATGCAACTTAAATGTTTTTTTTTAACAAAGGAAAATATATAAAATGATGATATTGACGAAATATAAAAAAACTTAGTAAAATTAAGAAAAGAAAAATCCTAAAAAAATATGCTAGATTAACATAAAAACATATATCAATTTTAGGAAATAAAAGCGTGCGAGAGAGTGCTCACCAAAAACAGTTCCTCTCAGTTGTTAGGTCGGCTTGCCCGAGCCCCCCTGCCTTGGAAGCACAATTCGTCTGTCCTCGACGAACTTCCTGGTATCTTCAGATGAAGCACAATTCGCCGCTCTCGACGTACTCCAACCACTATGCGAATCTCTCAACGATTCGTCTCGGCTTCACCTTTTTCTTTGAGATGTCAGCCACTCAGTCCCTTCTCAGACCGCTTGTATGGTCGTTTATGGAAGATGGACGAAGATCCCGGAGTTCATCTTGGGCAAGCCCCCGCGAGGATTTTTTCTTGTCTTGTCGGCACAGCTGTGACACTAACTCTGGCCTCCGCGCCCTGACCTTTTGACCCCTCCGCCCCTCCAATTGGTCGGTGGGTACTTTGGACTGTCCATCTGGTGGGCGGGCGGCTACATTCTCTCGGCAAGGGGGGGGCGGTGTGTGAAAAGAGGAGAAGAAACAGCAAAAAATAGATTCCCCTTCGCCATGAGTTCTAACACCTAACGACCTTTTTGAAATAGGTTCTCGAAACATGGAAATTCTAATACTTCAAATAAATAGAAATAGAGTGAACACAAATAAAACATACCAAATATTTCGAATTAGAGCAGTTATTTTAAAGGCTAAATAGATCAGTTATATCTAAAAATGAAAATATATAAATAAATAAAACATACCAAATATTTCAAGAGCAGTTATTTTAAACGGCGAATTAGATCAGTTATATCTAAAAATGAAAATATAGAAATAAATAAAACCTACCAAATATTTCAAATTAGAGCAGTTATATTTATATTATATTTCAATAATAATTTAGAGCAGTTTAGAGCAGTTATTATATAAATATTTATATTATATGTGTTATTAAGCGAACTATTATTAGATATTTTAAACGGCGAATTAGATCAGTTATATCTAAAAATGAAAATAAATAAATAAATAAAACCTATTATTAAGCGAACTATTATTAATAAAATATTGAGAAGATTTAGATATTAAACGTATTTATAACCTTTTAATACTTGATAGAGGGCGCTGCTCGTGAGCTAAGTAGAATAATTTGAATATATAGTTTTAATAATTGATTTATATATTTTTTAAAATAGCCTATCGTCATCCTCGTTATTTTTTACCTATGTATTGAAATTTTGGTTTGAATTAGTGAATTACTGCGAATTTGTATACCGGACATACAAACCAACCAACCAACCAACAGACAAACATACAAACATTCATTTTTATATATATAGAAGAAGATAGATAATACTTGATAGAGGGCGCTGCTCGTGAGCTAAGTAGAATAATTTGAATATATAGTTTTAATAATTGATTTATATATATTTTTAAATAGCCTATCGTCATCCTCGTTATTTTTTACCTATGTATTGAAATTTTGGTTTGAATTAGTGAATTACTGCGAATTTGTATACCGGACATACAAACCAACCAACCAACCAACAGACAAACATACAAACATTCATTTTTATATATATAGATATTTCACCATGTTGCTGTTATTTGGCTGGTTCGTTGAACATAATTCCCTTCTCATTGTAGCACATATAAATTTTCCGAATGAGTTTTCATCATCAAACAAAGGTAAATATGCAAATAATAAATCTCACACAATCACAATGTAATTCTACGGTCCCCTATAAGAGCTTATGTCCATAATTTGCTTAAATACCATTTCTGAGATTCTACCTATCAGTGTAGCATATAAAAGCAGAATGATCCAATACAGTATTAGTGCTCTAAAGAAGCAGTTTGGTAGATTAAATTGACTAAACCGCTGGGAGGGTTCACCACTAATGACCCAAGCCCTTCCAATATTTTTTTTCATCGCAGTAAGGACAGTAGAAGTTTGATTTATATATGTGAAAGAAACATTCGCGTCTAAATATTTTCATTTGCTAAATTACAATGTAATTAACATAATTTATTCCCTTTCGCTATTGACAGCCCAAGGTCTTTTCGTTGGTAATTTCTCTAAAAATTGTCTCTTCTCATGTCAATATTTAAATCCCAAACGCGTGTGAAGTAATGACCTTGGTGACAAATAATATTCCGACAGATGGCACAAGCAATCAGAAACTTTCAGTTGCACGATCAGGACATACTTCTTTCTTAATAAAATATTGTTTTTGTTGTTGTTGTTGTTGTTGTCGTGTCCAAAGAAGAGTCTCAGATGTCTCCATGCATCTCCATCACAGCAGCAGCAATGTCCACTATCTTGGGTGTGTGAGGCTGCTGCTCTGGGTCCATGTCAATTTTCTGCAAGGCTGCGGCCATTGCTGGGCATGAGAATATGTGAGTAGGTGTTAGTTCCACACCAGGACTTAATAAAATATTGTTAGGTGAATTTAAATGAGGATTAAGATAAAATAATCTCGCTTAAATGGCTTCATTCTATTATATCCTCGATGGCATGTAAGATCTAGGAGAGGCAAGCAGGTGACACAAGATGATAGTTCTGGAAATATCTTTATTTGCCGGGCTGCTAACCAGAATGAATGATTTTTGAGCCCTGATGATGAATATGAGCCCCGAAGATGATAGTTCTTATCTTTATTTACGGGGCTGCTAACCAAAATAAATGATTTTTGAGCCAACAGATGGAAGCCGTGCAGTGATGGAAGGCTGGTACAAACGCTAGCCTTCACACTGTCACCATCTGACCATAGATGACATTCTGGGACATCTAGGTGGGAAACGTGGCATGATACATACATCACGATGACTGTATAAACTGTTGTTGATATATTAATGTCTCCCCCAGAATGATCACGACTACATCACAAAATATCTATAGATGATAGTTCTTTATTTGGTCTCGCTTATATACATGTATGATGATGATAAATAACTACATAACAAGTCAATGACAACAATACTCTGTTGTCAATACACAATACATTCCTTGTACAAAAATTGTTGGAATATATTCATATATTTGTAAAAAAATATGATAAATATTGTAGCAAAGTATTTATTGTATTTTATGTACAGATTATTAATTTTTGATATATTTATATTATTTATAATTTGATACTCTCTGGAAACTTCCCTCATTGCTTAACTTATATCTTATAAATGCTGATTTGTACTTGTGCCTTAAATAAATTGCTGTGTCATCCTGAAGTTTGCCTTGACTGATTTTCTACGTTACAATATTATTGCGATTTCAACGCCACTCTGTGTTGTGATGACGATCTAAGTTCTATAGAGGGAGTCACTCACCTCTATTCTTGGTCGGGCGGGGTTGAAGGTTCAAAATTGAGGTGTCCGTTGCTTATGCCACTTTTAAAATTTACTACGAAAACACGGAGGGAAAATTATATTTATTATCAATTAAGAAAAATAGAAAAGGATTATTTAATTAATTATATATTTAAATTTATTTATACAGTATAAGAATCGGGGATCAGGGCAAATTCTTGCGTTCGAAAGTTGTTTACAGGTTCTTCTGTTTTAGTTTTTCTCATTCCAGCCGCTGCATCCCCGTAGCCCCCTCCGTCGGCCTCCCATTGGCTGTTTCGAACTCCTTCTTTTCCAACAATATAATAAATAAATAAATGAAAATTGACATAAAGAAATATGCAATTGTATATGCAAAAGGTTTCCAGAAACCTGAGTTATAAATATTCCTCTCCTATGTACACACAGATTATGCGATGCATATATATTATTCAGTGATAAATAAATTAAATGCTACATGCTTCTCCCTTATAAAGAGTTGTTACTGGAAATATCAAGAATAATAAATATCTATATCGGGTTTGTGCGGAAAGTTTGGCCAACATACTCAATTCAACCGGATTTTTTTGGTTAATTCATTACAATGATATAAGCAGGGTCCAGAGAGAAATTCCATCAATAGTCAAGATAGCAACAGAACAATCTACTCAAAATGATCAGGTTAAAATAGAAATTTCTAAATTATGTCCTCACTATAAGTACTTATACAGTTCATTTCTGACTGAAAGCTATTTACTTAGCGACCTTCCATCTCCAGTAAAACTCTATATTTCACAACAGAGAATACTCCATTCGCTTTTTACAGGAAAACCATATCAAAATATTCAATGAAGGGGTTACAGTATGCCATCCTTGAAAATAAAAAATAGAAATTAAAATATCTTATTAAATCTCTTAGTGCCAGTATATTAGCAAAGAAAGAGAGAACTTCTCAAAAATAAATGACAGCCAACTCACCTCAGTGCAAAATATTTTATCCAGCACCATGTCAAGTCGAATGGCTGCTCTGTCCATATAATACTTTTACAAAGCAGTAAGTAGGAAAAATAACTTAGATTCATCGTTTTCTCTTCCACTGCATGATGGTGATTGATCATCGTGAGGATATCGCTGCAAGCCGGCAATGAGAAAGGAGAATCTGTTAAAGACTGGCGTCTTAATAAATGCTTTGTGTGTGAATATGTAAAAATATATATATATACTAGACGAATGGCCCGGGCAACGCCCGGGTTTTACCCGAGTGCGAATATATTTTAAAAACGTTGTCTTGGGTGGTCGCTATAGACAGGGTGGTCTGTATAGACAGGTGTATGTATCACACAGCCGATAACAGGGTTGTCTATAGTGGCCGCTATAGACAGGGTGGTCTGTATAGACAGGTGTATGTATCACACAGCCGATAACAGGGTTGTCTAGAGTGGCCGCTATAGACAGGGTGGTCTGTATAGACAGGTGTATGTATCACACAGCCGATAACAGGGTTGTCTAGAGTGGCCGCTATAGACAGGGTGGTCTGTATAGACAGGTGTATGTATCACACTGCTGATAACAGGGTTGCCTAAGGTGACCGCTATAGACAGGGTGGTCTGTATAGACAGGTGAATGTAACACACTAATGATAACAGGGTTGCCTAAGGTGACCGCTATAGATAGGGTGGTCTGTATAGACAGGTGGATGTATCACACAGCTGATAACAGGGTTGTCTAGAGTGGCCGCTATAGACAGGTGTATGTATCACACAGCTGATAACAGGGTTTTCTAGAATGGCCGCTATATACAGGGTGGTCTGTATAGACAGGTGGATGTAACACACTGCTGATTACAGGGTTGCCTAAAGTGTCCGCTATAGACAGGGTGGTCTGTATAGACAGGTGGATGTAACACACTGCTGATAACAGGGTTGTCTAGAATGGCCGCTATAGACAGGTGTATGTATCACACAGCTGATAACAGGGTTGTCTAGAGGGGGGCAGGGAGGACACGTGTTCGCCGGCGGCAGCCAATGGGCGCGCATTCTATCCGTGAGCTTCAGAATAAGGCAATTATATAAGTAGATAAAGAGTTGTGATCTCAGAGCTTGAAAAATCCTTCCTAGGTCAAAAGTTCAATGATGTCTTCATCCTGGTCCTTCTGTCCAGATAGGCTGTGGTAAGGTTTCATTCTTAAGAAGCGCACGAGGTCCTTGGTTCTCCATCGTATTCCCTGTTCTCAAAACGATTTTCCTTCATTGATCACATCTCGAAATTTCTTGGTAACTTGGTAGGGGCGAAGTACTGTCTAATAGGTTTTCCCAAACCCTACACAGTGTACTTGTTTTCAGATTCATATTAAGTCTCAGAGGTGTTATGTTGTCTCGCTGTTTTGGAGTCAGTTTATTTTATTGATTTCTTGAGATTTCAGAGTGTGAAATCACATGATCTGCCTCGTTTTGTTTTGTTTTTTTCCCTAACTTTGAATAAATTTTTACCCATCCAGAAACCATAAATTCTGAATGAGGAAAAGGATGGCAAGAAAATTTCAAAAAGCTTCTCTACCTAAAGTACGTCATAAATCCAGTTGATTAATGTTTTGCAGTATTATAAGCGAAAGTAACTTTTTGTAATATTTCATCCCAATACTCTTGCCCAAGATCTATAAACATTGACAACATGTCAGCTATGGTTCTGTTAATTCATTGATTTGAAGATGATGCACTATGGTATTGTGCGCATCCTCTTAATAATATCGCAACAGCTGACCAATTCTTGAATGATATTCAATTGAAATTTGCACTGGGCCCCTCATAATTTCTCTAGATGCTATGTGAACTAGTATAACTTTTTCATTTAGAAATCGTATGTCCATTGTACAAACCTACCATGTCAAAAGTCTCAGGTGTATTCTTGGAAAGGAACTAGCAAACCAAACAGCTGAGCCTGCTGCACATTCTAACCTACACCCCTGTCTCTTGCAATCCTTTCATAAAACGCTTCCCGAAATCAAAGAATTCAGCTCACATAGAATCTATGGACAGACATATACATTAAGGATTACTCAACCCGTTCTCCGAACATGTTTAGCCACGCCAGAAAAAAATGATCTCCATGCTACCAATAATCTAATAGCAGTGCACTTCAACAACTATCCTAATTGGACATGGTTATATACAACGCATACTACACGAAAATTTAGAAAAAGGATCTGATATACCCCACTCCAAGAATGAAGTCCTAAGAGTGGATAGCATCTATCAATCTACTCAGCTTTCCAATATCATAGATTTAAGACAGTCACTCTCCTAGGAAATCTAAATCTCAACCTTGCATCGCTGGAAATTGTTCCTAGAAAATTGGACATTGGCAGTCATTATAAATAAGACCAAAAATATGTGTGACAGCCAAAGTAGTTAGAGACATATTTTGAACTCCCCAAGAACCTAAATTAATTATATATACAGAGTATAGCCTCTGTAAAGGACACCTAGTTGCAGAGATAACTGTCCTTTATGAGGAGGTGCCCTCTTACCTGAGCGTTGCTAAATTGTAAAAATGACAATTTTAAAATTTGTCCTTTGTAGAGAAGTGTTCTCTAGCGTGAGTTTCCTCTCATAGAGGTTCTATAGTATATATATATTGCCCAATGATTGATATTTGTGAAAAAAAAAATAAATAAAAAGATCAGGTTTTGGCATTAAAAACAATAACAACAACAAAAGACATATCCTGACCGCTCAAGAGCATCAAGAAATCGGGTTGGCTAAATATCACCGTACAAGTTAAATAATTTTTTGGTTTATTTTTGTTCCACTAGAGGGCGCTCTGTCATCTAAAATGCTCATGTAAGCGGTCAGGATATGTCTCTTTTTTTTTGTTATATATATATGTGATGTGCTGCTGTCGTGGTGTGAGATGGTGATTGTGCAGTCGTGGTGGTGATTGTGCAGTCGTGGCTGGTGATTGTGGTAAGGCACACAGAGACGAATCAAAGGAGAATCCAAGGCATCGGGGAGAGAACCTAGCGACCTTGCGGCCAACGGCCACCTACTAAGGACTATCTGTTCTGCTGCTAACGAACTTTCTAACGACTGTCTGCTATGTTGCAACACTCAACCGTCTACTCTGGCCTTGACTCTGATAGGCTGCTGGCCAAGCCCATTGTTAGCTCAGGCGTAACGGCGCGCCTCGGTGTCTAGCGTTTGATCTTAGGTTTTGGTTTCTATAGTCTGACCTTGGCTGCTACGTTCTCTAGATGCCTTTATATTTATTGAACACACCAAATCGAAACATACAAAATTAATGGTTTAACAGAGGATTGGGTACAATGATTGAAAGTCAACATAGAGTAGGGGGTGTAAGAAGGGGTGGGGAGTATATACACAGGTGTTTTCATCCTTAAATTACCACATATATATATTGAATATCATAGTGTGTGAATATTTTTGCCTAATTTCACTGGGCTTAATATTAATGTGTAAAAAAAAAAAAAAAAATTAGCAAACACAAAATCTCGTTAATCAGTTGCTTCATAATAAATCATATTAATTTCGAAATTCACGATTATTGTCCCCGTTGCTTTTTATTTTTACTCATATAAATCTAATTTCTGTATGGCAGAAGTTAAAATATTTTCCTTTTTAGTGCATTGTGAGATGATTTTAATTAAATATTGTATAATAAATGAAAAATATATATAAAAAGGTACTTAATAAAATACTTTCAATAAGAAAATTTCAATTTATATGTAAGACCTATTTACTTTATTATTATTTTTTGATTAAACATATTTTTAATACCTAATATTTCTGTCTGTCATATTGAAAAAAAAAACAAAACATTTTTTTTTGTGCTTTGTTTACAGATGCGAAACTTTTTTTTTATTATCATCATCGTAACATCTGATTTATTAAATAAATAAATGTTGTTGTTTGAAAAACTGTGCCAGTACTTTTCCATACGCTTGGAGCAAAACTCGTTAGGATTTTAGTAAAATTTGAAAATTATATATTATTAAATAGATAAATTGTGTCAAAAATAAAGTGTAATTCGCATAAAAACAGTTTTATATAACTAGACTTTATTTTCAGCATATTTTTGTACATTGTATTATCGCGAGGCAGCTTTGACAAGATAAAACAAGCACGTGATCAGTACAAAGGTTAGGTAATCGACGAGCGCTCAGTTTCATTTCTCCTCTGGTGCTGTTGACGTTTTGTTGCATCTCTCTAAAGGAAAACGATGGCAAACGATGATTCTAAAAAGGGGGCTTTCGCAGCAGAATTAGCGATTGACAAAATAATAGCATCAGCTGTACGTCAGGTAAGTTTATTAATAAATATTTTATAGGTATTTCTAAAAAAAAAAAAAAAATTCTTTCAAAATTGAATTGACGTTTTATCAAAATTAAAAATCAAGATACTTTTTAAAAACTGTAAATATGGAGATTATTTTAATTTAATAAAATTTTTAAATATGTATTTACTCTTCACAAATTACTTTATGTATAATACATATGGGTGTGTACAATTTTTAAAATTTACACTGGTTATGCCTTTCATATATTGTCCTAACACCATATACAATTTTAGTTTCCCAACCACTGTTTTATATAGAGATAACCCCAGTGTAAATGAAATGACATCTAAATAGTAAACAAAAACACCTACTTTTATATACCTTTTACAGTATTTTAAACAAAAATGACAGCACACACACACAGCTATTTCATTGATTTATTTCTATCACACAGCTAATAAATCAAGTTTTTTATTGAAGTAGATAATTCATTATATATTACTATATATACATACATAAATATACAACAAAAAGCTTTATTAAGATCTTTTGGTCTTAAATTACTATATGAATAAAAAAGGACTTCAATAGTCAAAAAATATATTTTTAAATATTTTTCTTTGCAATTTCTTTTTCATCTTTCAAGAGGTAGCAATAAAAATAAACTAGGTGATATAACCATTAATTTTTAGTTCATTTTCTAAAAAAAAAAAAAAAAATTATTTTACATTGAAAAAAAATTATATATAAATTCATATTTGTTCCTTGCAGCATTTATATTTGTATTTCATAGTCAAAAGATAATTTTTCACAGAAATTTATTTTGTAGTGATTATTAATTAAAACCACCATATTCAGTGTATGACATATTTTTGTTTCATTCTAGTATTTCCTATTTTTTCTTTTGTTTTTTAATATTGTCTATTTTTAAAAATAATTTTGTTTCTATCTCAAGTAGGACTTTATACAAAAGTTCTACTAGTTATGGTCAAATATCATTAATTAAAACTCACTGATATAGAAAAATTGCCATTAAATTTTAATGAATAGATGGCATTTTAATATTTAATCAGGAACTAATTTGTGAAAATTAATTTTGATATGACCTCTCTTTATTTTTATAAATAAAATGTATGAAGGGGAATCATCATCCTATCTGGTTTTGGTACCTAACTGGTACAGTCTTTCATTAGAGATCATAGCCTAAAAACATAGCTATACTCAATCTCACAATGGGGTGATCCCTCATCAGAGATTCTGTTTAAGTTGAAATAATGGCCCTGACATGGAGACCGGGTTTAGGTCTTTTTTAAGTTATGGTCTCACATAAAAAGACTGTTGTCCTTCAAGTAGAGTTTAACTTTTAGTGGCTATATAGACAAAATTTATCCAATTTGTTCTGTTAGTGATCACCCCTTGCAGCTCATCTAGTGACCTACTAGTAGCTTTCTTGACCCCTTCTAGCCAGCTCATTATAGATGTTCCTTCAATTTTTCCTAACAATCAACATCTTTTTCCAAACTATTTGTTCTCATTATGTGTTAGAAGTAGGTCAATCTAGAGACTCTGCTGTATATTTATTTTAAATATGGATAAAAGAAAATAAGACCTAATCCAAATAATTTATTAGTGTGTGACGTTTCGGCAACAACATTGTCACCATCATCAGACAAAAGAATAAATAAGTAAGATAAATATGTAAATAACATATCTCTAGGTCAAATTGTAAATACATATCAGATGCTAAATCTTCTTTTTTTCCCCCCTCATTTATTCTTTTGTCTGATGATGGTGACAATGTTGTTGCCGAAATGTCACACACTATTAAATTTTTTGGATTAGGTCTTATTTTCTTTTATTATAATCTATAATCCAAATTGTGCTTTATCATTTAAATATGGATATATATAAAAAGGTAACATTTAATAATACGTTGAAATAGTAGCCTCACAAATACATCAACCAAGGTAACGTCTTGAAAACATCAGGCGGCAAGCTCTGTCGTCCTTCAAATCGCAGTGTTATCATCTATCTCTAACACCAACCAATGATAAGTAAGATAAATATGTAAATAACATATCTCTAGGTCAAATTGTAAATACATTTCAGATGCTAAATCTTCTTTTTTCCCCTTTTCCATTATTAACTTAAGACATTTGACATGCAGTGATAGCATCAAAATGGCACATACAATATAATTTATTGATTTAGGCTTGTTTCTTACCCAAATTGTACCTCATCATCCCCCACTGACTGTAAAGAGATAATTAGTAATTACATTGATATGATGATAAAGCACAATTTGGATTATAGATACAAGAAAATAAGACTACTAATTCACAAGGTAATAAGACCAAATCCAAATAAATAGTGTGTGACGTTTCATTAACAGCGTTGTTACCGAAACGTCACACATTATTTATTTGGATTTGGTCTTATTACCTTGTGTTTATAATCTATAATCCAAATTTTGCCTTATCAAGACTACTAATTGTTTACATTGGTGGTAATGTTACTGAACCAATGATACCTCAATGGTCCATGGGATATTAAAAAAGCACATAACATACAGATGGAATTTGACTGTTACGATGTGGCACATTTAGCTATGGTTCATATGCAATAATTATGGTCATCTTCCCGCTAAATGGCTCTATAACACATTTTTTAGAGATGAACCTGTATTTAAATAACACAAAATTCCTTTCCCCCCTATTTAATACATTGTAAATAACATTGCTGATTATTGTTATTATTACTGTTATTCCTGTATATTCCCCTCTTCTACTCAGAGAATCTGTATAAGACCAAAAGATCTTAATAAAGCTTTTTGTTGTTGTATTTAACAACATTAAAAAAAAAAAAGTTGTTGAAATTTGATTTAAGAAATTGTTACTGGTGATCAGATTAACAAGGTTGTAGTTGATCACTTCATATTCTCAGGATCTAGGATTGATAAGATGGGAATTTGCTTAGAGGAAGTAAAGAGAAGAAGAACACTAGGAAAGAGCTTGCAGTGATTAAACTGGATAAGATTATGAAAGATTAAGGCTTTTCATTCAAGGTTTTTTTTTTTATCCCATTGTATAATTATACAAGGTCATGGAGATTAAATTCATAGATAGAATTCACAATCTTGGTAAGATTGGAATACAAGTCTTGTTTTCCATCAATATTTAGGCCATAAGTCTCCATGATGGGTAAAAAAGCTGCTGTTGTTGATTGGCTATCCGCTATCCACATGGAGGTGACAGTCAGACTTTGTCCCCCATTCAATCAAGATAAAGAAGTGAATTGTAAATTTGAAGTATGGACATGAATAAAACTACTCAGAATGCCATGTACAGATAAAAGGTCAAATATTTCAATTTTAAATGGAATTATTCCTGGTAGATCCCTAGAATCTCAAATATGTAAACAAAGATTAACCTACTCAAGACACATAATGAGAGCAATGATAAGGTACAATTTGGATTATAGATTATAAACACAAGGTAATAAGACCAAATTTCACTACCTATGTAAATAACACAAGATGATTATTACCATACCCAATTGGGAGAATCTGTATGGGGCATGTCCCTAATGAAGGCTTTTGTATATGTGTGTGTGTGGGTGTGTGGTATTAAAACCAAATCCAAATAAATAAATAGTGTGTGACGTTTCAGTAACAACGCTGTTAGTTTATTGACATCTAGTCAACAGTAGGGAGAAGGTTTACAGCCATTTTTAAAATAAGGAGAAATATATACAACAGACGTAGCCGTCTCCGGAGGGACGTCTGGATTTCATCAGGAGCTTAAAGCCGCCTTGACAGCGTTGTTACCGAAACATCACATACTATTTATTTATTTAGGATTTGGTCTTATTACCTTATGTTTATAATGAGAGCAAGTGGATTAGGAAATAGGTTGATGTAAAAAAATTGAAAGAAGAGAAAAAAACCTGCAATGAGCTGGCTAGAAGAGGTCTAGAAAGCTACCGGAAACTCCCTAAATGAACTGAGAGTGATGGTTAACATCAGATAAAATAGGAGAATATTTGTTCATGTAGTCGGTCAAACTTGACTTGAACACTAATACCAATATATTAGTATGGTACAGTAGAACCTCCATGAGACAACACCTCTCTACAAAGGACACCTTTCATCACCAAAATTACCGTTTTCATTATTTAGCAACTCTCCGACAAGAGGACACCTCTCTTCCTAAAGGAAATACAGTAAAACCCCTTTATAGTGAACCCCAATGGGACAGAGCTTTTGGTTCACTATAGCCACGGTTCACTATAGCCACGGTTTGGCCATTTTTTTAAACTTTTCTAAATTTTTAGACCATATAATTAAAAAACAGTCATACAACAGGAAAAGGCAGCCATTTAATAATGGTCACTTTGTTTTAATTCCCCTAAATTGACCTATTTCTTTACAGTAATGCTGAATATCAAAAGAAGTCATTTGTTAATAGGTTCTTCTTATCATTAGCATACATGTTTATATATAAACCTATGCATTATTAAAAATTAAGCCAAATCCCCTAGGCAAAACATTATTAATTATATATTTAAAAGGTATAAGAGTATTTTAGAACATCTTTCTCAAATAATATAATACTACGTACTTTGTTTCTGTAACTAGATGTCCTTTACAAAGAAGTTCTACTGTAAATTTCCAAAGAATGCTCCAGATTTCATAAATGTATCATATACAGAGGGATTCATTTTCAAGCATATTTTCAGCCACTAAAACCTTCTATTCATATTGAAACCATATTTTCTGTAAGCCTATTGTTTAAAACACCCCATTGTAGAATTCTCTATAGAACACCACCATATGCTAGAACAACATCCCAATCTACAGTTGTAGAGAAGACGCAATAAAATGTGTTTCCTTAATCATCTTGTTGAACTCTAAAAAACCATATTTCCCCCTGTTCTCTCTTGTACAATTTGATTTAATCGCACTGACCTTATTTTTCAACAGAATCAAACTTTTGATTTAGAGTGATGGTAAATTCAAGATATTTAATACCAGAAAATAAGACCTAATACAAATAATTTAATAGCGTGTGACGTTTCAACAACAGAATTATCACCATCATCAGACAAAAGATTAAATTTATTCCATTTTATTCTTTTTCGTTAAAATAATCCCTTGAATCAATATTAAAATAAAAACATAAAGCCTTCAGGGAAATGTTTTTTTTTTTTAATTTAAGAATCTTTTCCCTGGAGGCTTTATGTTTTTATTTTAATTTTATTCTTTTGTTTGATGATGGTGACAATGCTGTTGCCGAAACGTCACACACTATTAAATTATTTGGATTAGGTCTTATTTTCTTGTATTAAAACCTATAATCCAAATTGTGCTTTATCATTCAAGATATTTAAATAATAATAAGCAACATCAGTTCCATCTATATTAGATATCATATTTTAGAGTAGGAAATGATAAGTAATCCAAAGTCTTAAAGAACAAAAGCTTTATTCTATCTCCGAAAAAAATAATTAAAAAAATTTAATCATAAAAAAAAAAAAAAAGCGTTGTTACGAAATTTGCCTATTCTTTTTTTATTGGTCAAAATTTACATACTCCTTTTATTTACATCTCATGATGTGCTCCGCCTTTGCCGGTCCCAAGCCTGGATGAAAAAGGAGGAGGGGGGGCAGTAAAAAGCTCACTAAAAAACCTGGGCTCAGCTGGCCTGGCTGATAGTACCCTGTAAGGGCTCCTAATCCAGGGTTTACAGAATGAGCAGCGTTTGTACTCCTTGTTAGGAGCGGCTGCACATGGCATCTGTTCCTCATATCAGAGGCAGCCATTTTTTTCAAAGCTAAGTCGGCCTGCCACTGAGTAGTGCTCCCAGTCTTAATGACAAAGGCAGACACTACTTCACCCAGTCATGATGGTTGTCAAACAAGCTTGATACCCTAATATGATTGAGTGGAGATAAGAAAGAAGAAGAAGACATCTGACAATATTCATAAATATATTTGATCCGGTATTAAATATCCTTCCTTAGGAATCTTGAAAATTTTTATTTCATAAATTTGTTCCTAAAGTATGTTAACATCAATAATAATAAAATGATATATATTCATTAAGAATAGATATCCTTTACCAAATATTCTAATTACCCCCCAGATTCCAAAACAATTTCAGCTAACCTCACAATTGAGTGCAAATAACCAAACCTGGCATAATCTCAAGTTCAAAAAGAGGAAGTGTGGTATACTTACAATAAAAGGCAGTTTTTAAATATCCACCATGCGATAGTAACATGTTTTTTTTTTTTAATATCAATTAATAATTGGTTATAAACACATCTGTTACAAGACCAAATAAATCTATAATGTGACATTTCTGTAACAATGTTCTAACTCTTAAGCAATATGTGTATACATTATAATAAGGTACAATTTGAATTATAGATAAGAAACACAAGATAATACTCACATTCTGACTGCTCTATTACTGCTCTGGTAACAACTGTTACCAACATGTCACACACAATTTATTACCTATTGTTAATTATAAAGTACTTATTTATTGGCTTAGGTTGCTTTATAATTCTCATCTAGGATCCAAATTATACATTAACATTCATCACTCCCCTCTCTACGCGTTTCGTGTTAATTATATATGTGAGACATTGGATGAGATGTATTGAAGAAATCTAATTAGAGAAAGCATTGAAAGATATACAGTAGAACCTACTTGAGAGGACACTCACACTAGAGGACACCATTCTACAAAAGATAGTTTTCATCTCCAAAATTGCCTTTTTTAAAAATGATAATGCACAATTTGGATTTGGTCTTATTACCTTGTGTTTATAATCTATAATCCAAATTGTGCATTATCATTTTTATAGACTTCAATGGACCTAAAAAGTTATTCTTCCTATGAGCTAAAGAAAATGAATTCCACACTCAGTACTTTTGTCTGAAGATGGTAACAACGCTGTTACCGAAATGTCAGACACTATTTATTTGGATTTGGTCTTATTACCTTTTGCTCTTTTTTTTTACTTATTAGCAACATCTCTTGTAAGAGGACACCTCTCTCTTAAGGACACTTTGGCTCTACAACTAGGTGTTATCCTTTACAGAAAGTTGGTTTTACCGCATCTCTAAAATTGTCCCAGTAACTTGTTCCAGACATAGTGCCACATCAGTGCTGTCTAACATCAATTGTTGACAATTCAAACTTCACCTCTTTGGCAACTGACTTCCTTATAAAGAGAGACCAACACTTTAATGTGAAAAGAAACTGCAGATGTGGCATTTTTTTCCCTTTCAATGGGGGAAATACCAGACCATCAGGATTACCTATTTGTTGGCAACAGGGTTGTAATGATATCAATTGTCTCTCTCCATCCTTCCTTCTCCAGCATAAGCATTAGTACTAGGGGATCTTCCCATCTCACAGTTGATTATCCCATCAGCCAGTGACAGCTGCTGTTATCTGGTCAAATGTGATGTAACAATACATATAAGCAATATATCAATAAGCATTACAGGGCCAGGTCTCTTTTAACCTTTTTTTTTTTTAATTTCTCAAGCAAATAGAAGAAAATAAGACCTAATCCAAATAATTTATTAGTGTGTGACGTTTCGGCAACAGCATTGTCACCATCATCAGACAAATGATGATGGTGACAATGCTGCTGCTGAAACGTCACACACTAATAAATTATCTGGATTAGGTCTTTTCTTTTATTATAATCTATAATCCAAATTGTGCTTTATCATTATTTCTCAAGCTTAGGCCAATATACCCTTCAACAGGAGACCTCAATATACCACTTCCTAGGTTTCTTCTACTAGAGGACACTTCTCTACAAAGAACAGTTTTCATTGTCAAATTTACCATTTTTACTATCTAGCAACTCTTCAATAAGAGGACACCTCTCCCTAAGTAACTTATACAGTAACTAGGTGTTGTTCTTTACAGAGAAAGGTTCTACTCAGTGTAAGTCTAAAAGTTTTTTAATAAAGGTGTTGATTGATCTATTTACCTTGTCTTCTTCTTTCTTTTCTCCACTCAATCATATTAGGGTATCAAGCTTGTAAAGCTTGACAACCATCATGACTGGATGAAGTATAATGCATCTGCCTTTGTCATTAAGACTGAGAGCACTACTCAGTGGCAGGCCGAGATTTACCTTGTAATTGAGAGAAATATAAATGTAGTTAGTAATGACCCGCTATTGAATTGAAAAGTTCCTGCATAGAGCCAGTTGACAAAAAGAGTGAAATTTCACCAGGATCCACCCCTCCAACCAAAGATACCCTTTGATCCTTGTGAATGGAGTGTGGGCTATCTTCTAAGGTAACTCCCCTCCATTGTTATACCTTAGGACAATAGAAAACCCTATCTTATCCAGGGTCAAAAGAAAAAAAGTCTAGCTAATGTTTTTTTTTCCATTGAGAATTCCTTTCTGAGTGTTTCTTTTTTGTCTGCCAACTTATCTTTAGCCGGTTAGATGTACAGTGTGCATAGATAGATGGGTAAATGTAGTTACAAGGTCAGTTACTAACTTGATGGAAATTGTGTAATTTCCTTTTTTTTTTTCCTGTGAAGAGAATTCATTTTTAAATTTGTTCATCAACTCTTATTTCCATCAACTTTATTTCCGCCGCATACATCACAAGGGCAACAGAAAAAACTTGTCTGATTAAACATCTACACCTCAATATTATAAACTTTCTAATTAGAAAAATGAGTAAAAATTCTATATTTACCTTATTTATATATATGTAATCTGGTCATCAACGGACAATGACTTTCCAGAATGATTACAAGGTTTTCCCACTATGTACTAAGTGCAATTCTCAACCTGCAACCTCAAAACACATTATTGACTGTATTGACTCATCCATTGATGAGCTCTACTCTTCCCTGGCAGACACCATCAAAAGTCTCAAGCTTTACAAGCTTAATATCTTAATATGATTGAGTGAGATAAGAAAGAAGAAGATATATATGTACTATATACAGTTGAACCTTTCTGAAAAGGACACTTAGTTTTTGAGCCAAAGTGTCCTTTAAGGAGAGGTGTTCTCTTACCAGAGAGTTGCTAAATAGTAAAAAATGCTAATTTTGACAATGAAAACTGTCTTTTCCAGAGAGGTGTCCTCTAGTGTGAGTGCCCTCTCATGTGGGTTCTACTGTACTAAAATATTAGCCTATTGTCCATGAAATCATCGACAAACCACATTATTGACTGTATTGCCTCATTCATTGATGAGCTCCACTCAGCAGACACCATCAAAAATCTCAAGCTCTATAGGCTCAATACCCTAATATGATTGTTGAGTGGAGATAAGGAAGAAGAGACATGCAATAGACAAAATTCCTTTCTAATTATTCTATATTCTCTATCAAAAAAGATTTGATAGTTGCCAAGTGTTTTGTTCAATAAAGTGAAACTTGGCACTTGAAATAAATAAATGTGTTTCAATGAATTTACTTACATTATAAACTATAGTATTAGCACAATTATTTTATTCTTTAATTTATTTAAATTTCATTTCCTCCTTTCGGACTTGATCATACAAATCTATGGAACTAATTTTCTTAATTCTGTTTACCTATATATATACATAATGTATATATAATTCTATTTTCATTAAATAACTTTTACTCTTTTTTTTTTCAAATCATTTTCCTCTGCAGACTCCCCATAGCAAATCAATGTATAAGATATAAAGGCTTTTGTATGTATGTATCAGCATGTAATTACAGCAATAAATCTACAGTTATCAAACTTATCAGTGTAGTGGTTTGATTATGGCAATAGAAGCCTTGACTTTCTTGTCAGATTATTCAATAAGAGATGATAAGACACAATTTAGATTATAGATTAGGATGTTATTACCTAGACGAATGACCCGGCTTCTCCCGAGAATTCACCCGAGTGCAATTTCCTTCATACTGAAAGTACATCAATAATAAATAGTAGAAGTGTCATAGAATAGCAATACAGAAGAAACACATAAACCACAGGCAAAAGTGTATGTGATGGCAAAAATTGTATTATATTAGTGTTTAGGTATTTGATTTAATTATTTTTTGCAATCCATTTAGTTGTTTCAAAATCAATATAGTTTAAATAGATGGCAGCTTTTCCACCCAAACCCCGAGGTACCCGCCCCTAGCGCATTAACCCTTGAAATTGCCCGAGTTGAGTGAGTGACTGCGATGGATATTGACCGCGATACCCATCTTCTCAGTAAGAATAAGAAAATATAGGTTTATAAAAAAAATTAATCCAAAATACTGGCATGTAAATATTTTTCTGGAAAAAAATGAAGTAATAACACCAAATATCCAAATATATAAATAGTGTGTAACGTTTCGGTAATACAGTCTACTCTCGTTATAACGCCACCATCCGGATTTTGCAAAAAAGCGGCGTAAGGCGAGGGTGGCGTTGTATCGAACACGTTTAAAATGTGAAATTTGAAGATACAATAAATTATTTATAACAATTACTAAAAACAACTTATACCCTAAGTCAATATATAGAATGCCGGCATTAATTAATTAATATGACAAATAGGAATAATTAATTTATAATTTATTCATAAAAAAGTAATTACATTTTCTTGAAGAAGTCTGTGATCACAACTTGTGTTTTCGCTCCCTCACTTATGGCATAGACACGGCGTAAGAAATCCGCAGATAGATTGACGTCGTCAGATGTTGCTCTCTTGGAGTGCTCAAGAAACAACAAAACTGTCTCAGCAGCTGTTCTGGCTTCCCTTAACGATGGTAGGCGCTGGGTCACTGTTGCATCATCATCCTCGCCAAGTTCTTCTTTCGCTGTAACAGTGGACACCAGAAAATTGTCATCTGTTAGCTTCATTTCCGCCTCCTGGGAATCATCAACCAGTTGAAACTCCCTTTCAGTCATCAAATTCTCTGGTGTAATAGCGAAGATGTCGCGAATGCGATCGAGCAGATTTCCATATTTAAGAGGCTCAACTGCAGCAGTAGCTGATGGAATCAAGGCTCACAGAATCCCAAGCCATTTTACAATAGCGCACAGCGTAATCCAGACGTAATTCTGTGGGTAGATGGGCATCCGCCAATTCCACCATTTTCTGGAGTTGAAGCTTGCGATATTGAGCCTTGGAACTTTTGATGATGCCACTATCCAGTGGTTGCAGATTGGCAGTCATATTTGGTGGAAGGAAGTGTATCTTTATGTTGCTGAGACCATCATTAGGGACGCAATGAGACGTAGCGTTATCTAACAACAGTAGGATACGACGTCCTTCAGAGACAAGCTGCTTGTTGAACTGCAGTAGCCATTCTTGAAAGATACTAGAGGTCATCCATGCTTTGCTGTTAGATGTGTAAGTGCAGTAGAAGTGTGGACTAAAGTTTCTGAAGCATCGAGGCTTTGCCAATTTTCCAATAATCAGCAATCGCCGCTTGTCTGTTCCAGTAGAGTTGCAGCACAGTAGAACAGTGATTCGTTGCTTCATCCTTTTGACACCACGGCAGCTTTCATCTTTGTGAGCAAGTGTTCGGTCAGGAATGAGCTGAAAAATAATCCTGTTTCGTCTGCATTGTATATGTTAGCTGGATCATATCCGGAGTTCGCCAGAATACTGTTCAAATTTGTAAGATGTTTATCAATGATAGCTGGAGAAATCGATGCGCCTTCCCCACAGAGCCGTCGTTGCGAAATATGGAATCTCCCTTTAAATCGCTGCAGCCACCCACTGCTGTACGCAAAATTTTCTGGTACGTCCAAATGCTTGCCAAGTTTTTTTTGCCTTTTCTCTTAAGAGATCATCAGTAATAATAATATTATTGGCACGCTTTTGGGTAAACCAGTTGAAGAGAGCGTCTTCCAAGTCACTAAATTTTCCGACTCTTTGTCTCTTTGAAGAACCAACAGTATAATTTTCCCACTTCTCAGCCTGAGTGAGAATATCACGGACAGTTGTTCGTGGAAGTGAGAAACGCTTTCCAATCTCATTCTTCGACATCGTAGGGTTATTTCTTGCCAACTGGCATATCTCCTTCTTCTTTTCAATGGTGATGGACTCACGTTTACGCTTTTATGAGCTCATGATACAACAATAAAGTTATTGTGTTGACGTTAGCAAAGGATGAAGCGACTGTGTATGTCCCAGGAACAAGCAGGAAAAGGGTCTGCTGGCTGTTCACACAATCTGTTATCTGTTGTGTCAACAGCAAACAAAGTCCGGCGCCATTGGCGTAAAAAATGCAGACAGGAAAGGGGGAGCGGGGGGGGGGTGAGGGACGTCGTGAGCGGTGCTATAACGAGTGGTTTTTGCTACTTGGGATACGAAAAATCAGCGGCGGAAGGCGAACAGCGAGGGAGTGGCGTTATATCGAGAAAAATACATTGATGTCGAATGGGACAAAACGAAAAAGCGGCGTAAGGCGAGGGTGGCGTTATATCGAGTGGCGTTATAACGAGAGTAGACTGTACCGTTGTAACCATCAACAGACAAAAGTACTGAATGGTAATGAACAAAAGTACAAAATAGGATTCAATACTTATGTCTTATGATGGTAACAACATTGTTAGCAGTGAAATATCACACACTATTTATTTATTTGGATTTGGTCTTATTACGTTGTACTAATAAAAGAAAACGTTTCCTTTTGATTTACATAGAATTTGACTTTTTTGCATATCAGGTAAAAGAAAAAAAAATCCCTTTTTCTTCCATTTTTCTATTTGAAGATAAAAAGAAGGGGAGGTAATGTAACTTATGTGTATGTTGAAACAGGATGTTTGGATTCCATTGGGAATTGGATCCAGACATGACATAGGCATCTGTGTGTTGGAAGTTTCACTTTACATTTAGCCATGTCAGCTTCTATTTAATCCAATAATTCTGTGACTTCCTCTCATTGAATCTCTCCTATCTCTCTGTGTGTCCTTATGGTGCTTCCATCAAAAAGGCCTGAGTGTAAATGCCAATAAGAGAATTAGTCTTTTTTGTGTATTTTTTTTATTTGATTGAAGTTGCAGTTATGCATGAGACAAAATCTATTGACTCATCTATTGATGAGCTCTACTCTTCCCCGGCAGACACCATCAAAAGTCTCAAGCTTTTACAGGCTTGATACCCTGATATGATATAGTGGAGATAAGAAAGAAGAAGAAGATGAGACAAAAATAAAAAGAACAGTTTTCAATATGTTTATTTTTTAATGGTGTAAACTGGTTTAAAATGAAAGGATTTAAAAGCACGAATGTTTCTTTTATACATAATACAAGCTTCTACTGCTCTTACTTCGATGAAAAAATATATTGGGAGGGCTTGGCTTTTTTTTTTCATCGAAATTAAGGGCAGTAGAAGCTTGTATTATGTATAAAAGAAACATTCGTGCTTTTAAATCCTTTCATTTTATATGTATAGATGGCGCGTTATTGCTTTGTGTTAAACTGGTTTAAGTCTCAGACCTGTGATACAATTAAATAAATACCTTAATATGATTGAGTGGAGATTAGAAAGAAGAAGACCTTGTGTTTATAATCTATAATCTAAATTGTGCTTTATCAAAGTTATGAGATAGACTGTTGTTGTTGTTGCACTTATTCCCTAGATGAGATCATCATGGAGAGGGAAAGGAGGGTGCTGTAGATCTGGAAGTACCACTCGATGTGACCTTGGTCACCGCTTCTAATGTGGAGTAGACACTCTTTGTAGCCGCTCTTCTGGAGAACAAACACTACCAATTTGTATCTTCCTGCCGACTGTATAGCACAGCCTAGAGTGGACCTACCAGGAGTTAAACTCCCGACATACTGTATTACCTGTTTCACTCTCCTGCCACACTGTAGGATAGGTTTTTGGGGAGAGTGATTGGATATAGACTAAAATTAAAATGGAATCAAATAGGTTAATATTGAAAACATTAATTTACCTTCTTAAAATTCTCAATATTAAAAGTAATATATAAAAGACAATACCTTGCTGATGAGCTAAAGTGTCCTCTTACCCCAGAAAATTGCTAATTAGTAAAAATTTGTAATTTTGTCAATGTAAACTGTCCTTTGTAGAGAGATGTCCAAGAGTGTTCATTAATGTGTTCTGTAATTTTAAAATGCGAATGTGAAATCTTAAATTTTATCTCTCAGATTAGCTACAGGACAACTTGATGTCTAATCGTCTATGTCTAACCAAGTACATATCATGGTAGAGGCCATGTTAATCATGATGGATAGTTGTTAGCAACTGCATTTTACTCTAAGTATATCCATGTACACATGTAGAAAGAAGTTGGATTTACAAGGTGGCAGAACTCTACAAGCTAATAAGACCAAAACTAAATACAGTAGAACCTCCCTGTAAAGGACGCCTAATTTCAGAGCTAAAGTGTTCTTCAAAGAGAGGTGTCTTCATACCAGAGAGTTTCTAAATAATAAAAATGGTAATTTTGCAAATCGAAATTGTCCTTTTTAGAGAGGTGTCCTCTAGCATGAGTGTCCTCTCATGGAGATTCTACTGTATATTAATAAATAAGTTTGGATTTGTGGTCTTATTACCTTTTAGTTCTAATCTATAATAATCAAACTGTGCCTTATCATGGCAGAATTCTGTTGTTTGCTTGTATTCACTGGCTGGACTTGTTGATGATTCAAGAAGGGGTAGAGGTGTCATTAAAGCAATTTTTTTTTAGGAAAGTGTGAAATGTATGTTTGAAGTTTATAACACAAATCTGCCATCCTCCAAAAGAGTGACTCATTTTAGATGAAGCAAGCAAAGAATCAAGGCACTATAGGAAAAGGAAATGTGAGTCACCTAGAAAGAATGTGAGTTTGGCCATTGTTTCCCCTGGTGTTATCAGTAGAGTTTTATCTGGGCAGTTATTGTTGCTCCTGCTCCACTTGTGGTCATAAGTAGTCTGCCACTGACCTCTTGGCATTGTTGACTTACCTACTGTGCTTGGTCAGTACATATCTTAGTACACCTCTCAACTAATTTCATCGACAGGAAAGTTTTATCTGGTCAGTTATTGTTGCATGCTCTCCATTTGTGGTGTCCCTTCATTTACTGACCTCTTGGCATTTCTTGGTCAGTACATATTGGCAGCCACCTCTCAACTAAGTTCATCGACTTTAATACCATTTTTTTGAATCAGGAAAGTTTTATCTGGTCAGTTGTTGTTGATCGAGGTGTCCCTTCATCACTGACCTCTTGGCATGTTAGCCATTGCTTGGTCTACATATTGGCAGTTACCTCTCAACTAAGTTCATCGATTTTAATAACATTTTTTTTATCAGGAAAGTTTTATCTGGACTGTTATTGTTCCCTGTTTCCACTTAAGGTGTCCCTTTATCACTGACCTCTTAGCATCTCTGGGTCAGTACATATTGGCAGTTATCTCTCAACTAAATTCATTAACTTTAATAGCATTTTTTTTTAAATCAAAAAGTTTATCTGGTCAATTATTGTTGCATGCTCTCCATTTGTGGTGTCCCTTCATCACTGACTTCTTAGCATCTTAGCTACTGTTTGGTCAGTACATATTGGCAGTTACCTCTCAACTAGATTCATTAACTTTAATAGCATTTTTTTTTAAATCAGGAAAGTTTTATCTGGTCAATTATTGTTGCATGCTCTCCATTTGTGGTGTCCCCTCATCACTGACCTCTTAGCTACTGTTTGGTCACTACATATCTTTCAACATCTCTACCAAGTTCATCGATGTCAATTTTTTTTCCTACCAATTAAAGACCTGTTAATGTAACAATAATTAAGTAACTAAACTCTATCCAAAATAAATCAAACAAACAATAGAATCTATTGGGAGAGACTGTCCTCAACATATGACTGTCTGGTCAAGGTTTAATTAGATGTTACACATTCATTTGACATCTGGTGTACTAAAATAATTCTCAAAATCAAATGGATAGATAGGGTGACAGAAACAAGAAATTATGAAAAAGGCATCTCCCTATCGTGCGACCAAAATTTGTTGATGGTTTGTGTCATCAGCAACTTTCAGTTGCTAGATAAGGAGATGCCTTTTTCATAATTTATGCACCGTATCCCAGTACAATATCACATTTTTACTATTTTTTTATAAACAATAAAGTTTGAGAGAATATTCAATGGATTGTACAACCTTCTAAATGAAGTAATTAAAAGGAGAGAAATGGAAGTTTGTAGGACATGTACTCTGAGAATTATTGGGAGGTCATCTATCCACCATACTGGAGGAGGGATGATACACCGCAAAAAGAATGAAAAGAGAGGTAGAGAGACCAAGGAAGGATTGATGTTCAATAATTTATGTCCTAGAGAATTGCTGAGAATACAGTAAAATGACTTTCCATTATGGCCAACCTCCATATCAGAGTTGGCTGTACTACCTGATGATGAAGTTAAAGACATTACACACTTTCCATTACTTTTTATGTTATAACTAGACAATTGACCCGGGCAACGCCCGGGTTTACACGATTAAATGTATTTTACATATGGAAGATGGACGTAGTTCCCAGAGGTCACCCGCGAGGCTTTTTTGGCACCTGGCACAGCTGTGTCACCAACGCCAGGACCGTGCGCGGTGGGAACTCGAAATGGCCAACCGGCCGGTAGCCGGGCGATTCCATTATTTCGGAGGGGGGGGGGGGGGGGGCCCCGCGGCAGGGAGGTCATGTGCTCGCTGGCAGCCAATGGGCGCCCCCCGCCGTCAAAACTCATGTGTTCTAGAGGGCGCTGCTCGTGAGCTAAGTTGAATAATTTGAATATATAGTTTTAATAATTGATTTATATATTTTTAAAAATAGCCTATCGTCTTCCCCGTATTCTTTTACCTATGTATGGAAATTTTGGTACCAATTGGTTCAGTAGTTTTTGAGTTTATCGCGAAACAGACAGACAGACAGACAGAAATTGACTTTTATATATATAGAGATTTGCTGAGGAAAGGCTTGCCCGAAAGCTACTTTATACAATTAATAAAAATAGATTTGGCGTATTATACCTTTTAACACACTGTACACAGCAACTAAGACCATGGTGGTTGTTGATACAGAAAACCTGGTAGTTCAAATATTGCTGGAATTTTTACCACTAATCACAGCCAGACCTCTTTCCAATATTTTCTTTCATTTAGTGATCTTAAAAAGTTACATTTTTCTTTCAAAATATAAGTAGTGAAAACAAAAATTTGTTAATTTCTAACCTTAGGGAATTGATTCTCTCAATCATACACACACATGTCTAAACCTAATTCTTCAACACTAATCTCCTATTTTTTAACAGGCTTATTTGCTTTTAGACCATAATAAAGGCCTTAGGGTTTTTAAAATTTCAATGTTCATCACTATATATTATATAAATATTATTATTATATCAATGATAAGGCACAATTTGGATTATAGATTATAAACACAAGGTAATAAGACCAAATCCAAATAAATAGTGTGTGACGTTTCTGTAACAGCGTTGTTACCATCTTCAGACAAAAGTACTGAATGAGAAATTTAACCACAGCATGTTTTTAAATACACTTACTACGTACTTACACTTGATAACAGGAATTATTTTAAAAACATGCTGTGGTTAAATTTCTCATTCAGTGCTTTTGTCTGAAGATGGTAACAACGCTGTTACCGAAACGTCACACACTATTTATTTATTTGTATTTGGTCTTATTACCTTGTGATTATGATATCAAATTAATTATAAGTCTATATATACATATTTCACATAAAAATTAAATTTAAATTTCGTTGAACATCTTTTTTTCTTCCACTCTTTTTCTGTGAGAATATGTATATAAGATCAAAGGTCTTAATAGAAGTTTTGATGGATTGATAAAGACCTAACATATGTTAGAGCTAACATTTAATTGAAGATTATCTCCTAGCAGCTATGTTGTTTAACATGTACTCATTCTATAGATTGTGACTTTATTATGGATGGATGGACTTGTGGAACTCCCTGTTATTAAACATGTCCTCTGTGGTGTAGGGAAGTGGAGACAGTGATAACCTCCTACTGGTGAACCATGCTTCCCCCATGGACACCAACATCATAGAGGTGGATAGCAACGTCACCCAACACCCCCCCTGTGGGGGCAATTCCCGCATGCAGGACCCTACCTCCTCCTACATAGGGCCTAGCTATGGGGAAGAGTCCTTGCTGAGGGCCAATCATCCTAAGACCTCGTAAGTCCTACATCCTTTCTTTCATCTATGTTATTCTTCATACAGTTGTACCCACTTTTCTCCCTAGCTAAAGTTTTATCTTACTTGTTGTTGTTGTTACTTATTCCTCAAGTCCATTTAAACTATCTCCATTAGGTTTCATTGTCTCACATTTCTATTATAGTCCTGGGGGTTTCCCAGAGAATTATTTATCTTATTTACCTCCAGGTATTACTTTATTTACTTAACTATTACTATTATACTTTAAGAAGCCTATACCTGCTTCTATTACCTATCTCTGCCCATCCTCCTGTTTCCTCTAATTTATTCTACCTCTAACTTTATCTCAGTCATCATATCTACACAGCTTCACTTACTTGTTGTCATCTTCTCTCTTAAACTACCATAACCAAATTACAATTTAATAAGACTAAATCAACATTGTTACCGAAGCGTTACACATTATTCATTTAATTGGATTTGGTCTTATTACCTTGTAGTTCTAATCTATAATCCAAATTGTACCCTTTCATACCATAACCAAAGATATCTTAAGACTGTCAGATCTATAAGTATAATCACTTAATACGATATTAGAGCACTATGGTGGAATAAACTGGCAGGAGGGTTCACCACTGATGAGCCAGGCCCTCCCAATATTTTTATCCATAGCAATATAGGGACTTAGAAGTTATTTTATTTTGAAAAATAAAAATTTACGCTAATATAGCCAACCATTTCACCTGTTATCTCTGATTAAGCTTCTAATTTTTTCCATCCTTTCCTTTTTGCATATCCCATCTTTATT
>CP092864.1:18305490-18341708 GCA_030710605.1 Cordylochernes scorpioides
AAAAGTACACAACATACAGATGGAATTTGACTGTTACGATGTGGCACATTTAGTTATGGTGCATATGCAATAATTATGGTCATCTTCCCGCTAAATGGCTCTATAACACATTTTTTAGAGATGAACCTGTATTTAAATAACACAAAAGGTACTGCTTGTTTCTCGTTTGCTTGTAAGAAGTTTATTCCAAGCCCTTCCTTTCCCCCCTATTTAATACATTGTAAATAACATTGCTGATTATTGTTATTATTACTGTTATTCCTGTATACACCCTCTTCTACTCGGAGAATCTGTTGAAATTTGATTTAAGAAATTGTTACTGGTGGTCAGATTAACAAGGTTGTAGTTGATCACTTCATATTCTCAGGATCTAGGATTGATAAGATGGGAATTTGCTTAGAGGAAGTAAAGAGAAGAAGAACACTAGGAAAGAGCTTGCAGTGATTAAACTGGATAAGATTATGAAAGATTAAGGCTTTTCATTCAAGATTTTTTTTTTTATCCCATTGTATAATTATACAAGGTCATGGAGATTAAATTCATAGATCAAATTCACAATCTTGGTAGGATTGGAATACAGGTCTTCCATCAATATTTAGGCTATAAGTCTCCATGATAGGTACAAAGAGCTACCGTCGTTGGTTGACTATCCAGGGGGCACCACATGATAGTCAGACTGTCTCCCTTCAATCAAGATAGAGAAGATAATTGTAAATTTGAAATGTGGACATGGAGAAAGCTACACAGAGTGCCATGTACAGATAAAAGGTCAAATATTTCAATCTTAAATGAAATTATTCCTGGTAGATCCCTAGAATCTCAAATATGTAAACAAAGATTAACCTACTCAAGACACATAATGAGAGCAATGATAAGGCACAATTTGGATTATAGATTATAAACACAAGGTAATAAGACCAAATTTCACTACCTATCTAAATAACACAAGATGATTATTACCTTACCCAATTGAAAGAATCTGTATGGGGCAAGTTCCTAATAAAGGCTTTTGTGTTTGTGTGGTAATAAAACCAAATCCAAATAAATAAATAGTGTGTGACGTTTCAGTAACAACGCTGTTAGTTTATTGACATCTAGTCAACAGTAGGGAGAAGGTTTACAGCCATTTTTAAAATAAGGAGAAATATATACAACAGACGGAGCCCTCTCCGGAGGGACGTCTGGATTTCATCAGGAGCTTAAAGCCGCCTTGACAGCGTTGTTACCGAAACATCACACACTATTTATTTATTTGGATTTGGTCTTATTACCTTGTGTTTATAATGAAAGCAAGTGGATTAGGAAATATGTTGATATAACAAATTGAAAAAAGAAGAAAAAAAAAACCCTGCAAAGAGCTGGCTAGAAGAGGTCTAGAAAGCTACCGGAAACTCCCTAAATGAACTGAGAGTGATGGTTAACATCAGATAAAATAGGAGAATATTTGTTCATGTAGTCGGTCAAACTCGACTTGAACACTAATAACAATGTATTATTATGGTAGGGTAGAACCTCCATGAGACAACATCTCTCTACAAAGGACACCTTTCATCACCAAAATTACCGTTTTCATTATTTGGCAACTCTCCGACAAGAGGACACCTCTCTTCCTAAAGGAAATACAGTAAAACCCCTTTATAGTGAACCCCAATGGGACAGAGCTTTTGGTTCACTATAGCCACGGTTTGGCCATTTTTTTAAACTTTTCTAAATTTTTAGACCATATAATTAAAAAACAGTCATACAACAGGAAAAGGCAGCCATTTAATAATGGTCACTTTGTTTTAATTCCCCTAAATTGACCTATTTCTTTACAGTAATGCTGAATATCAAAAGAAGTCATTTGTTAATAGGTTCTTCTTATCATTAGCATACATGTTTATATATAAACCTATGCATTATTAAAAATTAAGCCAAATCCCCTAGGCAAAACATTATTAATTATATATTTAAAAGGTATAAGAGTATTTTAGAACATCTTTCTCAAATAATATAATACTACGTACTTTGTTTCTGTAACTAGATGTCCTTTACAAAGAAGTTCTACTGTAAATTTCCAAAGAACGCTCTAGATTTCATAAATGTATCATATACAGAGGGATTCATTTTCAAGCATATTTTCAGCCACTAAAACCTTCTATTCATATTGAAACCATATTTTCTGTAAGCCTATTGTTTAAAACACCATTGTAGAATTCTCTATAGAACACCACCATATGCTAGAACAACATCCCGATCTACAGTTGTATAGAAGACGCAATACATGTTTACTTAATCATCTTGTTTAACTCTTAAAAAACATATTTCCCCCTGTTCTCTCTTGTACAATTTGATTTAATCGCACTGACCTTATTTTTCAACAGAATCTATCTTTTGATTTAGAGTGATGGTAAATTCAAGATGTTTAATACCAGAAAATAAGACCTAATCCAAATAATTTAATTGTGTGTGACGTTTCAGCAACAGCATTGTCACCATCATCAGACAAAAGATTAAATTTATTCCATTTTATTCTTTTTCGTAAAAATAATCCCTTGAATCAATATTAAAATAAAAACATAAAGCCTTCAGTGAAATGTTTCTTTTAAATTTAAGAATCTTTTCCCTGGAGGCCTTATGTTTTTATTTTAATTTTATTCTTTTGTTTGATGATGGTGACAATGCTGTTGCCGAAACGTCACACACTATTAAATTATTTGGATTAGGTCTTATTTTCTTGTATTAAAACCTATAATCCAAATTGTGCTTTATCATTCAAGATATTTAAATAATAAGCAACATTATTTTTAGTTCCATCTATATTAGAGATAATATCATAGAGTAGGAAATGATAAGTAACCCAAAGTCTTGGAGAACAAAAGCTTTATTTTATCTCCGAAAAAATAATTAAAAAAATTTAATCATAAAAAAAAAAAAAAAAAAAAAAAAAATGCGTTGTTATGAAATTTGCCTATTCTTTTTTAATTGGTCAAAATTTACATACTCCTTTTATTTACATCTCATGATGTGCTCCGCCTTTGCCGGTCCCAAGCCTGGATGAAAAAGGAGGAGGGGGGGGGGGGGCAGTAAAAAGCTCACTAAAAAACCTGGGCTCAGCTGGCCTGGCTGATAGTACCCTGTAAGGGCTCCTAATCCAGGGATACAGGATGAGCAGCATTTGTACTCCTTGTTAGGAGCGGCTGCATATGGCGTCTGTTCCTCATGTCAAAGGCGGCCATTTTTTTCAGAGCTAAGTCGGCCTGCCACTGAGTAGTGCTCCCAGTCTTTTTTAATGACAAAGGCAGACATATTCTACTTCACCCAATTCATGATGGTTGTCAAACAAGCTTGATACCCTAATATGATTGAGTGGAGATAAGAAAGAAGAAGAAGACATCTGACAATATTCATAAATATATTTGATCCAGTATTAAATATCCTTCTTTAGGAATCTTGAAAATTTTTATTTCATAAATTTGTTCCTAAAGTATGTTAACATCAATAATAATAAAATGATATATATTCATTAAGAATAGATATCCTTTACCAAATATTCTAATTCCCCCCCCAGATTCTAAAACAATTTCAGCTAACCTCACAATTGAGTGCAAATAACCAAACCTGGCATCTCTCAAGTTCAAAAAGAGGAAGTGTGGTATACTTACAATAAAAGGCAGTTTTTAACTACCCACCATGGGATAGTAACAACATGTTTTTTTTTTAATATCAATTAATAATTGGTTATAAACACATCAGTTACAAGACCAAATAAATCTATAATGTGACATTTCTGTAACAATGTTCTAACTCTTAAGCAATATGTGTATACATTATAATAAGGTACAATTTGAATTATAGATAAGAAATACAAAGTAATACTCACATTCTGACTGCTCTATTGCTGCTCTGGTAACAGCTCTGATACCAACATGTCACTCACAATTTATTACCTAGTGTTGATTATAAAGTACTTATTTGGTGGCATAGGTTATCTTATAATTCTCATCTAGGATCCAAATTATACATTATCATTCATCACTCCCCTCTCTACGCGTTTCATGTTAATTATATATGTGAGACATTGGATGAGATGTATTGAAGAAATCTAATTTGAGAAACCATTGAAAGATATACAAGTAGAACCTACTTGAGATGACACTCACACTAGAGGACACCATTCTACAAAAGATAGTTTTCGTCTCCAAAATTGCCTTTTTTTAAAATGATAATGCACAATTTGGATTTGGTCTTATTACCTTGTGTTTATAATCTATAATCCAAATTGTGCATTATCATTTTTATAGACTTCAATGGACCTAAGAAGTTATTCTTCCTATGAGCTAAAGAAAATGAATTCCACATTCAGTACTTTTGTCTGAAGATGGTAACAACGCTGTTACCAAAACGTCACACACTATTTATTTATTTGGATTTGGTCTTATTACCTTGTGCCCCCTTTTTTTTTTACTTAATAGCAACATCTCTTGTAAGAAGGCCCTCTCCCTAAAGGACACTTGGGCTCTACAATTATGTGTTATCCTTTACAGAAAGTTGGTTTTACATCATCACTAAAATTGTCCCAGTAACTTGTTCCAGACAGTGTCACACCAGTGCTGTCTAGCATCAATTGTTGACAATTCAGATGTCACCTCTTTGGCAACTGACTTCCTTGTAAAGGGAGACCAACACTTTAATGTGAAATGAAACTTTGCAGATGTGGCTTTTTTTTCCCTCTCAATGGGGAAAATACCCGACCATCAGGATTACCTATTTGTTGGCAACAGGGTTGCAATGATGTCAATTATCTCTCCATCCTTCCTTCTCCAGCATAAGTCTTAGTCCTAGGGGATCTTCCCACCTCACAGCTGATCATCCCATCAGCCAGTGACAGCTGCTGTTATCTGGTCAAATGATGTAACAATACATATAAGCAATATATCAAAAAGCAATGCAGGGCCAGGTCTCTTAACCATTTTTTTTTTTATTATTTCTCAAGCAAATAGAAGAAAATAAGACCTAATCCAAATAATTTATTAGTGTGTGACGTTTCGGCAACAGCATTGTCACCATCATCAGACAAATGATGATGGTGACAATGCTGTTGCCGAAATATCACACACTAATAAATTATTTGGATTAGGTCTTTTCTTTTATTATAATCTATAATCCAAATTGTGCTTTATCATTATTTCTCAAGCTTAGGCCAATATACCCTTCAACAGGAGACCTAGAAGTACCACTTCCTAGGTTCCTCCTACTAGAGGACACCTCTCTACAAAGAACAGTTTTCATTGTCAAAATTACCATTTTTACTATCTAGCAACTCTCCAATAAGAGGACATTTCTCCCTAAGTAACTTATACAGTAACTAGGTGTTGTTCTTTATAGAGAAAGGTTCTACTCTGTAAAGGTCTTTTAATAAAGGTATTGATTGATCTATTTACCTTGTCTTCTTCTTTCTTTTCTCCACTCAATCATATTAGGGTATCAAGCTTGTAAAGCTTGACAACCATCATGACTGGATGAAGTATAATGCATCTGCCTTTGTCATTAAGGCTGAGAGCACTACTCAGTGGCAGGCCGAGATTTACCTTGTAATTGAGAGAAATATAAATGTAGTTAGTAATGACCCGCTATTGAATTGAAAAGTTCCTGCATAGAGCCAGTGGACAAAAAGAGTGAAATTTCACCAGATCCTCCCCTCCAACCAAAGATACCCTTTGATCCTTGTGAATGGAGTGTGGGCTATCTTTTAAGGTAACTCCCCTCCATTGTTATGCCTCAGGACAATAGAAAACCCTATCTTATCCAGGGTCAAAAGAAAAAAGTCTAGCTAATGTTTTTTTTTCCATTGAGAATTCCTTTCTGAGGATTTCTTTTTTGTCTGCCAACTTATCTTTAGCCGGTTAGATATACAGTGTGCATAGATAGATAGGTAAATGTAGTTACAAGGTCAGTTACTAACTTGATGGAAATTGTGTAATTTCCTTTTTCATTTATTTTTTTCCTGTGAAGAGAATTCATTTTTAAATTTGTTCATCAACTCTTATTTCCATCAACTTTATTTCCGCCGCATACATCACAAGGGCAACAGAAAAAACTTGTCTGATTAAACATTCACACTGTAATATTATAAACTTTCTAATTAGAAAAATGAGTATAAATTCTATATTTACATATTATATATATATATATATATATATATATATATATATATATATAATCTGGTCTCATCTACGGACAATGACTTTCCAGAATGGTTGCAAGGTTTTTCCACTATATACTAAGTGCAATTCTCAACCTGCAACCCCAAAACACATTATTGACTGTATTGACTCATCCATTGATGAGCTCTACTCTTCCCCGGCAGACACCATCAAAAGTCTCTAGCTTAATATCTTAATATGATTGAGTGAGATAAGAAAGAAGAAGATATATATGTACTATATACAGTTGAACCTTTCTGTAAAGAACACTTAGTTTTTGAGCCCAAGTGTCCTTTAAGGAGAGGTGTTCTCTTACTGGAGAGGTGCTAAATAGTAAAAAATGGTAATTTTGACAATGAAAACTGTCTTTTCTAGAGAGGTGTCCTCTCATGGAGGTTCTACTGTATTAGAATATTAGCCTATTGCCCATGAAATCATCAACAAACCACATTATTGACTGTATTGCCTCATTCATTGATGAGCTCCACTCAGCAGACACCATCAAAAATCTCAAGCTCCACAGGCTCAATACCCTAATATGATTGTTGAGTGGAGATAAGAAAGAAGACACACAATAGACAAAATTTCCTTCTAAATTTTTATTGATAGTTGCCAAGTGTTTTGTTCACTAAAGTGAAACTTGGCACTTTAAATAAAGTGTTTCAATGAATTTACTTACATTATAAACTATAGTATTAGCATTTGTTTTATTATTTTATTTATTTAATCTTTTTTTCCTCATTTCATTTCCTCCTTATCACACTTGATCATTACAAATCTGTAATATGGGACTAATTATCTTAAATATGTTTGCCAATATATATAACTATACAGTAACTCATGTTATTCTTAATAAAGAGGAATTGATCAAAAATGAGAGGTTTTATTGTTTTAAGCCTTTTATTCAAAACATTTTTAATGTCAATTTTTGATAATTTATTCAAGTTCGACTGTATATACAATTTATTCTATTATCAATAAATAACTTTTTACTCTTTTTTTTTTTTTTTTTAATTAATTTTCCTCTTCAGACTCCCCATAGCAAATCAATGTATAAGATTATAAGTCTCAATAAAGGCTTTTGTATGTATGCATTAGCATGTAATTTACAGCAATAAATCTACAGTTATCAATCGTATCAGTGTAGTGGTTTGATTATGGCAATAGAAGCCTTGAATTTCTTGTCAGATTATTCAATAAGAGAGTGATAAGACACAATTTAGATTATAGATTAGAATGTTTTTACCTAGACGAATGACCCGGCTTTGCCCAAGTGCAATTTCCTTCATACTTTAAGTACATCAATAATAAATAGTAGAAGCGCCATAGAATAGCAATACAGAAGCAACACATAAACCACAGGCAAAAATTGTATTATATTAGTGTTTAGGTATTTGATTTAATTATTTTTTGCAATCCATTTAGTTGTTTCAAAATCAATATAGTTTAAATAGATGGCAGCTTTTCCCCCAAACCCCGACGTACCTGCCCCAGCGCATTAACCCTTGAAATTGCCTGAGTTGAGTGAGTGACTGCGATGGATATTGACTGCGATACCCATCTTCTCAGTAAGAATAAGAAAATATAGGTTTATAAAAAAAATTAATACAAAATACTGGCATAAAGCAATAACGCGCCATCTATACATATAAAATAAAAGGATTTAAAAGCGCGAATGTTTCTTTTATACATAAAACGAACTTCTGGCATGTAAATATTTTTCTGTAAAAAATAAGGTAATAACACAAAATATCAAAATATTTAATTTATTTTAAAACGCTAATTTTCTGTTTTGTAAAACTTTAATTTTAAAGTTTATTATTTTTAAAGTGAAATGTTTGTTAATGAAATAGATATTTTACCTAAACTCATTTTACTGCCACTTTCTTTTACAAGCCATTTGTTTATGTCTATTTTTTACATATCGTTTTTATTGAGTTTTTACTAATTTTGCATGTACATCATTGACTTTTAATGAATGAGAAAAAGAAATTGAAAATAAACATATGAAAAATTAAAGTAACACCCTAAAGGAATTTATGTACAACTGAAAATTGTTTTTTGTAACGTCTCAATATAAATAGTGTGTGACGTTTCGGTAACACCGTTGTTACCATCAACAGACAAAAGTACTGAATGGTAATGAACAAAAGTACAAAATAGGATTCAATACTTATGTCTTATGATGGTAACAACATTGTTAGCAGTGAAATATCACACACTATTTATTTATTTGGATTTAGTCTTATTATGTTGTACTAATAAAAGAAAACGTTTCCTTTTGATTTACATAGAATTTGACTTTTTTGCATATCAGGTAAAAAAATCCCTTTTTCTTCCATTTTTCTATTTGAAAATAAAAAGAAGGGGAGGTAATGTAACTTATGTGTATGTTGAAACAGGATGTTTGGATTCCATTGGGAATTGGATCCAGACATGACATAGGCATCTGTGTATTGGAAGTTTCACTTTACATTTAGCCATGTCAGCTTCTATTTAATCCAATAATTCTGTGACTTCCTCTCATTGAATCTCTCCTATCTCTCTGTGTGTCCTTATGGTGCTTCCATCAAAAAGGCCTGAGTGTAAATGCCAATAAGAGAATTAGTCTTTTTTTGTGTATTTTTTTATTTGATTGAAGTTGCAGTTATGCATGAGACAAAATCTATTGACTCATCTATTGATGAGCTCTACTCTTCCCCGGCAGACACCATCAAAAGTCTCAAGCTTTTACAGGCTTGATACCCTGATATGATATAGTGGAGATAAGAAAGAAGAAGAAGATGAGACAAAAATAAAAATAACAGTTTTCAATATGTTTATATTTTAATGGTGTAAACTGGTTTAAAATGAAAGGATTTAAAAGCACGAATGTTTCTTTTATACATAATACAAGCTTCTACTGCCCTTACTTCGATGAAAAAATATATTGGGAGGGCTTGGCTTTTTTTTTTTCATCGAAATTAAGGGCAGTAGAAGCTTGTATTATGTATAAAAGAAACATTCGTGCTTTTAAATCCTTTCATTTTATATGTATAGATGGCGCGTTATTGCTTTGTGTTAAACTGGTTTAAGTCTCAGACCTGTGATACAATTAAATAAATACCTTAATATGATTGAGTGGAGATTAGAAAGAAGAAGACCTTGTGTTTATAATCTATAATCTAAATTGTGCTTTATCAAAGTTATGAGATAGACTGTTGTTGCACTTATTCCCTAGATGAGATCATCATGGAGAGGGAAAGGAGGGTGCTGTAGGTCTGGAAGTACCACTCGATGTGACCTTGGTCACCGCTTCTAATGTGGAGTACAGACACTCTTTGTAGCCGCTCTTCTGAAGAACAAACACTACCAATTTGTAAACACAAGGTAATAAGACCAAATCCAAATAAATAAATAGTGTTGTTACCATCTTCAGACAAAAGTACTGAATGAGAAATTTTACCACAGCATGGTTTAAGTAGTTACTATTATAAACTATTTAACTATTTAAACCATGCTTTGGTAAAATTTCTCATTCAGTACTTTTTTGTCTGAAGATGGTAACAACGCTGTTACCGAAACGTCACACACTATTTATTTGGATTTGGTCTTATTACCATGTGTTTATAATCTTTAATCCAAATTGTGCCTTATCACTACCAATTTGTATCTTCCTGCCAACTGTATAGCACAGCCTAGAGTGGCCCTACCAGGAGTTAAACTCCCGACATACTGTATTACCTGTTTCACTCTCCTGCCACAATGAAACTGTAGGATAGGTTTTTGGGGAGAGTGATAGGATATAGACTAGAGTTAAAATGAAATCAAATAGGCTAATATTGAAAACATTAATTTACCTTCTTAAAATTCTCAATATTAAAAGTAATATTTAAAAGACAATACCTGGCTGATGAGCTAAAGTGTCCTCTTACCCCAGAAAATTGCTAATGAGTTAAAAATTTGTAATTTTGTCAATGTAAACTGTCCTTTGTAGAGAGATGTCCAAGAGTGTTCATTAATGTGTTATGTAATTTTAAAATGTGAATGTGAAATCTTAAATTTTATCTCTCTCAGATTAGCTAGAGGACAACTTGATGTCTACCCCACTATGTTTTATACTTATTCCAAGTACACATCATGGTAGAGGCCATGTTAATCATGATGGATAAATAGTGAGCAGCTGCATTCTGCTGGAAGTATATCCTATGTACACATGTAGAGAGAAGTTGGAAGGTGGCAGAACTCTTACAAGGTAATAAGACCAAAACTAAATACAGTAGAACCTCCCTGTAAAAGATGCCTAATTGCAGAGCCAAAGTGTCCTTTAAAGAGAGGTGTCTTCATACCAGAGAGTTTCTTAATAGTAAAAATGGTAATTTTGCAAATGGAAATTGTCCCTTTTAGAGAGGTATCCTCTAGCATGAGTGTCCTCTCATGGAGGTTCTACTGTATATTAATAAATAAGTTTGGATTTGTGGTCTTATTACCTTGTAGTTCTAATCTACTAGCTGAATGACCCGGGCAACGCCCGTGTTTTACCCGATTGAATGTTTTTATTCAAATACTATTTGTTACAATTATAAATTTGGCGCCTTTAATAAGTGCATATATTAGTTAATAACTATGTGCTTTATCTGTCTATGTACTGTTGGCTTCTGTAGGCGTCTCATACTGGGAAAAGGAAAGAGAGGATTCCATTTAGTTATTAACTAATATATGCATTTATTTAAAGAGCAACCCGCTCCAAACCAATAGTTACTAAAATGAAAGAGCGAGTGGGGGAGGCATGATGGGGGGGGGGGGGGGGGGCAAAGGTGGCGTGACCGTAGCCAACCAATAGGAGGGCGCCATTCCAAAAAAAAGCAAACAGTGACAGAGGCCAATGAGGAATGACGCTCGTAACTGTATATAGAATAATTCAAACTGTGCCTTATCATGGCAGAATTCTGTTGTTTGCTTTTATTCACTGGCTGGACTTGTTGATGATTCAGGAAGAGGTGTCATTAAAGCCATTTTTTTAAAAAAGAAAGTGTGCAATATACGTTTGAAGCTTGGGTCAAGTTTATAACACAAATCTACCATCCTCAAAAAGAGTGACTCATTTTAGATGAAGCAAGAAAAGAATCAAGGCACTATAGGAAAAGGAAATGTGAGTCACCTAGAAAGAATGTGAGTTTGGCCATTGTTTCCCCTGGTGTTATCAGGAGAGTTTTATCTGGGCAGTTATTGTTGCTCCTGCTCCACTTGTGGTCATAAGTAGTCTGCCACTGACCTCTTGGCATTGTTTACTTACCTATTGCTTGGTCAGTACATATCTCAGTACACCTCTCAACTAATTTCATCCACAGGAAAGTTTTATCTGGTCAGTTATTGTTGCTTGCTCTCCATTTGAGGTGTCCTTTCATCACTGATCTCTCGGCATTTCTTGGTCTGTACATATTGGCAGCCATCTCTCAACTAAGTTCATCGACTTTAATAGCATTTTTTTCTATCAGGAAATTTTATATGGTCAGTTATTGTTCCCTGCTCTCCACTTAAGGGGTCCCTTCATCACTGACCTCTTGGCATTTCTTCTTCAGTACATATTGGCAGTTACCTCTCAACTAAGTTCAACATCAAATTGCATTTTTTTTAATCAGGAAAGTTTTATCTGGTCAGTTATTGTTCTGTTTCCATTTGTGGTGTTCCTTCATCACTGACCTCTTGTCATCTCTTGGTCAGTACATATTGGCAGTTATCTCTCAACTAAGTTCATCGACATCAAATTGCATTTTTTATAAGGAAAGTTTTATATAAACTGTTATTGTTCATTGTTTTCACTTGTGGAGTCTTTTCATCACTGACCACTTGGCATGTTATCTACTGCTTGATCAGTACATATTGGCAGTTACAGCTTAACAAGTTCATCGACATCAAATTGAATTTTTTTTTTTTATCAGGAAAGTTTTTTATTGACCGTTATTGTTCCCTGTTTCCACTTAAGGTGTCCCTTTATCACAGACCTCTTGGCATCTTTTGGTCAGTACATATTGGCAGTCATCTCTCAACTAAGTTCATCAACATCAAATTGCATTTTTATTGTTGCCTGTTTCCACTTGTGGGGTCCCTTCATCACTGACCTCTTGGCATTTCTTGGTCAGTACATATTGGCAGTTACCTCTCAACTAAGTTCATCAACATCAAATTGTATTTTTTTTATCAGGAAAGTTTTATCTGGTCAGTTATTGTTGCCTGCTCTCCATTTGTGGTTTCCCTTCATCACTGACCTCTTAGCTACTGTTTGGTCAGTACATATCTTTCAACATCTCTACCAAGTTCATCAACATAAATTCTTTTTCCTACCAATTAAAGACCTGTTAATGTAACAATAATAAAGTAACTAAACTCTATCCAAAATAAATCAATCAAACAATAGAATCTATTGGGAGAGACTGTCCTAAAAATATGGCTCTGTCAGGTCAAGTTGTTGATCATTGCAGGTTTATTAGCTGCTACACATTCATTTGATATCTGATGTACTAAAAAAATTCTCAATATCAAATGGATAGATAGGGTGACATAAACAATAAAGTTTGAGAGAAAATTCGATGCATTGTACAACCTTCTAAATGAACACAAGGTAATAAGACCAAATCCAAATAAATAAATAGTGTGTGATGTTTCGGTAACAAAGCTGTTATCTGAAATGTCACACACTATTTATTTATTTGGATTTGGTCTTATTACCTTGTGTTTATAATCTATAATCCAAATTGTGCCTTATCCTCCTTCTAAATGAAGTAATCAAAAAGAGAGAAATGGAAGTTTTTTAGGACATCTGAGAATTATTGGGAGGTCATCTATCCACCATACTGGAGGAGGGATGATTCACCGTGAAGAGAGAGGTAGAGAGACCAAGGAAGGATTGATGTTCAATAATTTAGAGCCATGTTCTAGAAGATATATCGAGAATTGCTGAGAACAGTGTGAAATGGACACAAGGTAATAAGACCAAATCCAAATAAATAAATAGTGTGTTGACACACTTATTTATTTGTATTTGGTCTTATTACCTTGTGTTTATAATTTATAATCCAAATTGTGCCTTATCAAATTCAAATAAATAAATAGATTTGAGAAAATAAATTTGGATTTGGTCTTATTACCTTGTGTTTATAATCTATAGCCCAAATTGTGCTTTATCAAGAGTGAAATGACTTTCCATGATGGCCAACCTCCATATTAGAGTTGGCTGTACTACCTGATGATGAAGTTTAAGACATTATATACTGTACACAGCAACTAAGGTCATGGTGGTTGGTACAGAAAGCCTGGTAGATCAAACTTTGCTGGAATTTTTACCACTAATCACAGCCAGACCTCTTCCCAATATTTTCTTTCATTTAGTGATCTTAAAAAGTTAGGTTTCTTTCAAAATATAGTTAGTGAAAAATAAAATGTTAGTTTCTTAGGGAATTGATTCTCTCAATCACACACACGTCTAAACCCAATTCTTCAACACTAATCTTCTATTTTTAACAGGCTTCCATGCTATTAGACCATAATAAAGGCCTTAGGGTTTTTAAAATTTCAATGTTCATCACTATATATTATATAAATATTATTATATCAAATTAATTATAAGTTTATATATACATATTTCACATGAAAACTAAATTTAATTTTGTTCACCATCTTTTTTTCTTCCACTCCTTTACCGTGAGAATATGTATATAAGATCATAGGTCTTAATAGAAGTTTTGATGGATTGATAAAGACTTATGTTAGAGCTAACATTTAATAGAATATAATCTCCTAGCAGCTATGTTGTTTAACATGTACTCATTCTATAGATTGTGACTTTATTATGGATGGATGGACTTGTGGAACTCCCTGTTATTAAACATGTCCTCTGTGGTGTAGGGAAGTGGAGACAGTGATAACCTCCTACTGGTGAACCATGCTTCCCCCATGGACACCAACATCATAGAGGTGGATAGCAACGTCACCCAACACCCCCCCTGTGGGGGCAATTCCCGCATGCAGGACCCTACCTCCTCCTACATAGGGCCTAGCTATGGGGAAGAGTCCTTGCTGAGGGCCAATCATCCTAAGACCTCGTAAGTCCTACATCCTTTCTCCTTAGCTTCATCTATGTCATTCTTCAATACAGTGGTACCCACTTTTCTCCCTAGCTAAAGTTTTATTTTGTTGCCATTGTTGCTTATTCCTCAAGTCCCTTTAAACGATCTCCATTAGGTTTCATTGTCTCAGCTTTTCTATTATAGTCCTGGGGGTTTCCCAGAGAATTATTTATCTTATTTATTACTTAACTATTACTATTATACTTTAAGAAGCCTATACCTTGTGGTATAGGCCTCTGGTTTTCACAAGTGTAGACATGTGGTGCGCTTACAGTAAAAGCAGTCGTTAACTACCCACCATGATTATCATGGCCTGTACCACGTGTACTAGGGATAAATAAAAAAAAAAGCCTATACCTGCTTCTATTACTTATCCCATCCTCCTGTTTCCTCTACCTTTATATCAGTCTACACAGTTTCACTTACTTTGTTGGCATCCTCTCTCTTAAACTACCAAATTACAAGGTAATAAGACCAAATCAGAATTGTTACAGAAATGTCAGACACTATTAATTTATTTGGATTTAGTCTTAATACCTTGTGGTTCTAATCTATAATCCAAATTGTACCCTTTCATACCATAACCAAAGATCCTGAAGATATAGGTTGCCTGGCCGGCATTCATATTTCTGTGAAAAATAGACACTTCGGCCAGTTAGAGTTTTTTATTTTCTCAACGTTTCGACAAAAATATTTTGTCTTCATTAGGAGAAACAAAGCGTTAGAACAATTTTTAACGCCTTGCCAAATGCTTTATTTTTATATGTTTCTTCTGAGGAAGACAAAAGATTTTTGTCGAAACGTTGAGAAAATAAAACACTCTAACTGGCCGAAGTGTTTATTTTTCACAGAAATAACCAAAGATATCTTAAGACTGTCAGATCTACAAGCATAATCACTTAATACGATATTAGAGCACTATGGTGGAATAAACTGGCAGTAGGGTTCACCACTGAAGAGCCAGGCCCTCCCAATATTTTTATCCATTGCAAAATAGTGACTAGGAAGTTATTTTATTTTGAAAAATAAAAATTTACGCTAATATTTCTTGTATATAGATAGTGTTTTAATGCCTTGTGTACTTCATTCTCACCTCAGTCCTACCCAACCATTTCACCTTTTATCTGATCTAGCTTCTCATAGTTTTCTTTCCTTTCCTTTTTGCATATCCCATCTTTATTGCATATCCCGGCTACCTCGCCTCTAACAAACCTTTTTTTTTTTTTGCTTATCCCTAGCACACGTGGTACAGACCATGATAATCATGGTGGGTAGTTAGCGACTGCTTTTACTGTAAGTGCACCACATGTCTACACATGTGAAAAGCAGTTCGACTTTGCACTTACAAATGTGCCAGAGCCCCGTTTGGTTACTTGCACTCGCTGGTGGGGTTGGACTTTTGTAAGAATCGGGGGCCATTGGAGCATTTTTTTTTTTTTTTTTTAACTAAAAAAAGGTTCTAACAAACCTAACTGCTGTGTGTTCCAGAAACCTAGCCACCCTCATGCATCTGCTGAAGGGAAACATAGGTACTGGAATTCTTGCACTACCCATTGCCCTCAAGAGTGCCGGCCTAGCTGTAAGTATGCCTGTCTACACAAATACTCTTACATGAAACTAATCTATAAAAAAATGAACTCAAAATTAAATAACTTGTTCTAACTTCTCATTTAGGCCTCTTTGGAGATTCCGAAAACAAACAAAAAACCCTGGTTGAGTTCACACAGGATATCATAGGAACAGAACTCTTGACAATTTTCCAAACTTTTCACCATATATACTTTAGACAAAACTTAAGAAACTTGTACCCTTTTAACATGTATATCAGGATTCAGACAATAACTCTGAAAGATATCTGATACACAGTGACCTTTATTGAAGACACATGAGATAACCAAGTGTGAACAAAATTACCTCTGTCTCCTTCAATAAAATAGATAACTGGCGACATTAGAGACTTTCTACTTCCTTAAGTTTTGTCCTTCTTGAGTGTAAATGCTATCTTGGATATAGAGTTCAGCCATTAGGAAATACCATTTCACCTTGTTCTAAGTAATTTTCTTCATATCTTCTAATTACAGACCATTCTCTCTATTAGATTATCAAACCAATCCTTCCTTGGTTTACCTTTCCATTCATTCTTCAAGGTCAGGGCTCAGCAAACTTTTGAGTCGGAAGAGTCAAAAATTACAATTTACAAAATTTTAAAGTTTTTTAAAGAGCCACAAAATTTTTTCTTGCCAACAATAAATAGTACTCGTATAAATAATATTTGCATATGGAACTATATAAAGAACCGCAACTTCACATCCATAGAGCCGCATGTGGCTCACTATCCACACTTTGTCGACCCCTGTTCAAGGTGTATCCTTCCAGTAAGATGACAGTATGATTGAGTATTGAGTAGAACAGGCCATCTCAAGCCATTGAAGATAGAAAATAATAACAAAATCTACCCCACTTGCCCAAAATGTAGCTTGGCACCTGCAGCTCCAGAACACATTTTGGCCTGCATTAGATGTAATAAACAGGACCTTTGGGAGAGGCCGCTGCTCATCATAAAACAGCTCGAGGAGCATGAACTCATAGAATTCGTGTAATCTTTACACAAGGGGATAAGAAAAAAACAACATGATTGAGTATGAATAGTTGAAATTTTCTCATCCTCTTATTATTGAATTCATAATAATGAATAAAGTTTTCATTGTGGTATTGTTTTTCTCTTAGTTCTCTTTTTTAGACTACACCTTGTCAAAACTTAGCCAACATTCTTTAAATTGAAATTTTCTAGTTTTAATCTTAAAAAAAAATCCAAAAATAAAAGTTTGATGCTGTCCCTCCCTCTCCACCCAAACAATATTTAAAAACTCTTTTAAAAATGGGTGTATAAAAAGAATAGTGCTAGGTGTCTACAAAGTGTGTTGTGTAATTTTAATGTTTTTTTAAGACCTGAGTGATGTGTACAGGTTGGCACCATCTTCATCCCAATCATTGGTTTAATCAGTATCCACTGCATGCACATGCTTGTGGATTGTAGCAAGATTTTATGTAAGAGGTGAGTAGAATCTCCCTTCCCAACATGTTGTCTTCACTCTCTTCACATTTCACTGATTACACTTTCTTCCTGAACTTGATAAGATACAGCTTGGATTATAGATTAGAAACACAAGGTAACAACACTAAATCCATAAATTGTGAGAGACATTTCCGTAACAGCATTGAATGTTCGTACTCTTGTCTGAAGATGTTAACACTTCCTGAACTTGCTTCTTGCCACACTTGATAAAGTACAGCTTGGATTATAGATTAGAAACACAAGGTAACAACACTAAATCCATAAATTGTGAGAGACATTTCCGTAACAGCATTGTTACTATCGTCAGATAAAAGTACTGAATATCTATACTCTTGTCTGAAGATGTTAATGCTGTTACCATAAACTCGCATAAAATTTGTTAAAATTTAGTTTTGCTACCTTGTGTTTCCTGCAACACTTTTTGTTGGAACTTGTTCTGGCAAAATGCTTTTCTCTCTCTCCTTATAATTCTGGTTACAAATCCTCTTGTCTTAACTGCATTTCTCCCCGCTAACTTCCTCCTCTTGTCTGTTGGGTGGATTTCCTTTCTGGTTGCTTCTGGCTAATTGGTTCTAATCTCAATCCACTCTTCCTTTGTTTTTATCTTCACCACAGCACCAAATTTTACCTGAGGATATAACAAGTATATAATAGATATATTTATAAAATTTTTGATACAGTAGAACCTCTATGAGAGGACACTCCCGCTAGAGGACATCTCTCTACAAAGGACAGTTTTCATTTGCAAAATTACCATTTTTTACTATTTAGAAACTCACTGGTAAGAGGACACCTCTCCATAAAGAACACTTTGGCTCTGCAACTAGGTGTTGTCCTTTTTACATGGAGGTTCTACTCTATATCATTGGAGAGAACTTTTTTCTCTTTCAACTTGGAATGCATAAAAATAGTTATTAGTGCAAACTTACTCCCAAAATAAATGCAGAGAATGAAAATAAAAAAATCTCAATTATAATACAGTAGAACCTCCCTGTAAACGACACCTAATTGAAGAGCCAAAAGGTCCTTTAGGGAGTGGTGTCCTCTTACCAGAGAGTTGCTAAATTGTAAAAATGGTAATTTTGCAAATGAAACTGTTCTTTATAGAGAGGTGTCTTCTAGCGCGAGAATCCTCTCATGGAGGTTCTACTGTATATCCATAAGGTCAGACAATGAATGTGTTAATAAAATACTTTTATTTATTGTTAATTATGAGTTATATATCTCCAAAGAGAGAGTACCATGATGAGAAACCTCCTCCTTGAGTGAAGACCACCTTTATGAAATGACCAGTTATCCAATAAGAGATTCCATGTTTTAGGTAATTTCCCATGGAAGGTATTGTAGCAACATGGTTTGTGTGGAAATTGGACAGGATCCAAATTAATAGATTACACAATGCAATAACTTTTCATTCAGAATTTTAACAGGAAGTGTCAACACTTCATGGTTCTTACAATAAGGTATAAGATGACGAAACTCTTTTTTATTAATTGTAAAAGGAAGCTTTCTATCAAGCCTTTCCTCAGCAGGCTAAAACATAAAAAATATGTTTTGTTTTAGTTTGTTGAGGAAGGGCTTGCCCAAAAACTTCTTTATACAATTAATAAAAAATAGTTGCAGCATCTTATACCTTTTTGTAATTTGTCGAAATCCGTAAAACCTATGATAATGAACATTATGGTTCTATTCATTAGAAATTTACAGATGTTGGCATGGATACATTGAGAGCCTGCTAGGGGTAATCTATTCTGGTTTTTCCTGGTCTCTCAATGTAGAATGGTTGGAGTATGTCATTTAATGGTTTCACTAACCAAAAATGGCTGGTCAAACTTAAATTATGAGAGATTACAAATTTTTATGGCAATAAGTATTTAAATACATCCAGGCTAGCTCAAGACACCTCTTCTATTGGCCCCTGTGTAAAATACTCACACTTGGGTCTGAGTCTTGTAGAATCTCCCTGTAAAGGATATCTAGTTGCAGAGCCAAAATGTCCTTTAGAGAGAGGTGTCCTCTTATCAGAGTTGATAAATAGGAAAATTAGGGTAATTTTGTCATTGTCCTTTGTAGAGAGAGGTTCTCTAGTGTGAGTGTCCTCTCATGGAGGTTCTACTGTATATTGTACAAGGGGCCTGTAGAATATCTGTCTTGATAGAAAGAGCCTAGTTATATTCAAATAAAGAATCACATACTTCTATAAAACTTCTTGTCATCTGATTGCTTTTTTCAAGAGTTTACCTGGGGAGATGGTTCATCCATGGGGGTTTTGCCATGCCTCAAGATATTGAATCAAATTGCCTTACAGTCCAACTTCTTTAATTCAACACCCCAAGGGATCAGAATTTTTTGTCAAATTGAAAAATTATCCTATAAAAGCAAAGGTCAAATCTCCCATCAAAATAGACTTCAAAACTAGACACCATCTATTGACCATCTCCACAAACTACCGGCCTTGGGTCGGTGACAAAGCCACAACATCAGCTTTGTCAAACTGAGAACTGCCCATCTGGGGACCATGGTTTCGGGATAATGGCCCTCTTCAGCCCAGGGTGCACTTTATTCCATGAGATCCACAAGGGATCCAATGGAATCCTCACAATCCAGCAAAGAGATGTTCAGCTGGTAATGTGACTAGGCCAAATCTATGGCCAAAATATAGATGGAAATTTTGCTGAGAGAAGCAACCTTTGCTTTTATAGATTAATATATATCCTGCTGGCAAAATTTCTATCTAAAAAAATTTACTGTTGAATTATAGTTGGTTAAATTAAAAGAGTAAATAAGCCCATTGTGGGATTCAAAAAAAAGTGTTGAATTAAAGAAGTTATATTGTAATTTTGGTTTTCTTATATGTATATAGGTTATATATATATATGTATATAGGTTATATATATATGTATATAGGTTTATGCATGTAATTACACTTGGATCTAACCTGCTCCACACACACACATGCTCCCCCTATCTACACATGGAGAATGCCTGCGATGTTGTGTCTAGGCCTAGTTTTGTGAACCTGGCAGGGCTTTACATTACATACTGCTGACTTCCCCGTAAGTCAATCCCTCCTCCCCTCCCTATACTCCCTGACTTCCAAGAAGACTTTCATTGCTCTGGAGACACCATTACATTCTGGATCAACAACTGAGAGATCACTTTAAAAAGGATATGTATTCACAGATTTTTAAGAATTGTAATAAAAAAATGTATAAAGAGCTAAGCTATATAAAGAACAAGGAAATGTTAAAAGGAAAGACAATTTTATATAGAAAAAGTTGATGTGAAGCGTTAAAAAAATATTGTTGTTGTTGTTTCTTATCCCCTTGTGTAAAGATTACACGAATTCCATGAGTTCATGCTCCTCGAGCTGTTTTATGATGAGCAGCGGCCTCTCCCAAAGGTCCTGTTTAGTGCATCTAATGCAAGTCAAAATGTGTTCTGGAGCTGCAGGTACCAAACTACATTTTGGGCAAGTGGGATAAATTTTGTTATTATTTTCTATCTTCAATGGCTTGAGATGGCCTGTTCTAAATCTTGTTAGTGTTGTTTGATGCTGTCTATTTCTGATCTTCAGAGCTTCTCCTGGGTTCACTCCACTGTACCAACTGTGCTTAGGTGGGATCCTCCAGTTCTTGTTTATTTTTGTTTTGGCTATTGTTTCTATTTCTTTAAAAGTAAGTTATTTTTCTGTGGCAATATAATCATTAATAGTTATCTCTCTTATTTATTGGCTTCGCAGGAAAAACCAAATTATCATCACTACAGTGGTCTCTCATCATACATCTGGTCTCTTTTAGAGGTGGTCTCTCATCAGAAACTCTGGTATATCAGGCCAAGAAATCCTTCAAACAAAATAGTTGAGAGATTGGATTGATTAAGGTATGTTCTTATATGATCTTTCATAGCAGACTCTAGTGTAGTCCCTAACATTTGTTTATGTGAGATTGTGAGAGTATATATTGGAACTAGTTGGCACAATTTGGATTATAGATTATAAACACAAGGTAATAAGACCAAATACAAATAAATAAATAGTGTGTGACGTTTCGGTAACAGCGTTGTTACCATCTTCAGACAAAAGTATTGAATGAAAAATTTTACCACAGCATGTTTTAAATAGTTACTGTTATCAAGTATGTAAACAAAGTGTAACAGTAACTATTTAAAACATGCTGTGGTAAAATTTCTCATTTAGTACTTTTGTCTGAAGATGGTAATAACGCTGTTACCGAAACATCACACACTATTTATTTATTTGTATTTGGTCTTATTACCTTGTGTTTGGAACTAGTTATAATTGACATAGAATTTTTAGAAAGGAAGGGTGAGACAGAGTCCCGGTGACTATAGCAAAGAAGTAGAGGAATATTCCATGGCATTATTTGACCAGCATACAAATTATCTATTAAGTCAGCGGCTCAAGGCCTGACCCTCAAGGTGAAACTTCTCGTTACCATTGCAATTTTTTTTTTTCCTTCTTAAAAGTTATCTCAAGCTAGATAAAAGTTAATCAAGGTTGCCCTGGCTGTGATAGAACCAATTTGTTGCACCTATATTTATAAAGCTCAATGTCTCTTCCATGTTATTCTTATTTAAAAAAAAAGGCAATAGCTATTGTATAGTGCTAATATATTGCCTTGATCCTAATGGTTCATTCCTTGAGAATCTTCATGAAAAACAAAGAATGTAGGGTTTCCCCAGATGCAGACATTTATATACAATTGACCTAATACAGTAAAACCTTCCTGTAAAGGACAACACCTAATTGCAGAACCAAAGTGTTCTTTAGGGAGAGGTGTCCTCTTTCCGGAGAGTTGCTAAATAGTAAAAATGGTAATTTTGCAAATGAAAACTTGTCTTTTGTAGAGAGGTGTCCTCTAGCGTGAGAGTCCTCTCATGGAAGTTGATGAGCTCTACTCTTCCCCGGCAGACACCATCAAAAGTCTCAAGCTTTACATGCTTGATACCTTAGTGTGATTGAGTGGAGATAAGAAAGAAGAAGAAGGGTTCATCCACTTTTAGAAGCTTTTTTACCAACTTCAAGGGCAAGTGAGTGTCTTCCTCCATATTGGGAAGGAGTTTGAAACTTCTCCCATCTCTTCTATAAGGCATTGTCTATCCTCCACATATGAAGCATCATGTAAGGTTTTTCTTTTCCTAAGAGACTATAACAAGGTATTTCCCATACTCCTCCATTACTTTGGAAGGATGCACTATATTAAGTGCCATCACACTGTGTGTTTAGAAATCAAACAAAAATAGGTCTAGACTCTGGCAAGTCAATAAAAACAAACTTTTGCCACCTGCTGGTGACAACATGAAGAAGGATATTTGAATTAGAAAATTCGATTTTGGGCATGAAGAATATTGCAAGAACCCCCATCTGCATGGTGCAAGCTTTACCTCACCAGCAAAAAAAAAAGCTGCTTTTAGAAGCTTACTGAAAAATAAAGGAATGGTTATTTAAGGCCAAAAGTGTATGAAAAGCAAAACTATATCAAAATTTAATACAGAAGGAAAATTGTAAAATATATGAGCAGTAAAATTAAGAAAATATACCATAAAGCATTTCCTTTTTGTATTTTTTTCCCCCATATAGAAGAAGACAATGTTTTATCTAATATATTACATGAGGGTAAATAACACATGGAACACATAACTCAGAATGCCTTGAAAAAATGACACTTTATTGGTGTCTGCAGGTGTTAGGATAAAGGAGGAACTGTGCAGAGATTTAGGAGAATCTTTTCTATTGTCGAATTGCGAACATTCCTCTTTGTGAATTGTAGTTTCTTTCTTTGTTAAATAACCCCTGTCATTATAAATAACTCTAGAAAACTTAACTAAAATAGTTTTTTAACTGAGACCCTTTTGGTAGAATGAAAAAAGCTGATTTGGAATCATAAAAAAAAGGTAAAAGTATATTGATGAAACAGAATATGAAATTAAGGATAGAATTAAAAATGGTATTAAATATTTACAGTAAAACATCCCTCTATAGGGAACGCCAATGGGAATGAACTTTTTGTTCAATATAGCAATGGTTCAATATAGTCATGGTCTACTAGGGGGGGTCGGTGGAAGGCTGGTTAAACTGTTTGATTTCCTATCACTACAACCCAAGTTCGATTCCCGCATTGTACACTTTTTTTCTGTTAAAAAAAAAAAATGCAAATGGCCCCCGATTCTTGCAAAAGTCCAACCCCACCAGCGAGTGCAAGTAACCAAACGGGGCTCTAGCACATTTGTAAGTGCAAAGTCGAACTGCTTTTTATATGTGTAGACATTTGGTGCGCTTACAGAAAAAGCAGTCACTAGCTACCCACCATGATTATCATGGCCTGTACCACCACGTGTACTAGGGATAAGCAAAAAAAAAAAATGGTCTACTGCATTATATAAAATAAAAAAATGGGGAAGGAATTATTTTAGATTCATTATAAGGGAAGTTTTGGTATATCCCCAGTTCATTTTAGCAAAGTTTTACTGTATTTATGAAATGCTAATGTTTCAATTTAGATAACCAATTTTATACCAGAGTTTGGAAAGGTATTAGCTAATCAATTCAAAGATTTAAGCCAGTCTGTTGTTTATCATTTAAATTACCTAATTTTATCAATAATTGATTAATGGGTGTTATTCCCTGTGAGTATGTTGACAGCATCCATCTTGGTTAGTTTCTGTTTCATCAAAAATACAGTAGAACAACCTCCATGAAAGGATACTCTCGCTAGAGAGGAGACCTCTCTACAAAGGACAGTTTTCATAATCAAAATTAGCATTTTTAGCATTTAGTAACTTTATAGATACCTCTCCTGTGGTAAAGCACAATTTGGATTATAGATTATAGATATAAGACCTAATCCAAATAATTTAATATTATGATTAAATACTGTCACGGTAGTGATAACGAGTATAACAAAAGTTTAAGTAAAAATAATTTATTTATAAAAATGCAAACTATTTCTAAGAATTTTATTTACAAGTAATAATATACAAGAATGGTAAGGGGTGATGACTATACAAATATTAATGATGATATACCACAGAATATTTAAAATAATTATTCAGTGACAATACTATTAAATTATTTGGATTAGGTCTTATTTTCTTGTATAGATACCTCTCCCTAAAAGAAACTTTGGTTCTGCAACTAGGTTTTTTTCCTTTAGAGAGAGGTTCTACTGTATTTGAGAAAAAAATACAGAATTTTGTTTCATTTCTTAGCAAAAACCCACTAAAACCTTATCTTTAAAAGAAAGTATATATATTTAACTTTCTGAGAATAAACAGTATTAATGTCTTAAATAGTATTAATTTCTTCATCAGAATATTGATAATCACCATCATGTGCCTTAGATTCACACTTGAAGACAGTTTTTTTGGGTCTTTTTGGTTTTGCCAAGTCTACCTTGCTGTGCTCACTGATGGTAGTTATCTAGACCACTTGTGTTCAGCAGGTGTTTTCTCCCTGTAGAGGTGTAGCACTTGCCTACCACACCTAACCAGGGCATAATACACAGACTTTTGTTTGTAGCCCTGGAATATTTATAAATAAAGCTACACAGTGTGTGTGTAGAACTTTTCTGTAAAACGACACCTAGTTTTCAGAGACAAAGTATCCTTTAGGGAGAGGTTTCCTTATACCAGAGAGTTGCTAAATAGTAAAACTGGTTATTTTGGCAATTAAAAAAACTCCTTTGTAGAGAGATGTACTCTCATGGAGGTTTTACTGTACAGGGAAATGGTTGGTGTTCACTTCAGTTAAACAGAAGACAGATGATGAAAGCAGTGTTGAGATTTTTTTAAAGCAGTTTACAAACAAAATACACTCATGGACAAAACTTAAGGAAGTGGAAAGTCTTTGAGATGTCACCAGTCCTCTGTTTTTTGAAGGAGACAAAGAGGCAATTTTGTTTATACTTGGTTATCTCATGTGTCTTCAATAAAGGTCACTGTGTATCAACTATCTTCCAGAGTTATTGTCTGAATCCCGATATACATGCTTAAAGGTACAACTTCCTTAAGTTGTGTCCCCATGAGTGTAGTTTGTTTAAATGTTTTGACTCTCCCATTCTCTTGAACAAGTCCAACCACCAGTAAATACAAGTAACCAAGAATGATTCTGTTACCTTCTACTTGTGCAAAGTTGAATGGCATCAACTCTCTGCTTAGAGCTTTAATATAGTTACCATACAAGCAGTTGCAACCATCCTATGGCCTATACTACTGTGTAACTGGGTTAACTGGAATAAAGAATCAATATTTGATTGACCCATGAATATAACGATATTTCATCCTTACCGTACATTAAATCTGAGCATGCTGACATTTACCTATCTCAGCTATGTTACCATGTATTTTTACCACTCATCCTTTGTTTGCTTTCAGAACCGGAGCTCATGCCTTGGACTATTCCACCACCACAGAACTGGCTTTCAAACTGGGTCCTGCACCTTTCCAAAAGTTATCAAAACCAGCGAGGTACTGTATCTTTTCTCTCTTTATACTTTGTTGTTGTTGAGAGTTGAGTTTGACTTTTGGTGACTATATGAACCAATATTCTTCAATTTGTTCTGTTGGTGACAATCATTAGCAGTTCATCTAGTGACCTTCCAGTAGTTTTCATGATCCCTTCTAGCCAGTTCATTGCAGTTCTTCCTCTCTTCCTGCAATTTTTACAAACATCAATGTCTTTTAAACACAAGGTAATAAGACCAAATCCAAATAAATAAATAGTGTGTGACGTTTCGGTAACGGCGTTATTACCGAAGCGTCACACACTATTTATTTATTTGGATTTGGTCTTATTACCTTGTGTTTATAATCTATAATCCAAATTGTGCCTTATCATCACTGTCTTTTCTATACCATTTGCTTTCATTATAAGTCGGAAGTAGCTCAATCTTTGTTTACATATTTGAGATTCTCTAGGGATCTAACAGGATTAATTTCATTTAAGATTAAAACATTTGACCATTTATCTGTCCATGGCACTCTTGAGTAGCTATTACCATGTCCACATTTCAAAAGCTTCAATTCTCTTATTTCTTCTTTTCTGAGAGTCCAGATCTCTCATATCCATCTTTATGGCTTATTTCGGATTTACCCTTATTAATCTATTTATTAGCTTGATTGTCTTAATTAGGTTTTTCCCTGTATATAAATTTCATATTACCTTTATGTGTCACTGTACTCCTCCATTGTAGCCCAGATGTGTTGTATGTATGGGCAGACAGTTGATGGTGCTGTGCAGGTTGCTAACCAGTGCGATGTTGCTGGTGACCCAGTTTGGCTTCTGTTGTGCCTATATCCTCTTCATTGCCACCACCATCCACACTGTAAGTCACTCCTGTCTTCTTGTAATCCCAATTATCTCTACAGTAGAACCTCTCTGTAAAGGACACCTAGTTGCAGAGCCAAAGTGTCCATTAGGGTATGGTGTACTCTTACCAAAGAGTTGCTAAATAGTAAAAATGGTAATTTTGCAAATGTGAAAACTGTCCTTTGTAGAGAAGTGTCCTCTCAAGGAAGTTCTATTGTAGTTCCAATTAAGTCTTCCCAAAATTACCAGTAGTTCTAAATAAAATAAGTTTTGTTGTATGAATTTTTGTGAGATTGAAAAAAAAAAATATTTTTTTTAATTTTCAGACTTGTATTAAGAAATTTTAAATATTTTAGAAGGCTACTTTTCAATTAGAAACACAAGTTCCTAATGCAATGAAGTAAAAATATTGGGAGAGCCATCAATGGTGTGAACTCTGCCAACATGCTGCTATTGTATTATTACAGAACAGTCTGTTAGATTGAACTGATGTAACCATGATGGTAGGGTTCACCATTGATGAGCCAGGCCCTCCCAATATTTTCTAATTGCAGTAAGGACAGTAGTTTTTTTTTTTTTTAAAACCCAGTAGTTTGTTTCAATAGAATCATCTATTCCATTGCCCATTCCTACATGAAAAGAGACTGGAAATTCGCGAAACTTCGGAGCTTGCTCACTAAAATGAACAACATGTATATAAAATCTTTAATGCTCTCCTGCTCTCGGATAAAGCATTTGTTTATAAATATTTTAAATTTTTCAAGGCGATTGATAAAATGAGAGAAGAGGTGCTCAACTCCACAGACAACGGCTGATTGCTCCCCCTCTCCTCTGGATTGCTTTTCCTCCTCACTCATGTATATATATAACCTTCAGGGGAATCCCCTTGTAAGACAATAGTGTCTTAATAAAGGTTTTTGTTGTTGTTGTTGTTTCAATAGAATCTCTCTGTAAAGGGCATCTAGTTGCAGAGCCAAAGTGTCCTTTAGGGAGATGTATCCTTTACTGGACAGTTGCTAATTAGTAAAAATGGAGGTGTTCTCTTATCAGAGAGTTGATAAATAGTAACAGTAATAATTTTAAGAAAAAGGCATCTACTTATCGTGCAACTGAAAGTTGCTGATGGCTTGCGCCATCTATCAGAATAAATATCAACTATTCTCGTTGATTTTTAATTATTCCAGAATTGGCCAAATACCCATTCTTGATTAATCAAGAAAAGCTAACCACGGACGCGTTTCGGGCTGTTGGCCCTCATCAGCGTGGTGCAAGCTGTACCTCAACGACCAAAAAATTGGCCATTAAGGCATCCTGAAAAATCATGAAACGGGTAGTTAAGGCCAGAATTGGGTGAGAATGCTACAAAATGTGAAAAAATAGTACAAATGTGATATTGTACTGGGATAAGGTGCATATATTAAGAAAAAGGCATCTTGGGTATTTGGCCAATTCTGGAATAATTAAAAATCAACGAGAATAGTTGATATTTATTCCGATAGATTGCGCAAGCCATCAGCAACTTTCAGTTGCACGATAAGTAGATGCCTTTTTCTTAATATATGCACCTTATCCCAGTACAATATCACATTTGTACTATTTTTTCACAGTAATAATTTTGTCAAAGAAAACTGTCCTTTGTAGAGAGGCCTTATCTAGCGTGAATGTCCTCTCATGGAAAGTCTATTGTTTCTACTTTTAATTCAACACTTATTCAACTGTAATTCCCAGACACAGAGTGGTGGTGCAGGTGATGATGGAACTGAACGGCAACAAAGAGATCCTGAGCCAGACTGTGCTAGTGGGCGCAGTGATCCCTCTCATGATTTGCTACAACATCTTCCGTAATCTGAAACAGCTTTCATATTTTTCCACCATTGCCAACGTCATCCAGATTGTGGGCATCGCCATTGTGATGGTGGCGCTCTGCCACAACCTGCCTCCATCTTGGTCTGTGCCTCTCTCCAAGCCCATCACCTTGTTCCCGACCTTCTTTGGAACTGCCATGTATGCCTTCGAGGGCATTGGAGTGGTGAGTATAACAGGCCCTACTTGCTCAATGCACTTCCTTGCATAAGAAAGCTTTACTCCCTGTGTAGAAGCTGTAAAGAAGCTCTACTTCCTGTGTAGAAGCTGTAAGGAAGCTCTTACTCCATGCATTGAAGCTGTAAGGAAGTCCTACTGCTTGTGTATAAGCTGTTAGGAAGCATCACTTCTTGTAGAGAAGCCTTATGTATCTCCTACTCCTTGTGTAGAAGCTGTAAGGAAGCATCACTTCTTGTGTAGAAGCTGTATGGAAGCATTACTGATTGTGTAAGAAGCTGTAAGGAAGCTCTACTCCTTGTGTAGAAGCTGTAAGGAAGCTCTACTCCTTGTGTAGAAGCTGTAAGGAAGCATCACTTCTTGTGTAGAAACTGTATGGAAGCATTACTGATTGTGTAAGAAGCTGTAAGGAAGCTCTACTCCTTGTGTAGAAGCTGTAAGGAATCTCTACTCCTTGTGTAGAAGCTGTAAGGAAGCATCACTTCTTGTGTAGAAGCTGTATGGAAGCATTACTGATTGTGTAAGAAGCTGTAAGAAAGCTCTACTCCTTGTGTAGAAGCTGTAAGGAATCTCTACTCCTTGTGTAAGAGGCTGTAAGGAATCTCTACTCCTTGTGTAGAAGCTGTAAGGAAGCATCACTTCTTGTGTAGAAGCTGTATGGAAGCATTACTGATTGTGTAAGAAGCTGTAAGGAAGCTCTACTCCTTGTGTAGAAGCTGTAAGGAATCTCTACTTGTGTAAGAGGCTGTAAGGAATCTCTACTCCTTGTGTAGAAGCTGTAAGGAAGCATCACTTCTTGTGTAGAAGCTGTATGGAAGCATTACTGATTGCGTAAGAAGCTGTAAGGAAGCATCACTTCTTGTGTAGAAGCTGTAAGGAATCTCTACTCCTTGTGTAAGAGGCTGTAAGGAAGCTCTACTCCTTGTGTAGAAGCTGTAAGGAAGCATCACTTCTTGTGTAGAAGCTGTATGGAAGCATTACTGATTGTGTAAGAAGCTGTAAGGAAGCATCACTTCTTGTGTAGAAGCTGTAAGGAATCTCTACTCCTTGTGTAAGAAGCTGTAAGGAATCTCTACTCCTTGTGTAAGAGGCTGTAAGGAATCTCTACTCCTTGTGTAAGAGGCTGTAAGGAAGCTCTACTCCTTGTGTAAGAGGCTGTAAGGAAGCTCTACTCCTTGTGTAGAAGCTGTAAGGAAGCTCTACTCCTTGTATAAGAAGCTCTACTCCCTGTCTAGAAGCTGTATGGAACATTACTGCCTATATAAGAAGTGTACAATGAGGTGACCGCGGGCTATCTGGTACTAGGTGCTCCCCCTGGAGAACGAGATGGCCACTCCACAGGACTTTGGTGGAATAGCCGGGGTCCTCAACACCGGCATGATTATTGTGCTGTGTCTCTACACTGGCATGGGCTTCTACGGCTACCTAAAGTACGGAGATGACGTGCGGCCATCCATCACCCTCAACTTGCCACAGGACTTGTGAGTACATCACCAAATATGGGAACTCTGGGAGGGGTCAAATCCAGTAGAGCCTCCCATGATATAACCTGGATAGGGTGGGAATTTGGAATTGTGTCAGGTCAAAACATTTTATTTTACAAAGGTTCTGGGAGGTACTACTGTGAAGCAGCATTGGTATCACCAGGTCTGGTAGCACTGCTGCTACTGACAACCTATTTTAAATCTTTATGTATAGCTTTTATCCAAATTGTATGTTGTTTTTCTTAAACCGTCACAAATGAGTAAACCGTCTTTGAAGTATTAACATGTCTTTTTTTTTCCTTTTCACTTACACTCATGTACAAAACTTAGGGAAGTGGAATGTCTTTGATGTCACCAGTCATCTATATATTTTTTGAAGAAGACAAAGGCAATTTTGTTGACACTTGGTTATCTTGTGTGTCTTCAATAAAGGTCACTGTATATCAAATATATTTCAGAGTTATTGTCTGAATCCCGATATTTACATGCTAAAAGGTAAAAATTCCACAAGTTTTGTCTAGGAGTGTACTTGTGGATTTGGACTAGTTTCTATATAACAACCTTTTCTTTCCATCTGTATTTCAAAGTGAGAAAGAACAAATTCACACACACTACTGCCCCATTCTAAATAAATAAATAATAAAAAAAAACATTCTAAGACCGTTGTGAGAAGATAAAATTAGAAGGTCATCCACACTGAAACCTCTCTTCCAGCAGCTTGTCCAAGTCATTAAAGAGCAACGAAGAAGAACTTCAGGAGGGAGATTTCAATGGAGAGACTTGGTGTGTGCTGGAATCAAGTAATGGATGGAAGATAAAGCAGGTCATTGTTGATTTCAGAGGAACTCTGAGAACCCTTTTTGGAAGAGAATGAGCATTCAGGAAACTTTTTTATTTATTTTCAATATATATATACAGTAGTACCTCCATGAGAGGACACCTGTGCAAGAGGACACCTCTTCACAAAGGACAGTTTTCATTTTCAAAAATTACTATTTTTACTATTTAGCAACTCTCCGGTAAGAGGACACCTTTCTTTAAAGGATACTTTAGCTCTGCAATTAAGTGTTGTCCTTTACAGGGAGGTTCTACTGTATATCTATATAAAATAAAGAGGCACCTGATCAGGATGTTAAAATTAAGAACAAATAGTGGTACAGTAGAACCTTCCTGTAAAGGACAACACCTAATTGCAGAGCCAAAGTTTCCTTTAGGGTGAGGTGTCCTCTTACCGGAGAGTTGCTATATAGTAAAAATGGTAATTTGGAAAATGAAAATTGTCCTTTGTAGAGAGGTGTCCGCTAAAGGGAGGTTCTATTGTAGTGTTATTGGCAGTAATGGTGGTACTGGGTTAATATACTGGTAGTATTTGTGAAGGTATTGTTGATGGTGGTATTGGTATTGGTGATGGTAGTAGTATTGGTGGTGGTATTGGTGATGGTAGTAGTATTTGTTTTTGGCTTATCCCTAGTACATGTGGTACAGGCCATAATAATTATGGTGGGTAGAAGTAGGCGACTGCTTTTACTGTAAGTGCACCACATGTCTACACATGTGAAAAGCAGTTCGACTTTGCACTTACAAATGTGCTAGAGCCCCGTGGTAGTAGTATTGGTGGTGGTATTTGTGGTGGTGATGGTATTGGTGATGGTATTTGTGGTGGTGGTATTTGTGGTGGTAGTAGTATTGGTGATGGTATTTGTGGTGGTGGTATTGGTGGTGGTAGTAGTATTGGTGGTGGTAGTAGTATTGGTGGTGGTAGTAGTATTGGTGATGGTAGTAGTATTGGTGGTGGTATTTGTGGTGGTAGTAGTATTGGTGATGGTATTTGTGGTGGTGGTATTGGTGGTGGTAGTAGTATTGGTGGTGGTAGTAGTATTGGTGGTGGTAGTAGTATTGGTGATGGTAGTAGTATTGGTGGTGGTATTTGTGGTGGTAGTAGTATTGGTGATGGTATTTGTGGTGGTGGTATTGGTGATGGTAGTAGTATTGGTGATGGTGGTGGCAGTATTGTTGGGAGTCAGTACAGAGAAGAAGGTAGAAAGCCGAGTTAACCAGCCCTTGTGTCCCAGATATTACCCAACACTTGGCATCTACGTCAAAAAGTAAGTTTTTACTCTAGACAGAATTTCAGACAGCTTTTCCTTATTAGTTTTTTTTTTTTTTTATTATTCTCTAGCATTCTCTCTTTTAGAAAATTTATAACCATTTATGGAAAATAGCAAGGTTATTGGAGAGAAAGAAGACATTGTGAAGAAAACGAAGAAGGAAGAAATAGAAATTTTGAAGGGGAAAATGAGTTGGAATGTTTGAAGGTGAAGAAATACTTTGGAATATTTTATTTATGGGAAATATATTATTGTCAATATTGTGTTTGTGTGTGTATGGGATCACATGCTACTTCCAATTTGTAACAGTTTCAATAACAATAGTTCCAAGTAATGTTGTCATAACAAGGTGCAACTGTTAAAATTACAAAATATTTCCTCACAATGAATTTCTTTTTATATGAAATTTCTAGCTTTCAAGTGATAATCGCTCTTCAACAGACTTTTTAAAAAATATCGACTATATGTCAATATTTCTTGTTAGATATAGTCTATATATTTATAACCCGTTGAAGAGCGATTATCACTTGAAAGCTAGCAATTTAAAATAAAAAGAAACTCATTGTGAGGAAATATTTTGTAATTTTAATAGTTTTCACAATTTTATCATGAATAAGGTTACATTGTATGATGCCAGTTTTTTTTGTAAAGAATGCTGGAAACTAGTGAAGCCTTGAATCTACCAAGTATCACATCTACCAAGCTACAATGTTGTATGTAGAACAAGGAAATACCATCATTGTACATGTTAGTACACTGGAAATACACACCCACATAATCCAAATGTTGGAGAAAACTCACATTTAATATATCAAAACATATAATGATAAGGCACAATTAGGATTTTAGATTATAAACACAAGGTAATAAGACCAAATCTAAATAAATAAAATAGTGTGTAAAAGTGTCCAATACGGAAATCAAACTCGGGCCTAGCGGTCGAATCCTGTATTGGACACTTATACACACTATTTATTTATTTGTATTTGGTCTTATTACCTTGTGTTTATAATCAAAACATATAGTGTAGGTTAACCAAAAAAGGTAAAATCTTAAGAGAATAGTTCAAATGAATGTTTTATTTTGTAACAAATATAGAAATAAATAAGGAAAATACATAATATACAATAATTGAGTTCAGATTGATAAAAGAATGTGGAAACAATAATCTGTACCACACACCAATTTATATATTTAAAATTTTTTTAAATTAAATTTTAAATTTCAAAATCTCTAGAAACTCAAACAAAAAGGGAAAGTTGAATGAAAGGTAAGAAGCAAACTTGCTATACAAAATAAACCAATGCGAAACACAATTCTGAGAATTCTTCATTATTTGTGACCCAAACATATTAATACCCTCTGTGGTAAGTATTCTCCCAGTAACATAGAAAATATAGCTGAGCAACACCTAATTTGCAGAAAGGCAGTGATGTGTTTGGACGTGGTGACAGTTTCTTCCAAGCTGTCAAGCTGATGTTTGCCCTCTCCATCTTCCTGTCCTACGCTCTACAAGCCTACGTGCCCTTCCAAATCATATGGCCCACCATCTCCAAGAGGCTCGGGCCCAGGATCAACTCTACCAAGTGGCTGGAGTTCCTTTTAAACCTCTTCTTTAAAGCTGTGGTGGTGATCTTCACAGGTGAGTGGTTGGATTGACTCCCCGCCTCCTAGGTTTTCTCTCTTGACTCACATTCCTGTTTAATTACAAAGTAATAAGACCTAATCCAAATAAATTAATAGTGTGTGACGTTTTGGTAACAGCGTTGTTACCGAAACGTCACACACTATTTATTTATTTGGATTTGGTCTTATTACCTTGTGTTTATAATCTATAATCCAAATTGTGCCTTATCAATTCCTATTTAATGAAAACATCAATAAGTGGTTGCAGGGTTCTATAAAGCAAAATCTCTGTTTTAAGCAGCCATATAGGGGGCAAAGAGAAAATGACCGAATAGCACAGGTTGTCTTGTAACACAGCCAAGTATATCTACTCCATAGGACCATGTAGTTTCAGCCATATAGCATTATTTTCTGCTTATGACAAGCTTCAAGGTCCATTTATAGAATATTTTTCTGATGCATCAGCACGCCATCTGTTATGAATATTCTAAAATATTATAGACGCATATGATTCTTTTGTTGGGGAGTAGAAATTGTTTAATTTTCAAAAGAATCATACACGTCTATAATAATTTCGAATTTTCAAAATATTTTTCACTTATGTGGAAAAAAATTAGTTGGCAGAATAACAAATCTTCAAAAAGATGCTTCTTTCCACATGTGTTCGAAGTACACTCATAATAAAAAGCATTCTCGTGGTTTCTTAGAATTACCTGTAGATATATGTAACTTGAAAGGAGTAGACCACTGGTAGTGTAATGTTGTACAGACAATTCCAAATTCATTTACTGCTAATTCTTTTTATTCTACAATGATTTTTCATCCAAAGAGGATTTGTACATATAGGATTATCTTTACATCTCATAGATATTTCTGAAAAATGAAATTTTCTTTGAAAATTTTTAAAAAGTTAGACTAATGAGATAAGGTATACAATTTGAATTATAGATTAGAAACATAAGGTAATAATTTATATAAAAAATATTTATTTGGATTTAGGCAGGGGGTCTTATTACCTTGTGAAGATTTAGACTAAAAATCTTGGATTTTGATCTTCATTGGAAAATGGAAGCTGTTACCACATTATTCACCTTTGTAACTAACCAGAATTTGGTCGAATATTCCAAGAGTCAGGGGAGAGTGTAGAGAGGAGTGGTTAGACTTATCCCCTCTAAAAGGCTAGCAAATATAAATAATTAACACAAAGCAATAACGTGCCATTTATACATATAAAATGAAAGGATTTAAAAGCACAAATGTTTCTTTTATACATAATACAAACTTCTACTGTCCTTACTGCAATGAAAAAAATATTGGGAGGGCTTGGCTCGTCAGTGGATTAAATTGGCGAAACCGCTGGGAGGGTTCACCACTAATGAGCCAAGCCCTCCCAATATATTTTTTCATTGCAGTAAGGACAGTATAGAAGTTTGTATTATGTATAAAAGAAACATTCGTGCTTTTAAATCCTTTCATTTTATAAATATAATGTTTGAAATTGTTTGTTTTCTCCTCTGTGGGGTAAAATCATTAACCAGTGTAGTGAAGTAAATGACATTGATGTAATGCCAGGTGTGCTGGCCATTGTAATCCCCAACCTGGACGACATTATCTCCCTGGTTGGAGCCCTAGCCAGCAGCTCCCTGGCTCTGATGTTCCCTCCCATCCTGGAGTGTATGGTCTACAGCCAGGAGAAGTCCTACAGTGAGTGTTTTTTATATATCTACAACCACTTCCCAGCAGTTGCTTACTTTTACCCACCATGATTATCATGGCCTGTACCACGTGTACTAGGGATAAGCAAAAAAAATAACCACTTCCCTGCTCCTATAGACCTATTCACACCGTATTTTCAAACTGCATTATCAACACAACAGAAATCACATCTGTAAATATAATCCTTATGGAAACCACAAAGTCACAAGATTTAGAACAGGCTATCTTAAGCAACTGAAGATCGAAAATAAAAACATCATTCCCACTTGTCCAAAATGTAGCTTAGCGCTTGCAGCTACAAAACACATTTTGGCTTACATTAGATGTACTAAATCAGGACTTTTGGGAGAGGCCATTGCTTATCGTCAAACAGCTCAAGGAGCATGGACTCATGGAATTTGTGTAATCTTTGCACAAAGGGGATAAGAGACAACAAAGTCACCTGGAGCAGGATCATGGCTGTGAAAGGCTATTCAATTGTTTTTGTGTTGGTCCAAAAAGCTGTATGTTTATTTCCATGAATGCATATTGATAACTTCCATTGGACTTT
>CP092864.1:18350627-18380114 GCA_030710605.1 Cordylochernes scorpioides
GTTCAGTCAAACTATTAAACGAGATCTGTTCGATAAGTAAGGTAAAAAAAAATGTGTTTTTCAACATAGTCCCCATTCAGCTCCATATACCTGGTCCAGCGATGTTCTGCTTTTTTTTTATCTCCTTGTAAAAGTATGATGTTTCGAGGTCCTCAAAGTATCCATTTACATTGTTGAAAACCTCTTCCTTTGATGAAAATTTCCTCCCTCCCAGCCATTTCTTCAGATTTGAGAAGAGGAAGAAGTCACAAGGGACCAAATCTGGGGAATAAGATGGATGAGGGAGCAATTGGAAACCTAATTTGGAATATTTGGTAACGGCTACATTTAACTTATGGGTTTAGTATTATCATGGAAAAAGTACCTTTTTCCGAGCCAATTTTGGGTATTTGGTACACAATTCTTCCTTTAATCAATCCAAAAGTGTTTCATTATGCTCTTCTGTTATTGTTTTCTCCTTTTTCAAGTAATCAATTAGAATTATTCTTGGGAATCTCAAAAGACAGTGGCCATCACCTTTCCGGCTGACACACCAGTCCTTGCCTTCTTTGGAGCCCATTCACCTGGACCTGTCCATTGCTTTGACTGCTATTTGGACTCTAGTGTGTAGTGGTGTATCTAGGTCTCGTCTACCATTAAAAAACGACGCCAAAATGAAAAACATTGCTGGAAATATTTTTCTGCGTGCATTTTTGGTCGATCGTAAGCAATTGCCGCACCCTTCTGGTAAACATCTTCATCTATAATTTTATATGAGGATATGGTGTATTGTCTAATGAGATGTCCGTGGTCTCAGCTATCTCATGTATCTTTACTCCTTGATCTTCAATAACAATGAAATGGATTTTTGATATCATTTCTGGCATGGTTATATCCATAGGCCGTCCAGGACATGGTTAATCATGTGTTGATTTTCAATCCTATTTAAATTCATTCATTCAGTAATAAAGTCTCAAATGATGGGACTGAGTCTTCATGAACTTCGTTTAGCTCGCCTTTAATTTGGGACACCGACCAATGTTTGAAGAAGAAATGTTTGAAAACTGCTTTAAATTTTTTAAATCCATTTTGGAATCAATCGCTACTGCACGAGCTTTCTAGAAGGTGGAGCATACAGTCACATCATATAAAGGAACCTCCTTCTAGCCAACCAGGGAGATTTGTGTCACCATCTATATTCTTTCTACCTTAATGACAAGGCACAATTTAGATTATAAACACAAGGTAATAAGACCAAATCCAAATAAATAAATAAATAGTGTGCAACATTTCAGTAACAACACGGTTCCTGAAATGTCACCCACTATTAATTTATTTGGATTTTTTTTGTAAATAGAAAAGACCTAAATGTACACGATAAGGCACAATTTGGATTATAGATTATAAACACAAACATCTTGCTGTGGTAAAATTTCTCATTCAGTACTTTTGTCTGAAGATGATAGCAATGCTGTTACCGAAACGTCACACACTATTTATTTATTTGGATTTGGTCTTATTACCTTGTGTACCTAAATGTACAGTACCTATGTTGAAAAAATCTCCAAAAAATGAATATTTGAAGAAAAAATGAACTACACTATACATAATTAAAAATAATTTATTTTCGACCCAGATATACAGAAAAAAACAATGGTTAGAAAGGAGTTTATTTTATTCGAACACATGTAGGTAGCAGTTATTAGTGAAGAAGAGAGAAAAATATATATATCTTGGTCAAAAGTTATTAAATTTTTTCATAGAATATCAGCACAGGTTATTTCACAGCTACATCTTAGAGAAAAAGGATATATTAAGACACTTTTCTAAACGGAAATTATCTTTTTGGGCTTTTTCTTTACATTTTCTAATACTGTAAGGGAGAGAATAGAAAGCCTTTTTTTTAATCAACACATTTAATCTATTGTATTTTTATAAACATCATTGTTTACCCCTAAGGGAAAAATTTGAACCAACACTCTGCTAATTCCTGTTAACCCTTTCCACTTTGATGATACCAGATGCATCATAACTACCTATCTTGTAATCACAGATATCATCAGAAGAAAGTCAAGGAAAATCTTGTCTTAAAATGCACCACTTATATGATGAAAACAGTGGTTAGCTTGGAGTTATTACCCAACAATCAATAGCAAAGTGAACAATCATTTAAAAAAATCTGTTCTTATTATTTGATTACCCTTTCTATATATGGAAATATACATATATACTTATGAATAATATAAATATGTGGATATCAGACTTCAATTTAAAAGAGAAATATTTACCATGAACCATTGATGAGCCTGCCAAAGCTATCATCTAATATTTTCTATCTTCACAGTAAGTTCTGTAGAGGTAGTTATAATCATTTATGACATAAGAAACATTAAAAAGGCAAAAATTTTTCCAAATGAATGGATAGATGTTAATAATGCAAATTTATCCTGAACCTATTGATGAGCCTGCCAAAGCTATCATCTAATATTTTCCATCTTCACAGTAAGTTCTGCAGAGAGAGAGATAGTTATAATCATTTATACCATAAGAAACATGAAAGGCAAACATTTTTCCAAATGTATTGATAGATGTTAATAATACAATAGGAGGAATCGACAGATACCATTGCTAAGAAAGATACAAGAGCTAACAGCGATGAGTTTCTTTATAAAAGATATATAAGCTTGGCAAGACCTTCCTTCAACAGGCTGTAATACAAATATAACTTCAATAAAGAAACATGTCCTCGTTGCCTTTCTTAAAGATGTTAATAATAATGATGATTTTATATGTTTCATTATCATCTCAACAAGAATTAATGGCACATTTTAGTAGAGTAGGACCTCCCTGTAAAAGACACCTAGTTGCAGAGCCAAAGTGTCCTTTACAGAGAGGTGTCTTCTTACTGAAGAGTTGCGAATTAGTAAAAAAGGGTAATTTTGTCAATAAAAAACTGTCCTTTTTATAGAAAGGTATCCTATAACGGGAGTGTCGTCTCATAGAGGTTCTACTGTAATCATGAAGGAGGAAAGGGTTAGCACTATTTATAAAAACATTCACTAAGTGATATACAGATAGCCTTGTTTTAACATTTACCAGAAGAGAGTAATTTTGTCAATATTATTCATGGCACTCTTTTATCACATGTGTTAACAGGAATTTATTGGGGGTTAATAAATACAAAAATTAATTCAATAATTTTTATTTTAATTTTTTTTTTTTATTTTGTAATGTGTGAGATAAATTGATTAAAGATAAGAAAGAAAAAATGATGTTTCAAAACAATTTTAAGAAGAAATGGGTTAGCAAAAATTGTAAATATATGCACAAAAAGTATATAGAAAATTATAAGGTTAAAAAAAGACCAATTCTAAATAATACATATTGAAAATATTTATTTAGATTTGGTCTTTTTTTTTTACCTCATGAAAAATTGTAGAATTTGTACAATAAATATAAATAATTATTGCTTTTTTTTTTTAAATATATTTTATTGAGATCTTTTTTTTTTTAAAATATATATATTATATTAAATTTTTGAATATTTATAAAAATGATCTTTTTTGAATCTTAGAAGGGTTGAATTGATAGGATGTGAAGAAAATTAAAGGGGGTCATTAAGTCAAAAAGAAATAAATTTTGCACCAATATCTCACAGAATTCTTGAATTTTTATAATATAATATTAACAAAAAAATAAATTAAATATATTGATCACATATAAAATATATAGTCATTTATATAATATATAAATATATTAATAATAATTTATATAGCTTTATATTTTATTGTTTTGGTCAACGGGTCAAAATAAAATAAAGCAAATAATCTATGATTGTAAAAGTTAAGATTGTCATTGATGTACAGAAAAAAATCTCTCTCAAGTTTTTAATATTTGTACATGTTAATATAAAACTTTAATAACCTAAAATATTATTATTATTTTTTTAACTTTCATTATTATTTTTATGAATACTTATATATTGAGTGCATATATCTTTCCATTTTTCATAATGACAAAAAAGCAGAAAAAAAGAATTGAAAAAATGACACAACAACACATAAGCTATTTAAAAAATAATAATATTATACTTCTCAACAAAACCTAGCATACTACAAGTTGAAATGTTGGGTGTCAAAGAAAAGAGAATTACATGCTAGTGCCATATCACTACACACATCTATTTTATATTTCATAAAAAAATAACTTTGTTCATTTGAAAGGAGTGAGAAAATACATTCAACAACACTAACAACATAACAAAATAACAAACAAAATTGTTGTAAACATTTATTTGATAAAGGGAATGTTATATTTATATATATACACATACAAGGGCAATAAAACAAAAGGGACCAATATGGTCCAATATGTAAAGTGGGTGTGCCGCTATATATATAGAGAGATAGAGAGGGGATAGGAAGCATATGCAACTATGTACAGAGGGGCGGTGGTAGTTAGGTCCGCCTGCTAATAATACTCTGGATTGAAGTTGTGGTGCCCGTAATAAAACCAAGGAATCCCAGAACGAAGATTATCACATTCTTTGTCACCATTATTTTCCATTTGGTTTGACCTATGCAACAAAGTTGGATTTTAAGATGGTATTAGCATGATAAGGTACAATTTGATTATAAACACAAGGTAATAAGACCAAATCTAAATAAATAAAGTGTGTTACCAAAACATCAGATGCTATTTATTTATTTGGATTTGGTCTTATTACTTTGGATTTGTATTATATATTAGAAACATAAAAGTAACAAGACCAAATAAATTTAAGTTGAGTTTGTACGCAGTATTTATTTATATTTGGTCTTGTTACCTTATGGTATTGGCATGTTATGTTATGTTTAAACCATATTTTGAAAGCTGTAAAAACATAATTGTATATTGTTATCATTCTAATAATTAGTTATAAGGGCTAGTAGCATAATACATCACACTGTTTTGAAAGCTAAGACCAGGGATTGAATCCTGTATTAAGCACACATTTTCATTTTATAAAATGTGTTACCTATGTTTCTAATCTATACTTCAAATTGGATCATTTGGACTTTAGAATTATTTTTCTAATATATAATATTATAATATATAATAATATATAATATAAGGTTCCACTGGAGTTCTTAATACATGCCATCTCAGAAAAGTTGTTGTTTCTTATCCCCTTGTGTAAAGATTACACGAATTCCATGAGTTCAGATCTCATGGAATGGGGTGTAGGTGTGTAACTTTAGTTGACCATGGCACCATGATCCAGGCACATTTTGGTGAAAGTCTGACTTTGCCTGTAGTTTGAGGCCGTCCCTAACATTGAAGCAGACGCCTTTGCTGCTGACTCTAACATGAGTACAGATGCAGCTCCTCCGTATCCCTGGAGAGGAACCCTTGCTGAGGTCTATCAACTGGATCAGTTGAACTCAGGATTTTTAATGAGGTCTACTCCTCTTCTAACGATGCTGCTGTTGGTCAGCAACTGCTTATTCATCAGTTATTCTGCTTGTTTCGCAGCTGGCCTTCATATCTGAAGGTCGTTCCCCTATCCGCCACCTGGGGACGCGCCCTATAGCAGTCAGCTCTGCCAAGGGAATGTAGAGGCGCATATTTGATAAACAGACATAATGGATAGACTTTGTTCTGGCCAGGACCATTGTGTGATAGCATCCTATCAAAAGAGGGTGAGAGCTAGGGTGAAGCTTCTAACACAATGGCAGAGTTTACACAACATCTGCTTATTCATACCACCTATGTTGCAACAAAATGGATCAAAGTCCAATGAAGGTTATCAATAGGCATTCATGGAAATAAACATACAGCTTTTTGGACCAACACAAAAACAATTGAATAGCCTTTCACAGCCATGATCCTGCTCCAGGTGACTTTGTTGTCTCTTATCCCCTTTGTGCAAAGATTACACAAATTCCATGCTCTTTGAGCTGTTTGACGATAAGCAGTGGCCTCTCCCAAAGGTCCTGTTTAGTGTATCTAATGCAAGCCAAAATGTGTTCTGTAGCTGCAGGCGTCAAGCTACATTTTGGACAAGTGGGATAGATTTTGTTTTTATTTTCGATCTTCAATTTCTTAAGATAGCCTGTTCTAAATCTTGTGACTTTGTGGTTTCCATAAGGATTATATTTACAGATGTTATTTCTGTTGTGTTGATAATGCAGTTTAAAAAGAAGGTGTGAATAGGTCTATAGGGGCAGGGAAGTGGTTGTTTTTTTTGTTTATCCCTAGTACACGTGGTACAGGCCATGATAATCATGGTGGGTAGAAGTAGGCGACTGCTGGGAAGTGGTTGTAGATATATAAAAAAAAACTCACTGTAGGACTTCTCCTGGCTGTAGACCATACACTCCAGGATGGGAGGGAACATCAGAGCCAGGGAGCTGCTGGCTAGGGCTCCAACCAGGGAGATGATGTCGTCCAGGTTAGGAATGACAATGGCCAGCACACCTGACATTACATCACAGTCGTTACTGGCTCTCTCTTTACTACACTGGTTATTGATTTTACCACAGAGTATAAAACAAACAATTTCAAACATTATATTTATAAAATGAAAGGATTTAAAAGCATGAATGTTTCTTTTATACACAATACAGACTTCTACTGACCTTACTGCAATGAAAAAATATATTGGGAGGGCTCTTGGCTCATCAGTGGTGAACCCTCCCAGCGGTTTCGCCAATTTAATCCACTGATGAGCCAAGCCCTCCCTTTCATCGCAGTAAGGACAGTAGAAGTTTGTATTATGTATAAAAGAAACATTCGTGCTTTTAAATCCATTCATTTTATATGTATAGATGGCACGTTATTGCTTTGTGTTAATTATTTATATTTGCTAGCCTTTTAGAGTGGATAAGTTTAACCACTCCTACCTACAGTCCCTCCTGTGACTCTTGGAATATTCGACCAAATTCTGGTTAGTTACCAAGGTGAATAATGTGGTAACAGCACTCATTTTCCAATGAAGATCAAAATCCAAGATTTTTAGTCTAAATATTCACAAGGTAATAAGACCCCCTCCCTAAATCCAAATAAATATTTTTTATATATATTATTACCTTGTGTTTCTAATCAATAATTCAAATTGTATACCTTATCTCATTAGTCTAACTTTTTAAATTTTTTCAAAGAAAATTTTATTTTTCAGAAATATCTAGGAGATGGAAAGATAATCCTCTATATACAACCACTCTTTGGATGACAACTCATTGTAGAATAAAGTAATTAGTGATTAATGAATTTGGAATGGTCAGTACAACATTACACTACCAGTTGTCTACTCTTTTCAAGTTACTTCTAAGAAGCCATGGGAATGTTTTTTATTATGAGTGTACTTCAAACACTTGTGGAAAGAAGCATCTTTTTGAAGATTCGTTATTCTGTCAACTATTTTTTTCCATATAAGTAAAAAATATTTTATAAATGGAGCTTGTCATAAGCGGAAAATAATGCTATATGGCTGAAACTACATGGTCCTATGGATTAGATATACTTGGTTGTGTTATGTGACAACCTGTGCTATTTGGTCATTTTCTCTTTGCTCCCTATATGGCTGCTTAAAACAGAGATTTTGCTTTATAGAACTTTTTCATTAAACAGGAATGTGAGTCAAGAGAAAACCTTGGAGGAGGGGGAGTCAATCCGACCACTCACCTGTGAAGATCACCACCACGGCTTTAAAGAAGAGGTTTAAGAGGAACTCCAGCCACTTGGTAGAGTTGATCCTGGGCCCGAGCCTCTTGGAGATGGTGGGCCATATGATTTGGAAGGGCACGTAGGCTTGTAGAGCGTAGGACAGGAAGATGGAGAGGGCAAACATCAGCTTGACAGCTTGGAAGAAACTGTCACCACGTCCAAACACATCACTTCATACTGCCTTTCTGAGAATTAGGTGTTGCTCAGCTATATTTTCTATGTTACTGGGAGAATACTTACTACAAAGGGTATTAATATGTTTGGGTCATAAATCCTCAAGAATTCTCAGAATTGTGTTTCGCATTGGTTTATTTTGTATAGCAAGTTTGCTTCTTACCTTTTATTCAACTTTCCCTTTTTGTTTGTTTCTAGAGACTTTGAAATTTAAAATTTAATTTAAAAAAAAAATTCTAATTATATAAATTGGTGTGTGGTACAGATTATTGTTTCCACATTCTTTTATCAATCTGAACTCAATTATTGTATATTATGTATTTTCCTTATTTCTTTCTATATTTGTTACAAAATAAATCATTCACTTGAACTATGCTCTTAAGATTTTAGCTCTTTTGGTTAACCTACACTATATGTTTTGATTATAAACACAAGGTAATAAGACCAAATCCAAATAAATAAATAGTGTGTATAAGTGTCCAATACGGGATTCGACTGCTAGGCCCGAGTTCGATTCCCGTATTGGACACTTTTACACACTATTTATTTATTTGGATTTGGTCTTATTACCTTGTGTTTATAATCTATAATCCAAATAAGTCGGTGGATGAGAGGGTAACACGCTCGATTCCCGACAGTCATGAACCAGGATTGAATCTCGTGTTAAAAATTGTTTAATATGTGAATAACCTTCACATATTATTCATTGTTTAATTATCATGAACTAGGTTGCTCTTGCTGAGCGGTACCTATTTATGTGAATTTGAACCAGGCTATAATCCAAATTGTGCCTAATCATTATATGTTTTGATATTTTATAAATGTGAGTTTTCTCCAACATTTGGATTATGTGGGTGTATATTTCCAGTGTACTAACATGTACAATGATGGCATTTCCTTGTTCTACATACAACATTGTAGCTTGGTAGATATGATACTTGGTAGATTCAAGGCTTCACTAGTTTACAGCATTCTTTACAAAAAAACTGGCATCATACAGTGTAACCTTGTTATGACAACATTACTTGGAACTATTGTTATTGAAACAGTTACAAATTGGAAGTAGCATGTGCTCCCCATACACACACAAACAAACACACTATTGACAATAATATATTTCCCATAAATAAAATATTTTCCAAAGTATTTCTTCACCTTCAAACATTCCAACTCATTTTCACCTTCAAAATTTTTTCCTTCTTCATTTTCTTCACAATGTCTTCTTTCTCTCCAATAACCTTGCCAAATTTCCACAAATGATTATAAATTTTCTAAAAGAGAAAATGCTAGAGAAATATATTTAAAAAAAAAACTAATAAGGAAAAGCTGTCTGAAATTCTGTCTAGAGAAAAACTTACTTTTTGACGTAGATGCCAAGTGTTGGGTAATATCTGGGACACAAGGGCTGGTTAACTCGGCTTTCTACCTTCTTCTCTGTACTGACTTCCAACAATACTGCCACCACCAATACCATCTTTATGAATACCATCACCACCACCAATACTACTACCATCTCCAATACTACTACCACCACCAATACCACCATTATGAATACCATCACCACCACCAATACTACTACCATCACCAATACTACTACCACCACCAATACCACCATTATGAATACCATCACCATCACCAATACTACTACTATCACCAATACTACTACCACCACCAATACCACCATTATGAATACCATCACCACCACCAATACTACTACCATCACCAATACTACTACCACCACCAATACCACCATTATGAATACCATCACCATCACCAATACTACTACTATCACCAATACTACTACCACCACCAATACCACCATTATGAATACCATCACCACCACCAATACTACTACCATCACCAATACTACTACCATCACCAATACTACTACCACCACCAATACCACCATTATGAATACCATCACCACCACCAATACTACTACCATCACCAATACTACTACCACCACCAATACCACCATTATGAATACCATCACCATCACCAATACTACTACTATCACCAATACTACTACCACCACCAATACCACCATTATGAATACCATCACCACCACCAATACTACTACCATCACCAATACTACTACCATCACCAATACTACTACCACCACCAATACCACCATTATGAATACCATCACCATCACCAATACTACTACTATCACCAATACTACTACCACAAATACCATCACCAATACCATCACCACCACAAATACCACCACCAATACTACTACCACGGGGCTCTAGCACATTTGTAAGTGCAAAGTCGAACTGCTTTTCACATGTGTAGACATGTGGTGCACTTACAGTAAAATCAGTCACCTACTTCTACCCACCATGATTATTATGGCCTGTACCACGTGTACTAGGGATAAGCCAAAAAAAAAAATACTACTACCATCACCAATACCACCACCATCAACAATACCTTCACAAATACTGCCAGTATATTAACCCAGTACCACCACTACTGCCAATAACACTACAATAGAACCTCCCTTTAGCGGACACCTCTCTACAAAGGACAATTTTCATTTTCCAAATTACCATTTTTACAATTTAGAAACTCTCCGGTAAGAGGACACCTCTCTCTAATGGACACTTTGGCTCTGCAATTAGGTGTTGTCCTTTACAGGAAGGTTCTACTGTACCACTATTTGTTCTTAATTTTAACATCCTGATCAGGTGCCTCTTTATTCTATATAGATATATACAGTAGAACCTCCCTGTAAAGGACAACACCTAATTGCAGAGCTAAAGTATCCTTTAAAGAAAGGTGTCCTCTTACGGGAGAGTTGCTAAATAGTAATTTTGAAAATGAAAACTGTCCTTTGTAAAGAGGTGTCCTCTTGCACGGGTGTCCTCTCATGGAGGTTCTACTGTATATATATTAAAAATAAAAATAAAAGTTTCCTGAATGCTCATGCTCTTCCAAAAAGAGTTCTCATAGTTCCTCTGAAATCAGCAATGACCTGCTTTATCTCCCATCCATTACTTGATTCCAGCACACACCAAGTCTCCCCATTGTAATCTCCCTCCTGAAGTTCTTCTTCATTGCTCTTTAATGACTTGGACAAACTGCTGGAAGAGAGGTTTCAGTGTGGATGACCTTCTAATTTTATCTTCTCACAACGGTCTTAGAGTGTTTTTTTTATTATTTATTTATTTAGAATGGGGCAGTAGTGTGTGTGAATTTGTTCTTTCTCACTTTGAAATACAGATGGAAAGAAAAGGTTGTTATATAGAAACCAGTCCAAATCCACAAGTACACTCCTAGACAAAACTTGTGGAAGTTGTACCTTTTAGCATGTAAATATCAGGAGAGATTCAGACAATAACTCTGAAAGATTTGATGCACAGTTACTTTTATTGAAGACACACAAGATAACCAAGTGTCAACAAAATTGCCTTTGTCTTCTTCAAAAAATATATAGATGACTGGTGACATCAAAGACTTTCCACTTCCCAAGGTTTTGTCTATGAGCGTAAGTGAAAAGAAAAAAAAAAAGACATGTTAATACTTCAAAGACGGTTTACTCATTTGTGACGGTTTAAGAAAAACAACATACAATTTGGATAAAAGCTATACATAAAGATTTAAAATAGGTTGTCAGTAGCAGCAGTGCTACCAGACCTGGTGATACCAATGCTGCTTCACAGTAGTACCTCCCAGAACCCTTGTAAAATAAAAAGTTTTGACCTGACACAATTCCAAATTCCCACCCTATCCAGGTTATATCATGGGAGGCTTTACTGGATTTGACCCCTCCCAGAGTTTCCATATTTGATGATGTACTCACAAGTCCTGTGGCAAGTTGAGGGTGATGGATGGTCGCACGTCATCTCCGTACTTGAGGTAGCCGTAGAAGCCCATGCCAGTGTAGAGACACAGCACAATAATCATGCCAGTGTTGAGGACCCCGGCTATTCCACCAAAGTCCTGTGGAGTGGCCATCTCATTCTCCAGGGGGAGCACCTAGTACCAGATAGCCCGGGGTCACCTCCTTGTACACTTCTTATATAGGCAGTAATGTTCCATACAGCTTCTAGACAGGGAGTAGAGCTTCTTATACAAGGAGTAGAGCTTCCTTACAGCTTCTACACAAGGAGTAGAGCTTCCTTACAGCCTCTTACACAAGGAGTAGATATTCCTTACAGCTTCTACACAAGGAGTAGAGCTTCCTTACAGCTTCTTACACAATCAGTAATGCTTCCATACAGCTTCTACACAAGAAGTGATGCTTCCTTACAGCTTCTACACAAGGAGTAGAGCTTCCTTACAGCTTCTTACACAAGAAGTGATGCTTCCTTACAGCTTCTACACAAGGAGTAGAGATACATACAGCTTCTCTACAAGAAGTGATGCTTCCTAACAGCTTATACACAAGCAGTAGGACTTCCTTACAGCTTCAATGCATGGAGTAAGAGCTTCCTTACAGCCTCTTACACAAGGAATAGAGCTTCCTTACAGCTTCTATACAGGGAGTAAAGCTTTCTTATGCAAGGAAGTGCATTGAGCAAGTAGGGGCTGTTATACTCACCACTCCAATGCCCTCGAAGGCATACATGGCAGTTCCAAAGAAGGTTGGGAACAAGGTGATGGGCTTGGAGAGAGGCACAGACCAAGATGGAGGCAGGTTGTGGCAGAGCGCCACCATCACAATGGCGATGCCCACAATCTGGATGACGTTGGCAATGGTGGAAAAATATGAAAGCTGTTTCAGATTACGGAAGATGTTGTAGCAAATCATGAGAGGGATCACTGCGCCCACTAGCACAGTCTGGCTCAGGATCTCTTTGTTGCCGTTCAGTTCCATCATCACCTGCACCACCACTCTGTGTCTGGGAATTACAGTTGAATAAGTGTTGAATTAAAAGTAGAAACAATAGACTTTCCATGAGAGGACATTCACGCTAGATAAGGCCTCTCTACAAAGGACAGTTTTCTTTGACAAAATTATTACTGTTACTATTTATCAACTCTCTGATAAGAGAACACCTCCATTTTTACTAATTAGCAACTGTCCAGTAAAGGATACATCTCCCTAAAGGACACTTTGGCTCTGCAACTAGGTGCCCTTTACAGAGAGATTCTATTGAAACAAACAACTGGGATTTAAAAAAAAAAAAATAGTTGAATAATCAAGATTAAAGTGTATTATGGCAAAAATGACCAAAACTTGAAATTTTCTCAATCAAAAACTACTGTCCTTACTGCAATTAGAAAATATTGGGAGGGCTTGGCTCATCAATGGTGAACCCTACCAACATGGTTACATCAGTTCAATCTAACAGACTGTTCTATAATAATACAATAGCAGCTTGTTGGCAGAGTTCACACCATTGATGGCTCTCCCAATATTTTTACTTCATTGCATTAGGAACTTGTGTTTCTAATTGAAAAGTAGCCTTCTAAAATATTTAAAATTTCTTAATACAAGTCTGATAATTTAAAAAAATATATATATTTTCAATCTCACAAAAATTCATACAACAAAACTTATTTTATTTAGAACTACTGGTAATTTTGGGAAGACTATTAATTGGAACTACAGTAGAACTTCCTTGAGAGAGGACAATTCTCTACAAAGGACAGTTTTCATTTGCAAAATTACCATTTTTACTATTTAGCAACTCTTTGGTAAGAGTACACCATACCCTAATGGACACTTTGGCTCTGCAACTAGGTGTCCTTTACAGAGAGGTTCTACTGTAGAGATAATTGGGACTACCGAGATAATTGGGATTTACAAGAAGACAGGAGTGACTTACAGTGTGGATGGTGGTGGCAATGAAGAGGATATAGGCACAACAGAACCCAAACTGGGTCACCAGCAACATCGCACTAGTTAGTAACCTGCACAGCACCATCAACTGTCAGCCCAACACATCTGGGCTACAATGGAGGAGTACAGTGACACATAAAGGTAATATAAACTTAATATGGGTAAATCCGAAATAAGCCATAATGATGAATACAAGAGATCTATACTCTCAGAAAAGAATAAATAAAGAGAATTGAAGCTTTTAAAATGTGGACATGGTAATAGCTACTCAAGAGTGCCATGGACAGATAAATGGTCAAATGTTTCGATCTTAAATGGAATTATTCCTGGTAGATCCCTAGAGAATCTCAAATATGTAAACAAAGATTGACCTGCTTCTGACTTATAATGAGAGAAAATGGCTTAGAAAAGACATTGATGTTTGTAAAAATTGCAGGAAGAGAGGAAGAACTGCAATGAACTGGCTAGAAGGGGTCAAGAAAGTTACCTGAAAGTCACTAGATGAACTGCTAATGATTGTCACCAACAAATCAAATTGAAGAATATTGGTTCACATAGTCACCAAAAGTCTCAACAACAACAAAGAATAAAGAGAGAAAAGATACAGTACCTCGCTGGTTTTGATAACTTTTGGAAAGGTGCGGGACCCAGTTTGAAAGCCAGTTCTGTGGTGGTTGAATAGTCCAAGGCATGAGCTCCGGTTCTGAAAGCAAACATGGGATGAGTGGTCAAATACATGGTAACATAGCTGAGATAGTGCTTGGTAAATGGCAGCATGCTCAGATTTTATGTACGGTAAGGATGAAGTATCGTTATATTCACGGGTCAATCAAATAATGGTACTTTATTCCAGTTATCCCAGTAGTATAGTCCATAGGATGGTTACAACTGCTTCTATGGTAACTATATTAAAGCTCTAAGCAGAGAGTTGATGCCATTCAACTTTGTACAAGTAGAAGGTACAAGAATCCTTTTTGGTTACTTGTATTTACTGGTGGTTGGACTTGTTCAAGAGAATGGGAGAGTCCAAACATTTAAACAACCTACACTCATGGGGACACAACTTAAGGAAGTTGTACATTTTAGCATGTATATCGGGATTCAGACAATAACTCTGGAAGATAGTTGATACACAGTGATCTTTATTGAAGACACATGAGATAACCAAGTATAAACAAAATTGCCTCTTTGTCTCCTTCAAAAAACAAAGGAATGGTGACATCTCAAAGACTTTCCACTTCCTTAAGTTTTGTCCATGAGTGTATTTTGTTTGTAAACTGCTTTAAAAAATCTCAACACTGCTTTCATCATCTGTCTTCTGTTTAACTGAAGTGAACACCAACCATTTCCCTGTACAGTAAAACCTCCATGAGAGCACATCTCTCTACAAAGAACAGTTTTTTTCATTGCCAAAATAACCAGTTTTACTATTTAGCAACTCTCTGGTAAAAGGAAACCTCTCCCTAAAGGATACTTTGTCTCTGAAAACTAGGTGTCGTTTTATAGAAAAGTTCTACACACTCACTGTGTAGCTTTATTTATAAATATTCCTCAGCTACAAACAAAAGTCTGTGTATTATGTCCTGGTTAAGTGTGGTAGGCAAGTGTTACACCTCTACAGGGAGAAAACACCTGCTGAACACAAGTGGTCGAGATAACTACCACCCGTGAGCACAGCGAGGTAGACTTGGCAAGACCAAAAGGATCCAAAAAAACTGTCTTCAAGTGTGAATCTAAGGCACATGATGGTGATTATCAATATTCTGATGAAGACATTAATACTATTTAAGACATTAATACTGTTTATTCTCAGAAAGTTAAATATATATACTTTCTTTTAAAGATAAGGTTTTAGCAAGTCTTTGCTAAGAAATGATAAGGCACAATTTGGTTCATAGATTATAAACATAAGGTAATAAGACTAAATCCAAATAAAAAATAGTGTGTGACATTTCGCTAACAACGTTGTTACTGAAACGTCACACACTATTTTTTTATTTGGATTTGGTCTTATTACTTTGTGTTTTCTAAGCATTGAAACAAAGTACTTTTTTTTTTTCAAATATAGTATAACTTCTATATTTAAATGACCAAACCTAGATGCAAGGCTAAAGTTTCCTTTAAGGGAGAGGCAACCTCTTACTAGAGAGTTGCTAAATAGTAAAAATGGTAATTTTGGTGATGAAAACTGTCCTTTGTAGAGAGATGTCCTCTAGAGAGTATTCTTTCATGGAAGTTCTACTGTACTTGATTAAAAAGAAACTAACAAAGATGGATGCTGTCAACACACTCACTGGAAATAACACCCATTAATCAATTATTGATAAAATTAGGAGTTTTAATTGATAAACAACACACTGGGTTAAATATTTGAATTGATTGCTAATACCTTCACAAACTCTGGTATAAAATTGGTTTTCTAAATTGAAACATTAGCATTTCAGAAATACAGTAAAACTTTGCTAAAATGAATCGGGGATATAGAAAACCTTCCTTTGTAATGAATCTGAAATAATCCCTTCCTCATTTTTTATTTTATATAATACAGTGGACCATGACTATAAGAAACCATTGCTATATTCAACCAAAAGTTCCATTGGGGTTCGGTGGATGAGAGGATAACACCCTCGATTCCCGACAGTCATGAACCGGGATTGAATCCCGCATTAAAATTTTGTTTAATATGTGAATAACCTTCACATATTATTCACGGTTTCAATTATCATGAACTAGGTTGTTCTTGCTGAGCGGTACCTATTAATGTGATTTTGAACCAGGGGTTCGCTATAGAGGGATGTTTTACTGTAAATATTTAATACCATTTTTAATTCTATCCTTAATTTCATATTCTGTTTCATCAATATACTTTTATCTTTTTTTTTTATTATGATTCCAAATCAGCTTTTTTTCTTCTACAAAAAGGTCTCAGTTAAAAAACTATTTTAGTTAAGTTTTCTAGAGTTATTTATAATGACAGGGTTATTTAACAAGGAAAGAAACTACAATTCACAAAGAGGAATGTTCTCAATCTGACAATAGAAAAGATTCTCCTAAATCTCAGCACAGTTCCTCCTTTATCCTAACACCTGCAGACTCCAATAAAGTGTCATTTTTTCAAGGCATTCTGAGTTATGTGTTCCATGTGTTATTTACCCTCATGTAATATATTAGATAAAACATTGTCTTCTTCTATATGGGGGAAAAATAGTACAAAAAGGAAATGTTTTATGGTATATTTTCTTAATTTTACTGCTCATATATTTTACAATTTTCCTTCTGTACCAATTTTTTTTATAGTTTTGCTTTCCACACACTTTTGGCTTTAAATACCCATTCCTTTATTTTTCAGTAAGCTTCTAAAAGCAGCTTTTTTTTTTGCTTGTGAGGTAAAGCTTGCACCATGCAGATGGGGGTTCTTGCAATATTCTTCATGCCCAAAATCTAATTTTCTAATTCAAATATCCTTCTTCATGTTGTCACCAGCAGGTGGCAATAGTTTGTTTTTATTGACTTGCCAGAGTCTAGACCTATTTTTGTTTGATTTCTAAACACACAGTGTGGTGGCACTTAATATAGTGCATCCTTTCAAAGTGATGGAGGAGTATGGGAAATACCTTGTTATAAAGTCTCTTAGGAAGAGAAAATCCTTACAAGATGCTTCACATGCGGAGGATGGACAATGCCTTATAGCAGAGAAGGGAGAAGTTTCAAACTCCTTCCCTATATGGAGGAAGACACTCACTTGCCCTTGAAGTTGGTAAAAAAGCTTCTAAAAGTGGATGAACCCTTCTTCTTCTTCTTCTTTCTTATCTCCACTCAATCACACTAAGGTATCAAGCTTGTAAAGCTTGAGACTTTTTTTGATGGTGTCTGCCGGGGAAGAGTAGAGCTCATCAACTTCCATGAGAGGACTCTCACGCTAGAAGACACCTCTCTACAAAAGACAGTTTTCATTTGCAAAATTACCATTTTTACTATTTAGCAACTCTCCGGAAAGAGGACACCTCTCCCTAAAGGACACTTTGGCTCTGCAATTAGGTGTTGTCCTTTACAGAGAGGTTCTACTGTATTAGGTCAATGGTATATAGATGTCTGCATCTGGGGAAACCCTACATTCTTTGTTTCTCATGAAGATTCTCAAGGAATGAACCATTAGTATCAAGGCAATATCTTAGCACTATATAATAGCTATTGCCTTTTTTGAAAATAAGAATAACATGGAAGAGACATTGAGCTATATAAATATAGGTGCAACAAATTGGTTCTATCACAGCCAGGGCAACCTTGATTAACTTTTATCTAGCTTGAGATAACTTTTAAGAAGGAAAAAAAAAAAAATTGCAATGGTAACGAGAAGTTTCACCTTGAGGGTCAGGCCTTGAGCCGCTGACTTAATAGATAATTTGTATGCTGGTCAAATAATGCCATGGAATATTCCTCTACTTCTTTGCTATAGTCACCGGGACTCTGTCTCACCCTTCCTTTCTAAAAATTCTATGTCAATTATAGCTATTTCCAAACACAAGGTAATAAGACCAAATCCAAATAAATAAATAGTGTGTGACGTTTCGGTAACAGCGTTATTACCATCTTCAGACAAAAGTACTGAATGAGAAATTTTACCATAGGATGTTTTTAAATAGTTACTGTTACATCTTGTTTACATACTTGATAACAGTAAATATTTAAAACATGCTGTGGTAAAATTCTCTCATTCAATACTTTTGTCTGAAGATGGTAACAACGCTGTTACCGAAATGTCACACACTATTTATTTATTTATTTGTATTTGGTCTTATTACCTTGTGTTTATAATCTATAATCCAAATTGTGCTTTTTCAACTAGTTCCAATATATACTCTCACATAAACAAATGTTAGGGACTACACTAGAGTCTGCTATGAAAGATCATATAAGAACATACCTTAATCAATCCAATCTCTCAACTATTTTGTTTGAAGGACTTCTTGGCCTGACATACCTCTGATGAGAGACCACCTCTAAAAGAGACCAGGTGTATGATGAGAGACCACTGTAGTGATGATGATAATTTGGTTTTTCCTGCAAAGCCAATAAATAAGAGAGAGAGAACTATTATATTGCCACAGAAAAATAAACTTACTTTTAAAGAAATAGAAACAGTAGCCAAAACAAAAATAAACAAGAACTGGAGGATCCCACCTAAGCACAGTTGGTACAGTGGAGTGAACCCAGGAGAAGCTCTGAAGATCAGAAATAGACAGCATCAAACAACACTAACAAGATTTAGAACAGGCCATCTCAAGCCATTGAAGATAGAAAATAATAACAAAATTTATCCCACTTGCCCAAAATGTAGTTTGGTACCTGCAGCTCCAGAACACATTTTGACTTGCATTAGATGCACTAAACAGGACCTTTGGGAGAGGCCGCTGCTCATCATAAAACAGCTCGAGGAGCATGAACTCATGGAATTCGTGTAATCTTTACACAAGAGGATAAGAAACAACAACAACAATATTTTTTTAACGCTTCACATCAACTTTTTCTATATAAAATTGTCTTTCCTTTTAACATTTCCTTTTTTCCTTGTTCTTTATATAGCTTAGCTCTTTATAGATTTTTTTAATACAATTCTTAAAAATCTGTGAATACATATCCTTTTTAAAGTGATATCTCAGTTGTTGATCCAGAATAAAATGGTGTCTCCAGAGCAATGAAAGTCTTCTTGGAAGTCAGGGAGTATAGGGAGGAGGGGAGGAGGGATTGACTTACGGGGAAGTCAGCAGTATGTAATGTAAAGCCCTGCCAGGTTCACAAAACTAGGCCTAGACACAACATCGCAGGCATTCTCCATGTGTAGATAGGGGGAGCATGTGTGTGTGGAGCAGGTTAGATCCAAGTGTAATTACATGTATAAACCTATATACATATATATATAAACCTATATGATGCACTAGCGCGCCATCTGTTATCAAAATTCAAAACTATTTTAAAGGCGTAAGATTCTTTTTGATAATAAACAATAAAAGAAACAATTTGATATTTGCGGAAGAGTGATTGCTCGAAGCATATTATATATTTATAAATGTATGTAATTCTACTGTCCTCAAAGCTTATGTCCATAGTTCTTCTAAAATACCCATTCAAAGAGTCTACCAACAGTATCACTATAAAAGGAAGATCCAAAAATGCAATATAACAGCGGTATGGAAGATTAAACTGGCAAAACCGCTGAGAGGGTTCACCACTGATGAGCCAGGCCCTCTCATTAATTTTTTTCCATTGCAGTAAGGGCAGTAGAAATTGTTTATTATCAAAAAGAATCTTACGCCTTTAAAATAGTTTTGAATTTTGATAAACCTATATACATATAAGAAAACCAAAATTACAATGTAACTTCTTTAATTCAACACTTTTTTTGAATCCCACAATGAGCCTATTTACTTTAATTTAACCAACTATAATTCAAAAATAAAAGTTTTTTTAAGATAGAAATTTTACCAGCAGGATATATATTAATCTATAATAGCAAAGGTTGCTTCTCTCAGCAAAATTTCCATCTATATTTTGGCCATAGATTTAGCCTAGCCACATTACCAGCTGAACATCTCTTTGGTGGATTATGAGGATTCCATTGGGTCCCTTGTGGATCTCATGGAATAAAGTGCACCCTGAGCTGAAGAAGGCCATTATCCCGAAACCATGGTCCCCAGGTGGACAGTTCTCAGTTTGTTAAAGCTGATGTTGTGGCTTTGTCACCGACCCAAGGCCGGTAGTTTGTGAAGATGGTCAATAGATGGTGTCTAGTTTTGACGTTTATTTCGATGGGAGAGTTGACCTTTGCTTTTATAGGATAATTTTTTAATTTGACAAAAAATTCTGATCCCTTGGGATGTTGAATTAAAGAAGTTGGACTGTAAGGCAATTTGTTTCAATATCTTGAGGCATGGCAAAACCCCCATGGATGAACCATCTCCCTTAAGTAAACTCTTGAAAAAAAAAGCAATCAAATGACAAGATGATGAAGTTTTATAGAAGTATGTGATTCTTTATTTGAATATAACTAGATCACTTTCTATCAAGACAGATATTCTACAGGACCCTTGTACAAAATACAGTAGAACCTCCATGAGAGGACACTACTCACACTAGAGAACACCTCTCTATGAAGAACACAATGGCAAAATTACTCTACTTTTCCTATTTATCAACTCTGGTAAGAGCACACCTCTTTCTAAAGGACATTTTGGCTCTGCAACTAGATATCCTTTACAGGGAGGTTCTACAGACCCAAGGGTGAGTCTTGTATTTTGCACAGAGATCAATAGAAGAGGTGTCTTGGGCTACCCTGGGTGTATTTAAATACTTTACCACCATAAAAATCTCTCATAATTTAAGTTTGAGCAGCCATTTTTGGTTAGTGAAACCATCAAATGACATACTCCAAACATTCTACATTGAGAGACAAGGAAAAACCAGAATAGAATACCCCTAGCAGGCTCTCAATGTATCCATGCCATCATCTGTATATTCCTAATGAATAGAACCATAATGTTCATTATCACAGGATTACGGACAAATTACAAAAAAGGTATAAGATGACGCAACTATTTTTTAATTAATTGTATAAAGAAGTTTTGGGAAAGCCCTTCCTCAACAGGCTAAAACAAAACATATTTTTTATGTTTTAGCTTACTGAGGAAGAGCTTGCCTGAAAGCTTCTTTTTACAATTAATAAAAAAGAGTTGCGGCATATTATACCTTTTTGTAAGAACCATGATGTGTTGACACTTCCTGTTAAAATTCTGAATGAAAAGTTATTGCATTGTGTAATCTATTAATTTGGATCCTGTCCAATTTCCACACAAACCATGTTGCTACAATACCTTTCATGGGAAATTACCTAAAACATTGAATTGGATGACTGGTCATTTCATAAAGGTGGTCTTCACTCAAGGAGGAGGTTTCCCATCATGGTACTCTCTTTAGAGATATATAACTCATAATTAATAATAAATAAAAGTATTTTATTAACACTCATTGTCTGACTTTATGGATATACAGTAGAACCTCCATGAAAGGACACTCACGCTAGAGGACACCTCTCTATAAAGAACAGTTTTCATTTGCAAAATTACCATTTTTACAATTTAGCAACTCTCTGGACATCTCTCCCTAAAGGACCTTTTGGCTCTTCAATTAGATGTCCTTTAGTGGGAGGTTCTACTGTATTATAATTGAGACTTTTTATTTTCATTCTCTGCATTTTATTTTGGGAGTAAGTTTGCACTAATAACTAGTTTTTATGCATTCCAAGTTGAAAGAGAAAAAAGTTTTCTCCAATGATATAGAGTAGAACCTCCATGTAAAAAGGACAACACCTAGTTACAGAGCCAAAATGTCCTTTATGGAGAGGTGTCCTCTTACCAGTGAGTTTCTAAATAGTAAAAAATGGTAATTTTGCAAATGAAAATTGTCCTTTGTAGAGAGATGTCCTCTAGCAGGAGTGTCCTCTCATAGAGGTTCTACTGTATCAAAAATTTTATAAATATATCTATTATATACTTGTGTTGTTGTTGTTGTTTCTTATCCCCTTGTGTAAAGATTACACGAATTCCATGAGTTCATGCTCCTCAAGCTGTTTTATGATGAGCAGCGGCCTCTCCCAAAGGTCCTGTTTAGTGCATCTAATGCAAGCCAAAATGTGTTCTGGAGCTGCAGGTACCAAACTACATTTTGGGCAAGTGGGATAAATTTTGTTATTATTTTCTATCTTCAATGGCTTGAGATGGCCTGTTCTAAATCTTGTTAGTGTTGTTTGATGCTGTCTATTTCTGATGTTCAGAGCTCCTCCTGGGTTCACTCCACTGTACCAACTGTGCTTAGGTGGGATCCTCCAGTTCTTGTTTATTTTTGTTTTGGCTATTGTTTCTATTTCTTTAAAAGTAAGTTTATTTTTCTGTGGCAAGGGTTCTTTTGTGCCTTTTTTCGCTAGCACATCAGCAGCTTCATTGCCGTCAATGCCAACGTGTGAGGGTATCCATTGAAGGTGAATTTTTGAGGTTTTTGAGAGTTTTTGGAGATAACCAATTATGTTCCTGCTTACTTTGTCTCTGAGTTCCCCTGTGTGACTCAAGTGTTGTATGGCACTTCTACTATCAGTAAGAATCCAGATATCTTGATAATTAGTATTTCTGATGGATTTTAAGGCTTCATAGATGGCTATAAGTTCTGATCTGAAGACTGAGCAAAAATCTGGGTTTCTTCTGTTCATTTTCTCAATGCCATTTGTGGTTTTGATGAGACAGCCACTGCCAGTGTGTCCTAGTTCGTCTCTGCTACCATCGGTATAGATAGTTATTGCATTTTTAGGAATGTTATTAATTATTTCTAATGATAATTGTTTTAAGTATTCTGGATTTTGGTATTCTTTGTTGGTGGGTTCATTTAAAGTGGCATTAAAAATAACATTTTGTAGTGGTTTGCATGGAGAAATTTTTTCTGCTAAATAATTTTTTTCCACTCTATATTTTAAAAATTCATTTCTTTTGGCCAGGTGTAGAGGGCCTTCTTTTTTGAGTCTTAAATTGGATTCCCAATTAAGTATGTACTTGGAAGTTCTGTGTTTGTTTCCATAACTCTTGATTTTGTTTATATATTTTGGCAGATTGTAGCTTCTTCTATCCTTTAAGGGCATAATGTCTGCCTCATAAAGTACAATATCATTAGGGCAGGTATTTCGAAGACCTGTAATAATTCTAGCTGCACTTAGTTGTATCCTTTCCAGTGATTTTAGATTTGTTTCAGATGCTGTACCATAGATTTGATATCCATATTCCAGGATAGGTCTAATTAGAGATGTGTAAGTTAATTTTAGTGTGGTTGCATCGGCTCCCCACTCTCTTCCTGAAATATATTTCAGGATTTTTAGTCGGTCTCTTCCTTTTCTAATAACTTCTTCAATATGTTTACTGGAGTTAATTTCTGGATCCAGGGTGTAGCCAAGATATTTAGGATGTTTATTATATTGCAATTGTTGTTCTTTCAGAATAATTTTTGGTCTTATTTTGTATAGTTTCTTATCGGTAGTAAAAAGACAGGTTTCAGATTTTTGGGGGTTAAATTCTAATTTATGTTTATAAGCAAATTTTTCTAGGTGGAAAAGAGTCTTGTTCAAATCTCTTTCAGCTTTTTTCCAGTTAGTATTGCTGCTCCATAGAATAATGTCATCAGCGAAAAGTCCAATATTGGTTTTATGTGAAATTTTTTCTTCTATGCCTGCAATAAATAGGGTGAAGAGAGTTGGGCTAAGGACTGATCCTTGTGGTAATCCTTGGTACAATTTGAAGGTTTTAGATAGAGTGCCATTATATTTGACCCTGATGTATCTATTTTTAAGGAAATCATTTATCCAAGTGATAGCTTTTCCATCAATTTTGAAATGTTTGTATAATTTTGTAATTAACTTGTTTTTCCATACCTTATCAAAAGCTTGTGTAAGGTCTAAAAAAGCAGCTATTGTGTGGTTAGTTGGTTTTCTGTTTTGTGCATCTTTTACCTTTTGTGTGAAAAATAAGAGTTGGTCTATTGTCCCATGTCCTTTCCTGAATCCATATTGTTCTTCTGGTAAGAGATTTCTTGTGTCAAGGTGGTAGGTAAGTCGTCTGAGTATAATTTTTTCCATTAATTTGCAGCAAATACTTGTGAGGGAGATAGGTCGGTAGTTTTTTGGGTCATCAGCAGATTTGTCAAGTTTTTTAATAGGAATTATTGTTGCAGTTTTCCAGTCTTGAGGCAATTTTCCAGTTTTCCAGGAGTTATTGAAAATATCAAGAAGTTTTTCTTTGCCATTTTTGCCCAAGTTTGATATCATTTGGCCATGGATTCCATCTGGCCCAGGAGTCTTGTTCAGGTCAGTGTTTTCTAATGCATAATCTAGCTCTTTCATATTGATTTTTTCATGGAAAATATTATGAGTGCTAGTGACGTTTTTACAGTCATGGATAATCTTGCGGGCCTTTTTTTCAACTTTCTTATATTTTATTTCAAATTTGATTTTACTACTTATTTGATATGAATTACCTAAAAGATTAGCAGCATTTTTGTCATTAGTTGCTGGGGTACCATCTATATTCTTAATCATATTTGTGTTTTCAGTTTGTGGCTGGGCTCTGTCAATTTGTTTTGCCAAATGCCAAAGTTTTGTATTTGGGTTTCTTGGGTTCAGGTTTTCACAAGTTTGTTTCCATTTTTCCCTTTTCATATTTACGTATAATCTTTTTATTTTTGCATTCACAATGTTCAGTTCAGTTCTACAATTTGTTTGGTTTTGGGTGTACTTTTTTTGTAGTTCATTTCTTTTAGTTATAAGTGTTTGAATATCTTTTGCCTGGTGTGCATAATTTGGAATCCATTTCTTAATATTACCTCTTGGTATTGAAACTTTGGCTGCTTTAATAATGGTGTTTTTGAAAGATATCCAATTTTGTTCCAGATCTTTTATTCTAGTGGGTGCTTCTCTAAAGTCTTCATTGGTGTTTTGCTGGTAAAGATTCCAATTAGCCTTTTTGAAGTTCCAGAATTTTTCTTTAATTGAGCTGGTTTTGGTCTTGGTGCTAATTTCTATCAAAATAGGCAAATGATCACTTCCAATACTTTTTAATATTTGCCATTTGCATTTGTGGAAAATGTCAGGACTGGAGAAACTTATATCAAGGGCTTGTGCGGTATTATAACTGTAGGAATGGTGGGTAGGATTCCCATCATTTAAGCACATGAAGGCATTGTCGTCAAATAAGTTTGAAAGTATTTTGCCTCTTGGGTTTGGCGTGGAACATCCCCATAGTTGATGTTTGGCATTAAGGTCACCTACAATAATAGTGTTGTCTGTAAGAAATTGAGCCATTGTTCCATCGTCAATAAGTTTATTGTTTGGTGGGTGATACATATTGAATATGTTGATGGTTTTGTTTTGATTGAGGTAGACTTTGATACCTTGGGCTTCGAGGTCTGATGTGTTTGGAATATTAATAGCTATGTCTTCATAGTACAAATTCTTGATTAAAAATGCAAGGCCACCCCCTTCTTTATTTCTGTCTTTTCTGAGGATATTGTAGTTTTATATTTGAGATTGTACTTTTCATTTAATTTGGTTTCCTGTAGGGCTATAATTTGTATCTTTTGTTTTTCAGCTATTTCCATTATTTCTTCTAATTTTATTTTTGTTGCTGTTGAGCACAATCCATTTATGTTGCACTGCAGAATGCTCAATTGCTTGGAAGTTGCAAAGTGTGAAGTTTGTGGAGACTGTATTATACTTATCGGACAGAACCCTCTACCTAAGTCCTGAACGCGCCCCTGTTTATTCTGCGCGACGGGCGATGCAGCATGCAAATCAACATCTGATCTCATGGAATGGGGTATAGGGGTGCAGCTTTCGTTGATCATGGCACCATGATCCAGGCACACTTTGGTGAAAGTCTGACTTTGCCTGTAGTTTGAGGCCGTTCCTAACATGGAAGCAGACGCCTTTGCTGCCGACTCTAACATGAGTACAGACACAGCTCCTCCGTATCCCTGGAGTGGGACCCTTGCTGAGGTCCATCAACCGGGTCAGTTGAAGTCAGGATTTTTAAAGAGGTCTACTCCTCTTCTAACAATGCTGCTGTTTGGTCCGCGACTGCTTATTTGTCAGAGTTATTCTGCTTGTTTCGCAGCTGGCCTTCATATCTGAAGGTCGTTCCCCTATCCGCCACCTGGGGACGCGCCCTATAGCAGTCAGCTCTGCCAAGGGATTATATACTTGTTATATCCTCAGGTAAAATTTGGTGCTGTGGTAAAGATAAAAACAAAGGAAGAGTGGATTGAGATTAGAACCAATTAGCCAGAAGCAACCAGGAAGGAAATCTACCCAACAGACAAGAGGAGGAAGTTAGCGGGGAGAAATGCAGTTAAGACAAGATGATTTGGAACCAGAATTATAAGGAGAGAGAGAGAAGCATTTTGCCAGAACAAGTTCAAACAAAAAGTGTTGCAGGAAACACAAGGTAGCAAAACTAAATTTTAACAAATTTTATGTGAGTTTATGGTAACAGCATTAACATCTTCAGACAAGAGTATAGATATTCAGTACTTTTATCTGACGATAGTAACAATGCTGTTACAGAAATGTCTCTCACAATTTATGGATTTAGTGTTGTTACCTTGTGTTTCTAATCTATAATCCAAGCTGTACTTTATCATGTGTGGCAAGAAGCAAGTTCAGGAAGTGTTAACATCTTCAGACAAGAGTATGAACATTCAATGCTGTTACGGAAATGTCTCTCACAATTTATGGATTTAGTGTTGTTACCTTGTGTTTCTAATCTATAATCCAAGCTGTACTTTATCAAGTGTGGCAAGAAGCAAGTTCAGGAAGTGTTAACATCTTCAGACAAAAGTACGAACATTCAATGCTGTTACGGAAATGTCTCTCACAATTTATGGATTTAGTGTTGTTACCTTGTGTTTCTAATCTATAATCCAAGCTGTACTTTATCAAGTGTGGCAAGAAGCAAGTTCAGGAAGTGTTAACATCTTCAGACAAAAGTATGAACATTCAATGCTGTTACGGAAATGTCTCTCACAATTTATGGATTTAGTGTTGTTACCTTGTGTTTCTAATCTATAATCCAAGCTGTACTTTATCAAGTGTGGCAAGAAGCAAGTTCGGGAAGTGTTAACATCTTCAGACAAGAGTACGAACATTCAATACTGTTACAGAAATGTCTCTCACAATTTATGGATTTAGTGTTGTTACCTTGTGTTTCTAATCTATAATCCAAGCTGTGTCTTATTAAGTTCAGGAAGAAAGTGTTGTAATCAGTGAAATGTGAAGAGAGTGAAGACAACATGTTGGGAAGGGAGATTCTACTCACCTCTTACATAAAATCTTGCTACAATCCACAAGCATGTGCATGCAGTGGATGCTGATTAAACCAATGATTGGGATGAAGATGGTGCCAACCTGTACACATCACTCGGATCTTAAAAAACATTAAAATTACACAACACACTTTGTAAACACCTAGCACTATTCTTTATATACACACATTTTTAAAAGAGTTCTTAAATATTGTTTGGGTGGAGAGGGAGGGTCAGTGTCAAATTTTATATTTGAATTTTTTTTTTATTAAAACTAGAAAATTTCAATTTAAAGAATGTTGGCTAAGTTTTGATAAGATGTAGTCTAAAAAAGAGAACTAAGAGAAAACAATACAACAATGAAAATTTTATTTATTATTATGAACTCAATAATAAGAGGATGAGAAAATTTCAACTATTCATACTCAATCATGTTGTTGTTTCTTATCCCCTTGTGTAAAGATTACACGAATTCCATGAGTTCATGCTCCTCGAGCTGCTTCATGATGAGCAGCGGCCTCTCCCAAAGGTCCTGTTTAGTGCATCTAATGCAAGCCAAAATGTGTTCTGGAGCTGCAGGTGCCAAGCTACATTTTGGGCAAGTGGGGTAGATTTTGTTATTATTTTCTATCTTCAATGGCTTGAGATGGCCTGTTCTAATCAATACTCAATCATAAAGTCATCTTACTGGAGGGATACACCTTGAACAGGGGTTGGCAAACTGTGGCTTGTGAGCCACATGCGGCTCTTTGGATGTGAAACTGCGGCTCTTTATATAGTTCCATAAGTAAATATTATTTATGCAAGTACTATTTATTGTTGGCAAGAAAAAAAATGTTGTGGCTCTTTAAAAACTTTTGAAATTTTGTAAATTGTAATTTTTGACTCTTCTGACTCAAAAGTTTGCTGAGCCCTGACCTTGAAGAATGAATGGAAAGGTAGACCAAGGAAGGATTGGTTTGATAATCTAATAGAGAGAATGGTCTGTAATTAGAAGATATGAAGAAAATTGCTTAGAACAAATGGTATTTCCTGATGGCTGAGCTCCATATCCAAGATAGCATTTAAACTCAAGGAGGACAAAACTTAAGGAAGGAGAAAGTCTCTAATGTCACCAGTTATATATTTTATTGAAGGAGACAGAGGTAATTTTGTTCACACTTGGTTATCTCATGTGTCTTCAATAAAGGTCACTGTGCATCAGATCTTTCAGAGTTATTGTGTGAATCCTGATATGTTGTTGTTGTTTATTATCCCCTTGTGTAAAGATTACACAAATTCCATGAGTTCATGCTCCTCGAGCTGTTTTATGATAAGCAGCGGCCTCTCCCAAAGGTCCTGTTTAGTGCATCTAATGCAAGCCAAAATGTGTTCTGGAGCTGCAGGTATATACATACTAAAAGGGTACAAGTTCCTTAAGTTTTGTCCACAAGTATATATGGTGAAAAGTTTGGAAAATGGTCAGAGTTCTGTTCCTATGATATCTTGTGTGTAATTGAACTCAACCAGGGATTTTTGTTCGTTTGTTTTCTGAATCTCAAAAGAGACCTAAATGAGATTGATGAGGCACAATTTGGATTGTAGATTATAAACACAAGGTAATAAGACCAAATCCAAATAAATAAATAGTGTGTGACGTTTCGGTAACAGCGTTGTTACCGAAACGTCACACACTATTTATTTATTTGGATTTGGTCTTATTACCTTGTGTTTAGACCTAAATGAGAAGAAAGAACAAGTTTTTTAATTTTGAGTTCATTTTTTATAGATTAAGTTTCATGTAAGAGTAATTGTATGGTATACTTACAGCTAGGCCGGCACTCTTGAGGGCAATGGGCAGTGCAAGAATTCCAGTACCTATGTTTCCCTTCAGCAGGTGCATGAGGGTGGCTAGGTTTCTGGAATACACAGCAGTTGGGTTTGTTAGAGGCGAGGTAGCCGGGGTATGC
>CP092864.1:18380214-18527511 GCA_030710605.1 Cordylochernes scorpioides
TCAACATAATGTGCTATAGTGGTCAGTAGGATCCTGCACATCCAACATCTTTCCGAGAACCTTGTTTCCTCAGATTCACACTCTCATAAATTTCATTTTTGGGTCTGAGTCCAAAATGGACCCAACAATACAATGACAAAGCCACTCTTCACTTCAAGAAAAAAGGATGTTAAGGCACTAAGGACAAACTTCCAAGACTCTGCAGGAATCTTTGCCAGAAACACGTTTGATCCATGTTAGTGGCAACAATATTTCCACGCTGTGAGTCACTGAACACATGTAATAATTTCAGGCAGATTAATCATTTGACATTTATAATAATTTGCTACACTGCAAGACTCCCTCATTCAATATTTTGAATGTTTTTTTTTTTTGCATTAAATAAATTGCCATGCAATTATGAAGTTTGTCTCTCCCTTTTTTATGACAATATTTCTGAACTGCAGCCATTTAATTGTGGGAACTCCAGGAGAGAAGGAAAAGACTCGTCCTCTAGCTTCTTAAAAGGCACCACTCATAAACCTTTGTTTGAATAATTATTTTATTGTTATCATTTATTAAAGACATTTAAAGACTGCATACTTAACCTCATACCTTCTACCAATTCTCTGCTCTGTGAAGCATTACCCAAACATGATCCTGTTTACCTCTGTTATCCCTAAAAAAAACAACCAAAGAATCTCCCACATAGCCATTTGAGGGTCCACAACTGATTAGCCAGTTCCTCTAATTATTTACATCTTTCATTCACTGGTTGTAAAAATCTCTTTTCGCATATAAAGTGAAATAATGAGTAGTTGTCAAATTGTAGTTGGCCTAATTAAAGTAGTTCTAAGTAATACAAAAAATAATGTTTAAATGGTCAAAAAAACTTTTTTCTATATATATATTTTTCAATAACTAAAGTCATTGGCGAATTAATATGTTTTAAAATTGTTATATAAATTAATTTTTATATAAAACGAAATTCGGTAGTTAATTGGCAAAAAGAGGTTTAAAAAAAATGTATATACAGTGTAGCCAAGTATATCGTTCAAAAAATCCTTGTTGCCAAAATCATGTGTTAGAAAACAGTTGCGCTCTTGTATCGCACTATGGTGGCAGGGGTTAAGTGGAAGATTAAAACTTTATTAATTTTAATTCATTATTTAGTAAGCATTAATTGTCATGGACCTAAATTTCATTGTAATCATAGACCTCCAAAGCCAGACGAGGTAAGCTATATAGTTGGCCACAGACTCCTTTATGCCAAACATAAGTTTGTTTATTTTGGTATATTGGATAACCGTTATTTTAAACGTAATAAATAGTATATAACCACTGTTAAGCATATGGTATAGTTTTCATCCTAACGTTAACTCAAGTTAACTTGGAAGTCTCCTTAATTTATATTTAATAAGAGTCGTTTGGCGTTTAAATTTTGAAATGTCAATAGTGCACTTTCATATATAAATCACGAAATTACTCAGAGTGCTTTATTATCGTTGTTTTTAATCCCATTAATTAGTTCTTACTTTACATTTGTATTTAGGACACAGCAAAATATTATTTTATAATACATATATCAAAGTGTGCTGAGTATTTGACAACTCTTTTTATCTATATTTTTATAATACAATACTAAAAAATATCACTAAATATTTGAAGTTTAAGATATTTAACTTCAAAATATTTTATTGTGTAAATATAACATTTCTTTCTATTGAATCTTTTGACATTTTATTGTAATGTTCCTTCGATTAAATATATAAGTATGCTTTATCAAATTAAGAAACAAATTTTAATGATATATCTTTCTAATGTTATATATACACTTTTAAATATATTCATAACAACAATTACAGTTCTGCCAAATCCAAACATTCAAAAATAAATCAATTAAACAAAGTAGATTATAATATTATTATAAGGTATATTACAACTTCCCCGACTTCAAGTGACTTTATCCTTCTTGGGATGTCGATGCAGATAAGGTTGGATATTGGAGATGTAAGCCGTTCTTGGAGTTTTATCATCAGACTCATATTCAACATATTTGGGGTGGCCATCCATTTTGGTTACCCTTGTCACTCGATGCGGACCAGATAGCTTCCATTCCTTTCCAACCTTCTGATGTCTTACCAAAATATAATCGTCGATATTCATCTCTGGTGCCATGGCCTTCTTACGACTGTTAAAATAAAACTTTGTTCTTTGTCGGTAGAGGTTTTGCTCAATTTGACTTTTTTCTGTTTCATAAAGGGGACAGTGAAGATTAAGTTCTTTAACGGCAGGTAAAACAGGGGAAGTTTTTGTAAGTTTGAATAAAGGGGAGCAACCCAGGTAGGAGTTGTAGGATCAATTATGGTAGCGTACTGCCGCTTCTAAGGCATTTTTCCATCCACCCTTGAAGTGCGGATAGCACGAGAGGAAGGTCTTTATATTTCGTATAGCTTGTTCCGCTAAACCATTTCCTGCAGGGTGATAAGGAGAAGAAGTTATTAATCGGATGTCTTTGGAGGCTGCCCACCTAGGGAATTCTCCATACACAAATGATCTCCCTTGATCGGAGACTATAGTTCTCACTGATTTCAGATCCTCATGTTCGTTGAAATATTTTATTAGAACACGGACATGTTGTTTCATTGCCTTTGCTTGAACCACCCTAGTAGCCTCGTCAATAATTAGTAAAAATGTTGAATTCTTATCTTTGATGTTAGAAAGAGCGAAATCTACATGTACAGTATGGAAAGGTACCCTTGATTGATGGGGAAAACTCATCTTTGAAGGACGGCTCTTATATTTGAACTTGACCCTTTGACAGATAAGACAAGAAGATACATATTTCCTTATGTCATTCTTCATACCAGGCCAAACAAAGCGTTGCTTCATTTTATAATATGTCCTCCAAAACCCCGAATGTCCTCCTGATAAAAATAATTTTAAAATCTCAGACAATTTATATAATTGTTACTTTTTTTGTGAAGACTCTCAAAGATTTCATTTTGTTGTATTAAATTTAATGTGATAAGGCACAATTTGGATTATAGATTATAAACACAAGGTAATAAGACCAAATCCAAATAAATAAATAGTGTGTGACGTTTCGGTAATAGCGTTGTTACCATCTTCAGACAAAAGTACTGAAGATGGTAACAATGCTGTTACCGAAACGTCACACACTATTTATTTATTTGGATTTGGTCTATTACCTTGTGTTTAAATTTAATGTGATTTTAAGCAAATTGTAAAAAAAAAAAATGATGCTTTACTGAAAAAAAAAATTCAAAAATTTTTCTAAATAATCACACCATCTCTTTTGGACATCAAAAATCTTTTATATCTACTGTTTGACATGCTGGGACAAATGATCTAACTTGATATTCCATAAACCTCGTATGATTCCTCTTGTTAATGAAATCTTATCATCTGATCTCTCCTTTAGTTTGAGACGAGGGAAAAATAAATTTGGAGCTAGATCTGAGGAATAGGGAGGCTGGGGACCCTATCTGTTCGATATTTTATCAGATAAGTAATTGTTGAACTGCTTTTCACATGTGTAGACATGTGATGCACTTAGATTAAAAGCAGTCGCCTACTTCTACCCACCATGATTATCATGGCCTGTACCACGTGTACTAGGGATAAGAAAAAATATATATAAATAATCACCAAAATTGCAGTTTCTGAACAAGTTCATGATGTACAAGAAATAAACATACTTAACACAAAAGTTCTTTTACAAATAATACAAACTTCTACTGCGATGAAAAATATTGGTTTGGCTCATTAGTGGTGAACCCTCCCACCGGTTTCACCAATTTAAACCACCAGACTGTTCATGATGTAGAATCCAGTTTTTTTTTTTGGCTATTTTTCAAATGAAATATGTGTTTTGTGTGACTCATATAACTTTCTTTTGGTACTTGAAATTAACCCTATAGCTACAGATAATGTTCCTTTATGTGATATTAAGCCTTCCCACACTCACTCAATCTGAGCCCTCAGCAGAGCTAACTGCTACAGAGCCCATCCCCAGGTGGCAGATAGGAGAACAACCTTCAGATATATGGTAATAAGACCAAAGTCTGAAGATGGTAACAACGCTGTTACCGAAACGTCACACACTATTTATTTATTTGAATTTGGTCTTATTACCTTGTGTTTATAATCTATAATCCAAATTGTGCCTTAGCCTTCAGATATGAAGGCCAGCTGTGAAACAGGCAGAATACTCTGACAAATAAGTGGTCGTGGACCAACAACAGCATTGTTAGAAGAGGAGAAAGACCTCAGTAAGGGCCCTCTCCAGGGATACGGAGGAGCTGCGTCTGTATTCATGTTAGAGTCAACAGCAAATGTGTCTGCTTCCATGTTAGGAACAGCCTCAAACTACAGGCAAAGTCAGACTTTCACCAAAGTGTTCCTGGATCATGGTGCCATGATCAACAAAAGCTGCATCTCATACACCTCATCCCATTGGAATTTGTGTAATCTTTACACAAGGGGATAAGAAACAACACAACAACTCAATCTGAGTTTCAACATTTATTCTCCTGGATCAATCAGGATTATTATTTTTAAAAAAAAGTATACACTGATCAAATTAATTGCAAAAAGTTTCTTTAATATAAAAAAATATAAAATGGCTAGCTTTCAAGCGTTAGCTCATCATCAGCCCATGCTTGTAAGCTAGCCGTTTTATATTTTATATTAAAGAAACTTTTTGCAATTAATTTGATCGGCGTATACCTTTTTTAATCGCCATTGCAATTATTCCGCAATCTAAATTATTATTTTTTAGCTCTTCTTCTTTCTGATAAAGCACAATTTGGATTATAGCTACAAGAAAGTAAGACCTAATCCAAATAAATTGTGTGTGATGTTTTGGTAACAGCATTGTTACCATCATTAGACAAAAAAATAAATCTTCTTTCTTATCTCTACTTAAATCATAAAAATGTAATTTTTTAAAACCTCTAATGAGAGTCAGAAAATATGAGAATGTAAAAACAAGCAACCCATCTGATGGGACTACAAGCCTGAACCACCAATTTTGTTAAATAAAAACTGGATGGTACTGATTAAAAGATCAATTTCTAATGAACAACTATCTCTCTAGGAGAATCCATGTCTCTCCTGGGTGTAGCATCAATTGTGCTACATGTAAGGGCGTAAGTGTTGATCTTGGAGGAACATTAAATCACACACTATAGACCACATTAGTAGTCAATCTGGCACAGATATTCATGGACATCCAACCTAAAAAATGCCAAACATTTAACTTTTTAAAAATAATACAAATACCTATATATTATGAAAAAAAAAACAATAGAAAAAAAATAATAAAAAGGTCAGGTGTTGATATTAAAAACAAATTAGGCATATCCTGACCAAAAGCACATGTGCTTTACAGAAGGCAGAGCGCCATCTGGTGGAACAGAAATCAACTAAACATTGATTTAGCCTGTTCCCTGATATTTGGCCAACCAAATTTCTTGATAAATCAATAAAAATCATCCACGAACGCGTGGGTTGGCCAAATATTAGTGAACAGGCTAAATCAATGTTTAGTTGATTTCTGTTCCACCAGATGGCGCTCTGCCTTCTGTAAAGCACATGTGCTCTTGGTCAGGATATGCCTACTTTGTTTTTAATACCTATATATTAGAAAGAGTATTAAGAAAGCACCTAGAAGTTTGTAGGACAGGTTATGGATGCAATAACAAACTCCTGTGGGTCAATGGAGGAATGGTATTAATCATCAATTTCCAACACCAAGGATTAAATCCCACATTGGGCACTTTTTTCTGAAGATAATATTGCTTCAATGGCCCCTGATTCTTGCGAAAGTCCAACCCCAAGGGTAAGTGCAAGTAACTAAATGGGGCTCTAGTACACTTGTAAGTGCTAAAGTCTCTTTCTACATGTGTAGACATGTAGTGCACTTATAGTAGACACATAACTACTACCCACCATGGTCTGTATCACATGTGTGTACTAGGGATTCTAAAAAAAATTCCTGGGGTGCATGCTGCATTTTGATTGGTGTTGACAGTGCCATTTTGGTATTGGAAAGCCAAAAGAAGCCAATCAGTAAATGTTCCACACCGTTCATCTATAAAATGAAAGGATTTAAAAGCACGAATGTTTCTTTTATACATAATACAAACTTCTACTGCCCTTACTGCAATGAAAAAATATATTGGGAGGGCTTGGCTCATCAGTGGTGAACCCTCCCAGCGGTTTCGCCAATTTAATCCACCAGACCGCTTTTCAGAGCTCTAATACTGTATTGGACGATTCTGCTTATATATGCAGCACTGAAGGATGGAATCTCAGAAATCGTTTTCAAGAAAACTATGGACATAAGCATATAGGACAGTAGAATTACATTCAAATATTTGCATCGAGCAATACTCTTCCGCAAACAATAAAGACATGGTCAGTTAGACATAAATTAACACAAAGCAATAACGAGCCATCTTTACATATAGAATGAAAGGATTTAAAAGCACGAATGTTTCTTTTATATATAATACAAACCATTCATCTATGCTGATTGACATATAAAGTGAACTAGATTATAATTTATATAAAATTGTACTAAGTGCAATTCTCAACTTGCAACCCCAAAACACATTATTGACTGTATTGACTTATCCATTGATGAGCTCTACTCATCCCCAGAAGACACCATCAAAAGTCTCAAGCTCTACAGGCTTGATACCCTTCTTCTTCTTTCTTATCTCCACTCAATCATATTAGGATGTCAAGCTTGTAAAGCTTCTGCGCGACGGCCGATGCAGCATAGTGGGAAGAATTGACAACCATTATGACAGGGTGAAGTAGAATGCGTCTGCCTTTGTCATTAAGACTGGGAGCACTACTCAGTGGCAGGCCGACTTAGCTCCAGAAGAAATGGCTGCCTCTGACATGAGGAACAGACGCCATGTGCAGCCGCTCCTAACATGGAGTACAAATGCTGCTCATCCTGTATCCCTGGATTAGGAGCCCTTACAGGGTACTATCAGCCGGGCCAGCTGAGCCCAGGTTTTTTAGTGAGCTTGTTACTGCTCCTTCTCCTCTTTTTTCATCTGGGCTTGGGACCGGCAAAGTCGGAGTTCGCTTGATACCCTAATATGATTGAGTGTAGATAAGAAAGAAGAAGACTAGATTATAAAGATTGTAATGTAGGTTATTACAAAATCTAAACCAAACCTTCAAGAAGAATATAGAAAACCTTGAGGATCTGACAAGAATACAAAGAAAATGTTAAAGTAAAGAACCTGCATAGATGAGGACTTTCTCCCATGTATTACTTTTATTGCTTTCTCACTGATCAATATTTATCTCAGTAAATTCAATCCAACTTCACCACAATGGTTGTTGCAAGGAACAGAATGTAAAGTTACATACTCTCAGAACATATTTTGCCAGGCCATCTCAAGCCATTGAAGATAGAAAATAATAACAAAATATACCCCACTTGCCCAAAATGTAGCTTGGCACCTGCAGCTCCAGAACACATTTTAGCTTGCATTAGATGCACTAAACAGGATCTTTGGGAGAGACCGCTGCTTATCATAAAACAGCTAGAGGAGCATGAACTCATGGAATTCGTGTAGTTTTTACACAAGGGGATGAGAAATAACAACAACATATTTTGCATATTGGCACTGGTTGCTTACTGTCCTAAAGTATTATTCCCATCAACCAAAATTCAAGTTTGCACATGAAATCTCTCATTTAACAAATAAAATTGCTCCCTATAGAGTCAAAAATCCTAATAAACTTCTATCGCAAACTCTTCCATATTTCCTTATGAATACTTTATTGAGAAGACCTTAGTCTACATTATATCGTCTCCTAATATCCTTGTATCACATCATTTTATAGAAATATAAATTATTGTGTAAATTGTTCTATAACACAAGGTAATAACACCAAATCCAAATAAATAAATAGTGTGACGTTTCAGTTACAGCGTTGTTACTACCTTCAGACATAAGTACTGGAAGTACTTTTGTCTGAAGATGGTAACAACGCTGTTACCGAAACGTCACACTATTTATTTATTTGGATTTGGTCTTATTACCTTGTGTTTATAATCTATAATCCAAATTGTGCCTTATCATCTGTTCTATAACACATTGCCCCGAAACATTCCCACACATAAAAAAAGTTAATCTATCTCCTGATTATCAATATGAATAAAATTATACAGTAAAAAAATCTTCTATGAAGTTCTGCACATTGGGATCAATGAAGACTTAACGATGAGGTGTGGCTTTGATAATAAAATGATATAATTTTCAAATGGATTTTTTTAAAAAGAGGGGCCATCAGTCTTGACTTTTTAGGACTGTTATAAACTTGGATCTGTATCTGAGACTGCATGAATTAAAGATATGCCAACTCTCCAACACAATGGAATATTATCCAAGTACCAAACCACATCTCAATACCTAAATTAACTCCTATCCTCTAACCTAATTGACAGGAAAAAGAAGGTACGGGGGGGGGGGGGGTCGGTGGAAGGATAGTACAACCCAGGATTGAAATCTGTATTGGAAACTTTTTTTCTAATTTAAAAAAAAATGCTCCAATTGTCCCCGATTTTTGCAAAAGTTCAACCCCACCAGCGAGTGCAAGTAACCAAACGGGGCCCTGGCACATTTGTAAGTGAAAAAGTGGAACTGCTCTCCACATGTGTGGACATGTTGTGCACTTACAGTAAAAGCAGTCTCCAACTTCTACCCACCATGATTATCATGACTTGTACCACGTGTACTAGGGATAATTAAAAGAAGAAGTTATGTGCATTCTACCCATGCGGATAGTGTTGGAAAAGTCCCAGAACTATGACTCCATCTCAGGTAGATCAGATAAAAAGACAAGGTCCTGACACCCAAACAATGGGAGTTCCTGGGTGGGATACCAATCTCACTTCCTCCTCCCTCTCTCTGGAGTGAGAGTGCCGTAGTTTGTTTCCTCCTTTGTTCCTTAGGAAAGCCATAGTGTCCTAGTTTCTTCCTTTGTTTGTTCTCCTAGAATGAAAGTCCGGCAATGGATCATCCATAAGATGAAAGCTAAGAATCCTTTTATTTTCAGGTTTACTTTGTAGCAAAGCTAGCTCTCAATAGTTATTGTAGCTTTCTTTAATCCTTAGATTCTATGGTTGGCCTTAAGAACACACCATAGAAAACAAGTTAGATATCCTTTCCTTCAGATCTTTTTAAAGCAACATCACTTCCTGCGTGTGTGTGTTTCTTAGAATATTTGTTAAACCTTGGAGATATCTTTGAATGAAGGCTGGATGGCTTTCCAATGAGACTTGCTAATAGCAAAGACTGTATATCAATAGACCTTGTGATTTCCATTGTTTGTTTCTTAACTGGCACACACACACAACATTATAAGGAGCTCCTAAATGTGAAAGATGGATTGATTTTCCAAAGAATAATATCTTCTAAAATGACACTATCTCAAGTAGTGATTGTTTGTTTTAATCTTAATCTATTTCGCTCTGCCAACTAGTCAATTTGCATTTTCTTCTTAATTTTTTTTTTAATTATTTCTTTTCCTACTAATGATATTATTGCCACTTCTTTCATCATTCTCATTACCATTGAACTATCTAAAAAACTTCTTAACTCCTTAACTTTATACTTTGACTGGATTGTTAGTCTAGTGTTTATACATTAGTCTACCATTGTTATCATAAAGATAGAGGCTGCCATTCTTATTTCTTCAAATTAAAGACACTTCGGCCAGTAAATATTTTTTATTGTCTCAAAAAAGATTCACTGGCCGAAGTGTCTTTAATTTGAAGAATCTACCTTTGTTGTTAAGCTTGTCTGAATTTTAATAGGAAGAGGTCTAAAGAGCTCTAAGCAGATGACAAATGTAGATATCTGCCAACTGGTCTTATCTACATATAACCATCTTATTCCCTCCATCCACTAATATGCAAAAAGATAATCTCTCCGCTGTCTCTCACTCTACTGATGACACCCTTCACAATGCAATACTCCAGGTGATAGTCTCACCTTTTATTTGTCATTTTATTATAGGCCTCATAAGTAGTTCTATTGGAAACACTTGCTTGGCATCTTGGATGCCTATTGATTGCCATTAAAAAAGCCTTTATTGTAAACAGGTCCACAAGAGCTTCCAAGCCTAAGAAGGTAAACCTTTTGAGAGAAAAGCAGCACCAAATGAATAGTTTCTAATGTGCCACCTTGAGAAATTGCTGCTTGATGAATTCAAAACTTTGGCCTTAGTGAAACGCATATTTGCACACATGATAATAATCGCATGCCCACACATTTGAACATACACATGAAAACTGATGCAAACACACCATGCATATGCAAAATTTATACATACAAATACCCAATATATACCTATATTAAAAATAATGAAGGCATATCCTGACTAAAGCACATGTGATTTTTAGATGGCAGAGCGCCATCTAGTCGAGCAAAATTTTTATTTTTTTATATTGTTTTCTCATATACCTATACATACGTGTATATTATACATATTTACATACTGATAGACATGCATACAGGCACAATTTGAGGTTTCTCCTACAAAACTGGAGAGCAGTAAAAGTTTAAAAAAGGCTCTCAATTAACCTCGGTTGTCAAGGCTACCGGTGACAAAGAAGTCATTAGCTCCACCATCACCCAGCTAATGAGGTAGTTTCCGCCAACCATCATATAGTAGTTATAGTTAGTAATGCCATATAACTGATTGCCTCTGCTGCCATATCTTCTTCTTCTTTCTTATCTCCACTCAATCATATTAATGTAGCTGCTGTATTGTCCGTGAGGTCAAGAGACGTACGGACCTCTATGGTGTTGATCTCTTGGCGGAACGACTTGGAAGTCGGACTCGGGCCCCCCCACTACGACAAAGTGGATCAACTTGATTCAACTCTCAGACTTTAATGACCGAGAAGTCCTCACTTCTTTTTTCTAGATTTGATTCATTTTGTCTCCTCTCTTATTGTAAAGACGTTGCTGTATCACCTCATAAGCATAAATAAATAAATCATATTAAGGTATTAAGCTTGTAAAGCTTGACAACCATCATGATTGGGTGAAGTAAAATGCGTCTACCTTTGTCATTAAAACTGGGAGCACTACTCAGTGGCAGGCCGACTTAGCTCCAAAATAAATGGCCGCCTCTGACATGAGGAACAGACGCCATGTGCAGCCGCTCCTAACATGGAGTACAAACGCTGCTCATCCTGTATCCCTGGATTAGGAGCCCTTACAGGGTACTATCAGCCGGGCCAGCTGAGCCCAGGTTTTTTAATGAGCTTGTTACTGCTCCCCCTCCTCCTTTTTCATCCGGGCTTGGGACCAGCAAAGGCGCCATATCTTGATATTTTAAATATAAATTACCGAATATAAATACAGTAGAACCTCCCTGTAATGGACACCTAATTGCAGAGCCAAAGTGTTTTTTAGGAAGAGATGTCCTCTTACCGGAGAGTTGATAAATAGTAAAAATGATAATTTTTCAAATGAAAACTGTACTTTGTAGATAGGTGTCCGCTAAAGGGAGTTTCTACTGTATTGGCTAAAAAAAAATTGGACAAATCAAGGGGAATAAAAATTGCTAATGCATTTTGGGTGATTGACTCTCATCAGTATGGTAAAGGGGGTAGTAACTCAGTGGCCCACCAATTTCTTTATTCTTAATATTGAAAACTGTTCTTGGTATAGAGGTGTCCACTAGCGGAAGTGCCCACTCATGGAGGTTGTTCTACTGTAGTTAGCAACATACACTCGTGGACAAAACTTAAGGAAGTGGAAAAAGTCTTTGATGTTGCCAGTAATCTATATTTTTTGAAGGATACAAAGGCATTTTGTTCATTCTTTGTTATCTCATGTGTTTTCAATAAAGATCACTGTGTATCAAATATATTTCAGAGTTATTGTCTGAATCCCGATGTACCTGCTATATGGTACAACTTCCTGAAGTATTGTCCATGAGTGTATGTGTATACTCTAGAGGAACCTGAGAGATGGACATTCATTGAAAGTTGAGTAATATTAAGATAAGCTCTTTTAAACACAAGGTAATAAGACCAAATCCAAATAAAAAAATAGTGTGTGACGTTTCAGTAACAGCGTTGTTACCATCTTCAGACAAAAGTACTGAATCAAAAGTACATTCAGTACTTTTGTCTGAAGATGGTAACAACGCTGTTACCAAAACGTCACACACTATTTATTTATTTGGATTTGGTCTTATTACCTTGTGTTTATAATCTATAATCCAAATTGTGCCTTATCAATAAGCTCTTTTATTTCTACAGTAGAACCTCCATAAGAGGTTGCTAGAGAACACCTCTCTACAAAGGACAGCTTTCAATACCAAAATGATCAGTTTTACTAATTAGCTGCTCTCTGGTCAATTTTTTAAAAAAGTAAAATGACATTGAATACAATCAACACATGTTTTGTGTTTCATAATTATAAAAACCTATAATGTCTATACGCGCTATAATCTTATTTGTCTTGGACAGGATTGGACACAGTTATGCTGCTGGAAAATGTTAGAATAGGAATCATCATATACAAGTCGGTGGACGAGTGGATAAAGCCCTCGATTCCCGAAAGTCATGAACCGGGATTGAATCCCGCGTTAGAATTTGTTTGATGTGTGAATAACCTTCACATATTATTCACTGTTTCAATTATCATGAACTGGGTTGCTCTTGCTGACCGGTACCTATTAATGTGATTTGAACCAGGAGGAATCAGCCTTTGTAGAATTAAAACAGCTTATCTTAACAAGACCAAATAAATAAATAGTGTGTGACGTTTCGGTAATTCAGTACTTTTGTCTGAAGATGGTAACAACGCTGTTGCCAAAACATCACACACCATTTATTTATTTAGATTTGGTCTTATTAAGATAAGCTGTTTTCATTCTACAAAGGCTGAATCAACTCATTGAAGTGATAGCTAGAGATGGTTCTCTAGTGTGCCGTGTGTGTTGCCACTGTATGAGATGATGTTGTAAGGATGTGGTAACAACGGCCCACTTTCCACCTCAGGATCTTAGTGGGGTGGAACCCCAGGAGTTTTTTTTCTACTGTCCACCTCACTGACCACAGTTTGATAATATCTTGTGTTGGGACTAATTGCTTGATAAATCCACTGAACTTACCTACCACCTTCCAACATTTTTATTGGTTCCATTTTGATAAGGCACAATGTGGATTATAGATTTTTGTCATAAGAAAAAAAGAAAATAATGAAATGTAACCTCAAGGTTATAAGACCAAATCCAAATTAATAAATAGTGTGTGACATTTTGGTAACATCATACACTATTTATTCACAATTCATCCTTTCATACCTCATCCCTAAGGTTAGAAATAATCGTTATTTCTCCTTGAAATAAATTTTGATTTTTCGTTGAAAAGAAACACATGCGGGATAATTTAAAATGTTGTTTTACATTCATACACTATTTATTTATTTGGATTTGTTCTTATTACCTTGTGTTTCGAATCTATAATCCAAATTGTGCATTATCAAAATGGAACCTCTAAATATCTTGGAAGTTGGTAGGTAGGTTCCGCAGTTCAATTTCCAACATTTTTAACGGTTCCATTTTGATAAGGTACAATTTGGATTATAGATTCATAACACAAGGTAATAAGACCAAATCCAAATAGTTTGTGATGTTACTAAAATATCACACACTCTATTTATTTGGATTTGGTCTTATTACCTTGAGGTTCCATTTCATTATTTTCTTATGACAAAAATCAAGTTACATCACTTTTTTTTTCCTATTCTAACATTTTCCAGCAGCACACAGTGACCAACCCTGTTTAGTAGAATGTGTTATTCATGTGGAATGTAAGCAGCTAATTATTATTATTATTTTTTTTTTTGTTGTTGCTGCGTTGAAGAGGTGGCCACTTGAAAAAGGAATGTTTTGATAGAAAAACTTGAGCATCGCATATCTCAAATGTTGACTATTCTAGGTGGGTGGTTGCTTGTGGTGGAACTAAGAGCTGTTGTAAGATTTACTGTCTTTACTGCCATCAACCTGGGAGAAAATGGCCATATTTTGAACTTTTCTCAGATTTTACCTTTTCTGATAAATAAAGAATGTACACACATTGTTCGATACCTATTAACCTTGACAAACAAGAAGTAATAAAAGACAATAAATAAATAGTGTATGACATTTCAGTAACAACAATGTTAACAAAATGTCACATGCTTTTATTTATTTAGATTTGGTCTTTTTATATATAATCCAAATTGTACCTAATCACCATTAACTTTGTAATACATGCACACACACACACCCCCAATTTTTTTTTTTTTTTCCAATATGAAAACCAAAATTTTGCGGTTTTACACATAATTTGTAAATAGATACCTTTGTGTGCATCAAAAATAGAAATCCAGAAAACCACCAATGCTGATATAATGTAGAAATTTATACTTAACCAAAATGATAAACTTGTTTGAAGTTTTCATATGTAACTGTTTGTTTCAATATGTAAAATAACTTTTAAAAATAATACATTATTAAGAAAACAATGTTTGAAAGAAAAAAGTTTGAAAGCAATTATGAGCAGGAATTCTAATGGGGATCAAGCCTACATTGAAAGCATTTTTCAAAAGTTGAATACATTTAGGAAAGCCCTCTTTGAAAATATTTTTTTTTAAATCTGCTCCCTCTCTTTGCGTCTATATTTTAATTATTATTATCCCTAGTACAGGTAGTACAGACCATGATAATCATTGTGGGTAAAAGTTGGCAACTGCTTTAACTGTGTGTGCATAACATGTCTACACATGTGAAAAGCAGTTAAAATTTTGTACTTACAAGTGTGCCAGTTCCCCATTTGGTTACTTGCATTCACTGATGGGGTTGGACTTTTGCAAGAATCAGGGGTCATTGTTTTGTATATGTTTTGAATGGGAGAAATGACTTTTATTTTTATAGATCCATATCATCCTGGTAACATTATCATCAGTTCATTCTAACCTTTAAAACTGTCCGTTCCATAACCATCGCAGTACAGTAGAACCTCTCCACAAAGGACAGTTTTCATTTGCCTAATTACCATTTTTACAATTTAGCAACTCTCTGGTAAGAGGACACCTCTCCCTAAAGGACACTTTGGCTCTGCAATTAGGTGTTGTCCTTTACAGGGAGATTTTACTGTATTAGGTACCCACCACCTCTGAGATGGGTAGCTGGTCCTGTAGGAACATGTCTTATAAGGCAGCTTTGAGGGCCATTAGAAGAATCAGGTTACTGGAATGTCGAGCCAAATCAAAATGTCATTATCACAGCCTACTTCAGAGTCTCCCAAAAAATCTCATTCCAACCTAAAATACAAGCAAAATAACACATGATTCTTTTGTAGTTCTAATAGATAGTACAGGTTTCTATTTAAATACCTAGAGTATAAGCATCACATAGTTAATTTGTAGTTTGTGGCTTTCCAAAAATGTGTTTGAGGTTGTAACTGGATGAAGATAAGCCCTCGTAATGGAATCACTTCTGTTCTTCATAGAGTAAAAAGTAGCGACTCACGTGTTTGTGTGTTGTGATAACACAATTGTTTTTACAAAAAAAAAAAAAAACTCCCCACCACCTTTTCAAAAATCAGTTAATACAACAGCCTAAATTCAATTACTAAACTGTAATTTTATCATTTATACGAAAGGAAAACATTTAAACATGCAAGTTTCTTTTAAACATAAAACACACTTCTACTGTCCTTACAGCGTTATTGCTCTATAGTTAATTTTGTCATTATAACTTTTTTAATTTATATCCGACACGGTTCAGCATTTTAGTATTATTTTAAAACAAGAAAGACATCACGCAACAAAAACGGAGAAAGAAAAAAAAAGCCGATGTAAATGTTTTTTTTTTTCCTAACCACAATAATTTTCTAAAATTTAAAATTCACAAACAAATAAAATAAATAAAAAGCCAGAAATCGATTTATCGAAAAATAATAAGTCAACATCGCGGTAAACCTCAAATCGGTTATAATGGGTAAAATGGTCAAAATTGGGAGTACCGATCGGGATTTTCTGATTTTGTTGCTCCATGGAAAGGAGGGGGGTGTCATTGTCCCGTTAATCAGCCCTACTTCAGAGTTCCCTGTTCACGGTTACCGTAGCGGCTCGGGGCTCACGACACTGTACTTCGCCCTACAGGGCAGTCCCTTACTTGTGCTGCTTCTCCCGCCCGCCACGTAGAGGAGGGGTTGGACTTATGGATGGGACCGATCGGCATGTCACCTAAAATAGGTCTTGGTCAGCATCATGGTCTAATAAACAAGAGTAACACTTTAGAAAGAAATGTCTTCTTCTTTCTTATCTCCACTCAACCATATTAAGGTACCAAGCTTGTAAAGCTTGAGACTTTTGATGGTGTCTGCCGGGAAAGAGTAGACCTCATCAATGGATGAGTCAATGGAGAAAGAAATGTACACTTAATACGAATGATTCATTTCTAAAAATATATAACAAACTATATTTCCCTTAGTACGATGATGAATATAATGGGATGGCCTGGCTCACCGGTGGTGAACATGCCCCAGTGGTTTCACCAAACTATAGATATAGACTTTGAGGACAGTAGTGATCTCTATGCACATAGGCTGGTAGATTTAAATGGCAAAATCGTTGTGAGGGTTAACCATTGGTGAACCAGGCCCTCTCCCATTTTATTTTTACAATCACAGTAAGGACAGTAGAATTTGATAAGGCACAATTTGGATTATAGATTATAAACACAAGGTAATAAGACCAAATAAATAAATAGTGTGTGACGTTTCGGTAACAACGTTGTTACCGAAACGTCATACACTATTTATTTGGATTTAGTCTTATTACCTTGTGTTTACAATAAAATTTGTTATATTTCAAAAAAATCGCATTCGCCGCGCTAAAATAGTGTACATTTCTAATAACAGATGCAGCACTATGTTTAACTTTGAAATGAGTTTAAAAAGTCGAGATAAGATCAGGATGGTAACATGACTAAAGAACACATCTCTTGATTAGGTAACTGAACGTTTTAAGATGGCCAGGGTCGCCCTGGACGCCGCTCGATCAAGAGAAAGCGTCGCAAAAGAAAGTGACAAAAAATCATATAATGATACAAAAATAGTAATTTAAAAAGCTCCCTATTATTTTCAATGTTAAACCGATAAAATATTAGTTAAGAAAAAAGGCATCTCCATATCGTACAACATATAGTTGCTGATGGCTTGTGCCATCTATTAAAAATAAAATATTAGTTGTAAGATTTGGAAGAGATAAGGGTGAGATCACTCGATGCGAAACAACCTTCGGGACAATTTTGATGATGGCATAGCGCCATCTCTATCAGAAAAAAAAAAGGCAAAAAAAAAAAACAAAAACATAAGCCTTGATTTTTTTCCCCCGAAATTCTGTCCATTTCTATAATTAACAAGAAAAGCCTACGTGTTTCGGGTAATTGGTGCGCGCGCACCCAGATCAAAAGTTTAAATTTTCCCGAATTTGTAGATTTTTTTCCTCCTTCTCATTGCATGTAATTAGCGATCTCTATCAGCTCTCTCGAAGATAAATTGAATTATAGAAGAAACGAACAGCTGATTTCCGATGAGGAGTCACTTGTAGATGCCAAAAAGGAACATCTCCCCATTCTTTCACACCGCGTTCTCCTCATAGAATTGGAAATGGATTCAAACGTTTCGTCGTAACAATCAATACTTTTATTAAGACAGTCTTATATAGCTATACAAACAGTTTAACCGCATAAGTTTCTTTTTTATTTATGATAAATCATTTTTAATTTCAAAGAGAAATATTTAATATTTCTAACTTTTGGACACTTTTATTTTTCCGTTCGCCATTACTTTTCATATTTTTCACCCTTCCATACGTCATCCATTCATATATAGACCATCACTCTTCATATATTCAACCTTTTCATACGTCATCCAAAAGTTAGAAATATTAAATATTTCTCTTTGAAATTAAAAATGATTTTTCATAAATAAAAAAGAAACTTATGCGGTTAAACTGTTTGTATAGCTTTATAATTATACGCCGCAGTCATTTATAAGTATTAACAGTCTTATATACAGATTATTCTCCTGAGAGAAACAGAAAACAGAGTGTGGGAAAAAGAGGGAGAAAGAAATTCGAAATTTCAAAGTTTTTGGGAAAATATGTACATACGAGTGTATAGTATAGAGCAGGGGTCGGCAACCTGCTGCTCGCGATCCACATGCGGCTCTTTGGATGTGAAGCTGCGGCTCTTTATATAGTTCCATATGCAAATATTATTTATGCGAGTACTATTTATTGTTGGCAAGAAAAAAAATTGTTGCTCTTTAAAAACTTTGAAATTTTATAAATTGTAATTTTTGACTTTTCCGACTCAAAAGGTTGCCGACCCTGGTATAGAACTATAATGAGACATATCTGTGACAATTAGTTTCTACATCAGTCTGGCTATAGAGGCGATGGTAACGATGGAGAGATAGAAACAATCCCGCATTGTTTAATTACTTGTCCTTGTTGTCCTCTTTATCTATTATTATAATTGGGGGCATTATCTCTCCTCATCAAATTAGCCTCAAATATTATATATCTTTGGATAAAAATATCTCCAAATTATTTTCATTCTTGTCTTTCTCCTCATCTTAGCATACTGCTGTGAACAATTCCTATCACATCATCGTGGTGTATTTTCTTTTTTACAAACTCTTGTGCTTCAAGATTTTGCGTATCATCTTTTCACATGGACCATAGTGATCTTTTGTGTATCGTTTCAATTTTGTCGTAAATAAAGTCGAAGCCACATATCGAAGGATTGATATGTTTCACCCGACAGCATTTAGTTTCATCTCGCCCACGAGATTGGCCACAAGGGAGGTACCATGAGACCTTTGCCCCCCAAACAGGTCGTTATAACCATAACGCATAAATAGCTTCAAAACTCGTTCCATTCTTCGGGCTATTTGCCAGTTGTTTGGCAATACGATCAACCATTCGTTATCATGTCCATTATTTGGAATTCTTCTTTTAGGGGCGCCATACTTTCCAATACATCATGTAGAAAGCTCGTTCCCGTAATCATCCTTTTTTTTTTTCTTTTTAAGCCGCTGAATGGTCGCTGACGGAAATTGGCCGCGCTGATCACTTCCGTCACCTTGTTGATCGACCACTGGCTTTTGAATCTTCCCCAACTGTTTGTTGTTTTAACGGTTGTGCTGCTTGGCCGATTCGGATTATTTCTCCCCTGTTTCTCCCTTGTATGACATCTCGTCAAATCTCTGAACCCGACGAAGCTGGTGGCAAAAGTCACGAATTCTAATTTGATACAGTAGAATACAATTAATATTTTCACAGTAGAATTTTCTATAAATCTCCCATATGTAAAATCATGAATAACCTGGTAAACAAATCCGGTTATGAGACTGGTTGTCTTATTTAGGTTTTCGTATACACAGTGAGCTGGTCAAAAGTATTTATATTTCTTAGAGACGTCCACTACTACTGTAGATTTACAGAGCCGATCGTTAGTTAGTTGGGACATCGAGTTTGTTTTGATGAGAGAAAGATACTTTTTAAAAAAGTTTAATTAAGCTAGCTTCTGCTAACTATTTGCGTAGCCCGGACTCCTGGAGCGTACAGAAGTCCCCAACTATCCGAAGTGTTAACGATTCCATGTCTTTTCCCTAATCGGTACTTTTATATTGACCTCTCTCTTGTACACGTATTAAATTATAATTGAATATGAGTTATATATTGTAACGCCTTTATAGAAGCCAGCTCGAGGCTGGCGGTGTGTGCATGCGTCAGGCAAGGATTCGAAGAACGTTGTTGTTGATAAGCATTGAGGTCTTTGGGTTTCCCGGCTAATTGGCCTATCAGTTAAGGTCTTCTAGCCCCAACATGGCTGCAGAACGCGAACTGGTGGCAAGGGATCCTAAGATCTGGCAGTGGAGGTGTCTTCGCAGGGGTGGAGGAAGCTGGAGAGGTCAGGGAAACAGCGCCTTGATGCAGTGAGAAGCAGGGATGTAGTCCAGTTGAGGGGGCAGGAGGTCCTTGAAGCCTAGAACTTGAGGGCTCTAGACTTCAAGATGGGGCAGCTTGAAAAGACGTTCTTCTTTTCTTTCCGCTCTGCCGCCATATTTAATTATATTTATCTTATATTAATTTATTAAACTTATTTAATTTATTAAATCTATTTAACTTATTTTGAGTGAGCGTCTGTTGCATCGCTTCACGAAATTAACATCACAATATTATTGTTTTTCCTCACTCTCGTTTTTATTTTTTAAATATTATTGCGCCCCCTATAGTAGCCTTCGGGGATGGGGGAATCGTTGAAGTATTCCAAGCTACTCTAAATATCGCATTTTATTTGCATAAAAGAGCAGTAAGGTTATCGAAGGTAATGAATGTTGTGACCTAATTTGGGGCTATATCTTCTATTCTTCCAATCGCCCGTACTATCACCGATAAAAATAAAAAAAAATCTTTATCTTTATTTTTTTTTTTTACCGAAAATAATCGATCTCCTAGAAATTTCAAACCTCTCCTTGAGGATTAAAAAATTGTTAAAATGTTGTTTCCTTTATCTTTTTTTTTTTTTTTGTTCATCTTCGACAAAAGGTGGGGGGCGCTGCCCGTTAAAGTCACAGAGTTGAATTTTTTTTTTCCTGATATCTTTTAGAACTTTTTATTATCATTATTAGTCCCGACTGATAGCAGATTTTTTTTAGAGTCATTCTTCCAAGATAACTTTTCAGAGATATTTTTATAATATATGCGCAGAAACTTCTCTATTTCGTCACCATAAACGACATCTTTTATTACACCGGCTAGACGAGTGACCCAGCGCTTGACTCGGGTTAGGTTTAATCCACAGATAACATGGAAACTTATACTACTTTCCCACATCGGTAAATAATTATTTATTTCCATATATTTTTATAAATTAAAATAATCACCTTCCTCTTTTTGTTTGTTTGTAAGAGATAAAAATATTTAATCCCCAAGTTCCTAGCGCAGAAGTCTAACTACCAGCCATTTGTTTGCAAAAAAAAAACTGGTTCTTGTGATCTGTCATTCCACTGTAGGACTATAAAGTCGGTGGATGAGAGGGTAACACGCTCAATTCCCGACAGTCATGAACCGGGATTGAATCCCGCGTTAAAATTTTGTTTAATATGTGAATAACCTTCACATATTATTCACTGTTTCAATTATCATGAACTAGGTTGCTCTTGCTGAGCGGTACCTATTAATGTGAATTTGAACCAGGCATACCACTGTAATGACAGAACGACAGATTATATATATTATATATACAGTGGTACCTCGACATACGAGTTTAATTCGTTCCGCAACCTTGCTCGTATCTTGAATTACTCGTATCTCGAAGCAAATTTCCCCATACAAAACAATTGAACTACCATTAATCCGTTCCAACCTCCAAAATGTCACCCCAGTTATTTTTGTTACGTGGTTTTAAATAATAAAAACTTATTTATAAATATCAAATATTTATTGCACAAAAACAAAAAAAGAGAATGTAAAGAAATAAATTAGATATCCTCACTGGTCTTTGCCTTTTTCGCTACATTTTTCTCGCTTTCACCCGTAGGCCGTTTAGAAAAAAACATGTCCAAGGAGGTTTGTTTCTTCCTCCCTCTCAGAATGTTCCGGAAATGAGTTAGGCAAGTGTCATTAAAAAGGTCAGATGCACGACCTGTTGCAACTTTTTCTGGGTGTTTTTTTTTCCACGAACTGTGAAACTCTCTCCCACATTCCTAAGATCTCCTTTATCTCACTTGTAGAAATAACCTCCTCCTCTGACTCCTCAAAACCAATTACTTGCATAACCTCAGTATGCTGCTGTGACTGTAACTCTTATATCTCCTCAAAACAAAACAACAACAAAACAAAAGTACTGGTCAAAAAGAAACATTTAAAATCACAGATTAATATCTTCAACACTACCGAACCGAACTCGTATCTCGAATTTCGCTCGTAACTAAAAGCAAAAAATCACTTGCTCGTCGGCTCGTATCTCGAAAAACTCGTATGTTGGGGCGCTCGTATGTCGAGGTACCACTGTATATATATATACTAGCGGATGTGTACCCGGCTTCGCCCGGGTTTTATCCGAGTGAAAGTTTGCCAAACGAATATTATATATTATGAAGTATAATAAACAATGTTAAAGATTAGTTTTAATTATTAATCAAGATTGTGTGTGAATATGTGAGAAAGATGTAATATCGTTGTTGTTTTCTTGGCCGACTGTTTTACATATGGTGTTATCTTAAAATTGCTTGTTTTGAATATTTTTTTAGATTGAGTTGAATGAATTGCTGAATTTTTTTTTTTGTATTTATATATAAATAAAATTAACTCTGTTGATTTTTTCTGTATTTAATCGATAACAGCGAAGTTACGCATGTTAAAGTTAGGAAAAATATTTTGATGTTAAGCAAAACCTGCTCCATCTCGTTTTACATAAATGTTGAAAATTTGGTCGAAATTGATGCATTGTAACAAAAGTTTTTAGTGAACAACACTTATGAAATTTGCATTTTATTAATATAGATATTCTGTGAATTTATTATATTACCTTAAAAATATTTTAAAATTATCATAGCCACGTGCCGTAGCGGACGTTCATATATATTAGCTATTGTTTTGAAAATAGAGCAATCCATAAATAAATCTTTAATTAAAAAGGCATATATTGGATCAAAATATCATTCATTTTACCAATATTTCAGTTGGCAGAACGCCAACCTTTATCAAGGTGCTATAACATATTAATGTGTGTCTGTGTCTTATATGTTATAACACCTTGATAAAGGTTGGCGTTCAGCCAACTGAAATATTGGCAAAATAAATGATATTTTGATCCAATATATGTATTTTTAATTAAATATTAGCTATTATTATTGTAAGGTAAAAGTGACTGTAAATATGTGTGTGTGTGTAAATATTTAGAATGAAAGAAACAGTTTGTTAAGACAGAATCGGCGTAGATTGAAGTAGGTTGGATTCTAACCTTTCATCATTCCTTTCAAGTGGTGTAAAAGAGTACTGATTGGCCATTCCCGTTACTTACATCTTCGTCAAGAACAAAGGAAAGGTAGACTACAGGAAATTCTGGTCGTTACAATTCTTTCCATTTTAAAAATAATCGAACGCACTTAAGCTTTTTTTTTTTTTTTTTTTTTAAGTCGAAAGCGATTTTTGTCAAATTGAAGCTCGTGCTAACTCGAAAACTTCCCTGTATTACAACATTGACGTAGTGGCGATTTGAACCATTTATGACGCGCGTATGTTCCTTTTAACTACTGCACTTGCTTCAATGATGAAAAATAATGGGAGGACCTGGCTCATCAGTGGTGAACCCTCCTAGCGGTTTCGCCAATTTAATCCACCATACTGCTGTAATATTGCATTTGGATGTTTTCTTTTTATATCGATACTGAAGATAAAAAAAACTCTTGGAGATTTCACCAATGATGAGCCAGGCGCTCCCATAATTTTTTTATTATCATTGCAGTCAAGGCGTAGAAAATTATTTTATTAAAAAAAGAAAGCATACACGTCATAAATACTTCGAATTGCCAATAACAGATAGCGCGCAAATATATCAAGTTTACATAGAGGTGAAATAATTACAATGTTTTTAGTGACCAAAAATTTCCATTGGAGTTTGATATAGCGAGGTTTTATTGTTTATATATAGTTAGCTCTCTTAAAATTCGATTTATCAAACTCCAATTTAAAAAAAAAAGTAAGGTGCCGAAAAAAACTGCGAAATTATTTCAAAACATGCGCTCTTTGAGCTATAAACTAACTCCTTGTACGAATTTGATGCACGGTAAAGAGTGTCTCTAATAAGGAAAATAAAAAGTTGGGAACCACTGTGATCTTTGTCAGATCTGATATCATAGACTTCTCGGAAGGAAGAAACACACTAACTTCCAGAAAGTGGTCCCCTACAAGGTTAGAACAAAAGGAGATGTGAAGGCAACAAGGCGGAAACAATAGCCTAAAAGTAGCCCTCCAGCACTCCTACAATTTAATAACGACCACCCTCGAACAATGGCCATACTCTGGGAACCATTGTTGATTGAAAGCTCGTGGTCACTGCCCTTGCTTGGTATACACTCCCTGGGCTAGGAATTTCCCTTCTTGTATCTTGTTGATTTCTGATCGACCGCTATCACTGTTTCATCCCACATCTAGGCCATACTCTTCAGTATCGTCGTTTTCATGCGTTGTCTCCGGGTCAAGGATTGGCGGTCACGGAGTTCCTTCCTCCTTAATCCTGGACCTCCTATTTTAGAAACATATAACTCACTCCAGTCCTTGGTCCGCATTCTTCTTCTTGGTTTTCTTCTTTATTCTCTAATATAACCTTCCAAGGCCTCTCTTTTTAGCAGCTTGTGCTCACTACACTCCAGTTCTTAGTCCGCATTCTTCTTGGTCTTCTTTCTTTTTCTATATTCACTTATGTAACCCTCCAAGGCCTCTCTTTTTAGCAGCATTGTAGCTCACTCCAGTCCTAGAGTTTATTGGTACACATTCATCTTGGTCATTGTCTTTTCCGGTAATCTCATATGTATCCTTCCAAGGCGCCAGGACAAATCATCTCTTGAAAAGTCTACTCTATTTACCAATTATTTTTCATTTCATACTACACTTGTTGTGCACGCTTGTTCGGCGGTACATATACTAAAATTGTAACTACACTTAATAAAATTCACTTTGATCTGTTTGGATTGAAGCTATAATCTGCTTTGTGTGTGTGCTTTTTTTTTATGTGAGGTTATTTGGTCTTTCATTGTTAGACTTTCAGCAAATGCATTATTGTTGCGATCTTAGAAAGCGCCCTAATTCGATTGTTGTGAAGATAGTTTATACCTTGCCAAACCAGTTTTAAGTTGTTTGTTCCCATTTTTTTCCTTGGGAGAAACAACACACGCTCCCAAGACAGGTTAATCATATTTTAAAAGCCATTTTTAATATATTTAAAATGAGGAGAAAATACAAACGAGTTTTACATGTTTTTTTAAATAAGGATTCATCATCGTAATCCACCTAAGACATCGTGACCTTATCAATTCTAACTCCGCCAGAGTGTGTACAAATAATCACACCATCTTTTGATTCAAGGACAGAATCTTGTATAAGGGCAGAATCTATATGCTTGCTAAATGTGATGGCAGTTACAGTGCAGTCACAATCTTCTATCACACAACTAGGATTATCACGCCTTGTGTAGAGCGTATATTGTGCTGGTTTATTGTTGATTTTTTGCTTACCAAATAACCCGAGGTATACACTATCCCCAAACATTCCGTACGGCCGTTCTGTTAGGAATTTCCAACCCTATAACCTAACCTAGCACATCTTCCAAGAAAGAAATCAATCTGGCTTCGTAACATTAATTGTATCTCATCTGGTGTACTGCAAATATAAACCGACTCAAGTCAAAAGGCCCCTTCACACTCTAAATATGCGTGGGTTAATCAAATTAAGAAATAATAACGAAAGTGTTTAGTTTACAAATAATACAAACTTATACTGCCCATACCTAACATTCTATCTTTCATTGCCGCATATATAAGCAGAATCATAGAAATACAGTATTAGATCTCTAAAGAGCTGTCTGGTAGATTAAATTGGCAAAGCCGCTGGGAGGGTCACCACTAATTAACCAAGTCCTCCCACTATTTTTAATCGCAGTAAAGACAGCAAAAGTCTTTATATTATTTGTAGAATATAGTTTCGTGCTTAGTGCTTTTATTACTTGTGTATAGATGGCACGTTACTGCCTTTTTAAAAAATAATAAAACCTCTCTCTCTCTCTCTCTGATGAATGAACATATTTTTTATAAGATCAAAAGGAGATCTCCTTATAAGGGAATCCATGTTATTTCAGATGGTCTCTGTGAGAATCATTTGTTAGCGCTGTAAAGTTTCTTAAAGAAAAAATACCCATCGACCAATTTATCTTGATGACCCGACGTTTCCACCACTCTCTGCCACCTTTCATGGGGAAATTTCCATGATTTTTAGGTAGCAATGAATCGCCCAAACATCTTGTCAACCCATAAAGAAGTTGAAATTGATTGAAGTGGCAATACATTATCTAATACACACATACAGCTTTATTAAGACCACCGGTCTTATACAGATTCACCACAGGAAAGAAGCATAGATGGAGCTCCTATATTCCAGGCAGCGCAGAGCCCAACAGCCTCCAGGTCGGACGCATGCCCAGTGGCTACAGAATCCACCGTGAATAGGTTAGCGTATCATTGAAAAGGCGAGTGTGGAATCAGCCGTGTTTTAATCTTCGCTTTCCTCATCCAAATGGACCACGACATTCGGCTCTGTCAGTGACTGCGGTCTTGTAGAATTTATATAAACCAAAGAGAATACCTCGATCAAAACACATTCTCTAATTAGAAGGCAATAACGCGTCATCTACAAATAGGGAGAAAAAAACCCATTAAGCACGATTTTTGTTTGCGCTTAATGGTTTTATTTCTAAGATATTCTTTAACCGGTCTCTCTATCCTTTATAAAACACGGAGAACATTCAGTGACCGCTCCAAACAACCGATGGCCAGCCCCCAGAAAACAATAGAGGCTCTCAAGCAGAGAGAACAGGATCTTCCTGAGCGATCCACAGAAGCTCAGTGTTCTTCCGAGGAACTATTAGACCTCTCACTAGACCACGTCTTTCCCGCATCATGGCTTCCTCTATAAATATCTCTTTTTTTTCTTTACTTCCCACATTACTCACTCTGAATAATAATAATTTACATGTGTGCACTTTTTTAACCTTCTCTTTAGCAAGACAAATGAAAAGAATTCGTGTAAGATCCATCAATCCACTTGAAGCTTCGTCGCTATGAAAACTTGAGAGTTGCATACATGAATTTGTCTTACCCTCAAAAAAAAAATAATAATAATAAATTGATATTTGAATCCCTAATCATGAAGTATACTCAATTTTTTTCCTTGGAGGAGGAACGGGACCTATTAAATGTGATCAGAAAAATACAAAGAATTGGATGAAACTTATATTAAGAGGAAATTATTAAATAAAATTATGGAGATAAAATCCGTTCAAATACAAACCTTCGCTATATTTATATACTGATTACCATAAAACCCTTCGTAAACATCTTCAAATACAAACGTCTTATTATATCTGTGTTTGCATATTACAAGCACAATATGTAATATATATATATGCAAATTTTCTTAAATATATTCCTTCTCTGTATTTTGAGAAACTAATAATTTTTCAAATTGTTTATTTTCTCTCTTCAACTTTTGTACGTCAGTCTAGTAATTCTTTTGATTGGCACACAGAATTTTCGGACGCGCATTGTACCGTAAATCCTGTAAGGTCTGAATATAGTACTTGGGAGAACCATAAGGAAGGAAAGAATTGTTGGAGAAGGAGCGATGCCAAGGTAATCCGGTTGTATGGGCGTGTACCGTCTATTGGATGTTTGTGGCGATTACTCAGCCGAGCTTTCTCACTGTCTGACATTGGTATATCCTGGAGAACGCTTCACGATTTTGCGTGTCATCCTTGCGCAGGGGCCATGCTAATCTTCTCTGTATCGTTCCAACCTTAGTATATGTACCGCCGAACAAGCGTTTACTGTCTGAACAAGCGTGTATCCTGGCGAGCACATTGGTGTATGATCATCCGTACCTCTAGCTTCATATCCAGATACTGGAACTCATCATACAGGCGATATGGAGAAAGTAGAAAATCAATACAATAATCCCTTGCATCAATATTAAGATGAAAACATCAGGATTCCAGGGATAACTTATCCATAAAAAGCCTGATGTTTTCACCTCTATTATAAAATACATTTGAAACAAGGGCTGCTATTTTTTTTATTATTATCAAGCTTCCATTTAATTTATAAAGCCGTTAAGAACGCTAAATAGTTGCTTTAAGTCTGGGAAGCAGTTCAAAAATGATAGCTCTCGTGCGTTTCTGAGAGAGAGAACTGGGACTCGACATCATAGAAAAATGATTAAGGCGTATAGTAGACAGTGATTCGTGAAATGTATCCTTCACCTCTTGGTCGGATTCGTCTAGTGCAGGGTCGGCAAACTTTTGAGTAGGAAGAGTCAAAAATTATAATTTTCAAACATTTCAAAGTTTTTAAAGAGCCACAAATTTTTTTCTTGCCAACAATAAATAGTACTCGCATAAATAATATTTACGTATGGAACTATATAAAGAACCGTAGCTTCACATCCAAAGAGCCGCATGTGGCTCGCGAGCCGCAGTTTACCGACCCTTGTCTAGTCTATCTTACACTAAACGATCGGATAAGAGAGGTCGTACTTATATAAATATTTAAAAGAATCATACGCGTCTATAATAGTTTCGAATTTTGATAACAGATGGTGCGCTAATGCATCAAATATTAAAACGTTGGCCAAAATGTATGTTCCGATATATTCAACCCGAAATTATTCCGTAACTAGATAATGACAGCATTTCTCTAACACAGTAAAAAAAATAATAATAATAAATAACGATGTGTCACTTGAGACACTTAAGACAGGTTTTTACTGAACATCGAGCTATGGTGCTTTTTGACTGTCGTAAGAAAATTATTGGAGTTTCAAAAACAAAAAAATAAAAATAAAATGTTGTTAGCGTCCATCAAGTCAAGGATTCAAACATTTGACCTTTTATCTGTCCATGCCACTCTGTGAGTAGCTTTCTCCATGTCCACTTTTCAAAGGCTTCAAATATTTTCTTCTTTTCTGAGAGTCCAGCTCTCAAATCCATAAGTGACAACAGGGAATACCAATGCCAAACAAAGATTACCACTTTCATATTCAAACTTGGCATCTACAGTTTTTTTTTTTTTGGCAGTTTGAAAAAAATTAACTCTAGTATAATTCCAATGACGTCGCTTTGAGCTCATCGTCGTCATTGCCTCCGACTAATTGACCAAATAGGGATGGACGCTAGAGTCCAATTAAACGATTGAACTAAGCAGATAGAAAATAAATATTCTTCCAATCCACACATTATTCTTATTTAAAAACTTAATTTAATCCATAAGTTTGTGGGGCGATTGGAAATACGCTGGCGTAACCAGCGAGTATTAAGAATAAAAAATATATACAGTTAAACCTGTCTATAGCGCCCCTTCTAAATAGCGCCTCCCTCTCTATAGCGCCCGATTTTAAATACGTAGTACGATGCGATTTACATTAAAAGTGACCTCTCTATAGCACCCTATTTTGGTGAGTCCCAAGAGGGGGCGCTATAGACAGGTTTAACTGTATTTATATTATAAATTAGCAGAAGAATATATCGTCTTGCAGTGACCGTAAGTAACGAAAACGTCAATTCCTGTCTGCCAACTGACCAATGTCACTAGCGGAAACATAGCTTCTTGTCCCTTTATGCCTACCAAATATTTATAACAGCGTTTTTTTTTTGTTTTTTTTTTTATTATTCACTGAAGTTATAAATAATCTATGACAAATCTGACTTGAGCTCCCCCCGTTCTTTGAAGCGTTAACCCTACCGCGTGATCAATAATTATCATTAGCAAAATGGCCGCTAATTAACCCGATAGTGATCCCCGTGTCTTAATTACCCCCTTCCCCTCACACATGCTTCCTGAAAAATTGAGGAAAAATGGCTGATTGCTGATGATGTTTCGGACTGTTGACCTCCCCTCCTTCATCAACATAGTTGTAAACGCTTAGATTCCAGAAATTTTACGTTTCACACAGATCGTTGTAATGACTTTTAAGATGATTTTAACATGTCTTGGGTATCATCCACCCTATATAGAAAGCAGTTCGACTTTACACTAACAAGGTTTCATCATTAATGTAGGTCAAGCATGTCAAACTCAAATCCTAACACGGGCCAAATAAAAAAGTAATAAGATTATGTGGGCCGCAAAAAAAGAAAACAAGTAATTAAATTTTTATAGTAACATTTATGTAGGTTTATTTAAAAAATACTAATAAGAAAAAAGAAAGTAAAGTTAATATTTTCTCCCTGATATTTGGCATATCAAAATATCAACAAAAAAAAAAAAAAAATTCTAGTACTCCGAAAGAATATTATCTTTAAACTTTAAGGCACACAATACTTATGGCGATGTACATACGTTATGTATGTAGGTATAATATTATCAAAACTTACGACTTGTGTATGGCGACCAGTGGTTCGTTATTAATTAATAAATTATGTATAATTACAATTTTTAAAAATTAGGCTACAAATTTTTATTATTTATTTTTTTTAATTTATAAAAAAAAAAATTATTAAAATATATTGTCTGGTAGGCCGCAAATTTATTCGTTGTGGGCCGCATGAGGCCCGCGGGCCGCGAGTTTGACATGCCTGATGTAGGTGGAACGTGTTATGATAAATTGGATTAATGTGTTTCCAGATTTACCCCAGAAACAAGAAAGTAGCTGCTTTAGCACAGTGATCTTTTTACTAAAATAATAATAACATGTCTACATATATACTGCATTCTATGGTGGATAGAAAGGTTGAGTATGCTTGTACTGTAACTACACCACATGTCTCTCTATTTGCATATATACAAACCTAGGATGGTTCACCATTGATGGGAGGCAGGCCCTTCCAAATATTTTGTCTCACTGCAGTAAGGGCGTTATGAAATAGTTTTATTTTAAAAAATGAAACAATCACCCTACGAACTTTCTATACCTGAATAAATCAATACTTTAGGCCATGGTATAGGTGGATTGTTATATATGCTTGCTACTGTAAGTACCCCACACGCCTTCAAATATAGTACTATCATTCCATGGTGGTTGGAAGACTATGTACACTCTGAATATACCATACATTTTTACATGTCCAAAAAATCGACTTTGCTTCGATAAGGTACCAGAGAATCTGGTTATTGCACTCATTTGTTAAGCTCTGAAAGAAGTGATTCCTTGCTCTAGATCAAATGTGGAATCTCAATGTGCTGTAAATGACAGCTTGAAGTACGATAGGTACACAACATGTCATATATGTAGAAGTTTGTTATGCCAAATATCCTTTATTCGAGGTATAGATGCTAGAGTTCTTTCTATAAAACTATCATTGTCCCCTTAACGACCCCTCATTTCACACACGAGAGCCAGGTGTGGAAGTAAAACACCACTTGTTATGTTGTTTACAAAGTATCACACTTGGGTATCATCACCCTATATAGAAAGCAATTCGACTTTACACTGACAAGGTTTCTCATCATTGCATTCACTCACTATTGGAGGTGGAACGTGACATGATAAATTGGATTAATGTGCTTCAATATTTACCCCAAAAACAAGAGAAGTAGCTGCTTTAGCACAGTGATCTTTTTACTAAATTAATAATAATAATTAAAAAACGGTATATAATTGATTAAAAAATAGGTTTACAATTATATTTGCACCACACTTTTAGCCCTTTTGTATGACCTAGGGTGGACGATTTTGATGTAGACGATAGAGACATATTATATCCTCACACTACTGATAAAAAATAAAATTATAATTTGTGATGTTCTAAATGATCAGTAAGGTCGGGTCAAAGTTTCTTTGTTACGTCTACGCTTATAAAGCGACCAATTCAATGGGATTCAAAAGAAAAGGGTCTCGAGGCAATTTCAAGATTGGAGACATCAAGTTTACAGGCAACATCAAGACATTTGCAACATGTACCAAGTGCAATAGAGCCTGTCCTTAACATCTCCTTGATTGTATTCAAGCCACACTCAAGACAGGATATTTGGGATAATCAAGGAAGAATTGTCAAGTTTTGAAACATTACCGACCTATGAAATTAGTCTGATTTATCATCAGAACATTGAGTATGTGGGATAAGATACAGCAAATGGATTTTGGTATCGGCCGAAGCCGTTGTTTGCGATAAAGTAGAATTATGAGTTCAAACACGATTATGATGCTACCTGTAAATAGGATATTCTAATAACCCAATTTCATTTAGTGGAAACCTTATTATTTTCAGATAGCAAGTTCTTCCTGTTGTCAAACAAGTAAACCTAGAATCAATTACTTAAAAAAAAAAAAAAGACGAAGCAAATGTTGGACCTCAGCAACAAGTTAACTGGACACAATAAACGATTCACCCTAGCCGAAATGTCTATGAACTAAACCTGAGTCAGGCTAACGCCCTATATTCAATACTGGTTTCAATATCGCTGACCTTTAAATGTCACTGCGGACAACGTCCAACTTGTCTTCTACCATAGTTCGAAGACGAGAGAGTCTTTTCCAATTCTGTATACGGTAGCTAAGTGTGTGTCAAGTCCCCGTACAGCGATATTTGTGACGCAATAAATCAATTCCTCGGCCGTGAAGACTCCTAATTGGGTCATTTCCTCTCGCCACCGCTCGGGTTAGCCAATTAGCTTCTTCCGCACCGTTTGGTTGTGGTTGACTTGTGCCCTCGGGTCGCCTGCCAGCTTTGATGACATTGACCGGTAGAGGTAGTGACTGGTGGGAACTGCCCTTAGCTACTGATAGCAAGGCGTAGTTGACTGAAACCTTCCTTATAACGTACATAAGGCCATACCACTTTTTGAACTCCCAAAGATAGAGATGCATGGGGACATCTGAGGCTCTTCATTGGACACGATAACAACAACAACCTTTTGAACTCATTTTCATGGTGTCTGTCACAAACTTTGAGATGCATGGGGACATCTGAGGCTCTTCATTGGACACGATAACAACAACAACCTTTTGAACTCATTTTCATGGTGTCTGTCACAAACTTTGAGATGCATGGGGACATCTGAGGCTCTTCATTGGACACAACAACAACAACCATTTGAACTCATTTTCATGGTGTCTGTCTCAAACTTGCCATTTTATTTCCCGCATATAACGCTATCCCGCTTTTAACTAAGATCCCAGAATATAGCGCTGTTACGAAGTTTTACTCTATTGAATTTAATCTTGATGTCTGCTAATCGTTGTCATATATTGAAATATATATTGAAGAAATAATATTTTTATAGAAGAAGTTATATTTCTTGTATACTGAAGAGACATTAACTTAATTGAATTAATTCCTTTTTACCAACAAAGGTAAGCTTTTTAACAGGTTACGTTTTGTTGCTTTCCCGTCTCTTGAGTTGCGGTACACAAATCATTCTCTTATAGACATTAAGAAAAAGACATCTCTTAATCGTGCACAACTGAAGGAATTATTTTAGAATATTACAAAATAGTATTTCTTGATAAATCAAGAAACGCCAGTCTGATGCAGGCTGTACCTCAACGACAAAAACTGGTCCTAGAGACTTCCTGAAAAATTGAAGGGTTGGTATTAAGGCCAAACCCGTGCGTGAGGACCTTGACGAGGGCCAACAGCCTGAAACGCGTTCGTGGTTGGATTTTCTTGATTTATCAAAAAAAGTTATCTGTGACAAATATTCTTTAATATTGATTGATATTTAATTTGACCGATGGCACAAGCCATTAGCAAATTTCATTTGCACAATCAGATGTTTATGAATTTAACCACATCATTCCAGTGCAATTTCACTCTTTTGCATTATTTTTATTCACACCCATATATAAGTCTAGGATTATCACATGTCTCTCTCTCTCTCGAATTTACTACATCGATAGTCTCAGACTGACTGCAACCATTTCAGAAAACGTAGATGGTTTCTCTGTGGTTTATAAGTAATACTTTTTAAAAATAACAACTTTATCGTCCCTATCACCTTTGGACCATCTTGAACGATTGTTTTGTCTTTATTTGTGAGGCTGTAAACCTGACTCAATCGGACTAGGAACGTAATCTTAAGTGAGATAGAAGAAGTGACAAGTCCCATTGTTTTACCCATCTGGGGTGATAGCTACTTTGTTATCTACTTCTCCACCTCTTTTGCATTTTAAAGAGAAACATTTAAAAAATCCTGTTTTGAACCGGTAAAGAAGAATGCAATCTCCAGAGATTTGACCTAGTCGTAGCCGTATAATGATCAAGACATTAAGTATTCAATATGCCAAGTTCCTTGCAGCTTGTACCTAATGTCGGCGGGTATTGTTCTGTTTGGAGGGGTACTCGACCTTGGTGGGGGTAGCTTATTGTTAGCTCAAGGCGGCGCCTTTATTCTTTTTTCTTTTCTTCGTGTTGAACCTGTCCTAAGATTATATTGTCGGCCACATAGGGTTCCTGCACAACTATAATCCCTTGTCTCTAAAGTGATATTAGATTGATATCTTAGCTATATATAACGCAAGGGTTTATGTTCTTTATTCTGTGATGGGTCTTTTTTTTATTATTATTATTATTATTATTGAACTTGAAGAGAACTCTTCTTTTTGATTCCTATGGAATCTGTTTTTAATAGATGCTCTACTTCTTCCGAGTAAAAAGTATCAAGTACCTTCCGTTGTTAACTACTGGCTGAAAATCTACAGTCGCATCTCCATATATATCAAAAGTTGATTATTCTACATATATATCGTTTTTATAATAATGATGGTTCATTAGGTTTTTTTCCATTCCTAGATATTCTACATATATAATATATAAGGTATATAAAATGTCGTTTTTATAATTATGGTGGTTTATTCGTTCCACCCTTTCTAGAAGTTAGTGATCTCTTCAATGAACTCCCTCGATCTTATTCTATCTCCGGCTAGCGTTTCTTCCAGGGTTAGTCCGGTGATTTGTTTAATTTAGACAGTCCTTCTTCTTTTGGCTCATCCTGTACCTCTTTTTCTTCCAACTATATGTGAATAATAGAGCTTTCTTGAAGCATTCCCCTTCCTTCTCTGATGTATCTCAGTTCTTCGATGGTCCGAGTCACTAGTTTCTGAATCTTTAGCTCTCATCTAAGATGGCTCGTATTGATTTTCCTTCAAGTCCACGATACTCTAAGCAGAAAAAGTTATGCACAAATGTGTACCATTTATTATTATTTTTTTTCTAATACGCGAGTGCGCGGCAACTGGAGGCTGGCTGCTCACAATTTAAAATGGAATCGAAACATCTAAATCCTCCACAAATTGCAACGAGTATTTCGCCGAGAGTGACACAATAACCGGTGCCATTATTTTGATTTTCTCAGAAAAATATCCCCTAATCGAACGTAACTTTAAAAAAAAAAATTTTTCCTATTTCTTTCTCCCCCACACTTTTTTTTCCCTTCATACTATCACTATTAACACACTTAAACGTTTAATGACTAAAATACTTTTTTTTACTAAAAAGATATGGAATTAAAACAAAAGTAATGCCGTAGATGCAATGTTTTATGGGACTTAAATCCTACTTGAATACAGGGAATTTCGTTAGTTGAAGGTTCGGCGTGTTTAGACAGTAAAAGCTCTCTATAACGAACACAAAGAGAGATTGTTTTGGATATTTTCAACAAAAATATATAATAAACCTCATTTTGACGAAAAAAAACTCTATAGCACATTAAAAAAAAAAAGTACTGTGAAATTTCACCCTTATAATCATACCTTCTTCTTCTTCTTCTTTTTTTTTTTAATCTTCGCTCTTTTTCCTTCCCCCCATCTCTCTACATTAAATCTTCCGTGTGAAAACTGGCCGTACTTGAAGGTGCAAAGGTCAGGGTTTTGTTATATGACTGGCGGCTCTTTTGTCTTTTCTTCTTTTTTTGGTCGTTTATCTCTCGTGTATGTTGTTCTGGCCGAATCCGCTTTGTGTAAGTCCTTGTGATATTTTATTTCTTTTATGTCGGAAGAATTTCAAATTTCACCATGACATTTCTGCACTGTTGCTTCGGTATGTGATCAATAGAATTTATTTAATCGTTTTTCGTCTATAATATGGTATCTCAGAATTCTATTGTTTAGTAGTAATCAGATACGTTGTATTTTAAAGAATACAAATATGGGATTATTGTGTTTTAAAGAGTGTGATCTTTTAGACAATTGTGTGTGTGACAATTGACAAAATGATTTATTCATACCTTGTCAATTATACACTACCAAAGTGTAGGATGGTTGTGCCTTAACCGTATATGTGTTGGGTTCGAAAACCATTCCATCCTTGTCAAGGGGAGTGCTAGCAGTGCTAGTGCTAGTAGATGTTCGGATTCTCTTTTCAACTTTGTAACAATGTGCATTTCCAACATGTTACCTAAATTAGACAATTGTCATTCTCTCTTAAAGTAATCCAGATTCCTGGAGCCCATGCAAAAGTCGCCAACTATCCTGGTTGATCTTCAAACTTCACGTCTAATGGTGGACATCCAGTTTTATCAGATTTCACTAGGCTGATTTGTACTTGAGAATGTTCTGTAGGTCTTCAGGGGTAAATACGTTTGTTCCAAAGAGGGTGTCTGTCTGAAATAATTATTAATTGAAAAATAAAAGTTTGTAAAATTAAAAGGTTTCGCGAGATTTAACCAAAAAAAATCAAAAATTATCTTAGTATTAGAGAGATGGGTTTTTGAAATTGAAATTTGAGTTTTTATTTTAATCACGAAACAGACATAGGCAACAGCTTTTGGTACTTATATTATGAGATAAATACAAAATTATAAATATTTTTTTACAAGGAGTATCTCTTTCTTTATTTGAAATACTAGATTTTTTTTCAAGCGTAACTCGCTCTACGGCAGACTATAATAATAAAATAAGGACTATTTCTACTAAGGAGTGTTTGAAGCTGTATACGAACGTAACGTGGATATTTACTTGTATATAGGGTGGATCCAAAACACATCAACAAACTTCACATAAAAACAATGATTAAAATGTTCAAAGAACATTTCGTCGTTTTTAAAAAACATATTTAATGGGATTGAACCTTTCGAAAAATTCTATAAAATCATCCCTCAGTGATAAATACCTATATATTTGACTTATCCAGAGATGAAACCTCACCGCAATATAAAGTTAGGTCTGGAAGGAATCATTTTCATAAGTTTCAAATCCGAAATAAGCAATTAATTCCAGTAACTTTACCCGATAATTGTTATCACGTTTATTTTCATCATTTTCCTACCCTAAAATATCCGATAAATTATTGGGATTAATTGCATATTCCCCGGATTTGAAACTGTGTAAATATGATTCCAAAGTTTTATCTGGGTAGAACAAATACAGATATATTTATCATCATCATTTTCAGACTTTTATTTTTATTTTTTCGAAAGACTTTATATCGCATTAAATATATTCAAAAATGACTAAATGTTCCATTTTCTATTGCTCATATGTGTAGAACTCATTCCTGAAGTTTGTCGATGTACTTTGGTATTGAGGCTGGAGTGAAGTAATATACTACAGACGAGGCAAGGAGGACGAAGGTCTGGCCATCCTGGCGTCTGCCATAAAACGTATTTCCTCAGCCTGGAACTGAGGAGGGTTCGGGAAGACCCTCTCCTTGTCAGGAGGAACGATTTTGTGTGTCATCCTTGCGCAAGAGCCATGCTATCTTCTCTGTTTTGTTCCTATTTTAGTAGTTGTACCGCCGAACAAACGTCTGGAGAAGGACTCTCTCAAGATGAGGGAACTTCCCTCGTTGAAGAAAATTATATAAATTACTAAAATATATTCTCTTATCTCTTTTTTTTTCCTTTTATGTAACTCTTAACTGAGAGTCAATAAAGTATTTTAAATTGTCTACAGGTTAAAATATCTGTAGAATATGTTCTGGCTCCAATTACCATTTCCTAGGATTATTTCCTTACAGCAAGAATCTACCCTCCGTCATTCATGTCGTTGGCGGCCTCCAGAACACCAGTACCACCACGTACCACTCCGTGATGGAGGTTAATGTGTGGCATGATAGATCATCACTTTGCTCTGTATAGAATGTACCGGTTACATGTTCTCTGAACTTAGACTCGCACAGCTTTCTTTTCGTATTCGTTTTGAATGCCATATATAAATCACTCTTTTAAATAGGTACAGTTAAACCTGTCTATAGCGCCCCCTCTAAATAGCGCCTCCCTCTCTATAGCGCCCGATTTTAAATACGTAGTACGATGCGATTTCCATTAAAAGTGACCTGTCTATAACACCCCCTCTCTATAGCACCCTTTTTTGGTGAGTCCCAAGAGTGGGCGCTATAGACAGGGGTAACTGTATTATGTTTTCATATTTGCCTTTTGTGTATATAGAGGAGATAGCTATTCTCTACTCTTAAAAGGAAGACATTTAAGCACGCAAGTCTCTTTTAAACATAAACCAAAAACTTCTACTATCCTTACTGCGATGAAAACATATATGGGGAGTACTTGACTCATCCGTGGTGAACCCTCCCAGCGGTTTCGCCAATTTAATCCGCCAGACCGCCTTAGAGAGAGAGCTCTAATACTGTATTAGTTCATTCTACTTATATATGCTGCACTGAAGGGCGGAATCTTGGAAATGGTGTTCAACTAAACTATGGATATAAGCTTTTAGGACAGTAGAATTCTCTACTCTAAGTGTATTATCGATCCCTAACTTCGAATTTATTAGTCATTTTAGTCATCATACAGCTTTAAAACTGCCGTCGCGTTCTGTCCCGACATACTGAAGTCATCCGTGTCAGTAACTAAATGGAGCAAACCTTACAAATGCGTTAAAATCGGTCGAATTGCTTTCAACACATGTGAAATGTAGGGCTCTCCCAGTGGTCACATTCCTCAATTTGCATACTTTGAAAATATGGATTCTCTATACGGATTAATTTGCGCTGCCGTTTTGTAGGCTGTTATCGGCTGTAGTGCTTACTGGGAATCTAGGTTCTTTCCTCTATGACCAAACTTTTTTTACAAATTGAGATAATACATGTCATGTAATCTACAGCACTCAAGAGTGTGCGAGTAACATTGTTGTGTAACTATTATTTTTACACCTTCTCAAATCTGCGGCGTATTAGAATGCTAAAAATTACGTATTGTCTTTCTTTCCGTAATTTCCCCCAGGGGTAATTGCCACTTGTACGATTACCAAATTCAAGTTGTCTGCTATTTAGGTCACGAATCAATTGTTATTGCTACCTCAGCCTGACATGTCAACGTGTCATTGAGATGGGAGTTGTTTTGTCCCACTCTCCCAAAAATATTGGTTTCATTCCCGGAATTTGGGATTTTCAGATATTTAATCTCTCTAAAACATCTCTCCTAGAGGATTTGAAACACAGACACTTAAGGGCATAGATCATAACATGAAGATCAATTTATTCCTCTTAGTGTGTTCAGGATAGTTAGAATCTTGTCCTTAAGTGACATTCCAAGGGCATCACATGCGTCGTAGAAGAGTCATACCATCCCTGCTTGGTGTTTTTTCCCCCGCATATTTATAAAGATTAAACTATTTTTAAGATAAGCATTTCTACACTTTATAAAGGCAAGCTTTCAAGCCAAAATACTTCTAAGGGCCTCTTGCTTTCTCTCATAGTGGGATATAAGAAGTTTGTTTTGATGCTAGGTTGGCACCAACTTACCCAAGTTCCACGGCCTGCATCCAATTTTGCAGTTTTATTTTTATTCTCTTCCCCATCGTGTTAGACTAATGGTGTTTCCCAGACTTTTTTGACTAGCTACACCCTTCAAAGTTAAATAGATCGTTTTGTTGGTACATCTTTTCACAAGGATCCCAATGTAATTACAATATAGAGTTCTTAAAATTAAAGATACTTCGGCCAATACTTTTTTTTTATCATCTCGACGTTTCGACAAAAATCTTTTGTTCGCTCCTGACGAGGACAAAATATTTTTGTCGAAACGTCGAGTTAATAAAAAGATTTACTGGCCGAAGAATCTTTAATTTTAAGAACAATGAATGTAGGGCCAGGCAGTCTCTATCTTTACAATATAGAGGGCAGGTTAGACTTTATGTTGATAGTTAGACATATCAATGATGCTTTATGTTGATAGTTAGACATAACAATGACACTTTATGTTGATAGTTAGACATATCAATGACACTTTATGTTGATAGTTAGACATATCAATGATACTTTATGTTGATAGTTAGACATATCAATGATACTTTATGTTGATAGTTAGACATAACAATGACACTTTATGTTGATAGTTAGACATAACAATGGCACTTTATGTTGATAGTTAGACATATCAATGACACTTTATGTTGATAGTTAGACATATCAATGATACTTTATGTTGATAGTTAGACATAACAATGACACTTTATGTTGATAGTTAGACATATCAATGACACTTTATGTTGATAGTTAGACATATCAATGATACTTTATGTTGATAGTTAGACATAACAATGACACTTTATGTTGATAGTTAGACATAACAATGGCACTTTATGTTGATAGTTAGACATATCAATGATACTTTATGTTGATAGTTAGACATAACAATGACACTTTATGTTGATAGTTAGACATATCAATGATACTTTATGTTGATAGTTAGACATAACAATGACACTTTATGTTGATAGTTAGACATAACAATGGCACTTTATGTTGATAGTTAGACATAACAATGACACTTTATGTTGATAGTTAGACATAACAATGGCACTTTATGTTGATAGTTAGACATAACAATGAACTACACTTTATGTTGATAGTTAGACATAACAATGACACTTTATGTTGATAGTTAGACATAACAATGGCACTTTATGTTGATAGTTAGACATAACAATGGCACTTTATGTTGATAGTTAGACATAACAATGACACTTTATGTTGATAGTTAGACATAACAATGGCACTTTATGTTGATAGTTAGACATAACAATGACACTTTATGTTGATAGTTAGACATAACAATGGCACTTTATGTTGATAGTTAGACATAACAATGACACTTTATGTTGATAGTTAGACATAACAATGGCACTTTATGTTGATAGTTAGACATAACAATGACACTTTATGTTGATAGTTAGACATAACAATGGCACTTTATGTTGATAGTTAGACATAACAATGGCACTTTATGTTGATAGTTAGACATAACAATGGCACTTTATGTTGATAGTTAGACATAACAATGGCACTTTATGTTGATAGTTAGACATAACAATGACACTTTATGTTGATAGTTAGACATAACAATGGCACTTTATGTTGATAGTTAGACATAACAATGACACTTTATGTTGATAGTTAGACATAACAATGGCACTTTATGTTGATAGTTAGACATAACAATGGCACTTTATGTTGATAGTTAGACATAACAATGGCACTTTATGTTGATAGTTAGACATAACAATGACACTTTATGTTGATAGTTAGACATAACAATGGCACTTTATGTTGATAGTTAGACATAACAATGACACTTTATGTTGATAGTTAGACATAACAATGGCACTTTATGTTGATAGTTAGACATAACAATGACACTTTATGTTGATAGTTAGACATAACAATGGCACTTTATGTTGATAGTTAGACATAACAATGGCACTTTATGTTGATAGTTAGACATAACAATGGCACTTTATGTTGATAGTTAGACATAACAATGACACTTTATGTTGATAGTTAGACATAACAATGGCACTTTATGTTGATAGTTAGACATAACAATGACACTTTATGTTGATAGTTAGACATAACAATGGCACTTTATGTTGATAGTTAGACATAACAATGGCACTTTATGTTGATAGTTAGACATAACAATGGCACTTTATGTTGATAGTTAGACATAACAATGGCACTTTATGTTGATAGTTAGACATAACAATGGCACTTTATGTTGATAGTTAGACATAACAATGGCACTTTATGTTGATAGTTAGACATAACAATGGCACTTTGTGTTGATAGTTAGACATAACAATGGCACTTTATGTTGATAGTTAGACATAACAATGACACTTTATGTTGATAGTTAGACATAACAATGGCACTTTATGTTGATAGTTAGACATAACAATGGCACTTTATGTTGATAGTTAGACATAACAATGACACTTTATGTTGATAGTTAGACATAACAATGACACTTTATGTTGATAGTTAGACATAACAATGACACTTTATGTTTATAGTTAGACATAACAATGAACTACACTTTATGTTGATAGTTAGACATAACAATGACACTTTATGTTGATAGTTAGACATAACAATGACACTTTATGTTGATAGTTAGACATAACAATGACACTTTATGTTGATAGTTAGACATAACAATGAACTACACTTTATGTTGATAGTTAGACATAACAATGAACTACACTTTATGTTGATAGTTAGACATAACAATGAACTAAACTTTATATTGATAGTTAGACATAACAATGAACTACACTTTATGTTGATAGTTAGACATAACAATGAACTACACTTTATGTTGATAGTTAGACATAACAATGAACTACACTTTATGTTGATAGTTAGACATAACAATGAACTAAACTTTATGTTGATAGTTAGACATAACAATGAACTAAACTTTATGTTGATAGTTAGACATAACAATGACACTTTATGTTGATAGTTAGACATAACAATGAACTACACTTTATGTTGATAGTTAGACATAACAATGACACTTTATGTTGATAGTTAGACATAACAATGACACTTTATGTTGATAGTTAGACATAACAATGACACTTTATGTTGATAGTTAGACATAACAATGACACTTTATGTTGATAGTTAGACATAACAATGACACTTTATGTTGATAGTTAGACATAACAATGACACTTTATGTTGATAGTTAGACATAACAATGACACTTTATGTTGATAGTTAGACATAACAATGACACTTTATGTTGATAGTTAGACATAACAATGACACTTTATGTTGATAGTTAGACATAACAATGACACTTTATGTTGATAGTTAGACATAACAATGACACTTTATGTTGATAGTTAGACATAACAATGACACTTTATGTTGATAGTTAGACATAACAATGACACTTTATGTTGATAGTTAGACATAACAATGACACTTTATGTTGATAGTTAGACATAACAATGAACTACACTTTATGTTGATAGTTAGACATAACAATGAACTAAACTTTATGTTGAAATAAATATATTTTGGGAGTTCGTTAACGAGTGTGGTTTAAACCGTCGATTTTCAACATCCACGACCCTGGATCTAATCCCGCATTGGGTACTTTTTTTTTTCGGAAAAAAAAATTTCCAATGGCTCTCGATTCTCGCAAAAGTCCAACTCCACCAGTGAGTGTAAGTAACCAAACGGGGCTTCGATACACTTATAAGTGGAATAGTCGAGCTGCCTTCTACATGTATAGACACATACAATTTATTTCTCCCGCCTGTGCACCATTCGCACTATGCGAACTCTACACGCCACGCCTTACTAACAACTATCTAATAATATGTAGATACCTACAGTAAAATCGTCACTTACTACCAATCATGATTATCATGGCATACTTTGGATAAGTACCACCACCATAAATACATGTTTAGCTACCCATAATACTTAAGCTTGTTTGAGTCTTACATTGAATCGGAGTATCTATTGGAATGTGGCTCATTTTTCAGTATTTTTTATGTGTAATTCTTCTTTTTATATAACGTAAATAGTAGTATTTGGTAAAAAAGGAGTTATCGAGACACACCTGAACTTAGAAATCACCGTGTTATTAGCGTATTGGTATCATCCCCTCTATCTCTATAAAGTCGCCTTTTTAAAAAACTCACGTTTTCAAATTCTAAATATAAAATATAGGACAAAGAGAGAGAGTACACACACAAAGCGACGCCTATGATGGAAAGTACCGTCAAACACTGGAACGGAAGCTTTGATGCCCCACTTTCTAACGGACGGGTGACTCTCTCAATCGGAGACAAAGGGTTCCCACAAATAGCACATGGCTGCCTCATTTAGCGGAGTCTGATGGAGCGTATCCCGCTTCTCTCAACTTCGCATTGTATTATTGAATATCACAAACTCCGTGAAAATCCTTGTTTAGTTTCAATCAATCAACCTTTTATAAAGACCTTTAGTCATACACAATATAACCTCTATACAAAGGAGACCTAGATGCAGAACCAAAATGTCCTTTAGGGAGAGGTGTCCTTTTTTTACCGGAGAGTTTCTAAATAGTAAAAATGTTTATTCTTTAAATTAAAACTGTCCTTTATAGAGAGGTGTTCTCTAGCGGGAGTATCCTTTCATGGAGGTTGTACTGTATACAGATTATCCTGAAAGATACAGCAAATGGGTTGAAAAAAAGGGGGAGATAGAAATTGAAATACACAAAATTATATAAATGACCATTCCCTGACTTATAATTTAACAATTTTAAAAATTAATGAAAAATGTGTACGCGTATAGAACTATAATTTGTTTTATATAATATTATGTACATATTGGTTATAGGTATCCTCCTGCTCCCCTTTCTGTATACAGATTTCCATAAGTTATGGAAGAGGGTTGGTTACCAGTTTAGTTTAGAATATTTAAAAGTCAAGCCCTCTTGTCTTAAAAATTTTGAATTGAATTAGACCGGGGAACGTTTATTTTTCGAACAATTCTGTTTCTCAAAAGCGTTCACGTCTTTAAAAAGAAAAGGCAAAAACATGCATTGAAATAAACCTATTTCTTGGGAGTAAAATTTTCTTTGTAATCAAATGGGAATGTTCACACACGAAACAGACTGTGTATCGAAAAAAAAATGAATTTACAAAAATATCGTCAAATGGAGATGCAAGCGATATTCCGATACGGTGCCTCAGCTGTAGACTTCCAGACATCCGTCGGTCGGGTTTGTGACGACGGGGGGGCCAGCGACTTCGACCGTCGGGACTGCGGCAACCCTGACTCATCTCGCCCCCCTCCCCGGGTTTTGTTTGTCCCTCGGGGGAAAACCCCACCCTGACCTTTCCCTGCCGATCGTTCAACCCTTTCCCCCCCTTCTGGCTTTCTTTCTTTTTACCAAATGGCATCGTCTTATGGATTGACAACTCCGGTTGGATTGTACTGGACCCTTCTTTCTTCTATAAAGTTTGACAACCCACTGAATTTGTCTTTAGTCATCATGTTCCTAAGATTGTTGCCTGGTATCTGTTTTCGGGGTGGTGCATATGATAGAGAATGGAATGATTAGGATTAGAATTGCTCTTGAACAAGAAAGACATGCAAAATCCTTGAATATTATATCTGACAATCTCCCCTACTTGAATAATTAATGGCTACATATTATTTATGATAAAGCACAATTTGGATTCTAGATTATAAACACAAGGTAATATTATTATCCCTAGTCAATATGGCCATGATAATCATATTGGGTTGAAGTTGGCGACTGCTTTTACTGTATGTGCACCACATGTTTACTACACATGTGAAAAGCAGTTCGAGTAACAATTACCAAGTGTGCCACAGACCTGTTTGGTTACTTGCACTTGCTTGTGGGATTGGACTTTTGCAAGAATCGTGGGCTATTGGAGCATTTTTTTTTTTTTTTAATTATAAAAAGTGCCCAATGCAGGATTTGATTCTGTGTCTTAGCCGTTGAAAACCAATGGTTTAAACCACTTGTTCACCAATCCCCTTGGATCACTCATGGATAGATTCAATCAACTTCAACTTCAAAAAACAAAAAAAAAATCCAAAAAACTTTACATATAACCAATGCCATGGCAATTGTGGTCAGTAAGGAATTATGGCTATTGTTTGTATTCATGCGTGTAGAAAGTATTTTGTATTTTTACAAAGTACCAGTATACACTTTTTGTTACTCTTTCTGGCAAGGTTTGGACTCTGTTAAAAATATAGGGAGGGAGGGATACTTTTCTTTCTTCAATTAGCAACAAGCTATGCATTTTGAAACCATTCTCAACCAGTCTCACATTACGAGGGTTAAAAAAAAGGTCTTAGACTTGGCACAGGTTCAAGTAATGATGATAACCAGAGACCCCCCACTAACAACTGCTGTCTGTTTGGTTTTACTGATTTTTTTTTCTCCAAGGTCTAACTCTTAATCTGTTTCTCTATTGCTGCAACAGTTTATTCTTATCCCTGTGCCACAAAACATGAGCTTTGTGATGGCAATGGGAACTTCTCATGATGGGTACATTTACACTCATGTGGAAGTTGTACCTTTTAGCATGTATATTGTGATTCAAACAATAACTCTGAAAGATATTTGATACACAGTGACCTTTATTGAAGACACACATGATATAACCATGTGTGAACAAAATTGCCTCTGTCCCCTTCAAAAAAAAAATAGATAACCGGCGATATCAAAATCTTAAGTTTTATCCATGAGATGATTTAAAGAAGCACATACTGTGGCAGTCATTGAGAGGAGGTTGATCTTAATTCAACTATTGATTGGTACTTTGCCAACATGTAATTTCAGCATTCATCCAGTGTCAAGTTTTTGTGGAATTTTTTAGGAATAGCTCCACCCTCATGTACTCCGCTTAATGCCACGTGTTGAGATGAAAATGATCTCTCTCCTCTAAGTATGGTGCACTGCGAAATCCCTACTATCACTGATATCAAGGCAGGGGATTTCTGAAGCCTGGGAGAACCACACGAACTGTTGGACTACTTATTCACAGCTAACCACCCTATCTGGCCCTATCCACCACCTGGGGGGATCATCTTGTAGGATTCACCTCTCCCCTAAAAAAAAAAAATACTTCAATGGCCCCCGATTCTTGTAAAGGTCCAACCTCACCAGCGAGTGCAAGTAACCAAACGGAGCTCTGGCATATTTGTAAGTGCAAAGTTGAGCTTCTTTTCACATGTGTAGACATGTGGTGCACTTACAGTAAAAGCAGTCGTCTACTTTTACCCACCCTGATTATCATGGCTTGTACTACGTGTACTAGGGATAAGCAAAAAAAAAAAAACTACTCCCCTAGGATTTATTTATACTGGAAGGTTGACCCATTAGATAGTTGATTCAACAAAAGATGTCTACAGCAATCTGGTATCATGGTACTCTGATTGGCTGCAAATATCTTGTTATTTGGTCATCTCCCAATATGAAGATCCAGCAATCCTCTGACTTGATACCAGTTAGAACAAGCTGTGGTGATTTCTCGGTGCACCTCATTTGGATGCTTTCCTTCTCAGCACATGGCATTAAGTGGAGCACTGTCAACATAACCTACTACAGTATTCTACTATACCTGCCTGCTAGTGACTACACAACAACCACAGAAGCCACTTTTCAAAAGACTAGATAATTTATTAATATTTTTTTCAAATATACGGTTAAACCTGTCTATAGCGCCCCCTCTAAATAGCGCCTTCCTCTCTATAGCGCCCGATTTTCAACATTAAAATGTAAACATTTTACATTAAAAGTGACCTGTCTTTAGCACCCTATTTTGGTGAGTCCCAAGAGGGGGCGCTATAGACAGATTTAACTGTATATATTTTTCTAATTTTTTTTTTTCTTTTACCATTGACTTTGTTTCAGGTCAATGACATTTTTTAAAACATCAAAAACTATTGAAATCCTCTCTCTTTTTTAATTACTGTGTGTACTTATACAAGTATAGTTTAAGGTTCACCCAGGTGAATATGTACAGTCCTAGGTAACAAACTGGACTGAACAATGTGCTGTTAACTAACCAGAGGATGTTTCTGCGCAGGTCAGCCATGTACATCTAGAACCAGCCCATGTTGTACGCAAGCGCAGCACCAACCAGCCTCTCAGGATTAAAGTGGTGTATGACAGCTCTGTAAACAAGTAAGGACAAACTTTATTTCTTGACTTTGGTACAACCTTTTTTATTTTTATTATTATTTCTAGTACACATGGTACAGGCCATGATAATCATGGTGGGTAGAAGTTGGCGGCTGCTTTTACTATAAGTGCACCCACCGCATGTATACACAAAAAAAAAAAATCACCTGAAGCCAAGATTTTTTATGTTGTTATAGCCTTGTTATGGGGTTATTATAAAGGAAACAATTATAACAAGGTTTCATTGTTGTTGTATTTCATCATTAATGCGGTTTTATTCTTTTTATGCTGATTTTTCTGGGATTGCACTTTAAAATTAACTATGTACAGTCAAACCTTGTTTTAGTAACATCACTTATAACTAACTTATAACTTTTTTTCTTGTCTGATGATGGTGACAATGTTGTTACCGGAACGTCACATACTAATAAATTATTTGGATTAGGTCTTATTTTCTTGTAATATAATCTATAATCCAAATTGTGCTTTATCATTTTGAGAGACTTCAATGGACCTAAGAAGTTATCACTTATAACTGTTGTTACAGAGCCATAGTTAAAAAATAATTGGAACATAAAACTTTGAACTTTATAATTGTCATATTTTAATGAGGGTTTTTTTTATGCTCTATAATTAACCCACTTCTAGCTGACTAGATGTATAACATGAGATGTGTGTTGGCAGGCTACAAAAAGAAAAATTTGAAGTGATACATGTAAGTATGGAAGCAATCTGATCTCATGGAATGGGGTGTAGGGGTGCAGCTTTCGTTGATCATGGCACCATGATCCAGGCACACTTTGGTGAAAGTCTGACTTTGCCTGTAATTTGAGGCCGTTTCTAACATGGAAGCAGACACCTTTGCTGCAGACTCTAACATGAGTACAGACGCAGCTCCTCCATATCTCTGGAGAGGGACCCTTGCTGAGGTCTATCAACCTGGTCAGTTGAAGTCAGGATTTTTAAAGAGTTCTTTCTCCTCTCCTAACAATGCTGCTGTTGATCCGCAACTGCTTATTAGTCAGAGTTATTCTGCTTGTTTCTTCATCTTTACTGGGTCACAATGAAATCTGTTAATAAGGTATTTTTCACCCAGAGAACCCTAATGAAATGTGTCTCATAAAACAGAGTTTCTATACTGACGCAAAATGTTATTTTGAATAATTCTCACATTATTTTATAATATTAGGTAATCCCAAAGCTGAAAATTTTGCCAATTTTGTTCCCCGAATAATATAGACTTTCATGATGTGGAGCCACTGTATTTATATATGTTCCTGCAGCATTAGAGAGAGGAGTAGAATTCATTAGAGTATTTAGATGCCTGTTGATGGGACATCTGATGTAGGTAGGAATACGACTTTGCCTGTTAACATTTAGCTGGAAATATCACACACTATTTATTTATTTATTTATAATCTATAATCCAAATTGTGCCTTATCGGTAACAGCGTTGTTACCATCATTACCAAATACTGGATTCAGTAATTTTTTCTGATGATGGTAACAACACTGTTACTGAAATGTTACATTTTATTTATTTGGATTTGATCTTATTGTGTTTCCATTTGCTCTCATTAGGTATCTGAAATAAATCAGCCTTTTTTGTACCTATTTGTAGCTTCTAGATATCTCTACTAGGATTAATGTCACAGCCTGGTTATAACATCATAATTCTAAGGTCCCATGTTTTAAAGTCCCAATTAGTTTACCAGTACCAGTGAAACAATTAGAAGAACTTCAAAAACTCATTATAAATCAACAAACAGCTTTAGCAAGACTAAGAAGTGGCCATATAAAAACCTTAAAATTTCAAAAAGGACAAAAAAAAAACCTTCAATAACTGCTTGAAATGCAATAGTGCAGAAGCTTCTCCGGAGCATATCTTATCATGCTCAGAACTGACACTAGAGGACCTATTTTCCAAGCCTATAACTACCATCACAAAATTGAAGAGGAGTGGACTTCAGGAATTGGTTTAACCATGGATATAAGCACCACCACCACCATATATGTTCCTTTATGTATTAAGATCCATGCCATGAACCGAGTGTCCCATACATTGCGCTGCGTGACAGAACCGGATTCTTCCAGAAGCCCTGAGCTACTGGCAGAAGACCCTGCTAGTTAAACCAGTCAATGTGCCTATTCGTCTTAACAGGTCAGAGCACTTCAATGCCCCTCTTTGGGAGAGCTGAGACAATAACTGCCTCTGTCTTGCAGGAAGTGTCCCAACAACCAGGTACTGTTCCCCAGCCATGATCCGCGCCAACATTGCCTCATGCGCTGTGAAAATGTCACCTATTGCGGGGAGGTGGTTGTACCTGAAGAACACCTTGAACCGTGCCGCGTATGTGACCCTCCGGGCAGAAACTGCAAGTCTCTCCCCTCGCCGCCCGGTGCCACGGGCACATATAATGCAGACTTTGTCTTCTACATCTCTGCTATGCAGACTGAACGATGCCATAAAGGGCAGACCGTGGCGTACGCCGCACATTGTCAGCAGGAGGCCGTATTTGACAGGTAGGTCATCAATGTTTGATACCATAATCAATAAAAGTCCTTCAACCTCATTTTAAAGTGTTGCCTCAAAACAAAGGATTGTATATACAGTGGTACCTCGACATACGAGTTTAATTCGTTCCGCAACCTTGTTCGTATCTTGAATTACTCGTATCTCGAAGCAAATTTCCCCATACAAAACAATTGAACTACCATTAATCCGTTCCAACCTCCAAAATCTCACCCCAGTTATTTTTGTTACGTGGTTTTAAATAATAAAAATGTATTTATAAATATCAAATATTTATTGCACAAAAACAAAAAAGAGAATGTAAAGAAATAAATTAGATATCCTCACTGGTCTTTGCCTTTTTCACTACATTTTTCTCGCTTTCACCTGTAGGCCGTTTAGAAAAAAACATGCCCAAGGAGGTTTGTTTCTTCCTCCCTCTCAGAATGTTCCGGAAATGAGTTAGGCAAGTGTCATTAAAAAGGTCAGATGCACGACCTGTTGCAACTTTTTCTGGGTGTTTTTTTTTTCCACGAACTGTGAAACTCTCTCCCACATTCCTAAGATCCCCTTTATCTCACTTGTAGAAATAACCTCCTCCTCTGACTCCTCAAAACCAATTACTTTCATAACCTCAGTATGCTGCTGTGACTGTAACTCTTGTTTATCCTCAGTCGTCAGTTCCTGGGTGTGCTCCTCGATGAGCTCGTTCACGTCTCTCTCTTCCACCTCTAAACCCATGGATTTCCCCAGAGATACAATCTCCTCCTCTACTGAAACACCGGGTTCCAATTCTTCATAGATCCTTTCAGCTACAGCTTCAGGCCACAGCTCCTCGTTGTAACTCCCAACCAGGCCTGATCGATAATTTGTAGGCAAATCGCTATATTAAAGTGGTCCTTCCAGAACTCTCGAAGGGTGAGGTTTATGCTCTCCGTCACTTCAAAGCAGCGCCGAAACAGATGCTTGGTGTATAGTTTTTTAAAATTAGAAATCACTTGCTGATCCATGGGCTGCAGGATAGGAATGGTGTTGGGTGGTAAGTTGAGAACCTTTATGAATTTTAACTCCTCGAGGATGTCATCTTCGAGGTTTGGTGGATGAGCAGGGGCATTGGTCGAGGATGAGAAGGGCGTTCACGGGTAGGTTATTTTCCTGTAGATATTTCTTAACAGTAGGGCCGAAAACCAGGTTTACCCACTCCACAAAGAACTTCCTGGTGACTCATGCCTTCGGGTTCGACCTCCACATAACTTGCAGTTTTTCTTTCAAAATCTTATGTAATTTAAATGCTCTGGGGTTTTCCGAATGGTACACGAGCAGAGGCTTAATCTTGCAGTCGCCACTCGCATTGGCGCACAGTCAATCTGTCCTTCATAGGCTTGTGGCCTGGCATCATCTTCTCCCTGCCGGTATATATGTTCTATTCGGCATCTTTTTCCAGAACAGCCCTGTCTCATCACAATTGAAGACTTGCTGAGAGATGTATCCTTGGGCTTTTATTAGATCGGAAAATGTTTTTATGTAATCCTCAGCTGCCTTCATATCTGAACTTGCTGCCTCACCATGTCTGACAACGGAGTGAATACCGCTCCTCTTTTTAAAATTCTCAAACCAGCCCCGGCTGGCTTTAAATGCCTCTTCCGATGCCTCGTCGATGGAAGTCTGCGGGGTTTGCTTTAGCAAATCTCCGTAGATCGCTCTTGCCTTCTCACAAATGATGGTCTGCATTAAGGTATCTCCTTGAAGCTGCTTTTCTGTCACCCACACCATCAGCAGTTTCTCCATATTTTCATGAAGGGAGGTTCGCAGCTTGGAAATTATCGTAAGGCCCTTTGCCGGCTTTAGACACTTTATCGACTCCTTCCGTTTAAGCACAGAACATATCATGGACGTACTAGGGCCATACTGCCTCGACAAGTCAACAACTCGAACACCTTGCTCATGTTTTTCTATAATTTCACGTTTTAATTCAATACTCATCATCTTTTTCTTTGCACTTGACTTTTTACAAACTTTCTTCCGATCCATGGTTATAAAAATAAATGAACTAAAACTGTAAATGTAAACGAACACAAAACACAACTTATCACAGCGGAAGCACGCTTCTAACTGATCGTGATGGCGCGACTGCGTGTTACTACCTGTTGTGTTTTAACTTTAAAAGCACACAAAAATATAATAAACTTGAATTTGTTTATTCAAGTCTCAAAAAAACAAAGCTTTGCATATAGAACAAATAATAATGAAGAAGAAGAAAGAAACATTTTAAGAAAAGCAAAAACAAAACAAAAATACTGGTCAAAAAGAAACATTTAAAATCACAGATTAATATCTTCAACACTACCGAACCGAACTCATATCTCGAATTTCGCTTGTAACTAAAAGCAAAAAATCACTTGCTCGTCGGCTCGTATCTCGAAAAACTCGTATGTTGGGGCGCTCGTATGTCGAGGTACCACTGTAATAGTTTTATTAACTTTCAATCTCTCTCACCTAATAAACCAATAGTTTTATTATTTTTTTATATGTAGTAGAACTCTTTGTAAGGACACAGGATTATAATCCAAATTGTACCTTATCTTCTTTGTAAAGGACAATACTTAGTTGCAGAGCAAAGGTCTCCTTTAGGGAGAGGTGTCCTCTAACCGGATTGTTGCCAATTAGCAAAAAAATGGCAAATTTGGTGATTAAAACTGACCTTTGTAGAGAGGTGTACTATCATGGAGGTTCTACTATATATCCCAACAGATACTGGGCCATCATTTTGAAGAGAAATTTGAGGTATGGTATCTGAGGAATGACACCTCTCTATGAAGAGATATCCTATAAAAAATGAAGAATGGAAAAGACTCCAAGAGCAGGATTTTCTTTACATCTTTAAGGAATTGAGACTGGAGTTGGAAACAACACACAGAGAGCTAAAGAGACATGGTAGAATGAAGAGAGTAGTTACAAGAAAATAAGACCTAATCCAAATAAATTAATTGTGTGTGACGTTTCGGTAACATCTGAATCATCAGACAAAAGAATGACTTCTTTTGTCTGATGATGGTAACAATGCTGTAGCCAAACATCACATACTATTAATTTATTTGGATTAAGTCTTCTTGTATCTATTATCCAAATTGTACTTTATCATTTTTGAAGAGAGTAATGTTCCTTGATAGCTGACATCATCAATACATTTGAAGAAGAAAGGGTTATGACTTCTTGTTCTTTATTGACACATTCAGCTTTACTTTTCAATGTAAACAATAAGGTACAATTTATATTATATATTAGAAACTTGAGACACAAATCCGAATTAATGAAAGGTTTGTGAAGTGTCAGTAGCAATTCTGTCATAGTCATAAACATTTCATTCATTTGGATTTGGTGTTGTTACCTTATATTTAGGGAGTCGGTGGAAGGGTGGTCAAAACTGCTGTTTTCAACCACTATGACCCGGGATCAAATCCTGCATTGGGCACTTTTTCTAATTAAAAAAATGCTCCAATGGCCCCCGATTCTTGCAAAAGTCCAATCCCACCAGCAAGTGCAAGTAACCAAACAGGGTTCTGGTACATTTGTAAGTACAAAAGTCAAGCTGCTTATCACATGTGTAGATATGTGGTGCACTTACAATAAAATCTTCGCCAACTTCTACCATCCATGATTATCGTGGCCTATACTACGTGTACTGGGAAAAGAAAAAAGGAACCTTATATTTATTTTAAATGTTCAGTAGAAGCTCCATGAGAGAGTGGACACTCCCACTAACGGACACCTTTTTACAAAGGAGTGTTTCATAGCCAAAATTACCATTTTTTCCCCCCTAATTAGCTGCTCAAGAGGACAGACATCTCATTCTACTGTACTGTGAAGCCTTATTATATATACGTATAGCGTTATTCACATTCTCTTAAAGAAGTCAGTCTTGATGAGACTTTTTGTTCTTCCTTTGATTTTCTAAAAGGAAATAGATATATCTAGAGATTTCTCTCTCACTCAGGTTGTACACATCTTCTTGATAGATAGATAGAGATGGAAATATGTATTACAATGGGTGTTCTCAGGTTTCACAATGTTACTTGAAATATTTTTAAAAATTTCTTACAACACTTTCTTCACACGCACAAAACAAAAAATATACAATACAATAATTTTCTTCAATGAGGGAGATTCCCTCACTTTGAGAGAGTCCTTCTCCAGACAAGGAGAGGGTCTTCCCGAACCTTCCTCAGTTCCAGGCTGAGGAAATACTTGTATATACAGTAGAACCTCCATGAAAGGATACTGACGCTAGAGGACACCTTTCTATAAAGGACAGTTTTTCATTTTCAAAAGTACCATTTTTACTATTAAGCAACTCTCCGGTAAGAGGACATTTCTCTCTAAAGAACACTTTGGTTCTACAATTAGGTGTTGTCCTTTACAGGGAGGCTCTACTATATACACTATTCACAAATTAGACGAAATTCTAACAATGTTACATTATTATACAATAATGTGTGCAGGCCAATAGCAGGCCATGCCAACCTCTGCCCAGACTCCATCTCCACCAAACCCCAGGACCTGGAGACTCAGCTCTCTACGGTGAAACATGAGATCCTCCATGCCTTGGTGAGTAGACTTCTGGTTAGCTATTTTATAATTAAACCCTGTGTGATACATCTACGTATCAACATAGACATTCAAATACCCATTAAAATAAAATGACTTTTTATGTAGACATAGTTTATAGCTAGCTTCCATCACAATCATTTAATTTACAAATGCAGCCATATTTATTTTGGGACTACTTGCTGGGAAAACAAACAAAAAAAGAGCCTTAATTAGCAAATATATATTTAAATTTATCTCATCAATTTGCATAAAACATATGCATACCCATTAATTAAGACTGGTGACAACAGGAACTATTGACCTTGAGAATTAGTTTAATTTTGATGACTAATGATAGATAACATGTCTCAAGGTTTTTTTTTTTTTTTGGTTGTAAAAATCATTTGTCAAGTCCTGAGTTTTATGGAGGGATGAATGAAGTTGTAGTGAAGCTTCGTCGTTGGCAAGAGTCCCGGATGCCGCCCACGCATGCCCAGTGAGGTGTTCTCCCAGCTCGCAGTTGCCGAGGCATAGTGAGCCACCACACTACTGCCCGTATGTGTAGTGAAGCTTTGTCCCATGTCGCGCTCGCAAGGCAAAGTGTGGTCGCCACAAAGTTATATCTTTAATTTCTTTATATTGTCCCATCAATATTGTAACTCACTTCCACATTTTCCCTTGAGGAAGGTGGCAGTAGTGAGTTACTGGGAGGGTTCACCACTGATGAGCCAAGCTTTCCCAATATTTTTTTCATCAGAGTAAAAGGACAGTAAAAGTTTTTTTTTTTTTTGTATAAAAGAATAATTTATACTTTATTGCTTTAATTTTTTATATATAGATTCAGCATTATTGCCTTATAATTAATGTAAGCGACCTCACCTGGTGTCTTCCATGAGAGCAAGGGTGATACAGGAGTAGACAGGGTTCTGGGTGTGGAAATTGAAGATTGGGTGATCTCTTTTTACTCTTTTTTTTTTTTTGCAAGATAACAAGACCACAAATATAGTAAAAACTGCCTTGGGAGTTTACACATTTTGTTACAAGATAAAATACACTTGCAAGACAGGTTGAATGAGACTGGTTACAATGAACCTAAAACTATCCATTCTTATACAAATTCAATGATGTTCTTAATGTAGGATATTTAACACACATTTAACTTTTAGACACTTGAAAAATGTATCCATGAATGCATTAGACAAGGTCAAATGCCCATGAAAACAAAGCTAATAGATAAATCAATGATTCTCATTAAAAATTGACACCTGAGACAGGAAAATTACCATGACATGTTTTTCAAAGAAAGGTTTTACTTTAAATAAATTATAGTGACAGTGTGTGTTGTTCAAAAACAATGCTAAAACTGAATATATCATGTGTAAATTACTCATTTAGATATGTGATCTTGTTACATTTTATTTCTTTATTCCAAATTGTGAATAATTGTTATTGCAAAGTTTTATATTCAAAAAGTGCTGTATTTTTTTCTCCATAATATCTTCACCCCCATATAAAAAACACCTATTTTTACTATATCGCTTAGTAGTGTTTTGATAAACATGTCGCTAAAAAATAAACTTGGCTCCTTGTGGCCCAGGGATTCTCAGCTAGCCTGTACGCCTACTTCCGGGATCCCAGCGGGATGCCTCTGACACCCAGGATAGGCTGGCATGGCAAGCCAGTCATCAACAAGGAGTAAGCTTTGTCCATCATCAGCCATTTTCCTGTGATTAACCTGTCTCTCCAGAATCCAGGACTACCAGTGGAGCAATGCTGTGATACGGGACATTGAGAGGCCAGACTGGCAAGTCCGAGGTGGCACCGTGAGGAAGAAAGTCAAGATGATTGTGACACCGCGTGTAGTGGTACGTACAGCTGGTGGGTCCATCTATCCACTCAGGTTGTTGACCCGCAGGTTGTTCTATCCAGGAGGAAGTCAGGAGGCATTTCAACTGTGCCTATCTAGAGGGAGCAGAGCTAGAAGACCAAGGGGAGGATGGCACGGCATTGACACACTGGGAGAAACGGCTGTTTGAGGTGAGAATCTCTGGCAACATGACTGATGTTGATGACTGTGAACTGGATGGGTGAGTGCAGAATGAAGCCATGACGGGGACCCACACCCAGAACCCTGTCTACTCCCGTATCACTCTCGCCCTCATGGAAGACACCGGGTAAGCTCGCTTACATTAATTATAAGGCAATAATGCACCATCTATATACCGAGCATTCGGTGGGCTTCAGTGGCACTTTTCTTCCAGTTGAAGGCGAACAACAAAACTTCCCACAAACGGGCACTTTTTGGCTCGGAATTCGCCATTTTCAACGGGCTCCAGAAATTTTCCACGATTTGAATTTTTCTAAAATTGCACACGTGCTGATCCCACGTTAGTCAAAAAACAAAACGCCTTCAACAGCGCCACTGTCGGCTCAAATAAAGTTGCACAGCGCCCTCTGGCGGCCATTTTTGCGTTTCATACTAATAGACCTGGTATAAGAAATTAAAGCAATAAAGTATGAATGTTTCTTTTACACATAAAACAAACTTCTACTGTCCTTACTGTGATGGAAAAAATATTGGGAAAGCTTAGCTCATCAGTGGTGAATCCTCCCAGCAGTTTCACCAATTTAATCTACCATTCTTAGAGCTCTAATTCTGTATTGAACAATTCTGCTTATATATGCTAACTGAAGGGTGGAATTTTAGTAATGGTATTCAAAGCAAACTATGGACATAAGCTTATTGGACAGTAGAATTACTTATAAATATTTGCATCGAGCAATGCTCTTCCGCAAACATAAGAACAAGGCCAGTTAGGTATAAATTAATTATGAGCTATAATGCACCATCAATAAGAAATGAAAGCATTTAAGCACGAAGGTTAATTAACTTTTTCAAAACTAAGAACAAAGAAGCCAAGTTATGGATACAAGCCAAACTAAGGTGATCAGGAAATTGAGTAACATGAATAAAATTAGAATGCTAATGCTCCAATGGCCCCCGATTCTTGCAAAGGTCCAACCCCACCAGCGAGTGAAAGTAACCAAACGGGGCTCTGGCACATTTGTAAGTGCAAAGTCGAACTGCTTTTCACATGTGTAGACATGTGGTGCGCTTACAGTAAAAAGAAGTCGCTAACTACCCACCATGATTATCATGGCCTATACCACGTGTAATAGGGATAAAAAAAGAATGTAGAAATCATAAGTTTCAGGATTGATACTTAAAATGACCTAGTTTTGAAATCGGGTGTTGTTTTTTTCTAGCTTCAAGTTGGTGTAATAGTATGTTTCCTGCTTGAGACTCGATGCAAGTTCTCTCTCTTGGATCAAGATGTCTTCATTTTTCCAATACAATAAAACCTCCCTGTAAAGGACACCTAATTGCAGAGCCAAAGTGTCCTTTAGGGAGAGGTGTCCTTTTACTGGAGAGTTGCTAAATAGTAAAAATGGTAATTTTGCAAATGAAAACTGTCCTTTGTAGAAAGGTGTCTGCTAGCGGGGTGTCCGCTAAAGGGAAGTTCTCCTGTACTTCTCCCCTCAGGAATAATTTTGTTCCTAGATGAGTCTTTCTTAATAATAAGGTATGGTTTGCTTCTATATAAAATAAAAGGATTTAAAAGCGTGAATGTTTCTTTTATACATAAAACGAACTTCTACTGTCCTTACTGCGATGAAAAAATATATTGGGAGGGCTTGGCTCATCAGTGGTGAACCCTCCCAGCGGTTTCGCCAATTTAATCCACCAGACCGCTTCTCAGAGCTCTAATACTGTATTGGATCATTCTGCTTTTATATGCTACACTGAAGGATGGAATCTTAGAAATGGTTTTCAAGTAAACTATGGACATAAGCTTATAGGACAGTAGATTTACATTCAAATATTTGCTTCGAGCAATGCTCTTCAGCAAACTATAAAGACATGGCCAACTAGGAATAAATTAACACAAAGCAATAACGCGCCATCTATATATATAAAATAAAAGGATTTAAAAGCGCGAATGTTTCTTTTATACATAAAACGAACTTCTACTGTCCTTACTGCGATGAAAAAATATATCATGTGTGTAGCATATAAAAGCAGAATGATCCAATACAGTATTAGAGCTCTGAGAAGCGGTCTGGTGGATTAAATTGGCGAAACCGCTGGGAGGGTTCACCACTGATGAGCCAAGCCCTCCCAATATATTTTTTCATCGCAGTAAGGACAGTAGAAGTTCGTTTTATGTATAAAAGAAACATTCGCGCTTTTAAATCCTTTTATTTTATATGTATAGATGGCGCGTTATTGCTTTATGTTTTGCTTCGTTTTCTCTCATACTCTCTCAAAAGCTATATACAAAATGTAGTATAATCCAGAAATTATATATCAATGTTGATGTTTTATATTTTGGAATAAATTAAAATGTTAAAGTATTTCAAAAGGTAAACATAAGGTAATAAGACCAAATCCAAATAAATAAATTATTATTATTATATATTATATCTTATTACCTCTCTTGTGTTTATAATCTATAATCCAAATTGTGCCTTATTATTTCAAAAGGTCAAACACCTCTCTTTTTCAAGCAATCTGTTACTTTAATTTACGATTAATAATTCAAAACCGACTTTAATTCAACCAAAAATTCTGATCCCTTGGAGTGTTGAATCAAAGAAGACTATATACCTTCATAGACAAAACTTAAGGAAGTTGTACCTTTCAGCATGTATATCAGGATTCAGACCATAACTTTGAAATATATTTGATACACAGTGACCTTTATTGAAGACACACGAGATAACCAAGTGTGAACAAAATTTCCTCTATCGCCTTCAAAAATAAAATAGACGACCAGTGCCATCAAAATATGAAACTTCCTAAAGTTTTGTCCATGAGTGTATATATCCATTACCTTTGAGAGTAAATGCTAATTGAAGTGGTTGGTTTGTAGGTGGTATCTTCCCAACTATGCCATGGCCCAGCCGCTGGAGTGGGGCCGTAACCTGGGATGTGACTTTGCCATGAAGTCCTGCAAGGAATGGATTGACACCAGGAGAGCTAAGTGAGTGGTTGCTCTGGTGGTATGGGGAGATCCTACAACTGGTGTACAGCGGGGAGAGCATCCATCCCTTCTGTGAGAAGGTGAAGAGAGATCCGCTGGAGACGGAGTGTACAGATAACAGAGACTCCCTGGCCTTGTGTAATCTGGTGGAGTACAACTCTGAACTGCCCCCTCACTTTCAGGTAGGCACTGGGGGAACACTTAGGTTCTGGGGGAAACATAAGTTGATAACACTAAATCCAAATAATTTTTATATATTGCACACTTTAGCCTCTTCAATTCAATGATCTTCATTTAACCCATAATTTTAACCCAAATAATTTTTCAAATTCTAACCATTTTCCTTTCAAATTAGGTGAGGTAGGTCACTTGGATTCCCATTATTTCTCTTTGAAATGGTCACCAGAAAATATAAATGTGAAATGCTACTGTTTAAATTGCAGATAGAATTCCATGACTAAATATATAAACTAATGACAACCATGCCTATATGAGATTTTTCATCTCTTCTAATTAAAAATGAACTCTATTTATATTTACTAAGCATTATTAGACAAATGCCCTTTCAACAAATGAGTCTAGAATGGCAGCCAGTTCTAAGCTCTATCAAAGTTTTACTATAATTAAGCTAAAAATTATATAGATGAAAAATATTTTATCAAAAATTTTAATTGAATTTGAAAATGTGCTATTTGCCCTTTGTACTGTTTACAGTAGTGTATGTGTATGTTGTCTCCCATGCGGTGGGTTGTACAGAACTTTGACCGTATCCCCGGAGTGTCCTCCAGAGACGTGGGCAGGTACGGGGGCTCGGTGAACCTGGCGGACTACTGCCCTTACATCCAGGAGTTTACCTGGAAGTCCAACAACCAGGTGGTCCGCGGCTCCCACTGCCAATTCCCTGACAACAACCCCCGTAAGTTTCCAGCTCAGTCCACCACTTCTCTCAGCTGGAGAATCCAATCTGTTACTTATTGTGTTGTTCTTTCTTATCCCTTTGTGTAAAGATTACATGAATTCGATGAGTTCATGCTCCTCAAGCTTTTTTATGATAAGCAGCCGCCTCTCCCAAAGGTCCTGTTTAGCGCATCTAATGTAAGCTAAAATGTGTTCTGGAGCTGCAGGTGCCAAACTATATTTTTGGCAAGTGGGGTAGATTTTGTTGTTATTTTCTATCTTTTCAATGGCTTGAGATGGCCTGTTCTAAATCTTGTTAGTGTTGTTTGGTGCTGTCTGAGGTTCAGAGCTCCTCCTGGGTCCACTCCAGGATAGCTTTGTGAGGTATAACTGGGAAGGCAAATACCCATCCCTTGATGGAAGTTTTATTTTTTACATAAATTTGTTAGATATACAGTAGTATGATCAAACATTTCACAAGGTGACAACACCATATCCAAATAAGTAAACTATAAGTGACATTTCAAACACAAGGTAAATGAAAAAAATTAAGGAAAAAAAGGCATCTCCTGATCGTGCAACTAAAAGTTGCATTTTAACAAGTACAATTTCACTGCTGTACTATTTTTCATAAGGTAATAAGACCAAATCTAAATATATAGTAGGTGACATTTTGGTAACAGCGTTGTTACCGAAACGCACACACTATTTATTTATTTGGGCTTATTACCTTGTGTTTCAAATCTATAATCCTGATTCTAGACCTTAATCATAAGTGACATTTCAGTAATAGCTCTCTCTAAAGGACAACACCAAGTTGCAGGGCCTAAGGTCTTTTAGAGAGAGATGTCTACCTAACAGAAGACAGCTAAATGGTAATTTTGGTGATAAAAACTATCCATTGTATAGAGGTGCCTGCTACCAGGATGGCCACTTATGGAGGTTCAACTGTATTTTTTTTTTTTAAACTATGCGACATATAGTTGCCAATTTATCAACCTCAGGCTAGATAAGGTGACATTTTGTTCCTAGTTTAGTTTCATTTACAATATAATCGCTTTAATCAACATATTTTCTAATCCCAATAAGCCTATTCACTTTAATATAACCAACTATAATTCAACACATACACTTTATAAAACTATTTTAGAGGCGTAATATTCTTTTTAAAATAAAACAATTTCTACTGTCCTTACTGCGATGGAAAAATTAGAGGGAGGTACACCGTAACATACACTTTAATTCAACAGAAAAATTTTGTTGTTGTTTCTTATCCCCTTGTGTAAAGATTACACGAATACCATGAGTTCATGCTCCTCGAGCTGTTTTATGATAAGCAGTGGCCTCTCCCAAAGGTCCATTATTATTATTATTGTATTATATATTATTATATTCTGTCCATTATTATTATTATTGTAATTTAGTCTGTCTAACATCAGCCACCACTTGCTACCAACTCACAGTGTGGTGGGCAGAGGCGGAGAAAAACTTTGCTCTGGAGTGGTACGGCTCAGGCTCCAAGTGCTTCAACCACAATGAGGAGATGTGGGAGGAGAAGTCGTGTGGGCAGGTGCGCCAGTGGCAACACTGGGGCAGCGGATGTTACCGGTACACTTGCCGCGCGGGCCGACTCCATCTCAATGTGGCCAACCACACCTACACATGTCTGCACACAGGCCAACACCTGCGCATACAGCTGTTTGTGAACGACTGGCTACACATTGGCACCATTGTCTGCCCTTCCTGCCATGAGATCTGCAAGGTGAGACCTGTACCTGGTTTATCACTAAGGAACACCCAATTCATGAGAGACCCTAGCTTCTAAAAATAAAGATGAATCCAGTCTCTCCTTAAGGAGGTCTCTTACCAGAAACTCTGTCATATCAGGCAAGCCATGAAGAGACCAAAACACAGAATCTCTGATAAGATTCCACCTTCAGCAGAAACCAAGTTTTTAGGTGTTCTCTCATGAGACACTCATGTGTAGTAAACTTTTTTTTTAGTAGTTTAGTTTATTTTTTATTATTAATATAGATACTACTATGTGTATATTATTGTCCCTAGTACATGTGGTACAGGCCATGATAATCATGGTGGGTAGAAGTAAGTTACTATAAGTGGTACACACATGTGAAAAGCAGTTTAACTTTTGTACTTAAAAGTATGCCAGATTCTCATTTGGTTACTTGCACGTGCTAGTCAGGTTTGACTTTTATGAGAATTAGGGGTCAATGGAGTATTTTTTCAATTAGAAAAAAAAGTTACCAATGCAGGATTTGATCCTGGGTTGTAGTGGTCAAAAACCAACAGTTTAGACCATTCGTCCATTGACCCCCCCCCCCCCCCCTATGTACTGCTATGTACAGCCAACTGATGAAATGTTTGCCTGAAAGTTTCGATGACTCCTTTTGATAAAAACTTCGTTATTGGTCTATCTAGATCAATCCTCTTGAATATCCATGATAGTTATATGGCGATAACATGCATCTATATATCAGAAATGGAAGCATTGAAGCACAAATGTTTCTTTTAAACAGAAAACAAACTTCTACTGTCCTTACTGCGATGAAAAATATTGGGAGGGCTTGGCTCAATAGTGGTGAAGCAAGCCCTCCCAATATTTTCCATCGCAGCAAGGACAGTAGAAGTTTGTTTTCTGTTTAAAAGAAACATCCATGTTTTAATGCTTCCATCCCTGATAGTATCTATCCACCCGTATTTTCAACAAGATTATAGTAGAAATTCAACAGACCTCATCTCAGATTTGTCTTTGTGCAGGACTCTAGCATGGTGTGTGATCCGGACATCAGCATGGCGTATTACGTCAAAGCTGAACAGTCCTACCCCCGGCATTCCCTCAAGTGCTGCGCGACTGGCGTAACACAGTCCTGGGCACTAGTGGCAGTGGCCTTCTTTATTTATACTCTCATCACAGACAGGTGATCTTGGCTTACTTTCGCGCAAACTGTTTGCGCAACACTCAGCTTATAACTTGGAATCAAACTCTTAACCATGTTGATCTCTTTCTCTCCTCTTTTTATAATTTATTTTGTTCAAATGTTTTTTTTCATATTGAATTCTTATTTTGTAATCAATGCACTCATATTACCTATTCATTTCCATTCCATTTTTTCTTCTTCTTATATATTTTTGTGATTTTTCTTCATTTTTATTATATATTTTTGAATCACAATTTTTTTTAATTTTGTAAAAATATTTCGATTTTATAGGTTTCTCAAATGTCTGCCTATTGGCAGCGATGGATAAAGTTATTTTTGGAATAAAATCACTTGATGCTGTGAAGTGGTTGGGGAAGTTCTGAAGAAGTATCATCACTGAGCCGTGAGAGAGGATATTTGTCACATAAAGGAACCAAATCAACATATGAGAGAGAATCCTAAATATAGGCTATTATTACTAATTGTAGAAATCAAAAATCAGTCCCAATTATTCGTAGTTCTTATTATTGACAGTAATACCAATTAACACTAATTATAATTATCAGCAGTCCTAATTATCACTATTTTACAATTAACAGTTGTGACTATCATTAATTACAATTATCAGCAGTCCCAATTATCTGTAGTTCTTATAATTTACAGTAATCCCAATTTTAATTAACACACCAGTTCTAATTATCAATTAAAATAATCAGCAGTCTCAATTAACTAATTACAATTATCAGAACTCCCAATTAACCATAATTACAATTATCTTCAATTACAAATATCGGCAGTCCCAATTATCTCTAATTATAATTATCAGCAGTCCCAATTAACCTTAATTACAATTATCTTCAATTACAATTATCAGCAGTTCCCCCCACACAAACAATTAACAGACATGTATTTAAAAACCCATCTGACAAATATTTACGATAGTTGAGGGCTAATTTTTGTTTTCCTCGAGAGTACCAATTGATGAGAGGTGTGAGTGCATAACTTCCATATTCCCAATATTACATCCCCTTTTTGCATAATGCAGGCTGTTTGGTTTCTGAGCTCTTTGAATCCAAGCTCTTCTCTCTTGATTCAGTTTCAGGCAAATTTTTTACCCAAGTTTTAGAACACATTTCAACACAATATTTTTTTATTAAGTTATTTGGACAGCAGAAAAGTATTTTTTTAATACTTTTTTTTTTATATACAAATTTCAGTGTATTGTTTGTCATTCTTCAATTAATTGCCTCCCTTTTTCTCTCTCTATATATATTTTTGAAGTTATATGTCAGCTGCATAATTGACATTCTGTTCTTCAGGAACCTGGGTTATCGATTATCATTCTTTTTATATTCATCTTTTTTTTTTAGGGTGGTCAATTCTTTGGTCATTATCAAATGAAAAAAAAAGTTTTTTCATTGACAATCAAGTTTTAAGTTTAAAAAAAAAAATTCTAAAATTGATTTCCAGGAACTTGGGTTATAAATATCTATCTAAAAATTTGATATTGAAGAAAAAATAATATAAAAAATGAAAATAATTTAATATATGGTAACCTGAAATTATTCAGTTTTTTTTTTTTGTACCTTGAGTATATATATTTTGAATATTGTTTGTTTAGAATTGTTTGTTTTTAAACAAACAATTGTTTGTTTTAAAGTTCAATATGTACAAATATTCTCCAATTTGATATTTGTTTATGGATGAGGTTAATGTAAAAATCAAAAATATAAAGAAATGCTAAAGTGAATGAAGAGATTGATATGTATCTGTGAATTTATTTATTTTAATTTGACCATGCAATAGATTTTAGGTTATTTTAGACTGGCTTTATTGTAGATAATAATTTATTGAATTTGATTTTATAAATTGATTTTGATGTTTTTATGAGCAAATTTTAATGATCCTGAGTCAATATTGATGTTGAATGTTTTTTTTTTTTTTTTTTGTGAATATTTAATTTTGATACGATCATATCATTGTCTTAAATGCAATATATTTTTCATTTCATTTTTTTATACTCAAGAATTATTTAAAATATATTAAAATATATAATACAATATAATGCGGCTTATGATTGTAAAACGACATTGGAAAATATTCCGCATGAGTTTCTTTTAAATGAAAAATCGAAATTTTTTTTTTAAGGAGAAATAACGACTATTTCTAACCTTAGAGATGAGGTATGAAAGGATAAATTGTGAAGAGTAATGATAAACAGGAAAAATAAAAGTGTCCAGGGATGGGAAATATTTACCAATGTCATATTAAAATATCATTTTTATATACAGTAGAATCCCTTTGTGAAAGAACACTTACGCTAGAGGACACCTCTTTACAAAGGACAGTTTTCATTTTCAAAATTACAATTTTTTACTATTTATCAACTCTCCAGTAAGAGGATACCTCTCCCTAAAGGACACTTTGGCTATGCAACTAGGTGTTGTCCTTCACAGGGAGGTTCTACTGTATTACTTATTTACCATGCAATGCAATATTCTTTCCTCTTTTTATATATTTTTTATTAATCTTTATATTTGCATATCTACTTCATTTATGGCCATCAGCAATATTCTGTTTTTCAATAATCCATTTCCTTGTGATATTTAAAGTAAGGAAACTTTTCCTTTTCTTTTTTTACACACAACTTGAGCAGCAAAAATTTCATATAAAAGACCCATCTTTATAAATTCATTTGCCATCTATTGATAAAATTTGTAATAATTTTTTTTTTTGGCAATGTGTTTCTTTTCACCTATATAATATGTGTAGATATGTGGTGTACTTACAGTTGAAAGCATTCACTAACTACCCACCATGATTATCATGGCCTGTAACATGTGTACTAGGGATAATAATTTTTTTAAAAATTGATAAGGCACAATTTGGATTATAGATTATAAACACAAGGTAATAAGACCAAATCCAAATAAATAATTAGTGTGTGACGTTTCGGTAACAGCGTTGTTACCATCTTCAGACAAAAGTACTGAATGAGAAATTTTACCACAGCATGTTTTTAAATAGTTCCTGTTATCAAGTGTGTTGTTAATTATATTTGAAAAAACTTTTAATTCTAAGAATAATATTCTCTGTGTTTATCAGATAAATATCTTCTTATCTTGCGATGCACTAGCGCGCCATCTGTTATCAAATTACAAAACTATTTTAGAGGCGTAATATTCTTTTTAAAATAAAACAATTTCTACTGCCCTCCCTTTAATTTTTCCATTGCAGTAAGGACAGTAGAAATTGTTTTATTTTAAAAAGAATATTACGCCTCTAAAATAGTTTTGTAATCTTCTTATCTGTTATCTTGTTTACACATTGATAACAGGAACTATTTAAAAACATGCTGTGGTAAAATTTCTCATTCAGTACTTTTGTCTGAAGATGGTAACAACGCTGTTACCGAAACGTCACACGCTATTTATTTATTTGGATTTGGTCTTATTATCTTGTGTTTAAAAAAAAAAGATAATCAAATATGATCTCTATAGACCCCTTACTGAAATGTAAGGAGTTATATAAATCTTTGGTTGATGTGGTTATATTCTTTCTGAATTTATTTTTATTATTAACAGGGATATTATTTCATTATATATGTGAAAAGAAACACATTGCCAAAAAATATATATAATTACGAATTTCATATAAAGTCCTATTTCCTAAGTATTTTGAATTATACCAAGTTTGCCTTCATCTTTCCTCCTAATAAATAATTTCTCTCTTTTATCATCCACACACAAGGTAACAGGACTAAATCCATTAGTAGAGTATAGGTGAACTTTTGGTAGTAAGGTTGTTACAAAAATATCATTTATAATTTACTTATTTAATACTTGGTACCTAGTGTTTCTTTGGCTTGCATTATTAGATGCACTAAACAGGACCTTTGGGAGAGGCTGCTGCTTATCATAAAACAGCTTGAGGAACATGAACTCATGGAATCCGTGTAATCTTTACACAAAGGGATAAGAAACAACAACAGTGTTTCTTATAAAATGAAAGGATTTAAAAGCACGAATGTTTCTTTTATACATAATACGAACTTCTATTGCCCTTACTGCGATGAAAAAATATATAGAAGTTTGTATTATGTATAAAAGAAACATTCGTGCTTTTAAATCCTTTCATTTTATATGTATAGATGGCGCGTTATTGCTTTGTGTTAACAGTGTTTTTTATCTATATTTCTAATTTCACCATATCAACTCTCTCTATACTATAGAAAAACTAAGGTATTATTTATATAATTTGGAGTTTTCCCCCCCTCTAATTAAACAGTGATAAAAGAGTAAAATTGTCAAATGCAACCTGTAAGATAAAGACTTACTAGGTTAGAAGCACATGGTATTCTTATGAACACAAATACAAATAAATAAATAATGTTAGTCTTATTACCTTGTGTTTATAATATCAATGGATGAGTCAATTCAGTCAATAATATGTTAAATAGTTTGTGATGTTTCTATAACATCGTTGTTACCCAAATGTCACACACTATTTATTTATTAGGTTAGAAACACGTGGTATACACATGGTATTCTTATGAACACAAATACAAATAATTATGTGTGATGTTTTGGTAACAGCATTTGTACATTCAATACTTTTGTCTGATCGTAACAATGCTGTTAACGAAACATCACCCACTATTTATTTGGATTTTGGGTTTTGTTACCTTGTGTTTCTAATCTATAATCCAAATTGTACCTTATCAACATACTTGGTTGATATGGTAGAAGAGATATAGCCACGTTTGAAGTGTAAAAGGGAGATCAAGAGGAAAGTGGTGAGTTTCTTTATTGAGCTGTACACAAGCTTTCGGACGTCACCCGTCCTTCATCAGGTGTTGACACGAATAAGAAGGAGATGTTATATTTATAAGCGACAGTTTAAAAGTATTAAAAATATTAAAAACAATCTGATGCACGCCCGCGAGAGCACATGCTAATAACAAAATATTTTCAATTTTACTCTGTATAAATATTATTTTGAGTTTGTATAAAGATTATCAGCCCGTTGAAAATCTGTATACCTAAGACGAAGTGAGAAAGGCGGACAACGAGAGGTGAAGACAAAAGCAAGAAAAAACAACAATAAAAATAAAAAATAAAAATAAAAAACCAGCGGAATAAAGATAAAGTTAAAAGTTACGAAGAAGGTGTATCTGAGGTAGAATAAAAAATGTTTTTACGTAAATACGGCATTCGCACTTTTTACAAGTGCACACCTTCCCTTCACACCTTCTTAAGACATCCTATCACAAAAAGCTCCGCCAAACGTAACCCCCAATCCCTTTCCAACGCCATTTACAAAATTCCCTGTAACGATTGCGATTTACACTACATTGGAGAAACAGGCCGAACAATCGCCATCAGAGCCAGTGAACACGCCCGTAACATCCGCTCGAAAAACAAAAAATCGCTCATATACCAACATATCGCCGAGTCCGGACATTCCTTCAATCTCGACAACACAACCCCCATTTATAGCGATATAGCAAACAAATACCAACGCTTAGTTCTTGAGGCCCTTGTTTCTAATACTACCCCCAGCCTCAACAGAAAGATTGACCTCCCGCCCCAATATTCTGTTTTTTATTCTACCTCAGATACACCTTCTTCGTAACTTTTAACTTTATCTTTATTCCGCTGGTTTTTTATTTTTTATTTTTATTGTTGTTTTTTCTTGCTTTTGTCTTCACCTCTCGTTGTCCGCCTTTCTCACTTCGTCTTAGGTATACAGATTTTCAACGGGCTGATAATCTTTATACAAACTCAAAATAATATTTATACAGAGTAAAATTGAAAATATTTTGTTATTAGCATGTGCTCTCGCGGGCGTGCATCAGATTGTTTTTAATATTTTTAATACTTTTAAACTGTCGCTTATAAATATAACATCTCCTTCTTATTCATGTCAACACCTGATGAAGGACGGGTGACGTCCGAAAGCTTGTGTACAGCTCAATAAAGAAACTCACCACTTTCCTCTTGATCTCCCTTTTATACTTGGTTGATTTGGGGATACCAGGATATCTCTTTGTTTATCACTAAAATCTGTTAATGTGATGGCTGAATCTAATAATATCCTAAACATAATCTTACCTTAGGAAACACAAGGTAATTAGACCAAATCCAAATAAATAGTTTGTCTTCTTCTTCTTTCTTATCTCCACTCAATCACACTAAGGTATCAAGCTTGTAAAGCTTGAGACTTTTGATGGTGTCTGCCGGGGAAAAGTAGAGCTCATCAATGGATGAGTCAATACAGTCAATAATATGTTAAATAGTTTGTGATGTTTCTATAACATTGTTGTTACCGAAGTGTCACACACTATTTATTTATTTGGATTTTTATCTTTATTACTTTGTGTTTCTAATCCATAATCCAAATTGTACTTAATCAATATAACACACACAATTTAACATAATAATAACACATATAATATCAATATAACACATCAAGTATTAAGTTATATCCTTCAAAATTGAAACTAATATATTCTGATCTTCTCTAACATGTTTCCTTTCATTACAGTAATATCTGGAGATAAGCAGCTTCTAATTCTTCTAAGAAAATTTACTGTTAAGAATCCAAAGATTTACTTCTCAGTTATTTTGAAAACTTACAAGTTTCAGAGTATTTTTTTCCTTTTGTAAACACTTTTTTTTATGTATTTTTAAATAGGAGTTTTTATAATTATAAAACCAATTTGATAATGCAATATATTTTTGCTCTACTTAATTTTGAACTTTTTTTTGGAAAACTTTTTACTTTTTTTTTTCATTTTATTATCATTTTTCATTATATATTTCCACATTCAATGAAAGAGAACAGAAAACTGCCTAGCTTTTCTTCTTTTTTTCTCTCTCCTCATTCAAATTAATGCCAATATTGTGTGATTATTTCAAGATAGCAATTTTTTTTATTTTATCCTTATTCAAAGATATTTTACCTAATCTTCTTCTTCTTCTTTCTTATCTCCACTCAATCACACTAAGGTATCAAGCTTGTAAAGCTTGAGATTTTTGATGGTGTCTGCCGGGGAAGAGTAGAGCTCATCAATGGATGACTCAATACAGTCAATGATATGTCTTGGGGTTGCAGGCTGAGAATTGCACTTAGAACATAGTGGGGAAAACCCTGCAACCATTCTGGAAAGTCATTGTCCGTAGATGACCAGAATTTTACCCAATGATCATTTATAATGGATTGAGAGTTGAACAGAGACAGCTTGTAATCCCCAAGTTGAATTATATATTCACAGATATTACAAAATAAAATCATAAGATGTTGCAAGCCAAAAGTTGTGGCAGTCTTACGATTTTCTTTTGTAATTTGTCGAAATCCGAAATCATGTAATAAGGAATTTACATATGTAAACTTTACCCTGTACTTCTATCCTATAACCTTGTTATTGAAAACTATAAATGGTTATTTACAAAAAATATCTTTAACAGCTTCAAGCAATCAAAAAAGAGTATAAGGTAAAGATTTTTATTGAGCTAGTCATCCAGTGTTTCCAGATTGATAAAGATGAGGTTTCAGTGAATTAATGACTTTTTATTATCATTTTAACTTTTACCAAAGTTTTTTAATTATTATTTTCATTTCTCTTTATTTTCTGAGTTATCATATTTTATTTCCTGGGTTATATAAGATACCAAGCTGCTCAAGGCATATCAAGCCTATATGCAATATGCAACTTTTATCCATATTTGCCTACTTAGCTCATTCTTACTACACTGCCATTGTTTTGATATCTCTCTATTGTAGAATATCTATTCTCTGTGAATTATTTTTTCTTGTATTTTGACCATTTCATTGTGCGGCTTATTTATTAATTTTAAGTTTTTATAACACATGTCTTTTTTTTTTATATCCACTAGTAAGTGGATTTTGGGCACTAAGGGAGAAATATAAGTCAGTGGACTAGTGGTTAAAACCCTCATTCACAGCCATGAAACGAAATAAAATCCCGCATTTGATACTTTGTTTTAATATGTGAATAACCTTCACATATTATTCATTATTGTGAATATCATAAGCTAGGTTGCTCTTTTTGAGCGGTACCTAGTAAAGTTATTTTGGAACAAGCACTAAGGGAATATTTGAGGATGGATGAATGTTTGTTATAGGTGATATACTGTGTCCACTATTCAGTATTACCCCTAAAGAATTAGCATTGATCCTAACACAGTATTTTATTTAAAGCCAAAGTGATTAAGAAATTGAATTTTCACTGAATTTATAACACAATTCTATTATTTTCCTTCTCACCAAATATATACAGATGACACTCAATAATTGGAACTAGCTAGATAGTAACCAAAACATTGTATTCTAAATAAAATAAGACCTAATCCAGATAAATTAATAGTGTGTGACCTTTCAGAAACAATGTTGTTACCGAAACATCGTACACTATTAATTTATTTGGATTAAGTCTTATTTTCTTGTAGCTATAATCTATAATCATAATTATTCTATATCATTGTATTCTCAATAGAATCAAAAAGGTAACAAGACCAAATTATAGAAATTTTGATTCTAATCTGTAATCCAAATTGTACTTTTCATTATTCTCAATAATAATTTAGTTCCCAGTAACAAATATATGTGTACTAAAAATATTCCTAATATCTCACACATTGGCTTTAAAGCAGACTCTTGTTAATTTAGATCCATTTTTGAACTTTCAGAAGTCTCAGTTGCTAGTAGTTTGATAAGCAACAATTTGGATTCTAGATTAGAAACACAAGGTAAAATAAAACCAAATCTAAATAAATAAATAGTGTGCAACATTTCAGTAATAGCATTGTTACCATTACTTTTGTCTGATGATGGTAATAATGCTGTTACCATAATATCACACACTATTTATTTATTTGGATTTTATCTTGTTACCTTGTTTTGCTAGTAGTTTTTTTTTTTTTTTCATTCCAATTTTGTGAGATAAAAAAAAAAACTAGCTGTTTGTTCACTTGGGACAATTTATAATGGAGACTAGAACTATAAGGTAATAAGACCAAATCTAAATAAAGAGTGGGTGACATTTTGGTACAATTCTGTTACTGAAACGTCACAAGCATTTCAATAACTTGAAATTTGATTTAGTTACAATTTGGATTATAGATATAAGAAAATAAGACCTAATCCTAATAAATTAATAGTGTATGACGTTTTGTAACAGGGTTGTTACCGAATCGTCACATACTCTTAATTAATTTGGATTATGTCTTTGTTTTCTTGTAGCTTGGTCTTGTTGCCTTTTGATACAGGCTTTGAAGTTATTGCAATAAGAATAGCTTATAATAAACTCAACTGTTATACACAGAAATATCACCTATAACTTATTTACACTTCCTCTTCATGTATTTTTTAATCATCTATATTTTATATTGCTTATGTTTGTTTACATTCAATTCTTTTGAATTTGAAAATTTTTAATTTATAGACATAATTTCCTAGATCTTAATCTAGATCTGGAGCTGTACTGGGAATTGAACAATTCAAGTATAAAGGTCATTGTTTCAAACCAATACATATGTGGAATGGTATTTTGAAGGCTGCATTGTCTTTTAGCTCATTAAATCAAGGCTTGGATTATATGTGAGTGAAGCTAGGCAATTTTAAATCAATTTTATTTATATAATATTTGTCTCTAAAATTATATGATGCTTAACGAATAGGTTTATGGAGGAGATAGATAAAAAATATAACCTCCTTCAATGGAAAATAATTGTTTTTAATTTATTTGACCTTTTATATATACTCTTTTATATAACACTTTTGTTTTCCTTCTCTTTTTATTATAACCTTTTTTTTTTGGAAGATGTAATGAGAGAAGGGTTTGTTCAAAATTTCCGACTTATTCTCATGTAGGTCTTAACTACTGTATTACTTGTTAGGAAAAAATTTTTAATCTCTTAAACTTTTTTTGTGTTAAAATGTTTTCAATTCTGGTATCATTATGTATTAGCTTCACATTCAGGAAACAATGCCATTTTCTCTCCCGAGTAAAAAAAATTTCTATCTTTCTTTTACACCGCAATGAGAAATTATAATGGATTTATCAGTAACTTCAAGGAGGTTTTCCTCACTGATAAGATAGACCTTCACATTCAGGAAACAATGCTGTGCCATTTTCTCTCCCGAGTAAAAACAAATTTCTATCTTTCTTTTACACCGCAATGAGAAATTATAATGGATTTATCAGTAACTTCAAGGAGGTTTTCCTCACTGATAAGATAGACCTTCACATTCAGGAAACAATGCTGTGCCATTTTCTCTCCCGAGTAAAAACAAATTTCTATCTTTCTTTTACACCGCAATGAGAAATTATAATGGATTTATCAGTAACTTCAAGGAGGTTTTCTTCACTGATAAGATAGACCTTCACATTCAGGAAACAATGCTGTGCCATTTTCTCTCCCGAGTAAAAACAAATTTCTATCTTTCTTTTACACCGCAATGAGAAATTATAATGGATTCATCAGTAATTTCAAGGAGGTTTTCCTCACTGATAAGACAGACCTTCCCAATATTTTTCTCCTAACACACACATAAGAGTTAAATTTTAAAATTCCTACTTATGACTTTGTCACCAACCTGTATCCGCTAATTTACAGATATGGAACTTAGTTATATCATCTATTCTGAACAGAGAACTGACTTTTAAATTGTATTACTTATGCCATTATGTTCTTAAGTACAAAACCATTATACAGTAGAACCTCCATGAGAGGACATATCTCCATAAAGAACAGTTTTCATTTGCAAAATTACCATTTTTACTATTTAACAACTCTCTGGTAAGAAGACACCTCTCTCTAAAAGATACTTTAGCTCTGCAATTAGGTATTTTCCTTTACAGGGAGGTTCTACTGTAGCTTTAATTATTTTTATTTTGTTTAAACCTCTTTTAATGTTTCTTTTTTTTATTTTGGGGTAGATGTTGAAGGGGAAAAAATGACTCTTACAATTGTAAATAGTTCTTGTATTAGCAATATACCTTTTGTATATCTATTTTTATATATAAAAGTTACATTTTGTTTTTTTCAAAATTGGGTCTTTGTGATTTATTTTTAGTCCTTAAAAACCATGCAATTTTTTTTTTACTCTCTTGTAAAATTTTCTTTTTAAACTAGCTCTAACAATATAATGCAATGCTGTAAATTTATTAACTACAATCTAATTTGAAAATATTTTATGATGACAAATATTTTACAAAATAATATTTTATTTAATTAATGCAAAGAAAACACAAGACTGAATCCAAATAAATAACATTTTGTTACCAACATTGTTTTCATCTTTAGTCCTTTGTATTGACTCAGTAATTTTATATGAAAATGGCATCAAGATTGTTGAATTTGACTTTGTGTTTTCTTTGGAATTCTATATCAATAATCCGAACCTTGGTTTGTGTGTGTGAAACAAAATAAATTTTACACATTTTATTAAATAACTTTTTTCCTTTTTAAAAGTATAAATTCATTTGGTGTTATTATTTTTATAGTGTTAACTTATTTTCTCAGAAATATGGATTTTTGACACATAAGGATACGTATTTATATAGTTCCACTCTACATGGTGCTCTGCCATTTAAAATTCTCATTGAGCCTGGTCAGTATATGTCTTTTTTGTTTTTAATAAACATTTTTATAACAAATGAAAACATTATAAGACGTGAATGTTTCTTTTACAAATTGTTTGTGGAAAAGCATTGCTTGATGCAAACATGTAAATATAATTCTACTGTCCTAAAAGCTCATGTCCATAGTTGGCTCAAATACAATTTCTAAGATTCCACTCTTCAATGAAGCCTATATAAGCAGAATGATCCAATAGAGTATTTGAGTTCTAAAGAAGCGGTCTGGTAGATTAGAGAGTGAAACCACTGGGAGGGTTCACCACTGATGAGCCAAGCTCTCCCAATATTTTTTTCATCGCAGTAAGGACAGTAGAAGTTTGATTTATTTGTGAAAGAAACACTTGCATCTTATAATGTTTTCATTTGTTATATATATAGATGGCGCATTATTGCTTTATATACATATATGTCCTATATCTTTATGTTCAGTTTTAAAATACGGAAATGCTTCAATTACATTTTTTTCCCCCATTAATGATAAGGCACAATTTGGATTATAGTTTAGAAACACGAGGTAATAAGACTAAATCCAAATAAATAGTATGTGATGTTTCTTTAAAAACGTTACTAAAACATCATACACTATTTAGATTTGGTCTTATTACCCTTTTTTTACTTTTTCATTTACTAATTGGCATTTTCACTGAAGTGAAATTTACTCATTGCAGAGGAGATTGTTTGATGATTGAATATTTCAAGTCTATTTTAATTGGCGGAGAACTATTTTTTCTTTCTTTTTATGCCTATTATAAAACCTATCACCTTTCTATTTATTTTTAATCCAAGCAATATTTTTTTTATGGAAGTTAAGTACTCTCCAAATGCAATATATAAATATATATATGTACAAATAACTCTTCTATATTTCTACCTAAGTCACTACCACCAAGGTGGTGAAAAATGTACAGAAATCTTTGTGGTAAATAATATTTTTTAATAAAAAAAAAAAAGCAGAATAAATGGTGTTTTTTGCTACTAGGAATATGAGAGATTAGCTTCGTATATTGCAACTACTATATTTACCATGACAGCTATGTGATAATTGTTTATACTTCCCTGTTCCTTTACCTAACCACACCAAACATACAATCTCTCTCTCCTTGCATCATCTCTGTTGTATATAGACTGACTGACAGCTATATACTGTACATATATATGGTAGTTTTATTTATAATACATCAAGTTTTATATATAAATGTATTGGTGTGTTGTGTCTTTATTTCATTCTGTTTGTGGTTGTTTACTACACATTGGAAAATAGAGCAATCTTATATCATGGATTGGGGTTTAGGTGCAACTTTTGTTGATCATGGTATTATGGCCACTTTGGTGAAAGTCTGACTTTGACTGTAATTTGAGGCTGTTCCTAACATGGAAGCCTTTGCTGCCAACTCTAACATGAGTACAGATGCAGCTTCTTTGTATCCCTGGAGAGGAACCCTTGCTGAGGTTTATCAAACCTGGTCAGTTGAACTCAGGATTTTAAAGAGGTCTTTCTCCTCATTCTAACAAAACTGCTGTTGGTCCCTTACTGCTTATTCGTCAGAGTTATTCTGCCTGTATTGCTCAAGGAGCATGGAATTTGTGTAATATTTGCACAAAGGGATACGAAATAATAAATAGAGTAAATCATAGTTGGTTTTTGATATATCTATAAAAATACTCATCAACCTTGCGTGGTAAAATTTTACTAATCAATATCACCATTTTCAGCGTGTTTTACCTTGAAGATGGTGACAATGGGTAATTAAATGCTGATTAGTAAAATCTTACCTCATGTGGTTGATGAGTGTTGTCTTCATCAAAATACACTGTAGACAGAAGTGTCTGCCTATCTTCACATCCTGCCATTATCAATATAGAAGTCATGGAACTTCTTTTTCAAGTAAGACCATCTTCCATGATATGATTCAAGGACTGGATCACTGTACAAGGAACCCTAGAACTGTGGACAAGGTGTTATCTAATAGATAAATTACCAACCAAAGTTATACCTTGTGTCCTTGATTTGAAATCAGTTTACCATTGTCATAGATGAGCTGTTAGTTCTTTAGGCAGTTAAAATTTGCCTTGTCAAAGTATACTCTTTGGGTTTGTTTATGTATATATGGAGTCACACATTATATCACTACACCTTGTTGATACTACTGCTGGTTTTTCATTACTGCCTAGTTACCAATTCTACTCAAGTACTTGCTTATCTTCTTTCTTATCTCCACTCAATCATATTAGGTTATCAAGCTTGTAAAGCTTGAGACTTGACAACCATCATGACTGGGTGAAGTAGAATGTGTTTGCTGGGAGCACTAGACTGGGAGCACTACTCAGTGGCAGGCCGACTTAGCTCCAAAGGAAATGGCTGCCTCTGACATGAGGAACAGACGCCATGTGCAGCTGCTCCTAACATTGAGTACAAACGCTGCTCATCCTGTATCCCTGGATTAGGAGCCTTTACATGGTACTATCAGCCGGGCCAGCTGAGCCCAGGTTTTTTAGTGAGCTTGTTACTGCTCCCCCCCCTCCATCCGGGCTTGGGACCGACAAAGGCGGAGTTACTTGCTTATATACATCTGAAGGTATTTTACCACTTAATAGGAAACAGGCTGATAGGCAAGAGAGAATGTGTTGTTCTATAAGTGTACCATCTAAACTGTCATGTCCTGCAACTACTACCCCTGCAGAAACATACGTGCCAAGAATAGTCAATTTCTTATAACAGATGGTACACTAATTCATCACACATAATATTAAAATGAAAAGTTTATACACTTTTTTTTTTTTCGATTATAGGTTGATGAGTGTTGTCTTCATCAAAATACACTGTAGACAGAAGTGTCTGCCTATCTTCACATCATGCCATTATCAATATAGAAGTCAGACATCATGGAACTTTCAATGGAATTTTCTTGTAAGACCACCTTCCATGATATGATTTAAGGACAGATCATTGTACAAGGAACCCTAGAACTGTGGACAAGGTGTTATCTAATAGATGAATTACCAACCAAAGTTATACCTTGTGTCCTTCTTGATTTCAGTTTACCATTGTCATAGATGAGCTGTTAGTTCTTTAGGCAGTCAAAATTTGTTTTGTCAAAGTATCCTCTTTGGGTTTATTTATGTATATATGGAGTCACACATTATATCACTACACCTTGTTGATACTACTGCTGTTTGTTCATTACTGCCTAGTTACCAATTCTACTCAAATACTTGTTTATCTTATTCTTTCTTATCTCCACTCAATCATATTAGGGTATCAAGCTTGTAAAGCTTGAGACTTGACAACCATCATGACTGGGTGAAGTAGAATGTGTTTGCCTTTGTCATTAAGACTGGGAGCACTACTCAGTGGCAGGCCGACTTAGCTCCAAAGGAAATGGCCGCCTCTGACATGAGGAACAGACGCCATGTGCAGCTGCTCCTAACATTGAGTACAAACGCTGCTCATCCTGTATCCTTGGATTAGGAGCCTTTACAGGGTACTATCAGATCAGTCGGGCCAGCTGAGCCCAGGTTTTTTAGTGAGCTTGTTATTGCTCCCCCTCCTCCATCCGGGCTTGGGACCGACAAAGGCGGAGTTACTTGCTTATATACATCTGAAGGTATTTTGCAACTTAATAGGAAACAAGCTGGTAGGCAAGAGAGAATGTGTTGTTCTATAAGTGTACCGTCTAAACTATTATTTTATGAAACTACTACCCCTGCAGAAACATCACGTCAAGAATAGTTTAAATTTCTTATAACAAATGACGACTAATGCATCACACATATGTTAACATGAAAAGTTTATACAATTTTTTTTTCTATTATAGGCATCTCTGCTGGACAGACATCCTAAAGCGTTAATAAATAAAGGGAAGTGCTTCCACTTAATTTTCTCATTTTAGCATTCTATATCATCAGGGATTTAATGCCTAACTTTCCTCCGCACCAGAGTTCTGGAAGTGACAGTGGACCACTACCATTCCTCTGATGCAATCTTTATATAAAACTAAATACGTATACAGTTAAACCTGTCTATAGCGCCCCCTCTCTATAGTACCGGATTTTAAATACATAGTACGATGCGATTTACATTAAAAGTGACCTGTCTATATAACCCCCTCTCTATAGCACCCTATTTTGGTGAGTCCCAAGAAGGGGGGCGCTATAGACAGGTTTAAATGTATATATAAATCTAACATAGTACAGCCTCCATGAGAAGATCTTCATCACCAAAATTACCATTTGTAATATTTAGAAACTTAGGGAAGAGGACATCTCTTCCTTAAGAACACTTTGTCTCTGCAATTAGATGTCCTTTACAGAGAGGTAGTTCTATTACATTGTAACAATTATACATATTTGGTACCTTTGTTTGATAATGACAACAATGATTTACCGAAACCTCACCCACAATTCATTAAAACTGATATTGTTCATTTACCTTCACATGCCCTATAAAATATGTCCACTAACAGTGAATGTTGAAATTAAATGTAAAGGTTCTATTGTATATTAAGAAGCCATTAATGCAAAAGTATTCAATGAAAAAGTGATCTATGAATAAGTATAAAAACGAGATATTTTTATTATCCTAACTACACATGGTACAGGCCATGATAATCATGGTGGGTAGTTAGAGAGTACTTTTAGTGCAAGTACACCACATAACTACGTATGTGGAAACCAATTCGACTTTTGCACTTACAAGTATGCCAATGCCCTGTTTGTTTGGTTACTTGCACTCACTGGTTGGGTTGGACTTTTGCAATAATCGGAGACCCATTGAAGAATTCTTCAGAAAAAAGTGCCCAATGCAAGATTTGGGTCATGACAATAGATGGCTTATCTTACTCCTCCACATACCCCCTCTGAGAGAAGATCTAGTTTAAAAAGGCAAGCTTTGCCAGTTCATGTTGACTGATACAATATATTGTCGCGGAGATATATAGGCAGAAGCAATATTTAAATGATTATTTTATTATTAAGAGGTTAAATATATAGCAAAATTTCAAATACAGTTAAACCTGTCTATAGCGCCTCCTCTTGGGACTCACCAAAATAGGGTGCTATAGACAGGTCACTTTTAATGTAAATCATATCATACTAAGTATTTAAAATCAGGCGCTATTTAGAGGGGGTGCTATAGACAGGTTTAACTGTATATTAAAACAGAATAATTAATTATAAACAAAGGAATTATAACCATCTATTTGCCAAAGCATGTATTGTCCCGAGTACCACTTGGAACGACATGCGTGACCGTACCCGCCACCACTATCCGGAGTCCCCTGTGGCAATGAATGATGGAGGCATTTCAAATTGAAAGGCCACGACTGCTGTAGCCACATGACAATATTCTCTCTTTCTTGCAGGTCATACACTTAGCATCTCAATGGACCCAGGTCTGATCCTTCTAGGGGAGGACTACCTAAAAACACCCTCAAATCAAATAGTCAGCAACCAGTATTCTCTGATGCTGTGTCTACTTCCCCGCCCTTCCAGACCAGGACTTATTTTCTCTCTCACCTACTTCTGTATGTATCCACTATAAAGCCTTATATATCTATACTAGACGAATGGCCCGGGCAACGCTCGGGGTTTACCCGAGTGCGAATATATTCTAAAAACGTTGACTTGGGTGGTCGCTATTAACAGGGTGGTCTGTATAGACAGGTGGATGTATCACACAGCTGATAACAGGGTTGTCTAGAGTGGTCGCTATAGACAGGGTGGTCTGTATAGACAGGTTTATGAGAGAGGCACAAACTTACAGGTTGTTGACGCCGCAATCCCCAGAGAGTGTTTTTTGTTGCATCATGCTGTGACTCACACGACGACCCAAGGTCAACAGGGGTGGAGCAGCAAGCTTAGGCCTATCACCGTCTGGCGGCGCTGCTTGCGAGTTATATCTACAATTCTGCAAATAACTCTAAGGATATTCAAGATATTCAAGAAATTATTTTTCGAAAACCTTTCCGGGGATATACCTAATAATATCCCAGAATTTCATGGCGATTGGATGTATGGTTTTTGAATAACAGGGTTGTCTAGAGGGGGGCAGGGAGGACACGTGTTCCCTTGCAGCCAATGAGCGCGCATTCTATCAGTGAGCTTCAGACAAACAAACAGACAGAATAAGGCAAATACAGTAAAACCCCTCTATAGTGAACCCCAATGGGACAGAGCTTTTGGTTCACTATAGCCACGGTTCACTATAGCCACGGTTTGGCTATTTTTTTTTACTTTTCAAAAATTTTAGACTGTATAATTAAAAAACAGCCATACACACAAGTAGAGGCTGCCTCTTAATAGTGGTCACTTTATTTTAATTCCCTTAATTGACTAATTTCCTTATATTAATACTGAATAATAATAGAAATCATTAGATAATAGGTTCTTCTTATGATTAACATACATGTACCTCTATGTCTAAGTTAAAAATCAAGACAAATCCTAGGCAAAGTTTTATTAAATATATATTCAAAGATATGAAATGATTTTAAAACATCATTATCACATTATATAATACAATTTTTACTTGAAAAAATGGCTCTAATACCTTGTTTCAAAGAATTCTTCCAAGCATTGCACCATTCATTTTTCTTCCATTTCATGTTTCCCCATATTCTTCTAGGTCTAGATTTCGTTTTTTTTTTTTTTTTTAACCTGCCATGCAAAACATTGCTGACTTTAAAATCACCATAGTTATGGCATAAAAATAATTTTTGTTTCATCACGGGACCGTTTATTTGGACTTTTTTTTTTTTAGCCCTAAAACGTACGATCACGATCGCGGCAAAATTTGAAGTTGATTCCTCTTTGTAACAATTTTTAATAACTTTATATTTTATCTTTTATAATAGAAAAGTTATATTCTCTTATTTTAATATGTTCTTAACATTTTGCCTATGTTGTTTCACTTTGAAAAGTTCTGAAAATGGCCTTTTTTTTTTAAAGAAATAATGCTTTTGTTTTTAAAATGCCTTTGTTTTCTTCATTTTGGAAGCTATTTGCATTTTTTATATTTCAAATTTAATGGATGCAAAGATATTCTAATTAATAAAAAGTATAATGTGTAAAAATTTATACAACATACAGCAAAAATAAAGTGCAAAAATCAAACAAACAATGCCGCTAAATTTATTGTTTTGAAATCGCGATCCGCGAGCTTTAAACATGCTCAAAATTTAGTTTTTTTTTTTAATTACAATTCTAAGTTCGTTATAAGCATAGTATTTTTAATAGATTTTATCATTTTGGGACCCGAAATAGGTTCATTATAGGGGTAGTTCGTTATTCTAAAAATCGCAAAGTTCGTTATAACGATGGTATTTTCAATGGAATGGAATTGGGAATCGGCGTGGGTTCGTTATAAGGGAAGGTTCGTTATATCCAGGGTTCGTTATAGCGGGGTTTTACTGTATATAAGTAGATATACAGTAAAACCTTCCTGTAAAGGACAACACCCAATTACAGAGCCAAAGTGTCCTTTAGGGAGAGGTGTCCTCTTATCGGAGAGTTGCTATATAGTAAAAATGGTAATTTTGCAAATGAAAACTGTCCTTAGTGGAGAGGTGTCCGTTAAAAGGAGGTTCTACTGTATATAAAACTCATGTGAGCATGGTCAGGAAATGGATTTTATATATATAAAATGGCTGTGTGGGAGTACAAGGAAATGTAAAATAGTATGTTCAAAACTACCCTTTAGGTCAACCATATGTGCAGCCTTCTAACCCCTCTCTTACTCCCCTTCCCCCGAGGGATAATTTATCTTACTCAAAGCAGTTTAAAAGCAGCTGGATATGATGATAAAGGGACATTCATACCGAGCTCGATGCCAGTTGTTCCCAGGGTGGTCCATAGACCTTCTCTTTCCTCTCTGATCTAGTCCTCACGAATTTCTGTCTCCTGTGTGCCTTCTTACCACGACTGCTGTTCCCAGGGTGGTCTATAGACCTTCTCTTTCCTCTCTGATCTAGTCCTCACGAATTTCTGTCTCCTGTGTGCCTTCTTACCACGACTGCTGTTCCCAGGGTGGTCCATAGACCTTCTCTTTCCTCACGGATTTCTGTCTCCTGTGTGCCTTCTTACCACGACTGCTTCACAAATCACCACATATATATTGTAACAAATCATTTTTATTAACAGAGTGGTCATTTTTATGCTTTTATCTTGCTACTCTGTAAATTTACCTCGTGGCTTATCTTTTGTTTACCATGTTTAGTTTGTCCTTTCCTGAAATAAATTGTCTCCTCCTGAGTTTTTGTCTTCCCTAATTTTCCACGTGGCAATATATATATATTAGATAATAAAAAGCATATATTGGATTTACTTTAATATTTATTTTGCCAATATTTCGGCTGGCTAAACGCCAACCTTTATCGAGGCATTACATTTTTGTATACACAAACTCAGCGCCACATAATGTTATAATATCACAGTTGAAATCAATTAAAATAAGAGTAGGTGGGAGAAATTTGTGCATGAATAAATTATTATAAAAATTGCAATCAAATATGTAAAATATCTTTAAATAATTTTATGTACTTATTACATTTTTTTTTTAAATATAAGATAGAACTCATATTTTTCCTTTAATATTTTAATATATTTTACATATTTGATTGCAATTTTTATAATAATTTTTTCATGCACAAATTTCTCCCACCTACTCTGTATTTTAATTGATTTCAACTGTGATATTATAACACTATGTGGCGCTGAGTTTGTGTATACAAAAATGTAATGCCTCGATAAAGGTTGGCGTTCAGCCAGCCAAAATATTGGCAAAATAAATATTTTATTAAATCCAATATATGCCTTTTATTATCTAATGAATTAAGTATGGATTGCTCTATTTTCAAAAAAAATATATATATATATAATGTTTTTAAAAAACGCACGCAACCAAAAAATTTGATAGAGCCTTTACATTTTTATTTCCTTTTTTTTAATCATCCACAACTTTCTCTATTGTTAAAACATAAGGATAAAATATAGTAATATAATAAGGAGTGAAAAAAAAAACAACAAAACATTTCTACATATTTTTATAAGGAACCAAAAAAAAATAAAAGCATCTTACAAATAACAACCAATGAGGATTTTCCATGTTCTTCAAAAAAAAAATCTTAAAATATTGAAAAAAAAAAAAGTAAGATGATAACACTTTTTATCAAAACTAAATTATATATTTTTTTTTTCAAAAGAGAGAGAAAAAAAATTGAAGCCAAAAAAAAAAAAAAGAAAGAAGAGAAAAAATTAAATCATAATTATTATCAAATAACATTTATTTTTTTAAAAATGTATATAGCCACAAAAAAAAATAAACTAATATTTTAAATTATATATATGTATATATGAAATGTTTTATATAGAAATATATGTTTAAATATGTAATTATATATATATAAAAGAATGTACAAAAATGTTTTTTTTTTTTGTCTTTCTTGGGATGAATGGGGAAAGGGATATTGGGGATAAATATGTAAGAGGGAGACGTATTTTCAAAAATTAAAAAATATATATATATCAAAATTTGGCAAATGAATGAATCAGGTTGGAGGGAAAAGGGGGTTTACAAATTTGTTTTTAGTGTGGGAGAATAGAGGTGGAAGAATTCGGTAAACCAAAAAAAAAAACATAAATACAACAACCATTATTTAAGACAATAGTATAAAAAGTGTCTTTTAAAAAAAAATACAAAAAAATAATAATCAATATTTTTTAAACCTAGGACACTATAATTGGAATTATAAAAGTTGTAAGGAACATGGAGCGGGGAAGATAAAAAAAAAAAAATTAAATCATTTAAGAAATCAAAATTATGTTGAAAAAAAAAAAAGATGTATACAATACAAAAAATGAAAATACAAATTTATAAAATATATTTTAAATGCATTCCATCATTTAGTATCTCAATCATATCTCTTTCCATCACTCTTTTTTTTTTTTGTCTGTTTTAATATTTGTAAAGGAATCAATTTTTTTTTTTGTTCAAAAAACTGTCACTACAATATACATATATATATATATGGAGAGAGATATAGATATATATATAAAAGTATAAAAAAGTTACAACAGACAACAATTGGCTGCCATTTCCTTTTATCCCATTTGGCTTTGACTCACTTTATCCCATCATCTATAGAATCTTTCAAGAAAAAAAATAGAAAAAAAAAATTAAATTAAAAAAAGAAAAGAATATGACACAATCTACCACACTGGAACACGAGAGAGATGAAAACATTTGTGTTTACCACCTCTTTCTACATCTCTAAAAATAGTAAATAGGAGTTAAAGAGAGAAAGGGGTCCACGGTCATAAATGATTAATTCAATATTCACTGAATTTTTTTAAGTAGAAATTATTGCTGGACGATTTTTTTTTTTGTAAATTATATATAAATTTAGCAATTTGAAAAAAATATTAGGGCATCATTTCAATTTAAATAATATTGCAAAAAAAAAAATGGACACACACATTCCATTAATAATAATTTTTTTTTTTTTTTAAATAGGAAGAAAGAAAAAATAATATATACAAGCAAGCGCTATTGAATACTGCTAGCTTTGCAGCATTTAGCGACAAAGAAGATATTAATAATTAAAAAAACTGACACTAAAATCTTTCCTTGTCATTATAAGGAGGCAAGGCCTAACACATAGATTGACAAACATATAGACAAAGAAGAAAACCACACATAGAGGAGGTAGGTAGTTAAAAGCCCAAAAAAAGCTTTCACATCATCTAAACACTATTTAGGAAGAAGAAATAGTAGTAGAAGATGAGAGAAATGTTTAAGGGAATTGGGGGGGTCAAATAGTCAAAAATTTTAAAATATTAAATCATAGAATACAAAGCCAAACAACACAAGAAGTATATATCTCCCTCCCCCCCCTTTAATAATAATTACTAAATAAATCAAAAATAACCAAAAAAAAATAGGAATTTCAAAAAAATACTCTTGCAAAGAATACAAGGTCAAACAACACTCACCACAGATTAACATAATAATAATAATACAGTGTTGCTATATATTTTTTCTAAAAAAAAATCAATATGAATAATATATATAGATATGTGTAAAAAAAAAAAAAAAAAAAAAAAGAGGAAGAATCAAAATCTTGAGCAAAGCTTAGATCCCACATAGGGAGAAGAGGGGGGAGTTGAAGAGAGCGCGGAGAAGATTTGAGTAGGAGGAGGAGGAGGGTACTATACATGAGGTGGCACATACGCAGCTTGCGCAGATCAGTTGATGGGAGCCACATAGTTGGCAGGCAGCATTCCCTCCTGCCCTGACCGCTGAACGGTGCCCATCATCCAGCCGTCATCAATGGGCTTGCAGTTGATGATGACATCACCCTCGTGGAAGCTCACCTCATCCACATCTTGAGCGGTGTAGTCATACATGGCACAGAAGGAGAGCTGCATGCACAATATATCACAAACCCAACACAACTATTTGGTTTGGAGAATTATTTTCGTACATCTATCTATCTATCTGAAATTTGAATTATTTATGATTATTCTCTTTAAATAAAATAATTTTATACTGCCCTTACTTACTACAATGATAAAAATATTGGGAGGGGCCTTCATTGCAGTAAGGACAGTAGAAAATTATTTTATTTTAAAAGAATTCATATAGGCATCATAGTTTAAAAATCCGATAACAGATGGAGTTTGCAAATGCATCTTGTTTACATTTATTTCTCTATATAAATAATGTTATGTCTCATCTTCAACTTGGAAACTGCTGGGAGTTAAGACCTGATTTTTTTCAGGATAATTGTTTATGTGACTTCAAAGGAAGAAGAAATCCAAAAATGTAGATTACTCTATCTTGATGCTACTCGGAGAGTTCCAAGTAAAACAAAAAAACTCAAGTTTCACTATGAGGCAGGATTTAAATTTCTGGAAAAGTTAACCATTGATAAGCCAAGCCTTTCCAAACCTATTTGTCAGGTCACAAAAACTCTTGTCAATTATTCCACATCATAAATATGGCAAATACAAGTAAATGTCTAGGCAGGAAGGCTTCCACCGTGCCGAAGCTGGTATAATCATCATCAACGGCTCATCTGTTGGTTTACAGGGAGGCTAGTAATAAATAGCACACACATCTTTAAAAAGAAAGAAAAAAAAACTGACATTTCTCCCCTGTCAGAACACAGATTCAAAACCTCTACATCATCTAGGGACCCTGTCTGGCAGACAGACAGTTCATTGAAACTGCAGCAATACCAACATTTACCAATTCTGCAAACCCTACCAGGATACTATGTTTTGGGCTTTAGTTCAGGCTTTGATATCATCAATTCCCCCAAGGGAGAAATTGGTCAAACAGGTGGTTTGAGGTGACAGAGAGCACTAATTGTACTTATATTAATAAAAATGTTACAAGAAGGAAGAGAGGTGATCTTTAAAAAAAAGTATGCACCATCTATTGACCATATGTGCATTCATACAGCTTGCTGTCGGAAGAAATAAATCCAAAAACAATGTCTAATACAACAACCTACCTAGATGACCAACTTGGAGATCTCAATAGTACAAAGATTTTTCAAATAAAAGCCTAATATTAATATGTGACTTGGAAATACAACTTTAAATGAAATTTATTTTTGTCCTCACTAAGGTTCCTCCAAGGATCTATAGTTTGGTGATAAGACGTTGCCTTGGTCCATTCATTGAGGATTTGCATAGGAAAATAATATGACACACACACACACACACACAAGACTTACCCCTGTTGGCTGGGGGGGCTTGTAATTCTGTTGGGGCATTACGGCAGGAGGGGCCTCAATGGTGGCTGCAGGCAACAAGCCTTATTTACATAGTGCACACACTATATATAGGGTTCAATATCGAAAAGGCACAATTTGGGTTATAGATTATAAACACAAGGTAAAAAGAGCAAATCCAAATAAAGAATATATATATAATAAAGATCCTTATTTCTTTATTTGGATTTGGGTCTTTTTACCTTGTGTTTAGGGTTCAATATCACAAATAGGAATAAAAACCCCTGCCCACTCCAAATAACAAAACCAGGTATGGTAGCATGGCCGCTATCCTTGATCCTTAGGGAGTAAACCAATAAGAAAAAGTGATTATAAATTCAGTACTTTTGCCTGAAGATAGTAATAGGGCTGAAGCATCACTTAGAATTTATACATTTTGGGTTTTAGTTTTGTTACCTTGGGGGAATTCCTATTTATAAATCCTTTATTGTATCAGAACCTGGAAATGTTGGATGGATCACTAAACAGGACCTTTGGGAAATGCCACTGATTATTGTAAAATAGCTCGAGGAACATGGACTTTGTGTAATCTTTTCACGGGGGAATAAGAAACAACATCAGATGGGTCACTCATAAAAAAAAAACTAGTTTTACATTGCATTGAGTCAATTGAGCTATATATAGGTCAATTATTTTTATCACTATCAATTTATATAATTTCAATAATTTTCTTACAAATATTTGAAACTTATTTTTTACAAGAGTTTGGACAAGTGATTAATAGTTCAAACAGAACACAGATTAAAAAAACATTGTGAGAATATTAAAAAAATGTCTGTTCTAAAAAACTATATATATAGATAGATATAGAAAGAGAAGACTCACCAGGGGGAGGGGCATTGTAGTAGGCCGTGGGAGGGGGAGCCCCCATACTCCTGGCTCCGCCAGCTATTGAACCATAGTTATCATTAATGGGGTCGTAATCAGCAATGGAGCCAATCCTACGGGAAGGGGGGTGGTCCACTAGTGCAACAACACACGTGCAAGTGTTACACAGCGTGCAGGAGGCATGCAGGGGGGGATACAGTTCTTTTTACCTCCCAAATCACCTCTCTTGTAGTGTGAATGGAGATTAACTAAAGGAACTAATTCATCAAGGAAATTCAAAAAAATCCCCATAAAATATCAGAAGGACAATATGACTGAATACCAAAGTATAGATTTCAATGGAGGAGGAGCAAATTATTTTCAACTATATGGGAGGGGCTACCTAGAGTAGAAGAAAAAAAACCTTCAGCAGAGCTGACTGCTACAGGACGTGTCCCCGGGTGGTGGAATGGGGAACAACCTTCATATAAGCAGTTGTAGACCAACAGCAGAATTGTTAGAGAGAGGAGAAAGACCTTTTTTAAAATTCTGAGTTCACACAACTGACCCGGTTGATAGATCTCAGCAAGGGTTCCACTCCAGGGATACGGAGGAGCTGCGTCTGTACTCATGTTAGAGTCTTCAGTAAAGGCGCCTGCTTCCATATTAAGAACAGCCTCAAATTACAGATTTTCAGACTTTCAATGAAAGCTGCATCTTTACACCCCATTCCATGAAATTCATGGAATTCGTTTAATCTTTACACAAGGGGATAAGAAACAACAACAAGAAGAAAAAATAAGGCGGAGCTTACTGTAAGCCCCACCCATGACAGGATGGACTTAACAATGAAAGGTAGAATGCTTATTGGACAGAATCAAGACTAAAAAAATGATGTTATCCCCTTCCAGATTTCTTTACAAATGGGAGAAAATTTTGTTTATTGTGTATAAACATTTCCAAAGTAACAAATATCAACTTGAAAGCTGAACTTTAATAGAATTCAGATTGAAATAGTGGCTGAATGAGGCAGTTGTAACAATACTGTGGAAGGCATTGACAAATAGGTTTAATGATAGTTGAGACTCTGTAAACTTCTGAAAAGAACAGCGGCAGGTGTGAAAGATAATCAAGATGTCAACCAATAAGAGATTTACTTACCAAACCAAACTGGCAATCACAAAAAAATTGCATACCACAGAATTAGTCAGATTTTAATTAAAATTTACATATTGTCTCAAAAAGTAACTTAAGATTAAATTGAAAAAAAAAAATTTTTTTGTACTCATCTTCAATAAAAAATCTAAATGATGCAAATAAGGTATAGTCTTTAGCATTAGAAATTACTATTGATACTGATATCTAAATATATTTTTGACTCAAATACTTCAATGTTTAGTTTTTAGTAAAATCAAATAATAATTTCTAGGGGGGGGTATGCAAATTTTTTTTAAAATTGTTGCATGCTTGGTATATTAATAATACAATTGGAGATTTAACACGAAGAATAAAAATTTATAAAACAATTGAAAAACTAGTGGAACTACAACTCCAAACAGAGGAGTAACAATGTAAAGGGTGTGGAGTTATACAACAAATACAATACCATTACAAAAAAAAAATTCACAATTTCCGCAACAATGACAGTGCATGACTAAGGACCATAGGGCCGGCCAGCCACCGTGGCAATAAACAACAAAACACATGGAGGCACATTTTACTTAGTCCCACCACATGCCTTCCTCTATCTTCAAATTTACTTTTTTTTTTATCTATCCCAAGTACATGTGGTACAGATCATGATAATCATGGCTGGGTAGTTAGCGACTGCTTTTACTGTAAGTGCACCACATGTCTACATATGTGAAAAGCAGTTCGACTTTGCACTTACAAATGTGCCAGAGCCCTGTTTGGTTACTTGCACTAGCTGGTGAGGTTGGACTTTTGCAAGAATCAAGGGCCATTGGAGCATTTTTTTTTTTAATTAGAAAAAAAAAGTGCCTAATGCGCGGGATTTGATCCCGGGTTGTAATGGTCAAAAACCCATCTGTTTAGACCATCCTTCCACCGATATCCTCAAATATATTACAGTTTTGAAAAGAGCAAAATAAATAATTAATCTATTGATTATTCAATAAATATATTGAATCTATATTTGAAAAAAAGTATATAAATACTTTTAAAATTCTTTCATTTGGAACATACATATGTGCTTACATGTGGCTTCCATCTATTGAATAACATTTGGTATTCCAGGAGTTTTGATACGATAGTACCCTCTTCTTTTAGCAAATAAGGGTTTTATATATATATATATTAGTTTGTCGAATTAGTGCTATTTACAGCTACAAATGTGTAGACGACATGTGGTGCACTTACAGTAAAAGTAGTCTCCTACTTCTACCCACCATGATTATCATGGCCTATACCTGGTGTACTAGGGATAAGAAAAAAAAAAATTCTACAAATTTTAACAATCCTAATGTATTTCATCCTTGATAAGGCACAATTTGGATTATAGATTATAAACACAAGGTAATAAGACCAAATCCAAATAAATAAATAGTGTGTTAAGTTTTGTTTTAGTGTGTTTTTACACACTATTTATTTATTTGGATTTGGTCTTATTACCTTGTGTGTATTTCATCCTTTTTATAGTATTGAAAAATGCTTGAATTATTATTTTTTTTAAATACAGTAGAACATCAATGATAGGACACTAGCCAATTACTTGGATTATACTTGGGCAACAAAGAGAGGTATTTTTTAAAACTGCATGTAAAAATAGGGAGACAGGTGGTGGGATTAAGTGAGAGGGGGCAATACAACAATAACAATATAGAAATGGGGATAGGACCCATCACAGGGGGGAAATGACAGTAAAAGGACCGCCGCGACGACGCATGCAACCAACACCAATAAAAGCAGCGCTGCAACCCAGACAATACAAACACCGCTACTGCCAGCCCGAGGAAGGAATGCAGGGAAAGAGGAGAGGAATGGATTAGTGGTGACACAATCAACAGGGAAGTGAAAACTGAATGCTCATTTATTATTTTAAATAATCAAGACATATCCTGACCAAGAGCACATGTGCTTTTTAGATGGCAGAACGCCATCTAGTTGAACATAAATTAATTAAACATTGATTTAACCTGTTCCCTGATATTTGGCCAACCCAATTTCTCGATAAATCGAGAAAAGCCATCCACGAATGTGTTTCACACTGTTGGCGCTCGTCAACGTGGAGCAGGCTATACCATTGCGACCAAAAAGAATTTTGGTCCCATAGGCTTCTTGAGAAACTAAGAAATGGGTATTTAAGGCCAAATTTGTGTAAATATGCAATTATTTATTATATCTTTTAATTTTACGATGTACTAGAGCGCCATCTGTTATCAAATTATAAAACTATTTTAGAGGCGTAATATTCTTTTTAAAATAAAACAATTTCTACTGTCCTTACTGCGATGGAAAAATTGAAGGGAGGGCCAGGCCCTCCCTTCAATTTTTCCATCGCAGTAAGGACAGTAGAAATTGTTTTATTTTAAAAAGAATATTACGCCTCTAAAATAGTTTTATAATCTTTTAATTTACTGATTAAACCTGTCAACTGGTAGCATTGCAACTTGCTTGACCAAGATGACTTCTAATGGAGTCGGATCACCACAAGCAGCAGGGGTTAGCGCTGTAATCTCCTCATGTGAGGCTGACCTATTACTCTTTACATGCTTCACTACAAGAACCTGTCCATTTAGGGGTATTTTTGGTACATCCACCATCTCATTTGTTGCTATTTTCTGTTAACAATATTTCTAATGATATAGAGACAATATAAATATGATGCTAATGAAGATGTGCTCATGATGATTGCCATGATCACCAGAGCATCTTCTTTTAACTTGCCCTCTGACTAATCAAATTGTATGTAGATACTTTGAAACATTACCAAATTCTCATGAGAATTATGAGAACTTAGGAGAACTTTGTTAAGTTTAGAACTATTTGTACAATAATTTACAAAACACTACTAATCCATCGTGTAAATAATTAATCATATATAGTCCTTTGGACTTCGTGCTTTTGTAACAATAAATAAATAAAAAATGCCTCAAAATTTTATGGAAAAAATATTACTTAAATACACTTCAAAAAATGATTGAAATTTAAAGGTGAGTTTTGAAACAATCTTAGACTTCAGTGAATCATTAAGAAATATTTTCATTTAACTTTCCAAGTATTTAGTTTTTTAAAAAAAGGTAAGATCAACCTTTAATGCCAAAAACATATCTTTCAGTATCTATAATGATTATTGATGATTTGATAATTGCTTTGGGCTAGCTCGAGGCCTTAACTAGGTATTCAAGTCAGAATTGAGAGAGACATTATACTTGGTGAAGCTGATGAGCTCCTTGAGATAAAGCAAGTCAATTTTGGAAAAAAAGAACGAGGAACCTGTATAATTGTGCACCATTCACACCAAGAGGAAAGGAAAAAAAAAAGAAGAATAAAAGGGAGGAAGAGGAAGGGGAACTAGGCAAGGAAGAAGATGAGCTTGCTACCTGCACCATCCTGGGAGGTAAAAATAACTGTGGAGCTAAGTTTGGAAGAATAAGGGGAATCTTTGGCAATGTGAGGGGGCTGGTCAAGACTCCGGGGTTCAGGAGCAGAGAGGTTGGCTGGGGTGCACATCACAACACGCCAGTTAGCTCACACAGCGCTGCGCAACCACGCGCCACGCAAACACAAAACACACCGTTACCGGCCGGTTCCGTTGCTCCGTTCTTCTCAGGGACCAGCTGTCGTTTCATCTCCATCTCTTTCTTCTTGTCCAGCTCCCCGTGGTAGGAGACATTGCTGATGATCTTGGTGGTGTTGCGGATACGTAGGGTCTCCGGGTCATCCGCCACTTGGGTCACCTTGCCCTTCTGCTTCTCAAAGTCCTCGTGGTATTTCACCTGCGCAGCCGGCCTGGTTGCCAACAACAACAACGCAGAGTTGACATCACGAAAGCTTACATTGCTTTGTATCCGGGTGTTCTCAGCCAATCTCCGGATCTCAGGGGTGTCCGCGATGGAGGTGTGCTTGGCTTGTGGGCAATGGCTTCACACCAACCAATCAATGAATGGAGGAAACATCTATTGTGAATCCTTCCTTATTACAAGATATCAAATAAACCACTCTGAGAGGACACTCACGCTGGAGAACAACTCTCTACAAAGGACAGTTTTATCGCCAAAATTACCATATTTTTACCAATTAACAACTCTCCAGTAAGAGGACACCTCTCTCTAAAAGGAAACTTTGTCTCTGCAACTAGATGTTGTCCTTTACAGAGAAATAGTTATCAGAAAAGCTGTGATGTATTGATGACTATTTATTTTTTTTTTTTGTTTAAAATAAATATTTTCAATAAAGGAGACGATTGACACAACATTTTTTTTTTTTATTGTGACAAATAACCCAGCTTTCAAGCAGAGAGGCTCTTCTATGGGTTTCTCAAAAATCTACTTATATATTTGCCTTATTCTGTCTGTCTGTCGGTCTGTCTGTCTGTCTGTCTGTCTGAAGCTCACGGATAGAATGCGCGCCCATTGGACGCCAGCAAACACGTGACCTCCCTGCCCGCCCCCCTCTAGGCAACCCTGTTATCAGCTGTGTGATACATCCACCTGTCTATACAGACCACCCTGTCTATAACGACCACCCTAGACAACCCTGTTATCAGCTGTGTGATACATCCACCTGTCTATACAGACCACCCTGTCTATAGCGTTCACCCTAGACAACCCTGTTATCAGCTGTGTGATACATCCACCTGTCTATACAGACCACCCTGTCTATAGCGACCACCCTAGACAACCCTGTTATCTGCTGTGTGATACATCCACCTGTCTATACAGACCACCCTGTCTATAGCGGTCACTTTCGGCAACCCTGTTATCATCAGTCTGATACATCCACCTGTCTATACAGACCACCCTGTCTATAGCGGTCCCTTTCGGCAACCCTGTTATCAGCTGTGTGATACATCCACCTGTCTAAACAGACCACCCTGTCTATAGCGACCACTCTAGACAACCCTATTATCAGCTGTGTGATACATCCACCTGTCTATACAGACCACCCTGTCTATAGCGACCACCCTAGACAACCCTGTTATCAGCTGTGTGATACATCCACCTGTCTAAACAGACCACCCTGTCTATAGCGCCCACTCTAGACAACCCTGTTATCAGCTGTGTGATACATCCACCTGTCTATACAGACCACCCTGTCTATTGCGACCACCCTAGACAACCCTGTTATCATCAGTGTGATACATCCACCTGTCTATACAGACCACCCTGTCTATAGCGACCACTATAGACAACCCTGTTATCAGCTGTGTAATACATCCACCTGTCTAAACAGACCACCCTGTCTATAGCGACCACTCTAGACAACCCTGTTATCAGCTGTGTGATACATCCACCAGTCTATACAGACCACCCTGTCTATAGCGACCACTCTAGACAACCCTGTTATCAGCTGTGTGATACATCCACCTGTCTATACCGACCACCCTGTCTATAGCGACCACCCTAGACAACCCTGTTATCATCAGTGTGATACATCCACCTGTCTATACAGACCACCCTGTCATAGCGGTCACCCTAGGCAACCCTGTTATCAGCTGTGTGATACATCCACCTGTCTATACAGACCACCCTGTCATAGCGGTCACCCTAGGCAACCTGTTATCTGCTGTGTGATACATCCACCTGTCTATACAGACCACCCTGTCATAGCGGTCACCCTAGGCAACCCTGTTATCTGCTGTGTGATACATCCACCTGTCTATACAGACCACCCTGTCATAGCGGTCACCCTAGGCAACCCTGTTATCAGCTGTGTGATACATCCACCTGTCTATACAGACCACCCTGTCATAGCGGTCACCCTAGGCAACCCTATTATCAGCTGTGTGATACATCCACCTGTCTATACAGACCACCCTGTCATAGCGTCACCCTAGGCAACCGTGTTATCAGCTGAGTGATACATCCACCTGTCTATACAGACCGCCCTGTCATAGCGGTCACCCTAGGCAACCCTGTTATCAGCTGTGTGATACATCCACCTGTCTATACAGACCACCCTGTCATAGCGGTCACCCTAGGCAACCCTGTTATCAGCTGAGTGATACATCCACCTGTCTATACAGACCACCCTGACATAGCGGTCACCCTAGGCAACCCTGTTATCAGCTGTGTGATACATCCACCTGTCTATACAGACCACCCTGTCATAGCGGTCACCCTAGGCAACCCTGTTAACAGCTGAGTGATACATCCACCTGTCTATACAGACCACCCTGTCAGAGCGGTCACCCTAGGCAACCCTGTTATCTGCTGTGTGATACATCCACCTGTCTATACAGACCACCCTTTCTTAGCGGTCACCCTAGGCAACCCTGTTATCAGCTGAGTGATACATCCACCTGTCTATACAGACCACCCTGCCACAGCGGTCACCCTAGGCAACCCTGTTATCAGCTGAGTGATACATCCACCTGTCTATACAGACCACCCTGTCATAGCGGTCACCCTAGGCAACCCTGTTATCTGCTGTGTGATACATCCACCTGTCTATACAGACCACCCTGTCATAGCGGTCACCCTAGGCAAACCTGTTATCAGCTGTGTGATACATCCACCTGTATATACAGACCACCCTGCCGTAGCGGTCACCCTAGGCGACCCTGTTATCAGCAGAGTGATACATCCACCTGTCTATACAGACCACCCTGTCATAGCGGTCACCCTAGGCAACCCTGTTATCTGCTGTGTGATACATCCACCTGTCTATACAGACCACCCTGTCATAGCGGGTCACCCTAGGCAACCCTGTTGTCAGCTGTGTGATACATCCACCTGTCTATACAGACCACCCTGTCATAGCGGTCACCCTAGGCAACCTTGTTATCAGCTGAGTGATACATCCACCTGTCTATACAGACCACCCTGTCATAGCGGTCACCCTAGGCAACCCTGTTATCAGCTGAGTGATACATCCACCTGTCTATACAGACCACCCTGTCTATAGCGGCCACTCTAGACAACCCTGTTATCATCAGTGTGATAAATACGCCTGTCTATACAGACCACCCTGTCTATAGAGACCACCCTAGACAACCCTGTTATCAGCTGTGTGATACATCCACCTGTCTATACCGACCACCCTGTCTACAGCGGCCACTTTAGGCAACCCTGTTATCATCAGTGTGTTACATTCACCTGTCTATACAGACCACCCTGTCTATAGCGACCACCCACCTGTCTATACAGACCCCCCTGTCTATAGCGGTCACTTTAGGCAACTATGTTATCATCAGTGTGTTACATTCACCTGTCTATACAGACCACCCTGTCTATAGCGACCACCCTAGACAACCCTGTTAACAGCTGTGTGATACATCCACCTGTCTTTACAGACCACCCTGTCTATAGCGGTCACTTTAGGCAACCCTGTTATCAGCAGTGTGATACATACACCTGTCTATACAGACCACCCTGTCTATAGCGACCACTCTACAGCTGTGTGATACATCCACCTGTCTATACAGACCACCCTGTCTATAGCGGTCACTCTAGGCAACCCTATTATCAGCTGTGTGATACATCCACCTGTCTATACAGACCACCCTGTCTATAGCGGCCACCCAAGACAACGTTTTTGAAATATATTCGCACTCGGGTAAACCCCGGGCGTTGCCCGGGCCTTTCGTCTAGTGTGAAATAAAAGATGAACTATTAATTAAAAAATATATATTTAGCTGTGTGTATTATCAATCAAAGCCTTTATTAAGATTTTTAGTCTTATGTATAGATCCTCCTGAGAGCTAATGAGTGGTGGAAAAAAAAAGAAATTTGAATTCATAAAGTCATTTTTGTCTGTGCATATCTACTTATATATTTGCCTTATTCTGTCTGTCTGTCGGTCTGTCTGTCTGTCTGTCTGTCTGAAGCTCACGGATAGAATGCGCGCCCATTGGACGCCAGCAAACACGTGACCTCCCTGCCCGCCCCCCTCTAGGCAACCCTGTTATCAGCTGTGTGATACATCCACCTGTCTATACAGACCACCCTGTCTATAACGACCACCCTAGACAACCCTGTTATCAGCTGTGTGATACATCCACCTGTCTATACAGACCACCCTGTCTATAGCGTTCACCCTAGACAACCCTGTTATCAGCTGTGTGATACATCCACCTGTCTATACAGACCACCCTGTCTATAGCGACCACCCTAGACAACCCTGTTATCTGCTGTGTGATACATCCACCTGTCTATACAGACCACCCTGTCTATAGCGGTCACTTTCGGCAACCCTGTTATCATCAGTCTGATACATCCACCTGTCTATACAGACCACCCTGTCTATAGCGGTCCCTTTCGGCAACCCTGTTATCAGCTGTGTGATACATCCACCTGTCTAAACAGACCACCCTGTCTATAGCGACCACTCTAGACAACCCTATTATCAGCTGTGTGATACATCCACCTGTCTATACAGACCACCCTGTCTATAGCGACCACCCTAGACAACCCTGTTATCAGCTGTGTGATACATCCACCTGTCTAAACAGACCACCCTGTCTATAGCGCCCACTCTAGACAACCCTGTTATCAGCTGTGTGATACATCCACCTGTCTATACAGACCACCCTGTCTATTGCGACCACCCTAGACAACCCTGTTATCATCAGTGTGATACATCCACCTGTCTATACAGACCACCCTGTCTATAGCGACCACTATAGACAACCCTGTTATCAGCTGTGTAATACATCCACCTGTCTAAACAGACCACCCTGTCTATAGCGACCACTCTAGACAACCCTGTTATCAGCTGTGTGATACATCCACCAGTCTATACAGACCACCCTGTCTATAGCGACCACTCTAGACAACCCTGTTATCAGCTGTGTGATACATCCACCAGTCTATACAGACCACCCTGTCTATTGCGACCACCCTAGACAACCCTGTTATCATCAGTGTGATACATCCACCTGTCTATACAGACCACCCTGTCTATAGCGACCACTATAGACAACCCTGTTATCAGCTGTGTAATACATCCACCTGTCTAAACAGACCACCCTGTCTATAGCGACCACTCTAGACAACCCTGTTATCAGCTGTGTGATACATCCACCAGTCTATACAGACCACCCTGTCTATAGCGACCACTCTAGACAACCCTGTTATCAGCTGTGTGATACATCCACCTGTCTATACCGACCACCCTGTCTATAGCGACCACCCTAGACAACCCTGTTATCATCAGTGTGATACATCCACCTGTCTATACAGACCACCCTGTCATAGCGGTCACCCTAGGCAACCCTGTTATCAGCTGTGTGATACATCCACCTGTCTATACAGACCACCCTGTCATAGCGGTCACCCTAGGCAACCTGTTATCTGCTGTGTGATACATCCACCTGTCTATACAGACCACCCTGTCATAGCGGTCACCCTAGGCAACCCTGTTATCTGCTGTGTGATACATCCACCTGTCTATACAGACCACCCTGTCATAGCGGTCACCCTAGGCAACCCTGTTATCAGCTGTGTGATACATCCACCTGTCTATACAGACCACCCTGTCATAGCGGTCACCCTAGGCAACCCTATTATCAGCTGTGTGATACATCCACCTGTCTATACAGACCACCCTGTCATAGCGTCACCCTAGGCAACCGTGTTATCAGCTGAGTGATACATCCACCTGTCTATACAGACCGCCCTGTCATAGCGGTCACCCTAGGCAACCCTGTTATCAGCTGTGTGATACATCCACCTGTCTATACAGACCACCCTGTCATAGCGGTCACCCTAGGCAACCCTGTTATCAGCTGAGTGATACATCCACCTGTCTATACAGACCACCCTGACATAGCGGTCACCCTAGGCAACCCTGTTATCAGCTGTGTGATACATCCACCTGTCTATACAGACCACCCTGTCATAGCGGTCACCCTAGGCAACCCTGTTAACAGCTGAGTGATACATCCACCTGTCTATACAGACCACCCTGTCAGAGCGGTCACCCTAGGCAACCCTGTTATCTGCTGTGTGATACATCCACCTGTCTATACAGACCACCCTTTCTTAGCGGTCACCCTAGGCAACCCTGTTATCAGCTGAGTGATACATCCACCTGTCTATACAGACCACCCTGCCACAGCGGTCACCCTAGGCAACCCTGTTATCAGCTGAGTGATACATCCACCTGTCTATACAGACCACCCTGTCATAGCGGTCACCCTAGGCAACCCTGTTATCTGCTGTGTGATACATCCACCTGTCTATACAGACCACCCTGTCATAGCGGTCACCCTAGGCAAACCTGTTATCAGCTGTGTGATACATCCACCTGTATATACAGACCACCCTGCCGTAGCGGTCACCCTAGGCGACCCTGTTATCAGCAGAGTGATACATCCACCTGTCTATACAGACCACCCTGTCATAGCGGTCACCCTAGGCAACCCTGTTATCTGCTGTGTGATACATCCACCTGTCTATACAGACCACCCTGTCATAGCGGGTCACCCTAGGCAACCCTGTTGTCAGCTGTGTGATACATCCACCTGTCTATACAGACCACCCTGTCATAGCGGTCACCCTAGGCAACCTTGTTATCAGCTGAGTGATACATCCACCTGTCTATACAGACCACCCTGTCATAGCGGTCACCCTAGGCAACCCTGTTATCAGCTGAGTGATACATCCACCTGTCTATACAGACCACCCTGTCTATAGCGGCCACTCTAGACAACCCTGTTATCATCAGTGTGATAAATACGCCTGTCTATACAGACCACCCTGTCTATAGAGACCACCCTAGACAACCCTGTTATCAGCTGTGTGATACATCCACCTGTCTATACCGACCACCCTGTCTACAGCGGCCACTTTAGGCAACCCTGTTATCATCAGTGTGTTACATTCACCTGTCTATACAGACCACCCTGTCTATAGCGACCACCCACCTGTCTATACAGACCCCCCTGTCTATAGCGGTCACTTTAGGCAACTATGTTATCATCAGTGTGTTACATTCACCTGTCTATACAGACCACCCTGTCTATAGCGACCACCCTAGACAACCCTGTTATCAGCTGTGTGATACATCCACCTGTCTTTACAGACCACCCTGTCTATAGCGGTCACTTTAGGCAACCCTGTTATCAGCAGTGTGATACATACACCTGTCTATACAGACCACCCTGTCTATAGCGACCACTCTACAGCTGTGTGATACATCCACCTGTCTATACAGACCACCCTGTCTATAGCGGTCACTCTAGGCAACCCTATTATCAGCTGTGTGATACATCCACCTGTCTATACAGACCACCCTGTCTATAGCGGCCACCCAAGACAACGTTTTTGAAATATATTCGCACTCGGGTAAACCCCGGGCGTTGCCCGGGCCTTTCGTCTAGTATTATATAAAAACCTTTAACAATTGGACCGTACATTACTTTCTTGTTCCAGTGATATAAAAGGTGGCAGCTTATATCTATGACCTATGACCCATTGGGTCAGAGATCCTTGACTTCTTGAACTATTACATACAGTGGAAACCTGGTTACAGCAGCCTCTTTGGTAACATGGAGTTATAACATCATAAGTTCCCAAGTTTTAAGTCTGAATGGTTTTGAATGTGTTGTTATAACAACGGGGCTCTGGCACATTTGTAAGTGCAAAAGTCAAACTGCTTTTCACATGTGTAGACATGGGGTGCACTTACAGTAAAAGCAGTCGCTTACTACCCACCATGATTATCATGGCCTGTACCACATGTACTAGGGATAAAAAAAAAAAAAAAACAACAACATGGTTAGAACAAACTTAAAGTTATTAGAGTAGAGGTTCAACTGTATATTTAACGATTGTTTTTTTAAAGAGCAATCTCTACATAAATTAATACAAGTGTGAATTATCTCTGTTTAGGACAACACCTAGTTACAGAGCCGGAGTATTATTTATAGAGAGGTGACCTCTTACAGAAGGGCAGCTAATTAGTATAAATGATCATTTGAGGAATGAAAATGGTCCTTTTACATAAAGCTGACCTCTAGCGGGAGTGTCTGCTCATGAAGGAGGTTATACTGTATCATAAGGTAATAACTGCTTTTCACATGTGGTGCACTTACAGTAAAAGCAACCGCCTACTTCTACCCACCATGATTACACTGATAGACAAAACTTACGGAAGTTGTACCTTATAGCATATATATATCGGGATTCTGAAAATAACTCAGAGAGATATTTTCTGAATCCCGATATATATGTGCTATAAGGTACAACTTCCTTAAGTTTTGTCTATCAGTGTTATCATGGACTGTACCACGTGTACTAGGGATAAGCAAAAAATATATAATAAAATAAGGTAATAAGACCAAATATGCAAATAAATAAATGGTGTGACGTTTTGGTGACAGCGCTGTTACCATCATTTTGATGAAGTAGCAAAGCTCCAACAGAAACGTCACATACAATTTATTTTCCTATTTGGATTTGGTCTTATTACCTAGTGTTTCTAATCTATAATCCTAATTGTTTTTTATCATTCTACTGTACAAAAAGGGTACATATTGGATTAAATGATAAGGCACAATTTGGATTATAGAGTATAGCTACAAGCAAATAAGACCTAATCCAAATAAATTAATAGTATGTGACATTTCGGTCACATCATCATTGTTACCGAAACGTAAATGATGATGTTACCGAAAGGTCACACACTATTAATTTATTTGGATTAGGTCTTATTTTCATATGGGATTAAGAATAAATGTTTAAGAATGAAGAAAGTAGAGTTAAATAGAGAGATGTTGACTAAATGACTTTAACTCAAATGGCTTCCAACTATATAACAAGAAGTAGATAGATCCACATGGAGGATATATAATATTACATATTTCCCTCTAGAGAGTACCAACCAGTGTGGAACAATAGAACATGTTAATCTCACTCCCTCTCCTTATCTCTGGCAAATTATGAAAGGCCTTTTTTTCCTTGCACAACTTAGAAACCTTGTTATTTCCTCTCGCGTTATTTTTGGAGTAGGTGCTGCAAGATGTGTGGTATCGATAAGCCTAAATGGTGTGTGCTAAACAAACATGCCTTGCATCCAATGTTATTATTATTCCAAGTACATGTGGTACAGGCCATGATAATCATGGTGAATATGCACTGTAAGTGCACCACATGTCTACACATGTGAAAATCAGTTTGACTTTGCACTTACAATCCAAGGTGAGAGGGTTGAGATTGGCTGGATGAGCTTCAATAGAGAATCAAGACTTCATGGGAACATTAATCTACCTAGACCAGAATCACAAGAGGAAATCCAAAATATTCAAATTATTTCCCAGTGTTTCCCATGAGAGACCAGAGCCTATTTAGCAACTATCTGGTAAGAAGACACACCTTCCCTAAAGGATACTTTGCCTCTGCAACTAGATGTTGTTCTTTAGAGAGAGATTGGCTACTGTACTTCATTTAGAAGGCTATACTCATCATTAAATTTTCTCTAAACTTCTTTGCTACACTATCTGTCCCCATTTGGTATTGAAGATTTTTCTATAACACTTGATGTTCAAATGAGTTAACATACAAGGCGTTCTTTTTGTTCTCAAAATTTTTAGATTGTTACTCAAAGCTAAAAACTATATCCTATTGTGCACTCACAAAAAGACAATCACCATGTATAAAATAGAGACACAGAACAAGCTAATATATAAAAGTTGCATGGATACGGAGACTAGATTGGCAAAGGGTCCTTTACTGGACAGTTGTTAAATAGCAAGAAAGGTCATTTTGGAGGTGAAAACTGTCCTTTGTAGACAATTTAACTGTCCTTTGTGGAGAGAGGTGTCTTCTAGCAGGAGTATTCTAATAAGAGATACAGAAATGGAGTGGCAAAAAGAGGGAGAGAAAAATGTGAATTTACAAAGGTATATGGGAAATATGTATATATAGACCTTTAATTATTTTGATATTGGCTAAAGATATTCTTCTCTGCTCTTCTCTTATATTCAGATTCCTGTAATGGTAGAAGGTAGAGAAACAATTTTGACCTTAAATATATAAAACTAAGGAGGGAGAAGGGAAAAACTAAGGAGGGGAGATTTTGTATGTAGACACGAGAGAGAGTTTTGGCTGCAGCCATCTTAGCTTGAAGGAATCTGTGAGATAATCAGGGAGGAAGTGTTTATCTGGGAGACAGTTTGATGGCATCAGACACCACTTTCTAACACCATGGAACAAACATCACAGATGACCTATATAATCCCAATAAATAAAAACATTTAATACTTTATAAGCACAAGATAATAAGACCAAATCCGAATGAACAAATAGTGTGTAACGTTTAGGTAATAGCGTTCTTAACGAAACGTCACACACTATTTATTTGGATTTGGTCCTTTTACCTTGTGTTTATAATCTAAAATCCAAATTGTGCCTTATCATAATTTATTGAAGTAAGTTATTTGGTTGGGAGGTAGGGGTTAGAAAACAGATGATTTGTGAGGTTATACTAAATACAGTTAAACCTGATAAGGCACAATTTGGATTATAGGATTATAAACACAAGGTAATAAGACCAAATCCAAATAGATAAATAGTGTGTGACGTTTCAGTAACAGCGTTGTTACCATTCAGTACTTTTGTCGGAAGATGGTAACAACGCTGTTACCGAAACGTCACACACTATCTATTTGGATTTGGTCTTATTACCTTGTGTTTACAGTTAAACCTGTCTATAGCGCCTCCTCTTGGGACTAGAGTGCTATAGACAGGTCACTATTAATGTAAAATGTTTACATTTTAATGTTTAAAATCGGGCGCTATAGAGAGGAAGACGCTATTTAGAGGGGGCGCTATAGACAGGTTTAACTGTATGTAAAAAAAAAACCATACATACCATTTAACCTAAACATCAGTCCACACTAACAGAATATCAACTTACCATGGATTATAAAAATATATATATATTTGTACCCGACACCTAATTTTTGACTATTTCTGTAGCAATGGGGGTGAACCAAGGTAAAAAATAAATAGATAACAGAACAAACGCAGATGTTTATGATTCTGTATCATTCTTTTCAAATATCTAAATGGTATTTCTCTTAAAATCCATTTATTTATTAACCTACCACTAATGATGACTTCATATGTCTTTTAATAGAAGCATAATTTTCCACAAAGGATGTGACAAAATAATTATTAAGTCAACCTACATTTGCATAATTCTTTATATAGAAAGTGTGGGAATTCCCACAACAAGACTGGCTTTGTGTAAAAATAGAGAGGATCTTTTTAGTGAGATACAAATCCATGGATTGCTCCTTCAAAATTCCTTTACTCTACTAATGAGGAGTTTGTACACTTTTGTGTGAGTGTTATGAAGAGAATAATTAATCAATAAAGGATATCCTAGCAACTGTGAATGATGAACCATGAGACTCACGCATTGCAGTAGGGGAGCTTATTGAAGCCCTTGTAGGTCTTCATGTTGAGCGTCATTCCACATTCTTGGCACTTGAAGCATATCTTGTGCCAGATCTACAACAGCACATACATTCAGATTTAACCAACAACAGCAGAGAGTAGTGAAGACATGAATAAATCATATGGGTTGGTGAGAGACATGGTGACAAGGAGGCCTGAGGAAATGGTGATTAGTAGCAGGTGGATCATCCCTGTTGTTTATTTATATTGGGGGATCAGGAAAAGAAAGAAACACTAGCTTCTGTGTTTGGGTGTGATTCACCAACTTTGGGTGGTCGCTTCATCAACTTTGGGTGGTCTTCCAAGCTCTAAGTTCATCCAAGTTTTTCACTCACTACAAGGTGACAACTCCAAATCCAAATTAATAAAATGTTTGTGACATTCAATTAATTTGGACTTGGTCTTGTTACCTCTATGATCCAAATTGTACTTTATCACCTATTGAAGACAATAAGTATGGATTCCACGTGTGGATTTGATAAGGGACTGCAGTTAAATAGGACTAAGGGTAATTGGGGCTAAAGATAATTAGGGATTACTGATATTTGGGTCTACAGGTAATTTGGACTTAGTCTTGCTTTCCTAAGTAATAAGTCCCATTTAATTAGGAATGGGTTGTATTAAAGAATACAGTATAATGAAAACAGGTCACAATTATCCCTTAGAGGACACCATTACATATTCGCAACCATTGTGTATATTCAAAGCACTCAATCAAGGGGGGGTCGGTGGAAGGCTGGTTAAACCGTTTGGTTTTCGACCACTACGACCTGGGTTCGATTCCCGCATTGGACACTTTTTTTCTATTTAAAAGAAAAATGCTCCAATGGCCCCCGATTCTTGCAATAAAAGTCCAACACCACCAGCGAGTGCAAGTAACCAAACGGGGCTCTGGCACATTTGTAAGTGCAAAGTCAAACTGCTTTTCACATGTGTAGACATGTGGTGCGCTTACAGTAAAAGCAGTCGCTAACTACCCATCATGATTATCATGGCCTGTACCACGTGTACTAGGGATAAGCAACCAAAAAAAAAAAAAAAAGAACTTAATAACAATAAGATGAGACTTGGAAATAAATCAAGTGAATAAACAGGCCAACCAACCACAAGGTAATCAAAAAGAAAACCAACCAAGGCAGGCCAAGTAGAGAGATAGAAGAGAAGGGGGCAAGTGATAAAGAGGTGGGAGCAACCTTCTTATCTTTACCGCTGTCAAAACATTTTTTTCCCCTTTTTTAAAAGAATGGGCCAAAAGTGGGAATGCAGGTTTCTCTCTTTACCTTAATCTACTTAATGGATTCTAGGACAGATTGATGATGGTAGAATATGTCTTCTACAGGAGAGGAATAGAAGAAATTCTATAGGGGGAAGAGAAATAGAAAACTTTTTAAAAATCATAATATTGATCACATGTGGCTGGCTGAGATTTACAAAAGATTGACCATAAAATAATTCCAAATCACTAAGATAGAAGAGAAAAAAAAATTGAAAGAATTTTTTTTTAAAAGGCACAATTTAGATTGCAGAAACTTGAGAGTAACAAGGCCAAATCCAAACTGACAAATGGGCCATGAAGGAGGAGGGTCTTTTGGATTGAAGGCTTGCCCAGCTTTATTTATATATAAAGAAACAAATAATTAAACACTAGGTAATAAGACCAAATCCAAATAAATAGTGTTTGACATTTCGGAAACAACGTTGTTACCATCATCAGACAAAAGTTCTTGTGTTTTTATATAATGTGTGCTTCATCTGAAAATTTGATTTCCAGACTTAGTGTTCCTAGATGACCAGACTTTTGGAGCAAACTTAAGTGAAGGTCTCTCTGTCTATGGACAGTCATGTAGGAACAATGATTTTAAAGAGCAGTTCCCCCACCATGTTCACAGAATGTCACTTCCTAACTACCTTATAAAGCAGCAGCAGCAGCAATGAGTTCTATTATATAATCCCCAACAAACGCAAGATCCACAGACTTGATACCTTTACATGGTGATAGGATAAGGAAGTTGATGGACAAGTGGTCTAAACTGTTGGTTGTTAACTGCTATGACCCGGGATTGAATCCCGCATTTGGCACTTTTTTCCATAGACATGTAGTGCACTTAGAGTAAAAGCAGTGGTCAACTTCTACCTGCCATGATTATCATGGCTTGTACCACATGTACTGGGGATATATTAAAATTTATATATAAATGGTGATAGGAAAAAAGACAGAAAAGTTACCAAATTCCTCACTCTACAGTGAATATTAAATAGAATTCATTAACAAGGCACAATTTGGATTATAGATTATAAACACAAGGTAATAAGACCAAATCCAAATAAATAAATAGTGTGTGACATTTCGGTAACAGCGTTGTTACCATATTCAGACAAAAGTACTAAATGAAGATGGCAACAATGACACACTAATTATTTATTTGGATTTGGTCTTATTACCTTGTGTTTAGAATTCATTAACTTTTTTTTTTTCAAGGAGAGGATATATTTATTATATTAAAAAAAAAAATTATCTTTGTACACTCTATAATAAACCACAAGAATTTAGAATTTTATCACATTTTAAGAGAAGAGAACTAAATCTCTCAGAAAATAATCCTTAAAAACAAAGACTTCCATAACTGGTTGAAGTATCTCTAACAAAGATAATATTTTGTTGTTGATGTTTTGGATTAAAGAGTTTTGATTCCTTCAAATACTAAACAAACAGCCAAAAAACATATATTACAACAATGCGGAGGAGGAAGAGGAAAATTCAATAAAAGTAAAGATTCTGTCGAAACAACAAACAAATAAGAAAAAACTTCTCAATGTAAGGTGAGGTGGGAAGAAAAATAAATAAATAAAAGTAAAAGATTCTATTAAAACAACAAACAAACAGGAAAAAATTCCTCAATGTAAGGTGAGATGGGAGAAAAAAAAGAAAGAAAGAGGTCAAAGAGATGTGAATTCTAACCCACCCCACCCAGATTCCAGAGAGATGTAAAGATAGAACAGTTTCTAAAATAGGATCGTGGCAGACAGAGTCGGTTCAATCCCCGGGGAGAGACAGAATGGAAGAAGAAAAAAACACCACTTTAGGTCGGTGGCAGCAGCAGCAGCCAAGGGTGGAGATACCAATAGAGTTCTTTGCCACATAATTAGCTGTGGGAGTATTTCTGCCTCTCTCACTGCTAAATATAGTCAAGTGGGGGAGGGAGCTGTGGTCAAGTTCAGTCATCCTGTCTCCCTCCCTTAATTTACTGAAGTTGACACTACTTTTCTGTCTACAAATAGTGTGTGACATTTCGGTAACAGCATTGTTACCATCCTCAGACAAAAGTACTGAATGAGAAAAAATATACACATTTGGACGAGCCAAAATTAACCCCACTCCCCATTTACCACAAAGTTTTGTTTTGTCCTGATACCAATTTGTATGATATTGAACCATTTCCAGGGTCTTCTTCTTTCTTATCTCCCCTCAATCATATCAGGGTGTTAAGCTTGTAAAGCTTGAGACTTTTGATAGTGTCTGCCCGGGAAGAGTAAAGTCCATCAATGGATGAGTCAATACAGTCAATAATGTGTTTTGGGGTTGCAGGTTGAGAATTGCACTTAGTACATAGTGGGAAAACCTTGCAACCATTCTGGAAAGTCATTATCCGTAAATGACCAGACTTAAGTCTGGAAATCAAAGACTTGTTCTCTTAGGAGGACAGAACCGGTGCTTGTCACTCCTGCTTTGTACCAGTCATGTGCAACATTAGATTTCCATTCCTGCAGGTATTGGGCTTTGATGGTACGGAGGAGGTCTCTTTCGTCTAGTTGGGTGGTAGATTCTCTGCTTCAGGTAGGCCAAGAGCTCCAGCCTTTGCCAGAGAGTCTGCTAGCTCATTTCCAGGAATTCCAACGTGAGCTGGAAGATTTCCAGGGTGCCAGCAGGTTATTTTGAGCTTTTACTCAGATTCCCATATTGCCCTAGTGTGAGAATATTTAAAACAACTCAATAGTGAATTACACTTTGACTCTAGTTGATGGTGTATCTTGGAATGCTACAGTAGAACCTCCTTGAGAGAACACTCTCCCTAGAGGACACCTCTTACAAAAGACACTGTTTTCATCACCATAGCAATACTATATAAGTACATGCTGTGATATTTTTTCTCATTTGATCTTTTATCTGAGAATGGTAACAACGCTGTTATCAAAGAGTCACACACTATTTGGATTTGTGTGGTCTTATCACCTTATAATTTTATATCTATATTCCAAATTGTGCCTTATCCATATTGTCTCCTTATTTATTCTGTAGATAGGATAGCTAGATGTCATTTCTGGAACTGATCTCTACTCATCCCCAGCAGACACCATCAACAAGCTTTACAAGCTTGACACCCTAATATGTTTGAGTGGAGATAAGAAAGAAGAAGAAAATTTCTGGAACTTGAGAAAGAGTTAAGTTTTGTCCATGAGTCTATATATGCAGTTTTTTTTATAACATTGCATTGCCACCATCCTCAGACTAAAGTAGTGTACATTTAGTTCTTAGGGATGAAAATGATATCAATGGGGTTACCAAACACTTTGTACCCTGGGTAGAGTTTAACTCACAGATTCCCATTTAACATCAATGTAGAGAGTTCAGCCATGAGAGAATAGATGACCACAGTATTAAAGGAAACCAAAACAGACAGAAAAGTTTCTTCTAGTAAACTCACCAAAAGGTGAACTGGTGTCCTTTCAACAACAACTTTGCTACCATCATCAGGTTTAATCTAACTATATTCTGAGAGTAAAATATATAATTTATGAGCATCAATTTAGAGATGTGACTTGAATAAATATCATGAAAATAACTACACCCCTTACTACACCCACTCCCAGACATCTATCCTGGAAGTCTGTTGGCCAACAGAGAGAGAGGGTGGGATATAAAATACTCCACCAACTTTGAAGGTAGACAGCATGGCTACAACATGTCTCAACATATCCACTAGCCAGGCTGCTTCCAAAGAAAAAATTCGGTCCAACTTCTTTAATTCCTCACCCCAGGGATCAAAATTTTCGGTTGAAAACAAGTCGTTAATGAATTATAGTCAGTGTTGAACTTGACTCTTTCTCAAGTTCCAGAAATGACATCTACTTATCCTATCTGCAGAATAAATAAGGAGATGGAATACAGATTAGGCACAATTTGAATTAAAGTCTGTGTTGAATTAGAGTCTGTGTTGAACTATAGTCAGTTGAATTAAAGTCGATGTTGAATTATAGTCGTTTGAATTAAAGTATAAATGAGCTGATTGGTAAGTTTTTTTTTTTTTTTTGCTTATCCCTAGTACACTGGTACAGGTCATGATAATCATGGTGGGTAGAATTAGGCGACTGCTTTTACTGTAAATGCACCACATGTCTAGACATGTGAAAAGCAGTTTGATTTTGCACTTACAAATGTGCCAGAGCCCCATTTGATTACTTGCACTTGCTGGTGGGGTTGGACTTTTGCAAGAACCGGGGGCCATTGGAGCATTTTTTTTTTTTTTAATCAGAAAAAAGTGTTCAATGCGGAAATCGAACCCGGGTCGTAGCGGTCGAAAACCAACAGTTTAGACCATCCTTCCACCGACCCCCCGGTCGGTATTGGTAAGTAAAAAAAGTACATGAATAAAAGAGATGTAGGGTGAGGTAGAGAAACAAGTAAACTGTGACAACAGCAGTGCAGTAGCCAGCATCTGTCACCCGGCATCATGACTCAGGGCCTTTCACCAGCCCTCCCCCTGCCAAGAATGTGCCGTGGCGAAGATATCCAATATTACACACACAGCATTTTACATAACTCTTGAGTGATAAAGCACAATTTGGATTATAGATTATAAAAAAAGAAAATAAGACAATCCAAATAATTTATTAGTGTATGACGTTTCGGCAACAACATTGTCACCATCATCAGACAAAAGAATAAATCATTTTGTCTGATGATGGTGACAATGTTGTTGCCAAACGTCACACACTAATAAATTATTTGGATTAGGTCTTATTTTCTTTTATTATAACTCTTGAGTAAAACAAACCTAATACAGTCAAACCTAACAACCTTACTTGAGGCCAAATTTTATATTATGGTGTTATAAACGCAATTCTTCTTTCTTATCTCCACTCAATCATATTAGGGTATCAAGCTTATAAAGCTTGCTGATGGTGTCTGCCGGGGATGAGTAAAGCTCATCAATGGATGAGTCAATACAGTCAATAATGTGTTTTGGGGTTGCAGGTTGAGAATTGAACTTAGTACATAGTGGGAAAACCTTGCAACACCATAAATGCAGTTAAAACAATTGAACCTGTTGAATTATTTTAGATTTAAATCTTCTCATATGTGGGCATCCGAGTAAAAGATCAAAATAACATGCTGGCTCAATATCACATAAAGGAGCATGATTGGCAATGTATTGGTTAATTGTACACACCTGGAATACAACAACAATAAAAAGATGATAATTATCATTAAACTCAATTAACAAATGTATATACAGTTAAACCTGTCTATAGTGCCCCCTCTTGGGACTCACCAAAATAGGGTGGTATAGAGAGGGGGTGCTATAGACAGGTCACTTTTAGTGTAAAATGTTTACATTTTAATGTTTAAAATCGGGCGCTATAGAGAGGAAAGCGCTATTTAGAGGGGGCGCTATAGACAGGTTTAACTGTATCGAAGCGATATCGATCGCTCACAAATTGACATCAGGACAAAACTTTGGTAATGAAGAGATACAATTTGGATCATAGATTAGAAACACCAGGTAATAAGATCAAATTCAAAAAAATGAATATTTATTTTAGTTTATTCAGTTGTCTGATGATGGTAACAACGCTGTTACCGAAAACTTATTTATTTGGATTTGGTCTTATTACCTTATGTTTCAACTCCGCCTTTGCCGGTCCCAAGCCCGGATGAAAAAGGAGGAGGGGGAGCAGTAACAAGCTCGCTAAAAAACCTGGGCTCAGCTGGCCCGGCTGATAGTACCCTGTAATGGCTCCTAATCCAGGGATACAGGATGAGCAGTGTTTGTACTCCATGTTAGGAGCGGCTGCACATGGCGTCTGTTCCTCATGTCAGAGGCGGCCATTTCTTTTGGAGCTAAGTCGGCCTGCCACTGAGTAGTGATCCCAGTCTTAATTACAAAGGCAGACGCATTCTACTTCACCCAGTCATGATGGTTGTGAAGTCTCAAGCTTTACAAGCTTGATACCCTAATATGATTGAGTGGAGATAAGAAAGAAGAAGAAGACCTTATGTTTCAAAACTTTGGTATATTGGAGGTGTTAATTTTGGCTCATCCAACAAAGGTGTGTATTTAATTGAGTGTTTGGAATGACACAGATTGGAGTGGGTAGATAGGAACTGTAGAGGGAACATCCTGGCATGGAAGGCAGGCAGGAAGTGATGAGGTAGTTGGTGGAATGATAATAAGCTCCGTTGTACGCAATACACTAATGGATTCCTGGTCAAGAGAGAGCTGAACAGTTTCCCTCTCTCACCACACAATTGTGTTGTTCAGCTCTAGGGGAGATAAACCCTCCTGAGAAATTCCATGTTGAAAGTAGGAAGTCTAGAACCTCTCTTGGAGAACCTCCTCAACATCTCAATCATAGTAAAAAATAGGAAACATAGAGACTTTTCTTTTCTTTGAAAGTTATTAAGGATATCAAATCTAGAAGTGTTTAGGAGTGGTAATAATAAACATAAGGTAATAAGACCAAATCCAAATAAATAATTAGTGTGTGACATTTCAGTAACAGCGTTGTTACATCTTCAGACAAAAGTACTGAATTTAGATTATAGATTATAAACAAAAGGTAATAAGACCAAATCCAAATAAATAATTAGTGTGTGATTCTTCATTCAGTACTTTTGTCTGAAGATGGTAACAACGCTGTTACTGAAACGTCACACACTAATTATTTATTTGGATTTGGTCTTATTAACTTGTGTTTATAATCTATAATTCAAATTGTGCTTTATCAGAGTTAATAATATAAATTAAGGACAACACAATGTAGACTCATGAACAAAACTTAAGTTGTGCCAATTAGCATGTATATCGGAATTCAGAAAATATATTTAATACAAAATGACTTTTATTGAAGACTCAGGAGATAAGCAAGTGTGAACAAAATTGCCTCCATCTCCTTTCTACTGTACCAGAGGAAGACTAGACACAAGCTAGGTGGAAGCTTGTCATCAAAGGTATCACCCATTCTAGGAACTGAAGTCACCAAAGAAGAAACTTGTAGAAGGGAAGGAGGAAAATAAGATGATGAAAGATATATACTTTATGTGGTGCTTACAAAGCAGTATTGCCAGATGCTAGTCTGATGACGTAGTAGAATTTTACCTAAACTTGTGTGCTGCTTTATTGATACGGTGCAATATGGATTATAGCTTAGAAAGGTAATAAGATCCAAATAAATAATATATGACATTTCAGTAACAGCGTTCTTAATATCATCAGACATTGATGGTAACAGCGCTGTTACTGAAACGCCACACACTATTTATTTGGCTTTGGTCTTATTAACTTGTGATGCTGCTTTATTGTTTTTGCGATGTACCACATGAACTGTAGTAATACCATCTCTAGGTTAGGGAAGAGGAGGCGGAGTGTGGCCAAGCGGGAGAAATATTTACAGAGGCGGCCAAGTGTGAATAATTTAAGTGGGCCAGACGGTGCAGGAACAAATCCTTCTTTTATTTTAAAAGAGCTTCATGAAGGGCCTACAAAAGTGAGAAATGGCTGTGGAGTAAACAACAAAAACTGTAAAAAATATGCTACACACATCAAACCCACCATAAGTAACTCCATGACCTTTGTCCCATAAAAGATTTGAACTGAACAACTAATCCAACATCTAATGAGAGACTACTTCCAAGAGAGATACCAGGAGTATTCTTAATTTTAGGAAGTTTCTCTCACTACAGGTTCTACTGTACCAAAGTGATTCAACAAAAGTGATCTTTAAAAACCAAGTGATCAAGTACAATTTGAATAACAGATTAGAAAGGTAACAAAAACAACTCCATTCTTGCTACCATATGTTACCAAGGGATCAATGTAGGAAGAAAATGCAGTTACATATCAACAAATAATCTTTTAACAACCAGGTGATCAAGTACAATTTGGATTAAAGATTAAAAAGGTAACAAATCCAACTCCATTCTTGTTACCTTATTTTGCAGAGAGATCAATGTAGAAAGAATACCAACCAATATTCCCACCTCTACATTGTTGTAACAACATTCTAATGATTCCCTGCCTTCAGGGGGTGTGTTCAGGAATTCCAGCTACCGTCTATAGAGTTCTGTCAAATGAGTTTGTCAACAGGTGATCTATATTGACAACAGGTGTGTCTGCCAAACTATGATAATGGAATATAAATAAGTTTTAATGGACAGCTGGTGAAGTGGTTGCAATACCTATGATAATAGGTATTTTTTATACAAAAATGATTTTCCCTCCAATGCGTTCTTAAAAAATAATGATAATTTAATGAACCTCTACAATTTAAAATTAATTAAAATCCATTGCTACTTTTTTCTTTTTTTTTTAGTAATTACAATAGACCTGTTATCCAAGTCCCTGGAAATTAGATAACTTCATGAAGGTGGAAAAGAACTTTGATGATTGTTCTGTTGTTGATTCAAAGAACCTGAAGCATATATTGTGGTAGTCTGACTTAGCTTCAGATGAGGTTGCTCCTAACATGGAGGGCAATTTTGTAATAGAGGCATTGCTGGGTTCAAACTCCATACAGAGACATCTCATTTATTGAAGCTAACTGACTTTAGCTCTGGTTGCTCTGCACAAAAGTTAATACACAGTCCAACCTCTTTAATTCAACACACAAAGAAAGGCTGATTCTTGTTCAATTAAAAAGTCTGCCTTGAATCAGTTAAATCAAAGAGATGATAAGACACATTTTGGGTTATAAGATTAGAAACACAATTCAAATAAGTAGTACCTTTTTTAACTTCAATCAGTACCTTTGTCTGATGATGGTAACAGCGTTGTTACTGAATGGCCACACACTATTTATTTGAATTTAGTCTTATTACATTTATAATGTTGTATTATAGATTATAAACATAAGGTAATAGGACAAAATCCAAATAAATAAATAGTATATGACATTTCTGTAACAGCGTCTGTCAGAAGATGGTAACAACGCTGTTACTGAAACCTCACACACTATTTATTTATTTGGATTTGTGGTCTTATTACCTTGTGTTTCTAAAGAGGTGTTATACTATAAACAGTTCAACTTCTTTAATTCAACACACGGTGATTCCTGTTGAATTGAAAAAAGTCTGCACATTTACTTATAGTCAGTCAAATTAAAAAGGTTATGCTAGAAATGTTGATCCAACTTCTTTAATTCAACACTCCAAGGGATCAAAATTTTCGGTTGAATTAAAATCAAGTGTTGTATTAGAGTCGGTTAAATTAAAATTAAATAGTGCAATTAAATAAATGAATTTAAAAAATGGCTGAATAAAATTTAGTGTTGAATTAGGGTTGGATCAATTAAATAGGTTTTAAAGTATATATTGTAAAACTTCTTTATTTCAATACCCGAGGACAAGGGGTAACCTGCTGAATTGAAGATTCTCTATTCGATAAAATAATCCCTTGAATCAATATCAAAATATGAGCATTAAGCCTCCAATGAAAAGTTTCTTTTAAAAATATTTTTTATTTAGAAATCTCTCAAGCTTTTCGGGCAAGAAAGCCCTTCTAAGGAGAAAATTTCTTGCCCTAAAGCTTGAGAGATTTCTAAATAAAAAATATTTTTAAAAGAAACTTTTCCCTGGATTCTTAATGTTCTTATTTTGAAGAGTCTCTGTTGAATTAAAGAGGTCTAGATTTGATTGAAGCCCAGACAACACTTGTCAACCTAGACAACTTGAATGAAGTCCTAATGACAACTCTCTCTCTCTCTCTCTACAAAATAAAAAAAGATTTTGAAGAATGTGACAAAGTGTGGGGGGAAAGTGATAAAAAACACAAGATGGAAAATACTTATAAGAGAAGTGGATCATAAGGACTGAGGGCCGTGAAAAACATGCGTAAAAAATTATCAGCAGGTTCACACAACTTTTTTTTTCTTCTTATCCCAAGTAGACATGGTACAGCCCATGATAATCATGGCGGAGATTTGCAGTAACTGCCTTTACTTCACCACATGTAGTTGTTCAACTTCTGCAATTATAGGGTGCAATTTTGTATTAGAAACACAAGGTAACAAGACCAAATCTAAATAAATGCTATGACCAGTACTTTTGTCTGAAGATTGTAACAAAGCTGTTACCAAAAAAGTCAAATATAATTTATTTGTTTAGATATGGTGTTGTTACCTTGTGTTTTTAGCAATTCAAAAAGAAGCCATTTTTGTTATTTTTATTTACTGGCCGGGTGTAAAGTATGGAGACAGAAGGAGAAAAAATTATCGCATTATTTTTCTCAATATCCTCAAATAAGGAACACTTGGAAACACAGACCAAATCTCCAGGTAGCTAAACTGTCTGTGTTACAAATACCAAGTACACCTGGTACAAGCACCAGTGGATAGTGGGCTACCTGGACCGCAGTCTGTACACCTGAGAGTAAAAGCAATCGCCTACTTCTACCCACCATGATATCATGGCATGTACCACGTGTTTTTTTTTTTTTGCTTATCCCTAGTACACGTGGTACAGGCCATGATAATCATGGTGGGTAGTTAGCGACTGCTTTTTACTGTAAGTACACCACATGTCTACACATGTGAAAAGCAGTTTGACTTTGCACTTACAAATATGCCAGAGCCCCGTTTGGTTACTTGCACTCGCTGGTGGGGTTGGACTTTTGCAAGAATCGGGGGCCATTGGAGCATTTTTTTTTTTTTAAACAGAAAAAAAGTGTCCAATGCGGGAATCGAACCCGGGTCATAGTGGTCGAAAACCAAACGGTTTAACCAGCCTTCCACCGACCCCCGTACCACATGTACTAGGGATAAGCAAAAAAAAAACACGTGGTACAGCAGCCATTATAATCATAGTGGGTATTTAGCAACTGCTTTTACTACAAATACCACATATATCTACACACATATAGAAAGCAGTTTGATTTTTGCACTTCCAAGTGTGCCAGAGCCCCATTTGATTAATCGCACATACTAGTAGGGTTGGGATATCACTAAGAATCGGGGATCCATTGAAGCAATTTTTTTCAGAAAAAAGTGTTTAATGCGGGGTTCAATCCTGAATTGTGTGGTTGTTGAAAATCAATGTTTTATATCTCTTCTTCCACGGAGCCTCAGTTAAACTGTGATACATGTTAACTGCTATCTCATTAACAGGATGTGTCACATAAACTTAAGCTTAATTGGAACCACTCCTTAATTGATTACTCAAAGCATGTGTTAATTACCCACAGTCATCCACAATCCTGTTACCTATTGATGAGGTAATGGATGGATGACAACCACATAGGGTAGGGATGGAGGGAGAGATGATACGTAAAGGATATGACACGAGGATTGTGTGAGCACATAGGAAGTGACACACACACATTGAACAATGAATGCTATACTTAACTATATACATTGAGAATCTCCCATTAGTAGAACATTACAGAATGATAAGGCACAATTTCGATTATAGATTAGAAACACAGGGTAATAAGACCAAATCCAAATTAGTGTTGTTATCGAAATATCATACACTATTTATTTATTTGAATTTGGTCTTATATTACCCTGTGTTTCAAATCTGTGATCCAATTTGTACTTAATCATAATTAGAATCCTAGGAAGAGAATTTACTTATAACCTAATTATAATAATACAGTTAAACCTGTCTATAGCGCCCCCTCTTGGGACTCACCAAAATAGGGTGCTATAGAGAGGGGGTGCTATAGACAGGTCACTTTTAATGTAAATCGTATCATACTACGTATTTAAAATCGGGCGCTATAGAGAGGGAGGTGCTATTTAGAGGGGGCGCTATAGACAGGTTTAACACTGTATATACATGTATAGTTTTTAATTATAACCTCTATATATATATTTTGTTCAATTTCCTAAATACCTACTAAAGCAATAAACAAGCAACAATGCAAAATGGAATTGTCCTAGTTTCATTACAAATAGCAAAACTGGGGGGAGGGAGGGGGGGAACATCTGATAACAGTCCTGATAAGTGTTATCTCTTTGTAACACAATTGTGTAAAAAATAAATGACAATCATCAATGTATACAGGATGAAACCAAATGCTTGAAGTGGCACCACACACTTCTGTGTCAGCTACTGGTATTAAAACTTGGCCATTCCCAGTCCCAAGACAAGATACAAGAGGAAAGGGAGCAGTAACAAACATCCTCATTAAAAATATAACAAAATGGTTGAAGGCCATCCCAATCCCATTTCAATAAAACTCTCTCTATACAATAGAAGCTATAAAAGTTGGGATTAAAATGTTCCATCTTTCAAGTTATCTACATCAGCCTTTTTGCCCCATCACCTAGTTGGGCTATTTAAAAGGGGAGGTTGCACTGCATATATATACAGTAGAATATCCATGAAGACAGTCACACCAAAGAACACCTCTCTACAAAAATAACAGTTTTCCTCACAAAAATTACTATTTTTACTAATTGACAACTCTCTCCAGCAAGAAGACACCCTCTCTCTAAAAAACACTTTGTCTCTGCAACTAGGTGTCCTTTACAGGGAGGTTTGACTGTTTATCACTATGTAGGGTCATCTCTGATTAGGATGTCAGCCATCATGGAATGTCATGTCACCCTGTTCTACACAATTCTCTTCACTTCTAATTCTCCAGACCATCCTCTCCATTAGATTATACAGTTAAACCTGTCTATAGTGCCCCCTCTTGGGACTCACCAAAATAGGGTGCTATAGAGAGGGGGTGCTATAGACAGGTCACTTTTAATGTAAATCGCATTGTACTATGTATTTAAAATCGGGTGCTATAGAGAGAGAGGCGCTATTTAGAGGGGGCGCTATAGACAGGTTTAACTGTAGAGCCAATCCTTCCTTGACTTATATCTCTCTTCAGTACTACAGTATAGTTAACAGACAATCCTATGATGATCCTTGAGATATGCATCCAGCAACCATCCAATATATATTCTTATTAAATACTTCAATGACAAGCCTATCACATTCATTAAACCCTCTCCAAGATTATTTTATTATTCATGATCCTATCTGTCCCAGATATCAAAAGAGTTCATGTTACTCTCTAGTTCTTCTTGTTATTACATTTTCTATACAAGATTCACATCCATACAGGAAAAGTGACCAAGAAGGCATTTAAGCATCTCCCTATGAGGTATAATGTGGATTATAGATAGGGATCTGAAGGTAACAAAAGACCAAATAAGTAAATTATAAGTTTCTATAAAACAGCATTGTTACCATCTTCAGACAATAATAGTACAGAAATCCTTAAATCAGTCCAGGTGTTTCCTATACACACAATGATACACACATATTGTACCACAAGAAGAACCTCCGGTGACAATGTCCAGCACCAACGGTGTCAGTAGGCCATAATACATTCAGTCACAATGTAATCCATCCATCATGAACAGCTCCTTAATTGGTGGTTTTGTACTTCTTGCCGCAACATGTCCATACATATGGCAGCAATCTGGAGGGTTTTTAAATAAAAACAATTACATACTACCAAGTCCTGGGGAGAGTCAAGACTATCAGAGAATGAAGAGTGTCAGAGTATGCAATGAGAGAGGATTGTGGCACACTGTTCAAACTGCCATCGACATGTGTAGATATGTGGCCCATTTAAAGGTAGTAATTATAACTTTATACCTATTATCATGACCTGGTTCTATTAGTGTGGAGCTGACATGACCCAAGGTTTAAATAAAATATATTTCTGCTAATCTCCATTAAGATGATTCTCTTTACAACCTATGGAAAAACACTAGGGTGGATATTTATGGGGTAACAATAAAGCAAAAAAACAATAGTGACATATCTATGGTTGTGTTGCTACTTGATCCCCGGACAGGAGTACATTGGAGACGGTGGCAACCTTTCTATTAGAACTTCACTAGAAGCTTACCAATATGTAAATATGTAAAGACAAACAATGTATTATTAGGTCAAAATATTTCTAAAAACCAACATAGGGTCGCAGGCACAATCACTAATTTTTATATGTGGTTCATTAATTATCTGCCATAATAGAAATTCTGAGGAAAAAAAGTTTTGACCATGGACTGGTGTTATGGGACACCTCGTGTGGTGACATCAGTTATAATTGTGCATGTCTTCCTAAAAGAAGGTCTTGCAGAAATCCAACCATTTCCATGGCAGGATGAAACCAAATGCTTGAAGTAGCACCACACACTTCTGTGTCAGCCACTGATATTAAAACTCGGATATTCCAGGAAAAGACAAGATAAAAGAGGAAGGGGAGCAGTAAAAAACAACCTCATTGAAAATACAACAAAATGGTTGAAGTTGAAGGCCATCCCAATCCCATTTCAATATTTATAAAACACTCTCTATATAATAGAAGCTATAAAAGGGTAACCCCTCCCCTTCCACCACCATCCAATCCACCCAAGTTGGAAGACCGCACTGTAACCTCAGCCATTTGTTTACTGATTCCATTTTACATAAATCACTTACAGCATTGATGACAGCTCAGGATTTCATCTCCCTTGATACTATTCAAAGAGAATGTTCTTATTTAGCTGAAGGTGAGCATGCCTGAAAGTTAGGGAAATGTCCAAAATGGGTTAGCCTCATCCCAAGGTGACAGTAACAACATTGCTACCATCCATAAACTGGTATTCAAGTATGAAATGGTAGCAATATATTGTTACTGAAATGTCACATATAAATTGGATTTGGTCATGTTACTCAGTGATCAATAATATATTTTATACCTTTATCACTAGGTTAGAATTAGTCTACCAGAATTCTTCTGAGAACTTCTTTGTTGTTTTTTTAAAAGCTTTTTCTAAAATTTGCATCTCAAATCCATAATTAAATCCATGTGTACAACAACTTGTTAACCTACTACAGTAGAACCTCTCTCCAAAGGAACAACACCTAGTTACAAAGTCAAAGTGTCCTTTAGAAAGAGGTATTCTCTTACCAGAGAGCTGCTAAAATTGTAATTTTGCCAATGAAAACTGTCCTTTGAAGAGAGGCAGTATCCTCTAGTATGGTGCGTCCTCTCAAGAAGATATTGTACCAGAAAGTAGCGCCTTCATACCACATTTGTGGGCCAACTAGAATGAGAAATCATGGCTTCTTACCAACAGCTGATAACTATGGCTTTGGATCAATATTCTGGAGAATTCTGATTGAAGAGGCACACTATATATAGTCTTAGGATACTTATTCATTCCTGAATAAATAAATATATTCATATGATGCATTAGCGCGCCAAAGAAATGTGTAAACTATTTTTTATGCTTATCATTATTTTTTTGAAAAAAAAAAAACAGTTAAACCTGTCTATAGCGCCCCCTCTTGGGACTCACCAAAATAGGGTGCTATAGAGAGGGGGTGCTATAGACAGGTCACTTTTAATGTAAATCGCATCGTACTACGTATTTAAAATCAGGCGTTATAAAGAGGGAGGCGCTATTTAGAGGGGGCGCTATAGACAGGTTAAACTGAATTTTTTACTGCGCTTACTGCAATGATAAAATAATGGGAGGGCCTGGCTCATCATTAGTGAACCCTCCCAGTGGTTTCACCAGTTTAATCCCTTTTTGGTAAATTCAGCCAATTTCATAACTCCTCCCGCAGGATAATACAAAATTGATGATGAGAGTCATAGCCCAAAATCATGGTCAACAGGTGGATTTTTGTCTGAATACATCAACACTGGTGTTGTGACACATTACTTATCTCCATACCCCAAAAAACAGACCCTCCAACTAAACAGAAGGGAATCGACACAGTTGGCCAGATGGAAATCTGGTCACCTGCGCCCCCTAATCTATAAAGAGGGAGCCAAAAGCTTCCCCATGTGCACTAGGTGCAAAACCGAAGAGGCCACTCCCCAACATTTACTAAATTGCATTGGAAAGGACAAAAGATCCCTGTACAGAGAACCAAGAAGAGTTATTGAGCTTCTTTACGAGCACGACCTCCAAGATCTTGTCTAATTTAGACTAAAAGGATAAGTGAAAAAAAAAAAAAAACTTATCGCCATTGTAAAAGTTTTTTTTTTACAGGGGTGATTAAAAACATAATGCATAAGTACAATTTAGATTATAGATCAGAAAAAGAAGGTAACTTGACAAAATCCAAATTACTGAAATATTTGTGATATTTCAGTAACAATGTTATTACCAAAAAGGGGGTGCTGCATATTCTAACTATGGTTGCTGTGTCTCACAAGCCAAAGTATTGTATTTTTAGCAATAAATTTATATTTTAACAAGAATAATGTTATCAAATTTGATTTTTAAACTTGGGTCAAATTATTGATAGCGTTGAATTTCATCATTAGGTTGAATTAACACGTTAGCTATTTAATAGGCTGGAGGACATGAAAACATGGTCGAATTACTGCAGGTATTGAATTATTGTTTTTTTTTTATTATCCCTAGTACACGTGGTACAGGCCATGGTAATCATGGTGGGTAGAAGTAGGTGACTGCTTTTACTGTAAGTGCACCACATGTCTACAAATGTGAAAAGCAGTTCGACTTTGCACTTATAAATGTGTCAGAGCCCCGTTTGGTTACTTGCACTCGCTGGTGGAGTTGGACTTTTGCAAGAATCGAGGGCCATTGGAGCATTTTTTTTTTTTTAAATCAGAAAAAAAGTGCCCAATGCAGGAATGTAACCCGGGTCGTAGGGGTCGAAAACCAATGGTTTAGACCATCCTTTCACCGACCCCGTAATTATTGTATGTAAATTAAGAAGGTATCTATGAACCAGAGTAGTGTGCCACCAATGGAGAATGTGACAGAGGTGAGATAGGAAAGTTGACATCACCCAGCGAGGTCACCACAGAGATAAAACTCTGGTTACTTGAGTCCAGCCATGGTATATATGTAGCAGACAATTATGGAGACCATTTCCTAATTGGAAGGCTGGTCAGAGGTCAGACCTTCTCCCATTGTGTCAATAACCTCTTCAACTACATATCTTCTACCTGACTGGCCTTGGCAGCGGCGGAGTTGATTGTTTCAATAAATAATGATATAGTCAGCTTTGCACTACAAAGTGGTAGAAAGATAGGGTATCCATACACAATTACATTATTTTAATGTACTTTTTAAAAGGAGAGGTGCCTCTTTTTTGATAGATATTTAAATATATATATAATAAACATCCATGAAGACACACGCACTAAAGAACATTAGTCTATAAAGGACAATTTTCCTCAACAAAACTTTACAGAGAGATTCTACTGTGTTTATAGAACTGCATTCTAATTTGATTTTTGGTATACATTAATGTAAAATTATGCATTTATAATTAGCTTTTGTATTTAACGGATTCTTTCTTGTTCTTCTTTTCAAACTTAGAGTACAACCAATCAAGTTATCTGAGACCTCCAAAAAGTACAGTGAAACGTTGAAGAACCAAACAACTCCTTGAGTGACCTACTAACCCCATTATAAGATCATGACTGTGATAACTCAACCTCCAATGGGAGACCACCTCCAAGAGTGACTGGGGTGTTATTCGAGTTCCTTACAGCTATGGTCTCTCAAGAGAGAGAGGATAGACTAGATAATTACTTATATATTTATCAGGTTCTTGATTCCTTTTATCTTGGGGCTCAACCACTTAATCTGGAACTCCCATCCCCCAACCTGGTACATCAAGTTGATCAACTCTACAGAGGTTTGTCTCAATTGAGAGCTGACACAACTCTCTCTTTGTTAAAACACACCATTAGAAATGATAGGTACACAATTCAAATTATAACATTAGAATCAAAAGGTAACGACATCCAAATTATTGAAATGTTTGTTACCGTTACAAGCCAAGTGTACTAAAAAATGCATTTAATACTAAATTTGTACTTAGTCTGATGATGGTAATAATGCTGTTACCGAAACTTCGCTAACATTTTCAATAATTTGAATTTTGGTCTTGTTACCTTTTGATTCTTGCTACAAGAGTTACTCAAAGCTACCCCTGCTACAATTCCCCTACCATATTTCCTTTTCAGATACCTCCAATGAATCATTCCCTCCCCATCTTATGGCTGGCAAAAAAAAAAAAGGCCCTATTAATTGTACTAGCTTTTTCCACCTATTACCAATCGTGTTTCTCATATATTTCTCATATCAAGTGGTCTAAACCGTTGGTCTTCGATCGCTACAACCCAGGATCGAATCCTGCATTAGTAACTTTTTTTCTAATTAATAAAAAACTCAATGACCCCTAATTCTTGCAAAAGTCCAACTCCACCAGCGAGTGCAAGTAACCAAATGGGGCTCTGGCACATTTGTAAGTGCAAAGTCAAACTGCTTTTGACATGTGTATATACTTACAATAAAAGCAGTCGTCTACTTCTACCCACCATGATAATCATGGCCTGTACCACGTGTACTAGGGATAAGTGAAAAAAAAATTTTTTCTTCATGTCATAAATCTACGGCAAAAATGAGAATTCCATATTGAGACTACAGATAACTGAGACAATAAGGACATTTCACTGTCAAGTTTATGTCCTTTCCATGTTACCCAGAGATGTAAAAAGCTTGACCCTGATTTTGGTTGATAAAAGAATCTGTGTCAATAAGAAGAATGTGAAGGTACTGTAGTTACTTACCTTTGAGGCTTTCTAGAGATTACTGTATAAATGGTGAACCCAAGTAAAGAGACAAAACTTCAGGAATAGTTTCTAAACATTAAATGTTCTACTAAAATCTCATCATTTTGATAGAGCCTTTTTTCAAGAGGTCAGAAAATGGTGATCATGATAATTATATATCTCTTTATATATTACAGTAGAACTTCCATGAGAGGACACTCTCGCTAGAGGACACTTCTCCATAAAGGATACAAGGTAATAAGACCGAATCCAAACAAATAAATAGTGTATGACGTTTCAGTAACAGGGTTGTTACCATCTTCAGACAAAAGTACTGAATGACAGATGAAATAATGAATGAAATACAGATGTACAGATTCAGTACTTTTGTCTGAAGATGGTAACAATGCTGTTACCGAAATGTTCCACACTAATTATTTATTTGGATTTGGTCTTATTACCCTGTGTTTATAATCTATAATCCAAATTGTGCCTTATCATCCATAAAGGACAGTTGTCATTTACAAAATTACAAGTTTTACTATTTAGCAACTCTCTAGTAAGAGGATACTTCTCCCTAAAGGACATTTTGGCTCTGCAATTAGGTGTTGTCCTTTACAGGGAGGTTTCACACACACACTGCATATATATTACTGATCCAGATAAAACTGTGCCGCTATATGGAGTTATAAAAGGATCAACCTCACACACTTCCAAGTCCAGAATATTCAATTAATCCCAATAATTTATCTCATATTCAAGGATTGAAAAATAATGAAGAAAAAAATTTAAACTGGATTATAATGATAAGGCACAATTTGGATTATAGATTATAAAGACAAGGTAATAAGACCAAATCCAAATAAATAAATAGAGTGTAACGTTTCGGTAACAGCGTTGTTACCATCTTCAGACAAAAGTACTGAATGAGAAGGTAAAAATAGGTGGTAAAATTTCTCATTCAGTACTTTTGTCTGAAGATGGTAACAACGCTGTTATCGAAACGTCACACACTATTTATTTGGATTTGGTCTTATTACCTTGTGTTTAAAACAGGATTATAATTATTGGATATATTACTAAAATTAAATATATTTTCTGGATTTTTGGAACTGTACAATAATTCCTTCCAAACCTAACTCTATATTCTGACAAAATTTCTTCTGGATAGGTCAAATATATAGATATTTTTATCATGATTATCATTTTAAGGCTCTATCTTATTGAATATTCAAAAATGATTAACTTTTAATAGAACTTTATATGGCACAATTTGGATTATAGATTATAAACACAAGGTAATAAGACCAAATCCAAATAAATAGTGTTAGAGGTTTCAGTAACAGAGTTGTTACTATCTTCAGACAAAAGTACTGAATCAGAAATTTTACCAGAGCATGTTTTAAACATGACCAACATAACCATGCTGTGGTAAAATTTCTCATTCAGTAATTTAATAGAACTTTTTTCTATTTGTTTCAGAAGTTTGTCTTTTAAATTCACCCTGTATATATATATATACAAGAAAAGTTAAGCCTCACTATAACATCATTTTATAATAAAGATTTTGTTGTTATACCAATTTGTTGTTATAATTAACATACAATTGGAACTTAAAACTTGGTACTTAAGAATTATGATGTTATAAAGAAAGCTACTGCTATAACAAAATTTCACTGTTTTACAAACTACACTGTATATACCTACACATAGCCATTTAAATCTTTAAACAACAAATTGTATTAAAGATACAAACTATTTGCAGACGATTATTAGATTAGTGAAAACATTTAAAAATTAAGCTTTAAAAATATTTTTTTTAAATAATCATTAAAAATAATAATAATTAATAATGTTCTAGTGATTTTTGGATAGAAATTGAGTAACAAATTGTATATTATCTTATGTTATTATAACCTTTGTTTAAAATTTAAGCCTCTCTTAAATATAGAATAGGTTATCTTAATGCTCTATATACTATGGGGAAGTAGGAAGTAATAAAAAGTGAAATATGTAGGTTTTCATTTTTTTTCTTTTGCATTTATATTTTTACTTTTGAATGCATTTAAATGTAATTATTTTAATATCAAATAGCTTTAGTTTATAGTAAATTCTGTATAATAATGTATTTTCTTCTAAATTATTTCATGCCAAACGAATATAAAATCTATTTTAATATAGGTATTTTAAAATATTATATATTTTTATCAGCTTAATATATTTTGTGTTGGCTAATATAAAAAGTGATTCTTCTCACCAAATCTCATTTTGAAATGTAAATTAATTCTTTAAGTTTATTGTTATAATATATTTGTAAAATTTTACTATGCGTTTTTATTTAAAATGTTGTGTATGGCATTAACAGAATGTGGATGCTGTCAAGATTTATTAAATTCCGATGTTGCGCCTAACTAAAACAATCGGAGACCTAAAAAATCGCTAATAATAATTTTAAATCAATATAGAAAACAAATGAAAAGAATGGGGGAAATTTTATACATAAATTATATAACAACCAAAAGTTTAAGTCATATTAAATATAGGTATTAAATGAGTAAAATATAAATTTTTAAAGTACCTTGTCCAAACATTTAAGCTCTTCAGTTGGGTAAACAGTTTTTTCACATCTAGAACACTTTTTTGCACTCATTTTGGGTGGTTGAGTTCAATTTTATATATTAGGCGTGTTTAATATTCGCAATTTAATAATATAAAAATAAAAACAAAAACACTAGAGCAAAATGACCACCCAAAATGCCTGAACGTTGGCAGCAACTGATGATGACCTCATACGAAAAACAAAATAGATCGTAAAATATTTGCGTTTAGTCACTCTGGTAAGTAAAATCCTCTTTTAACAGGGAAGTATTTATTATACTTGTTTTGATTTGTTGAAAATATTATATCGTGGATATTCCAAAAAACTTATTAATTATATATATTTAGAATATATATTACATATTTACAAGTCAAATCATCGAGTGTTTACCAAAACATATTTGATTTTTCCTCTTACTAAGAATATGCAGTGCATTAAAGTTCAAAGAGGGTTATATATTTATTTAGTTATTTATATTAAGAGATGAAATTTTTTGAAGATAGAGGTTGCCTCGCCAGCAATCATATTTCTGAAAAAGACACTTCACCCAGGAAGTGAGGCTAAAGTGTCAATTTTGTAAAGAAGTGGTGAAAAGCTTATATAAATGTAAAATATAAAGAAAATTATACCTGCATCTTCAATATTTTTGTTTATTTTTATATTAGGGTCATGCACATTTTGAATTTGTGTATAAACAAAAGTTTTTATTGACTGTCAAAATAAAATAGTATATTATATAGGAAGAGATAAATTCTGTCACAGCAAGTTTATTTTATACTACAAAGGAATTCAGCTCTTATATATTGTAGCCAAATATTTGATAATCTATGATCAGATTATCACTTTGGAGCTACTCTGCAAACCTCTCTCATTGCCTCTCTGGTATTTTCTAAATCTTGATTTGTGCTTGCCTTAAATAAATGGCTGTGTCCTCCTGAAGTTTGTCATTCCTAATTTTCTAAGTTACATTTTGGTGGAGATGTTGGATAGATTAATGAAGACAAAATGACGCTTGCCGAGCAAACCTTGATGCTGTGGTCTACCATTTTCCGCAAATGACTACAGAGAGAGAGAGGATTCCATTTCCTTGTCAAAGCCAAGACCTCCCTCAAAGATGATCTCCCTATAAAGATAAGAAGACAAATTCTATCTTCACGCGCAAGAAAAAAAGAGGCAAAAAGTTAAGAAAAACAAACTTTCAAGACTAGGATAGAGTACTTGACAGAAATAAGTTAGATCCATATCAGAAGCAACAAGATTTCAAGCTGTGAGTCACAGCTTCCATAGGAAAAAAGCTATTTAGCAAAATTTTTAATATTTTATAAACAGATTATCACATTTAAGCTAATCTGTGAACGTTTTTCATTGCCGCTCTGGTATTTTAGAAATCTTGATTTGTGCTTGCCTTAAATAAATGGCTGTGTCATTCTGAAGTTTGTCTTTCCTAATTTTCTATTGGACAATATAATTTAAGCCTCAGGCTTCTCGGCCAGTTTTGAACCTAAGGAAAGTTTACCTAATTAAAATTGTTTAAACAAGTAGTAAAAAAAGCAACAATAATTATTGTCATCATCTTTCCTTTCACAAAAGAATTATTGGTTTGATATAGCACATGTTAAAATTTCATCTACATCTCAATAAATTTATACATTGAATTTATGAATTTTTAGTAGTAATTTCAATAGGAAAATATATATTAGAGTTGTCTTTGAGCCTTCCTAATGCATATTTATGATCTGGCTTGTCCAAGTTCTGCTTGAGTGACTGATCATCAAAAGAATCTTGTTTCTGGCAATCAATCATGATTCATCAATATTGTCATCGTTTTCTGCCTCTGAAAATAAGAAGATTAGCCCATTAATTGGTTTATTTGTATTTATTTGTTGAAAATGTAGCAAATACTCTTACTAGATTCCTACAGATTGGTCAAATATTGAGTAAACTTATATGAAGCACTAATATAAATAAATTAATATAGATATATGGACTTTTAGATATGCATACTAGCAGAATGACCAGAGGAGGAAGACAGGGTTTTACCAAATGCCTTTCTACCTTTCTGTATGTGTATTGAAGCGGTGCAGCAAATAAGAGGAAGAGAAAATGTGGGCAAAGCCAGAGAAGAAGGTATGCAGGGGCCCCTCCAAGGAAGTGTTGATTGACAAATTCCAGAGGAGGGGGCAGGGGACGAGAGTCCAGCTGGTGTCGTCGTGAAGTAAGGAGCCGAGATAACAGCCGGCCTGCAGGCTCGGGACCATGTGGATCAACAAGTGGAGGATGGTGCAAAGAAGGACAAGAAGGAACCTACCCGGGGCGGACATTGAAGGCAAGTTCATCTACTATGTCTAGTTATTAACATCCTTTTTAAAGCTCTGGGAATAAATTTATAGTACTAAGCTGTATTTAAAAACGAACCCACGTTGTTTTGTCAGAAACCTTGCACACAAACATCGACGGCTGAGAAGAGTCGTAACATTTGGTGTCAGAAGTGGGATATAGCTTAGTTCGCGAGATGGAAGAACTAACCGACCTCAAAATTGAAAAATTCAAGAAATTGCGCAGTCTGATAAACCAGAAAGAAGATGAGCTCGGAGAAGACGTTAGATCGTTTGAAGAAGGGATGGAATCTCGATTGAATTGACTCGAGCATAATCGGAATGTCAAACGTTCTGCCACACCCATGTCTTGCGAAGTTAGGGCCAATGTACTACCACCAGAAAATCCTGATGGCTTTTCAAAAACAATCACAGCAACTAATAGCCCACGTACTCAATGTCTGAGGAGACAAAAGACGAGTCCAGGTGTTGAAGATCCCGGCAAGGCCATCACAACAAATACCATCATGTCGGAAGACATTGTAAGTGGACTGCCAGAATCTATGCTAGAAGATTCTCCCGTGATCCAGAAGTCCGAAGAGTGTCGACAGCAGGAAATGATCCAGACTGGTTGTGTAGCGGAGGAGGGCGAGCTGATCGCCTCCGACAACGGCTGTGACACGAGTGATTTGAACCAAATCAAGCGGACAGAAGGAGAATGCCCTCCAGGTGTTATACAGTGTGAAAATTCAACCCTTGGGATTCTTACTGATATACTCCAGGGAAACAACAACGATCTTGGCGAGCTGCAATGTGACGGCGTGGCTGACTTCTGCGACAGTGCCAGACTGTCAGGGACTACAGCGGCGATCCAATTGAACGGGACGGAACTGGGTGCTCCGTGGAAGTGCGACAAGGCTAGATGGTCGAAGCACCTCGAACCGGCGACCCGACTGAACGGTATAGAGCATTGGACGCTCTGTGGAAGTCCGACGACAATATCTGTGACGCGGAAGTCGCGCGCAATGTATCAGCGCCATGGTCTGCAATACAGCTGAAAAGATGTACCAAGAATGTGCACCTATCATTTTCGTTCCTTTGCCCCCTTTGCCCGACAAGGTACAGATCAAACAGCCACCGCCTAGAAAAAGCTCTACCAACGTTGAGAGAGCTTCTAGATCAAGAGAATGGGGCACCGAGAGAAGAAAGAAACTTTCCAGACCACCTATGGGAGTCTAACTTGGAAGTACGCGTGCTGGGAGGCCACGATACGGACAGCGTGGATCAGGTGAGCGAATCCACGGTAAATATCGGCGATTTACGGCCCCGTCGTGAAAGGAAGCGGCAAAAGCGCAATATAAAAGATCACAACCCTTTGGAAATGTACATCGCGGCTACAGAGTGTTCACAAGGAGAATTCAAATTATCAGATGAAAGCATCTTAGGTAGTGAAATATGGCCGCCATCGTGTGGAGAGCCACCGTCCTGTGCTAGACAGCGAGACCAATGGCGTCGGCACTGATTGAGAGTGGAAAGAAAGCCAAAGTTGAGATGTGGTTCTGCAAACAAGGGTTGGCGCTAATCCTACCGCTACGCTTCCGGGATGCTGACGACCATCATGTGGCCAGAGACATCAGGGAGATCAAAGATCCGCCGATCAGCGCCGCAGGTGAAATCAACCCTTTTCAGGACGAAAAGGATTGAGAAGGGGGCAGTGAAGCGGTCAGCAAATAAGAAGAAGAGAAAATGTGGGCAGAGCCAGAGAAGAAGGTATGCAGGGGCCCCTCCAAAGAAGTGTTGATTGACAAATTCCAGAGGAGGGGGCAGGAGACGAGAGTCCAGCTGGTGTCATCGTGAAGTAAGGAGCCGAGATAGCGGCCGGCCTGCAGGCTGGGTTTGTGCGCCGAGAAGACATGGCAGTCTGGGGGGAGAAGTCTGTCTGGTGACAACGGGACCTGCAGCAAGGAGAACGGCGGTGACGACATACGCGGCAAGTTGGCGACGGTAAGTGGGCTCCGGGACCGTGTGGATCAACAAGTGGAGGATGGTGCAAAGAAGGACAAGGAGGATCCTACCCGGGGCCGACATTGAAGGCAAGTTCATCTACTATGTTTAGTTATTGAATCCTTTTTAAAGCTCTAGGAATAAATTTATAGTACTAAGCTGTTTCCAAACGAACCCACATTGTTTTGTCAGAAACCTTGCACACAAACATCAACGGCTGAGAAGAGTCGCAACAGTATAAAATAAAATCTGGGGTCGGTGGAAGGATGGTCTGCTACGACCATTCCCGCATTGGGCACTTTTTTTCTGATTAAAAAAAATTATCCATTCTTGCAAAAAAGTTCAACTCTGCCAGCGAGTGCAAGTAACCAAATGGGGCTCTGGCACATTTGTAAGTGCAAAGTAGAACTGCTTTACACATGTGTAGACATGTGGTTTACTTACAGTAAAAGCAGTCTCTCCAACTTCTATCCATCATGTTTATCATGGCCTGTACGACATGTACTAGGGAAAAGCAAAAAAATAATAAAATAAAATGCTGTTTTGAATATTCTTTACAGTTAAATATTATGACCCCCCTTTGAAAGTTATTTCCTCAATTTATGCTGCCCCTTCAACAAATATTATTTACTAGTGGATGTACCCGGCTTCGCCTGGTTTTTACCCGAGTAAAGGTTTGTCTAACGAACATTTGTAAAAACAATTCTCTATAAACTTATAAAAAAATAATAAATATATTTTGATAATTTGATACTCGTAAATTTGAATCTCTCGATAAAGTGAACATTTTTCCGGGTCCCTTGAAAAATACTCGAAAAGTTGAATAAAATCAATATTAATTGGTTCCCTCGGTAATTGGAAGTTAAAGGAATAGTATCTTGCCTTGGAATTGTATCATTATTCTTGTCTCAAATAAATTGCCATGTCATCCTGAATTTTGTCTTTCCTAATTTTCTACATTACAAAATCATCATTTTATCTAGTGAACATTTTTTCAGGTCCCTTGAAAATACTCGATAAGTTGAATAAAATCAATATTAATTGGTTCCCTCGGTAATTGGAAGTTAAAGGAATAGTATCTTCGCCTTGAATTGTATCATTATTCTTGTCTAAAATAAATTGCCTTGTCATCCTGAGATAATCTTACTTTTGATAAATAATCTTTAAGATAATAAACTTAGTGATAATAAAACTTATAGATAAAAAAAACTTTTTATCATCGTCGCAATGGTGGCGCTGCTTGCGAGTTAAATCTAGAAATATGCAAATAACTCTAAGGATATTCAAGATATTCAAGAAATTATTTTTCAAAAACCTTCCCAAATTTTCACGGCGATTGGATGTATGGTTTTTGAATCTATAGAGTACACACAGACAGACAGACATTCAATTTTATATATATATAGATTTTCGATCAAAAGTGAAAGAATTGAAAATATAATATGAAAACATTAAATGAATGTGATAGTATAATTGGAAGTATTCACCCAAGGATAATTAAAATTGAGTCATTGTTACAAATGAAAGATTGGCAAAATCCAAGATAATCCAACAAAAGACCAAGGAAATATCAAATGTGTAGTTAAGAAAATAACAACAAAAACAATCACAAGACTCAGAATTAAACATTACAAATAAATAACAATATATCCAGAAGGATTATTTCATGAAATCTGAATCAGAAAATAATGTTATGAAACGTATATATATAAACAGTTCATTCCATGAAATTTTCAATATCAGATCAATTTATGACCAACCATAATAATTTTAAGAGATATATTTTCAGTATATTCGTGCAGTTGAGAACACTGGATGTTTCTGTGGTATATATAATGATGTGTAAAGTATCTTTAGTCAATAAATTTTTCATATTTTATTATAATTTCAGTGTCTCCTAGAATCAATCGCATTATAGAAAATAAGTGTGAGATTATATATATTTTTAAATATATTATTAAAACTTCTTAAAGTGAATATTTCGAGATCGAATTATCATGTTTCACATAAAGTTTTAAATATTTTCAAAATATATGTACTGACATCTGAAACTACACCTGTTTTTTTATTCAAGTCATATGAAATCGTTTTAGGTAGATTTTACTATTTGAGCTTTATCCCAACTCTTGTTTACTCGCGATGTTACTATTAAATTATTTGTAATATATTTTGGAGATATATCATATTTCAAATGAAATGAAAACAAGATGCCATTTGATTACAATATGCATAATTAACCTAATGGATATGGCTGACAGCGCCCAGGTTTTTTTTTTTTCAAGTTAATTTTCACCTGAGGGCAAATATATATATATATTTTTGAAAATAGAGCAATCCATAAATAAATCTTTAATTGAAAAGGCATACATTGGATCAAATGATAAATGATAAATAATATGATAAAATGATAAATAATGATAAATTATATTTTGATCCAATATATGCCTTTTTAATTAAATATATATATATACATGATGAGATCGAGAGCATTTCATATATTTTTTTAGGTATAATGGAAGAAGAAAAGCATTGTTAAAAACAATGATGATTTTATACTTTTACTATTTCCAGATCTCTACATATCCAAATATTAGGGCGCCAGTGGCTGCAGAAAAGCAGACCACAAATTTATTCATCTATGGCACATGTAGAGACCTAAAGCTGTGCCGGCTAGCAATTATGATGATTAGGAAATTAACCAATCAATCTTTTTGGTTAGACAAATTTTTATTTAGACTAATAAAATCTTTCAATGTACAACATTTTTTTATTATATTAATTAATGAAATCACGCACATATATAAGATTAAAAATTATATATATAAAACAAACTGTAGATAAGGTTAAAAGGGAGGAGTTTTAAAACTATATATATATTTTTTTTTTACAAAAGGCCTATTATGCCAAAGCCAGATATCCCCGACCTACCTCTTCATCCCAGCCATGTCCACTATTCAAAAGGGGCAGGAAAAGGCCGCAGCCAGCGGCCTCCGCCCTCCGCAACTCCAAGCCTTTTTTGCTTCTCAGAAAAAAATCAAATTTTTGTTAAGAAAAAAAAATGTAAAAATCCGAATGTCAATATCAAAATTGTCAATCTTCAAGAATGTAAATATCCCGCTTCCTTGTCCCAGTGTTGCTGAACTCACCCCCCAAGGCTATCATCCCTCTTCTCTCTATGAAAATAAAAAAAATAAAAAAGGCGTCTTAAAAAAAATTATAAAAATAAATTAAATATAAAAAATTATTAAAGAAATATTCACAAAAAAATAAAATAAAAATACTAAAATATTGAATTAAAAAAAATAATTAATATTGTAGGATCTGGGCATCTTGGGGTCAGCTTGGGAAAGGTTCAGGGCTCGTGGTGGAGCTGGTGCTCTGCATGAAGATGGTGGAGTCAGGTCAAGCACCATAGGTCGGTGGCTTGACTACAGGGAAGGGGCGTCTGAGTCCATCTTGGACTGGCTTGTGGTCAAGTCAGCCACCATCAGACATGTGGCTCGATCACCAGGAAGGGGTGTCTGAGTCCATCTCAGACTAGCTTGATGTTGGTGGGGCCAGGTCATCCACCACAGGTCAGGTGGCTTGACTACAGGAAGGGGATCTCGGTCTCTGGCTCAGTGCTGCCAAGGCTAAAGGTGGCTTCAGGCTCCATCTCGACACCTCGCAATCACCAGAGGTTTGTGGCTAAGATGGACATAGGTGGGATATGGTTAGGTTAGGTGGGCTTCTGGGTTACTTTGGCATATTATGGTCACGAGGTGTCCCAACAATCCTCCCTGCCAAAAAATTAATTTTACAAAATAAAAAGGAAAATTAATTTCCAACACCGAGTGAGGAAACTTAATAAAATAAAAAAATTACATAAAAGAAAATATTTACTACAAAAAATAGTATATCTATACTCAAATATTAATTAATCACTCAAATCCACACTGGGTGCTAAGGTGAAGTGATGAATGTGCATTAAAAAAAAAAACTCAAAAATTCTAAAATCATAAATCTACAAATTAAAAAAATATTATGGTATACACGTATGCAAATGCAATTCATTTTCTTTTTCAAATAATAACAATTATCCAATATATGCATTTTTCATAATGTAACAGCCAAAAAAAAAAAAAGTCCTAAAATACATAAAGGTATCAGGGGGGAAAAGACAAATTTCAAATCTAATGCGCTTCTTTCTACTAATATTTAATAGGGTAATTCAAATCAGTAATTTAAAACACTTTGATCCCACACACAACTCATTCTGTTAAAACCAATTGAATCTTTGATTAAAAATTGAACTGAAACCTTTTACATGGTTAGACTAGTTGTCTACCTAAATTATTCGGTACATTGACCTCGCATGGCCATACATAATTGAAAACATCCTTTGTTAAAAAAAAAAAAATCCTGCTTCACAAAATATTAAACCAAACCTATAGCTTAACCTTAAGGTATATATAGCTCACTTTTTTTTTTAATGACCTTAAAACACACACAAAAATTACCCTACTTTTTTATAATAAACCTAAAAAAAAAAATTCTTTCGAACCGGTATTCAAGGTTCAAGACCAAATCTATAATCACAAACTGACACTCAGGTACTTGTTAGTTTACATGGGATTATGCCATTTGTCCTCTAGCTGCCCAAAGCTAGAGCTTCTCACACCTTCGGGTCTTTCAGGCGGAGGACAAAGACCTTCACATGGTCTCAATACAACTGCTGCTCCCAGAGCAGTCAGAAGAAAAATTCATGGGACTCTCTCCCTTGACATCCAGTGTGTGCTCCCAGAGCACATGACAAATGACATTTCCCACAACCATGCGAGTGCTTTCTTCACAGAAAGAGAAACTTAGCTGGAGAGCCTATATCTCATCCAGGGTAAAAAAAAATCCAGTTAAAAAAAATAGATAAGTTTGAACCTAACATATATAAACAAAGAAAAAAAAATTGAAATCAAATTTATACCTCCACATGAAGTGAAGAAACTCTGCCTAAGCAGACATATCAGATTGTCAGTGAGTTTACAAATCCCTGATGGTAGATCAAACTATTAAGGTCCTAACACATTTTATATAAAGTTACAAGATCCTATCCTACCAATATTTTAATTTGTCCAGGTCTAACATACTGCTGGCTTGAAGTTTGATATCTCATTCACTACCCTTCATTCATACAAAAAAAAATAAAAACATTTGCGGGTGCATTCAAACTAAACTTGAAATCAAAAGCACTGCCTGAACATTAAACAAACAAAACAACTATTCAAAAACTAAATTCAGCGAGATAAGCACAAGTGCTCTATACCAAAGAAAATCTAGTTATGGTCCACCTCCATAAACTCACAAAAGAAAATAAACTTGTACTAATTACCACCAATTTGGTCATTCGGTACCCAAAATAGTAATCTAACATTTAAAAAAAAAAGTGTGCAAGGTTCATAAAAAAAATAGAAATCCTATCTTCAAATATTCATCTAATCCTATCTATTTAACCTAAAAAAAATATTATCATTTACTGTAAAAGCTATCTAGAGGGCCTGTATCCCATCCGTCCTGTGTTTACAATAAGCGACAAAGAGAAAACAACAAAAAAAGGAAAAATCCTCACAAATTGACCATATTATAAATCCTAGAATCCTATTTTAAAAAAAAGCAACTACTACACTGACTATCCAACTAATTCAACATTGCTTCATAAAGATTGCTCACAGTGATGGATACCAAGAGAGCCTAAATCTCGTCTTTTAGGTGCTTCACTGTCCGAGACACAAAATCTTAACTCCTAGTTGAATAAATGGATATCTCTTTAATCATAAAAGTAGGTCTTAAATCTATACTAAAATAAAAGTTTATAAAATTACTAAAAACAAAGGCTGTTTTTAAATAAAAAAAGGATGCACAAATGCTCTTACATTTTGATAAATTTACACACAAAAAAAATCAAAAATCTAGAAATTACCCTAAAAAAAATTAAGTATAAAACCTTTTACTCTAAAATTAACTTGTTCATACCATGTAAATATCTCCTTCATACTATGAAAAGCTTCATCATGTAGGTCAGCATGTACCCCTAGGGCAGACCATAGACATGCTAACACTTCTATAAGTAAAATTCATTATTAACCAAAAGAATGTCAAGAATTTTTTTTTTTATACACTCATATGCAATATTCCTGAAATACCTTATTAAGATAATAATAATTATAGCTTTTGTTATTTCAAACACTTAAAAAGAAAACATGCCTTTTTATTCAATAAATTGCCTTAGAAAATTGTTTCAACCAATAATGATTTTAAAAAATGGCATTTAGGCCTAAAAATAAATAAGCTTCTAATTCGTTTAAACTATCAACTGGTTTATAATTAAAGGTAAACTTAATGAAATGTATTTCATGAATTAAAATATTAAATTTGGGTATATGTAACCATATAATAGGAAAACCTCCCTGCCAATTTCTTACATAATGGTAAGTCATTTGAAATTGACATCTGTTATATGTTTATTCTGACACTGTGTCATAGTTTCCATATTAAAGTAAATTAAAATTATTAACATCATATTTTCTTCTAAGTAAATATATTTTAAAACATCTAAATGTTACAAACAGAAAAGAATTTAAATAAAATATTGTATATAATAAATGTATGAAACAGGTTTATTATTAGTGTATTTTCAATAATATTTGAAAATATAAACGTGTATTTTCTGTTAAAAAGATAGGAATGGTAATTAAATTTAATATTATTTAATATATTTATAATTTTCAACCAATCGTGAGCAAGAATGGGGAGAAATTCTGACGTCAGTGTTATCATTTCCTAGCGCCAAAATTTATCTTTGGTCCCAGCACATCTGGTGACTCCAGATGTTGTTTTTCTGCACCGAGTCCTAAATTTAAACTAAGCTGCCAATCATGGCTCGAATTTCGTCTAGGCCTAGCTTTGTTCTTTGTTACATACGTTATATTCTTTAAAATTATAAACACAGCATTAAATATACCAATCGACGAAGCTATAATATTGTAAATAAAAATAACGTTGTTATTTACCTAACTCCCATATATGAGCCCCTCAATGCACAGATTGATTAACTCCATAAATAATCGGGAAAAAATGTTTAATTTTTGTTGAAAGTCTAAAAATCTATATGACATATAGATTTTTAGACTTTCAACAAAAATTAAACATTTTTTTCCCGATTATTTATGGAGTTAATCAATCTGTGCATTGAGGGGCTCATATAATAATACCATAAATAGTATAAAGTATTAAATATAAATGTTTATTAAAACACAAAAATTAAACTTAAACTCAACAAAACAATAGTTTTGAAAGCAGCATTAGATTTGTTTACTTACTACAGAGTGGATATTGGATAATTTTTATCACTTTAAATTTTTCAAAACACAAACTTGCTTGTACAAATGCAAGTTTTTTTTTAAATATAAACAATTACCTAAAATAATTGTTCTGTGTACATTGAAAAATTTTATTAGTCTCATTTCCCTGGGTATTGATTCTTATTAATCTCAGGATCGCGTTCTACTTAGCCCTAATGGCGTTTCACTATGTATATATTTTTAAATATAATAGAAGAAAATTATATACATAATTCGAGCCCCGCGGCGGGCGACATTGATGAGATCGAGAGCATTTCATATATTTTTTAGGTATAATGGAAGAAGAAAGACATTGTTAAAAACAATGATGATTTTATACTTTTACTATTTCCAGATCTCTACATGTCCAAATATTAGGGCGCCAGTGGCTGCAGAAAAGCAGACCACAAATTTATTCATCTATGGCACATGTAGAGACCTAAAGCTGTGCCGGCTAGCAATTATGTTGATGGGGAAATTAACCAATCAATCTTTTTGGTTAGACAAATTTTTATTTAGACTAATAAAATCTTTCAATGTACAACATTTTTTTATTATATTAATTAATGAAATCACGCACATATATAAGATTAAAAAATATATATATAAAAAAACTGTAGATAAGGTTAAAAGGGAGGAGTTTTAAAACTATATATATATATTTTTTTACAAAAGGCCTATTATGCCAAAGCCAGATATCCCCGACCTACCTCTTCATCCTGTTGGGGCACGTTTTTGTAACCATACCCCAACAGAAGGCGTATGTATAATCAACATAAAAAAATGGATACATGGCTTCCCTCCCACATAGACTTATAGACCATTTTTTTTTTGCCCAGAAACTTAGACACTTGGTGACACCAGACTTCCATGCCGAAAGCTGATACCTGGTGGAGAAGAAGACATCCAGAGACATCCGAGCTGGAAACTGTTGTTTCATATGTACATATATTCCCCTCACCAAAAATTTAGGTAAAGGTGACAAGAAGAAATGGAGAAGGAAGATTTCTAAAAGACTAAGCCTTATAAATATCCTTCCCGAAAAAAGGAAGCATCACATTACAGTCCAGGTAAAAGGGGCCTGGGTCGATTTTTAGCCAAGACGGGGGGCGATATATATACCGTCCCGAGAAAAGGGAGGATAGTATTTCAATCCATGTGGAGGGGGGGCCTGGGGTCTGAAATTTTACACTAGTGCCGTGGCTGTTTCTCTCTTTAGATTTTTTTTGTTTTGGTAATACTATATGTTCTATTTTGATGGGAGAGGCCTGGGGCGTCTATGAAATTGTATACTGGAGCCGTTGGCCATTTTGATTGGTGTTTCTTTCGGCGAATGAAAATGCCGGCCAATAAAAACTTTGGCGCGGCCAGCGAATGAAAACGGAGAGAGACAAGAATAAAAGAGGGTTTCTTTGCCAAAAGGCAGATTCAATCTGAGTCGCTCAGTGAGAGGACAGTCTTCAGACGGGAGACCAGACCTTTGCCGGCACTTTCGAGAAAAGGTAAGCCATTTGTCATTATGACTTAGCGCCCCCCCCTTTTTTGTGTAGTAACCAACCTAGATTTCGCATGGGCCCTAAAGGGCTATAAAGTAACTTCAGGTCACCTCTATCTAAATTTTACTATGTAAATAGCATATCTCGTCAGTATAGACATGTTCCCAAATTGTAATTTATTTAAATAAATATCTAGAGAAATTTTCTTGTTTCCTCTCATACATATTTCATTCCTTTTGCTTTATGGTACTACCCTCCACACCTTAATTTCACAAATTGTAATAAATATAGAACTACCGACTCTGTTGGAATAGAGTTGTGTACTATATCTTTGCTGTGATATATTGACACAGCGACAGTTGCAAATTACGACTTTATTAGGGCTACTTTGAGGGTATCTATCTGTCAGGTTTTAGTAATGTTTGTACTTTTATGTGTTTCAGTGCGTTATTCCATCATATTTACCATTATACCATATTTTCTGATTCCTCGGGCTATTGTTACGCTGTTAGGAGGGTACGGCATGATGCAAACAGATTTGTATGTTTGACTATTGTTTGTGTTATTTGGGCTATAAAAATGCCTTAATATGAATCTATTTACAGTTGATCTGTAGAAATTATAGAGATCTGTTGCTATAATTTTCCTCTATGAAATAGCTCCCAGCGTCTTCAGTGGGTTGCTAAACCTCCAGAAGGAGTCTTTTATAGATTGCCCAATTTAATAACGATTTCATGGGTTGTCTGATGAAATTGTATACTAGTGTCGTGGTTGTTTCCATCTTTAGACCTTTGTTCTGACAATATTATATGCTCGATCCCTGCTTTAACTCAAACTCTTAATCAATTACAGAGTTTCCCCCCTTTTTTTTATTTTATTTATCCTGTTTGCACAAATTGCATTACATGTGATGATGTAAAGACATATGTCGATAGTGCATCATTGACAGCTGTGCTTCTATTATACAACATTAAGGTCTTGCTGCGGGTTATATACATGGGGTTGTTGGCCTAAATTGCTATATATATATACTTAAGTAAGGAAACTTTAATAAGTCACATCGTGTATCCTCCCTTTTCATCTATCCAAACCGGGAACCCAACAATGTCGCCCGCCGCGGGGCTCGAATTTAGTATATGTTTCATCCCCTATACTTTAGAAATATATACCTAATGAAAAGCCATACTATTTTTAAGTATTGGTGAAGTAGTCCACGCATCCTGAGATTAACAGTCTATTATAAATCGTGAATTTTAATTTATGCTTTCCGTTTCACTGGCATTTTATCAGGCAATGAAAGTTATGTTGAGGCGGTGTATACCGCATCTCTCGCCGCTGTCTTTTACGATTCACATTGTTTGTGGCAAAACCTTAATATTATCATTGATTTCTGATATCAAAGTAAAACGTTTATGGGGATGAGTATCTTTTATTCTGGTCTTCTCAAGCTTTCGAGCTTGTCCGCCCTTCTACAGGAGAAACATATACAATATATCAAGAAAATATAACGTCGCCTGATGCTAAAACTATTATGATTCTATGTATATATATATATACAGGGTGTACCAGGTAAATTGGGACTAACTTTGACAGTCCATAAAACAAAAACTACTTGAGATTAAAAACTTGTTTTTTTTTCATTACGTAGCCATATTCATGTAAAATGCAACAGTACATGTGTGCGCAGTGTAGTGATGAAGAGTAACCGAGAATTTGAAAATCGAGCTGCCATCATCGTTGCTCTGCGCGCCGGAAGGAGCCCCAAAGAGATAGTGGATTTTCTTAAGTTGCCCAAAACCACTATTTATCGTGTCAAGAAGCAGTTTGATGAGGCCGACAGTAACAAAGAGGGGATAGCTACAAGGAAAAAGCACTCGCGTCGATCGGACAGGGTAAGAGGCGAAGAATTTGTCAAAAATGTCAAGGAGAAGATTGATGGAAACCCTGGGAAGAGCATGAGGGCCATAGCCAAGGAAATGGACGTTGGCTCTAAGACAATTGTCAGAACTATCCAGGAGGACCTTGGTTTCAAGTCTTATGCCCTTCGGAAAGGTCAGTTGCTGACTGAGAATATGAAGAATAACAGAAAAGGAAAGGCTGCTGCCCTCCTCAACAACCTGAAACACGACTCTTTTGGCATGCTAAGGTTCTTCTCTGACGAAAAGAACTTTGACGTGGACCAAAAGGTAAATCCCAGGAATGATCGCTGGATCTGTAAAGACCCCTCAGAGATACCTGTCGTGATGCACACGAAATTTCCTGCCTCCGTAATGGTCCTTGGCGTTATCAGCAGTGAAGGTGATGTCATGCCTCCCCATTTCTTTGAGAAGGGCCTTAGGATGAACGCTGACACCTACATCAATGTTCTGGAGACCGTTGTGAAGCCTTGGATGGACATGGTGGCCGCAGGAAGGAAGTATGTCTTCCAACAGGACTCAGCTCCAGCCCATAAGGCAAAAAAGACACAATCGTGGCTGACACTTAACGTCCCTAGTCACTGGGGTCCTGATATTTGGCCCCCTAATTCTCCAGATTGCAATCCCCTCGACTACTATGTATGGGGCGTTGTTGAGAGAGATGTCAACAAAGCTCCTCATACCACCATCCAGTCTGTCAAGAAAGCAGTTCACACGGTGATGACCCAAATGGACAAGGTCATCGTCGCCAAGGCCTGTGCTTCATTCCGCACTCGCCTCGAGACTGTTGTAGCTAATAATGGAAACTACATTGAATAAATAAAAACTATATCCTTTTATCTACTACTGTGTCAAATTTCATTCGGATATTTTAATTTTTACTTGCAAAAAATTTCAGTTAAAATACCATTGTTGAAATTCCCAATTTACCTGGTACACCCTGTATATACATTAGGAAGTTTTGCATATTATTTGTTTTCTTAAGACATTTTTTTTTGGTTAAGGTATTTACACATATTCTACTATTGTTTGCTATATTCTATGAATTATCTTATAGGTTAGAAATTCTATTATTTAAGTAGTTTTATAATAGTTATTGGCTATTACATATAAGTTACTTATATTATTGTTGATATTATTAGCTGGTACTAGGATATATTGTGTTATATGTTTCGGGCAAATCTATTTTCTATTAATGCTATTGTGTTTTCTGAATAATAGAGAATCAATTATAAGCCTTTGATATTTGCTGTTTATGTTATTGTAATGTATTCTAGGTTCTCCTAATGCGAAAGTGTGACCTGTTCCTTTGCAGTATTGGAAAATTAGAGACCTATTGTCTTGATTAATAACGTTGCGTCTATGTTCATATATTCTATTGCTGACTCTCCTTCCTGTCTCCCCTGCATATTTGGCTTGGCAGCTGTTACACTCTACGGAATATATTGCCTTTTATTCTCTGTTTTGGTTAGTGGGTTTTATGATAGTAGGATTATTTTTAGATAGTGGACTTTTATGGTGGAGCCTATGTTAGGGGAATTACAGTAATATGTTTGGATGCCAGAGTTTCTTAAGTAGTTGGCTATTGTTATAGATGTTTGTGAGTATGGAATGTAACATATCGCCCTATAGATATTTTGTGGTTTTGTTTATTGGGTTATTGATAGTCATACTTTTGTGGAAATGTTGTAATATAAAGGTGGTTTGGTATCCTGCTTGCTGGACATTATTTATAATGTTCTGTGTCTCAATCATTTTGAATTCTGTTGCGAGCACCATTGATTACAATTTCTTTATTTTACTTTTCTCAAATTATTATATACAGTATGAGAAATGAGGTTGGATTCCCATGGTTCAAATTTAGAACGGTGATCAGTGTTTTACAGTAGTCTACTGAAATGACTTAGCATTTTTTTCATCATAGCTCTGATATAATTTTCTCACAGCAGAGGTGAGTTCTGATAATTATTGCTGGATACAAATATCTTAACTTCATTTTAATAGCGCTTTCTATCAAATCATACTAGCCTGTGCATCCAGATTAGGGCTAACATGCTGAATGATAGTTAATCGATTTTATTTTTTTTAACGCATAGTGGATTGGGAGAGTGGCAAATATATGAGCCTTAAGGTGAAAATAGAATTGAAGATCCAGTTAGCGTACCCGTGAAGAGAGAAGTTTGATCACCATAGAAAGACGCGCTTTTTTTTTTTTTTTCTCTTCGTAAAACCTTTTTTATTTGAAATCAATAATGGATAGAAATCTGGTTTTAACATTCCAATGGCAGAATCTCAAGGAGTAGATCTGGTGACCAATTTGCGCGAGTACCTTTTAAATCACTGTGGAACTATTTATTAACTTATGACAACTACCTGGGATAATCTTTTAAAATATTCAAAGGAAAGGAGATGACTGGAGCTTGTGTCTACAAGACAGCTGAGATATCCCGAGGTGTGCTTGGACAGCTTTAAGCTAATGACAAGGCAGCAAAAGCCACCTGTGTTAGAGACAGGATCTATCTAATAATGGGGGTATAGGAGACAGGAGAGTTTATCGAGGCTCGATTTAACACTTGTATATAATGAGGAAGTTAGCGGAATGCGAGCCTCCAGTGCGGAGTAAAATCACCTAAAGGCTGTGAATAAAGATTGATAAAGTCGGGACACCCGAGCAAAGATATTACATTGAATATAATTCGGAACCTATGGGCGTGAGGCGGTATCGTGATTGGATTAGATGGCTAGACACGCAAGGAGGGAGGCCCCCTTTGACGACGTTTTCTGCCAAGTATGATCACTGGATACCGATAGACCGCCAAAAGGGTGTGTTCTCCACATTGGAAATGTCATTGAAGATGTTCCAGCATGCAGAAAGGAAAGGTCTAGGACGAGATGACGTTTCCTAAAATTGACATTTAAGGTGATATGCCTGGACTAGAGATGAGGCAGTGAAGTCCATCTAGAATATGACGCTAATTCCAGAACAAAATGTGGATGGATCGAGCTGAGGTGACGACTCCATATTAAATATACCTCTATAAATTCTTAAATGTCCACATATATTTCCACATGAATTATACAAGTTGCACACCTATCTCATGAGCCAGGAATGTAATTATCAGACTGACAGTAAGGAATAATATAAAATTTCTAACCCAGGAACAAACAAGACCCCTGATATGCAACAAAGTCTACAAAATAATTTCCCTACCAAATTCTCAGTGTATCATCATAATTAAACAGAAAACTCAGTCACAATTAGTATCTTAAAAGGCGAAATAACTTTGTCATTTCCCAGTTCAAAATGCACCTGTTACCCCATAGACAGTGATCTTATAACCACATTTGATTTCGTTTCAGCATGTTGTGAAAAAATTGAACTCATGAAAATGCAGCCTTTTAATTACTATGCCTCATACTGTATAAATACATGAAGGAAATTTCTAATAACAGCCGCTAAGTGACAACCAGAGCGAACTCAGAAGTAATGAGACGAGGGGAAGTTGACAGAGTTAGTGTGAACAGTTTAACTTTACGCAGGTCTACAAGGGTGAAAAGGCCCACACAGTGTAAATTCTGCTTAGACTGTCGCCACTAACTAGGATTTTGGAGTGTGTACGGAGAATCAGCTCGATAGAATGAGAAGTTTAGAGATTTCAACCTTTTTTTTTTTTTTTCATTTAAAAACCTTTTTTTTTTTAAGTAGAACTTCATTAGGATTCCTTTTTTTTCTATACAAACTATTTCTTGTTAAAACCCGAGTTTCAAAGACCAATGAGAATAATGTATACCATTGTGAATTAACTATTTAGTGTAAATCTGAAATTTTAGTTATTATCAGGAGTAATAGGTGAAGGAAGGTGTAGGAAATCACAACTTAGAGGGGGGCTATGTCTAAAACAACAAACCTAATAGGCATCCTATGGCTTGTGTTGGGTAATTCAGAAACCCTATAATCCCTGGCCTTCAGGTAGTAGCTTTGAAATAGGTTTCTAATGAGAACATGAAAGGTCAATCTCTCAGAGTGAAGTTGTGAAGTTAGGGACCCTAAGCCAGGGGTAGAAGTTAAGTAGGCGCAGACTGTAGTCGATCCTTGGAAAGCACTTGAGAATGTTAGTGTTGGGTAGTGAATCGTAAACCCTATAAATCCATCTTTCAATAGAGTGCAAAGGGGGCAGACGCACGAGGAAGTAAGAAAGAATGACTTC
>CP092864.1:18527611-18551753 GCA_030710605.1 Cordylochernes scorpioides
GAAGTTTTACTTTATATACTTTATAGCCTATTTAACTGATCCGACCCTAATTCAACACTAAATTTTATTCAGCCATTTTTTTTATTCATTTATTTAATTGCACTATTCAATTTTAATTTAACCGACTCTAATACAACACTTGACACTTTAATTCAACCGAAAATTTTGATCCCTTGGAGTGTTGAATTAAAGAAGTTGGATCATTTGTAGTATAACCTCTTTAATTTGACTGACTATAAGTAAATGCAGACTTTTTTTCAATTCAACAGGAATCACAGTGTGTTGAATTAAAGAAGTTGAACTGTTTATAGTATAACCTCTTTAGAAACACAAGGTAATAAGACCAAATCCAAATAAATAAATAGTGTATGGCGTTTCAGTAACAGCGTTGTTACCATCTTCTGACAGATGCTGTTTCAGAAATGTCATATACTATTTATTTATTTGGATTTTGTCCTATTACCTTATGTTTATAATCTACTAGCCGAATGACCCGGGCAACGCCCGTGTTTTACCCGATTGAATGTTTTGATTCAAATACTATTTGTTACAATTATAAATTGGCGCCTTAAATAATTGCATATGTTAGTTAATAATTATAGCCTATGTGCTTTATCTGTCTATGTACTGTTGGCTTCCGTAGGCGTCTCTTACTGGGAAAAAGAAAGAGAGGATTCCATTTGGTTATTATCTAATATATGCATTTATTTAGGGAGCGACCCGCTCCAACACAATAGTTACAAAGACGAAATAGCGAGTGGGGGGCAAAGGTGGCGTGTTCGTAGCCAACCAATAGGAGGGTACCATTCCAAAAAAAAAGCAAACGGTGACAGAGATGAAAACTGATGACTGATTGTTGATTAGGAGATGACGCATGACGCTCGTAACTGTATATAGAATAATACAACATTATAAATGTAATAAGACTAAATTCAAATAAATAGTGTGTGACCATTCAGTAATGACGCTGTTACCATCATCAGACAAAGGTACTGATTGAAGTTAAAAAAGGTACTATTTATATGAATTGTGTTTCTAATCTTATAACCCAAATTGTGTCTTATCATCTCTTTGATTTAACTGATTCAAGGCAGACTTTTCAATTGAACAGGAATCACCCTTTCTTTGTGTGTTGAATTAAAGAGGTTGGACTGTATTAACTTTTGTGCAGAGCAATCAGAGCAAAAGTCAGTTAACTAGCTTCAATAAATGAGATGTCTCTGTATGGAGCTTGAACCCAGCAAAGCCTCTATTACAAAATTGCCTTCCATGTTAGGAGCAACCTCATCTGAAGCTAAGTCACACTACCACAATATAGGCTTCAGGTTATTTGAATCAACAACAGACCCATCATCAAAGTTCTTTTCCACCTTCATGAAGTTATCTAATTTCCAGGGACTTGGATAACAGGTCTATTGTAATTACTAAAAAAAAAGAAAAAGTAGCAATGGGTTTTAATTAATTTTAAATTGAAGAGAGGTCCATTAAATGATCATTATTTTTTAAGAACGCATTGGAGGGAAAATCATTTTTGTATAAAAAATACCTATTATCATAGGTATTGCAACCACTTCACCAGCTGTCCATTAAAACTTATTTATATTCCATTATCATAGTTTGCCTGGCACACCTGTTGTCAATATAGATCACCTGTTGACAAACTCATTTGACAGAACTCTATAGACGGTAGCTGGAATTCCTGAACACACCCCCTGAAGGCAGGGAATCATTAGAATGTTGTTACAACAATGTAGAGGTGGAAATATTGGTTGGTATTCTTTCTACATTGATCACTCTGCAAAATAAGCTAAAAAGACTGGATTTGGTGTTTTGTTACCTTTCTAATCTTTAATCCAAATTGTACTTGATTGCCTGGTTGTTAAAGATCATTAGTTGATATGTAACGGCATATTCTTTCTACATTTGATCACTCTGCAAAATAAGGTAACAAGACTGGATTTGGTGTTTTGTTACCTTTCTAATCTTTAATCCCAATTGTACTTGATCACCTGGTTGTTAAAGATCATTAGTTGATATGTAACGGCATTTTCTTCCTACATTTGATCACTCTGCAAAATAAGGTAACAAGACTGGATTTGGTGTTTTGTTACCTTTTCTAATCTTTAATCCAAATTGTACTTGATCACCTGGTTGTTAAAAGATTATTGGTTGATATGTAACTGCATTTTCTTCCTACATTGATCCCTTAGTAACATATGGTAGCAAGAATGGAGTTGTTTTTGTTACCTTTCTAATCTGTTATTCAAATTGTACTTGATCACTTGGTTTTTAAAGATCACTTTTGTTGAATCACTTTGGTACAGTAGAACCTGTAGTGAGAGAAACTTCCTAAAATTAAGAATACTTCTGGTATCTCTCTTGGAAGTAGTCTCTCATTAGATGTTGGATTAGTTGTTCAGTTCAAATCTTTTATGGGACAAAGGTCATGGAGTTACTTATGGTAGGTTTGATGGGTGTAGCATATTTTTTACAGTTTTTGTTGTTCCTCCACATCCATTTCTCACTTTTGTAGGCCCTTCATGAAGCTCTTTTAAAATAAAGAAGGATTTGTTCCTGCACCCTCTGGCCCACTTAAATTATTCACACTTGGCCGCCTCTGTAAATATTTCTCCCGCTTGGCCACACTCCGCCTCCTCTTCCCTAACCTAGAGATGTTAGTACTACAGTTCATGTGGTACATCACAAAAATAATAAAGCAGCATCATAAGGTAATAAGACCAAAGCCAAATAAATAGTGTGTGGCGTTTCAGTAACAGCGTTGTTACCATCAATGTCTGATGATATTAAGAACGCTGTTATTGAAATGTCATATATTATTTATTTGGATCTTATTACCTTTCTAAGCTATAATCCAAATTGCACCGTATCAATAAAGCAGCACACAAGTTTAGGTAAAATTCTACTACGTCATCAGACTAGCATCTGGCAATACTGCTTTGTAAGCATCACATAAAGTATATATCTTTCATCATCTTATTTTCCTCCTTCCCTTCTACAAGTTTCTTCTTTGGCGACTTCAGTTCCTAGAATGGGTGATACCTTTGATGACAAGCTTCCACCTAGCTTGTGTCTAGTCTTCCTCTGGTACAGTAGAAAGGAGATGGAGGCAATTTTGTTCACACTTGCTTATCTCCTGAGTCTTCAATAAAAGTCACTGTGTATTAATTATATTTTCTGAATTCCGATATACATGCTAATTGGCACAACTTCCTTAAGTTTTGTCCATGAGTCTACATTGTGTTGTCCTTAATTTATATTATTACCTCTGATAAAGCACAATTTGAATTATAGATTATAAACACAAGTTAATAAGACCAAATCCAAATAAATAATTAGTGTGTGACGTTTCAGTAACAGCGTTGTTACCATCTTCAGACAAAAGTACTGAATGAAGAATCACACACTAATTATTTATTTGGATTTGGTCTTATTACCTTTTGTTTATAATCTATAATCTAAATTCAGTACTTTTGTCTGAAGATGTAACAACACTGTTACTGAAATGTCACACACTAATTATTTATTTGGATTTGGTCTTATTACCTTGTGTTTATTATTACCACACTTATAGATTTGATATCCTTAATAACTTTCAAAGAAAAGAAAAGTCTCTATGTTTCCTATTTTTTACTATGATTGAGATGTTGAGGAGGTTCTCCAAGAAAGTTTCTAGACTTCCTACTTTCAACATGGAATTTCTCAGGAGGGTATATCTACCTAGAGCTGAATAACACAATTGTGTGGTGAGAGAGGGAAACTGTTCAGCTCTCTCTTGACCAGGAATCCATTAGTGTATTGCATACAACGGAGCTTATTATCATTCCACCAACTACCTCATCACTTCCTGCCTGCCTTCCATGCCAGGATGTTCCCTCTACAGTTCCTATCTACCCACTCCAATCTGTGTCATTCCAAACACTCAATTAAATACACACCTTTGTTGGATGAGCCAAAATTAACACCTCCAATTTACCAAAGTTTTGAACCATAAGGTCTTCTTCTTCTTCTTTCTTATCTCCACTCAATCATATTAGGGTATCAAGCTTGTAAAGCTTGAGACTTGACAACCATCATGACTGGGTGAAGTAGAATGCGTCTGCCTTTGTAATTAAGACTGGGAGCACTACTCAGTGGCAGGCTGACTTAGCTCCAAAAGAAATGGCCGTCTCTGACATGAGGAACAGACGCCATGTGCAGCCGCTCCTAACATGGAGTACAAACGCTGCTCATCCTGTATCCCTGGATTAGGAGCCCTTACAGGGTACTATCCCCCGGGCCAGTTGAGCCCAGGTTTTTTAGCGAGTTTGTTACTGCTCTCCCTCCTCTTTTTTCATCCGAGCTTGGGACTGGCAAAGGCGGAGTTGAAACATAAGGTAATAAGACCAAATCCAAATTAATAAATTTTCAGTAACAGCGTTGTTACCATCATCAGACAACTAAATAAACTAAAGTAAATAAATATTTATTTGAATTAGGTCTTATTACCTGGTGTTTCTAATCTATAATCCAAATTGTAACTCTTCATTACCAAAGTTTTGTCCTGATGTCAATTTGTGAGCGATTAATATCACTTCCAAATTTATACATTTTATGATAATCATCATATTTTTATTGTTGTTGTTTTACAAGTGTGTGTGTACAATTAACCAATTCACTGTCAATCATGCTCCTTTGTGTAATATTGAGCCAGCATGTTATTTTGATATTTACTCAGGTGAGATTTAAATCTAAAATACTACAACAGGTTCAATTGTTTTAACTGCATTTATGGTTGCAAGGTTTTCCCACTATGTACTAAGTTCAATTCTCAACATGCAACCCCAAAACACATTATTGACTGTATTGACTCATCCATTGATGAGCTCTACTCATCCCCGGCAGACACCATCAGCAAGCCTTACAAGCTTGATACCTTAATATGATTGAGTGGAGATAAGAAAGAAGAAGAGGAACTGCGTTTATAACACCATAATATAAAATCTTGGCCTCAAGTGAGGTTGTTAGGTTTGACTGTATTAGGTTTGTTTTACTCAAGAGTTATGTAAAATGCTGTGTGTGTAATATTGGATATCTTCGCCACGGCACATTCTTGGCAGGGGGAGGGCTGGTGAAAGGCCCTGAGTCATGATGCCGGGTGACAGATGCTGGCTACTGCACTGCTGTTGTCACAGTTTACTTGTTTCTCTACCTCACCCTACATCTCTTTTATCATGTACTTTTTACTTACCAATACCGACCGGGGGGTCGGTGGAAGGATGGTCTAAACTGTTGGTTTTCTACCACTACGACCCGGGTTCGATTTCCGCATGGAACACTTTTTTCTGATTAAAAAAAAAAAATGCTCCAATGGCCCCCGATTCTTGCAAAAGTCTAACCCCACCAGAAAGTGCAAGTAACCAAATGGGGCTTTGGCACATTTGTAAGTGCAAAATTGAACTGCTTTTCACATGTCTAGACATGTGGTGCACTTACAGTAAAAGCAGTCGCCTAATTCTACCCATCATGATTATCATGACCTGTACCAGTGTACTAGGGATAAGCAAAAAAAAAATAAACTTACCAATCAGCTCATTTATACTTTAATTCAAACGACTATAATTCAACATTGACTTTAATTCAACTGACTATAGTTCAACACAGACTCTAATTCAACTTGTGCTTAATCTGTATTCCATCTCCTTATTTATTCTGCAGATAGGATAAGTAGATGTCATTTCTGGAACTTGAGAAAAGAGTAAAGTTCAACACAGACTTTAATTCAATACAGACTTTAATTCAACTGGCTATAACTCATTAACGACTTGTTTTCAACCGAAAATTTTGATCTCCTGGGGGGAGGAATTAAAGAAGTTGGACTGAATTTTTTTCTCTGGAAGCAGCCTGACTTGTAGATATGTTTGTTATGTTGTAGCCATGCTGCCTACCTTCAAAGTTGGTGGAGTATTTCTGGGAGGATTTTATATCTCACACCCTCTCTTGGCCAACACTTCCAGGAATGGGTGTAGTAAGGTGTAGTTATTTTCATGATATTTATTCATGTCACATCTCTAAATTGGTGCACATAAATTAGATATTTTACTATCAGAATATAGTTGGACTAAACCTGATAATGGCAGCAAAGTTGTTGTTATGTGTTTGGTAACCTCATTGTTATCATTTTCATCCCTAAGAGCTAAATGTGCACTACTTTAGTCTGAGGATGGTGGCAATGCAATGTTATAAAAAAAAAAAAAACTGCATACAGTAAAACCCCTCTATAGTGAACCCCATTGGGACGGGACTTTTGGTTCACTATAGCCACGGTTTGGGTATTTAAATTTTTTTTGAGGATATAATTAAAGGGCATGCGCAAAAAAAAAAAAGGCTACCTCTTAATATTGGCTGCTTATTTCCCCCTAAAAATTAACCTATTTCTATATATTAAAGCTGTATATTAAAATAAAAACAAAATCATGTGAAAATATTGCCTTTTTGATCAGTTCCTCTGATAATTTAATTAGTATAAATGCAACCTGCCCCCCATATGTAAAAAAATCCAAGAAAAGTATACCTTATATATAAAAATTAAATAAAAACTTTATTAATAACATTTTAAAAGGTATAAAAATATATTTTATATAAATAAATATTATATTACAATATAGGATACAAAGGCTTACTTGAAGAAGTCTGTTATTTTTTTCTGCTTTAACATATTCCTCAAAAATTTGGTTTCATATCTAGCAAAGAAATCTTCATTTTTTAAAATGAATCCTAGCTTGTACTAACCACGTATACAAGGCTTCTAAAAGTGGATAATGACACTGACGATAGCGGCAATAGTTGGAATTGATTCCTCTTTGTAGCATTTTTTTTATAGTCTTCTTTTTTGCCCCATATCGTAGAAATGCTACTTTTGCTCATTTTCATTTTCTTCCGAAGTTCCGCTTGCGATGTACCACTCTCAATAGCTTTTATGATGGTTAATTTCTTTTCAAGTGATATCTTGGTACGAGCGACTTTTTCTTTGGCACTTCCATTATCTTTTAACACTGGTTTTAATAATTTAAATCATGTTTTAAGGAATTTTCCTAATGTAGAGTTAAGAAATTTAGTTTTCAATAAGGCATCAAAAATTTATAAAAGCGAGCAGTATAAAAATAGAACGTGAATAAAAACACCCAATGTCGCTAAATTCTTTGTTTTGAATTGCGATCTGTGAGCTAGAGCTCACACAAAATTTTAATTAGTTTTGAAAATTATAATTTTGGAATTTTAGAATTAAAATTAAAAGTTCATTATAAGCATGGTATTTTTGATAGAATTTAATATTTTGGGACCAAAATTGGGTTCGTTATAGCGATAGTTCGCTAGTTTGAAAAGTGAAAAGTTCGTTATAACGATGGTAATTTTATTGGAATGGAATTGGGATTTTCGATGGGTTCGTTATAAGGGAAGGTTCGTTATATCCATGGTTCGTCTTAGCGGGGTTTTACTGTATATAGACTCATGGACAAAACTTAAATCTTTCTCAAGTTCCAGAAATCTTTCTTATCTCCACTCAAACATATTAGGGTGTCAAGCTTGTAAAGCTTGTTGATGGTGTCTGCTGAGGATGAGTAGAGCTCAGTTCCAGAAATGACATCTAGCTATCCTATCTGCAGAATAAATAAGGAGACGGAATACAGATAAGGCACAATTTGCAATATAGATATAAAATTATAAGGTAATAAGACCACACAAATCCAAATAAATAGTGTGTGACGGTTTGATAACAGCGTTGTTACCATCCTCAGATAAAAGTTCAAATGAGAAAAAATATCACAGCATGTACTTATATAGTATTACTATGGTGCTGGAAACAGTGTCCTTTGTAAGAGGTGTCCTCAAGGGAGAGTGCTCTCTCAAGGAGGTTCTACTGTTTCATTCCAAAATACACCATCAACTAGAGTCAAAGTGTAATTCACTGTTGAGTTGTTTTAAATATTCTTACACTAGGGCAATATGGGAATCTGAGTAAAAGCTCAAAATAACCTGCTGGCACCCTGGAAATCTTCCAGCTCACGTTGGAATTCCTGGAAATGAGCTAGCAGACTCTCTGGCAAAGGCTGGAGCTCTTGGCCTACCTGAAGCCAGAGAATCTACCACCCAAATAGACGAAAGAGACCTCTTCCGTACCATCAATGCCCAATGCCTGCAGGAATGGAAATCTAATTCTGCACATGACTGGTACAAAGCAGGAGGGACAAGCACCGGTTCAGTCCTCCCAAGAGAACCAGTCTTTGATTTCCAGACTTAAGTCTGGTCATCTACGGACAATGACTTTCCTGAATGGTTGCAAGGTTTTCCCACTATGTACTAAGTGCAATTCTCAACCTGCAACCCCAAAACACATCATTGACTGTATTGACTCATCCATTAATGGACTCTACTCTTCCCCGGCAGACACCATCAAAAGTCTCAAGCTTTACAAGCTTAACACCCTGATATGATTGAGTGGAGATAAGAAAGAAGAAGACCCTGGAAATGGTTCAATATCATACAAATTGGTATCAGGACAAAACAAAACTTTGTGGTAAATGGGGAGTGGGGTTAATTTTGGCTCGCCCAAACGTGTGTATTTTCCTCATTCACTACTTTTGTCTGAGGATGGTAACAACGGTGTTACCGAAATGTCACACACTATTTGTAGGCAGAAAAGTAGTGTCAACTTCAGTAAATTGAGGGAGGGAGACAGGATGACTGAACTTGACCACAGCTCCCTCCCCCACTTGACTATATTTAGCAGTGAGAGAGGCAGAAATACTCCCACAGCTAATTATGTGACAAAGAACTCTATTGGTATCTCCACCCTTGGCTGCTGCTGCTGCCACCGACCTAAAGTGGTGTTTTTTTCTTCTTCCATTCTGTCTCTCCCCGGGGATTGAACCGACTCTGTCTGCCACCATCCTATTTTAGAAACTGTTCTATCTTTACATCTCTCTGGAATCTGGGTGGGGTGGGTTAGAATTCACATCTCTTTGACCTCTTTCTTTCTTTTTCTCCCATCTCACCTTACATTGAGAATTTTTTCCCCTTTGTTTGTTGTTTTAATAGAATCTTTTACTTTTATTTATTTATTTTTCTTCCCACCTCACCTTACATTGAGAAGTTTTTTCTTATTTGTTTGTTTGTTGTTTCGACAGAATCTTTACTTTTATTGAATTTTTCCTCTTCCTCCTCCGCATTGTTGTAATATATGTTTTTTTGGCTGTTTGTTTAGTATTTGAAGGAATCAAAACTCTTTAATCCAAAACATCAACAACAAAATATTATCTTTGTTAGAGATACTTCAACCAGTTATGGAAGTCTTTGTTTTTAAGAATTATTTTCTGAGAGATTTAGTTCTCTTTTAAAATGTGATAAAAAAAATTCGAAATTCTTGTGGTTTATTATAGATGTGTACCAAGAGAAAAATTAGTTTTTTTTTAAAATATATAATAAATATATTCTCTCCTTGAAAAAAAAAGTTAATGAATTCTATTCAATATTCACTGTAGAGTGAGGAATTTGGTAACTTTTCTGTCTTTTTTCCTATCACCATTTATATATAAATTTTAATATATCCCTAGTACATGTGGTACAAGCCATGATAATCATGGCAGGTAGAAGTTGACCACTGCTTTTACTCTAAGTGCACTACATATCTATGGAAAAAAAGTGCCAAATGCGGGATTCAATCCCGGGTCATAGCAGTTAACAACCAACAGTTTAGACCACTTGTCCATCAACTTCCTTATCCTATCACCATGTAAAGGTATCAAGTCTGTGGATCTTGCGTTTGTTGGGGATTATATAATAGGGTTCATTGCTGCTGCTGCTGCCTTATAAGGTAGTTTGGAAGTGACATTCTGTGAACATGGTGGGGGAACTGCTCTCTAAAATCATTGTTCCTACATGACTGTCCATAGACAGAGTGACCTTCACTTAAGTCTGCTCCAAAAGTCTTGTTGTCTAGGGACACTAAGTCTGGAAATCAAACTTTCAGAGGAAGTGCACACAGTATATAAAAAACATGAGAACATTTGTCTGATGATGGTAACAACGTTGTTTCCGAAATGTCACACACTATTTATTTGGATTTGGTCTTATTACCTAGTGTTTATAATTATTTGTTTCTTTGTATATAAATATAGTCGGGTAAGCTTTCAATCCAAAAGACACTTCTTCATGGCCCATTTGTCAGTTTGGATTTGGCCTTGTTACTCTCAAGTTTCTATAATCTAAATTGTACCTTTTTTTAAAAAATTCTTTCAATTTTTTTCTCTCTTTTATCTCAGTGATTTGGAATTATTTTATGGTCAATCTTTTGGTAAATCTAGCCACATGTGATCAATATTATGATTTAAAAAAGTTTTCAATTTCTGTTCCTCTCTATAGAATTTCTTCTATTCCTCTCCTGTAGACGACATATTCTACCATCATCAATCTGTCTTAGAATCCATTAAGTAGATTAAGGTAAAGAGAGAAACCTGCATTCCCACTTTTGGCCCATTCTTTTAAAAAAGGGGAAAAAAATGTTTTGACAGCGGTAAAGATAAGAAGGTTGCTCCCACCTCTTTATCACTTGCCCCCTTCTCTTCTATCTCTCTACTTGGCCTGCCTTGGTTGGTTTTCTTTTTGATTACCTTGTGGTTGGTTGGTTGGCCTGTTTATTCACTTGATTTATTTCCAAGTCTCATCTTATTGTTATTGAGTTCTTTTTTTTTTTGCTTATCCCTAGTACACGTAGTACAGGCCATGATAATCATGGTGGGTAGTTAGCGACTGCTTTTACTGTAAGCGCACCACATGTCTACACATGTGAAAAGCAGTTCGACTTTGCACTTACAAATGTGCCAGAGCCCCGTTTGGTTACTTGCACTCGCTGGTGGGGTTGGACTTTTTCAAGAATCGGGGGCCATTGGAGCATTTTTCTTTTAAATAGAAAAAAAGTGTCCAATGCGGGAATCGAACCCAGGTCGTAGTGGTCGAAAACCAAACGGTTTAACCAGCCTTCCACCGACCCCCCCTTGATTGAGTTCTTTGAATGTACACAATGGTTGCGAATATGTAATGGTGTCCTCTAAGTGATAATTGTGACCTGCTTGCATTATATTGTATTCTTTAATACAACCCATTCCTAATTAAATGGGACTTATCACTTAGGAAAGCAAGACTAAGTCCAAATTACCTGTAGACCCAAATATCAGTAATCCCTAATTATCTTTAGCCCCAATTACTCTTAGTCCTATTTAACTGCAGTCCCCAATCAAACCCACACGTGGAATCCATACTTATTGTCTTCAATAAATGATAAAGTACAATTTGGATCATAGAGGTAACAAGACCAAGTCCAAATTAATTAAATGTCACAAACATTTTATTAATTTGGACTTGGAGTTGTTACCTTGTAGTGAGTGAAAAACTTGGATGAACTTAGAACTCGGAAGACCACCCAAAGTTGATGAAGCGACCACCCAAAGTTGGTGAATCACACCCAAACACAGAAGCTAGTGTTTCTTTCTTTTCCTGATCCCCCAATATAAATAAACAACAGGGATGATCCACCTGCTACTAATCACCATTTCCTCAGGCCTTCTTGTCACCATGTCTCTCACCAACCCATATGATTTATTTCTCATGTCTCACACTACTCTCTGCTGTTGTTGGCTAAATCTGAATGTATGTGCTGTTGTAGATCTGGCACAAGATCTGCTTCAAGTGCCAAGAATGTGGAATGACGCTCAACATGAAGACCTACAAGGGCTTCAATAAGCTCCCCTACTGCAATGCGTGAGTCTCATGGTTCATCATTCACAGTTGCTAAATTATCCTTTATTGATTAACTAGCCGAATGACCCGGGCAACGCCCGTGTTTTACCCGATTGAATGTTTTGATTCAAATACTATTTGTTACAATTATAAATTGTGGTCATGTGGCCTAGCGGTCATGGCATCTGCCCGGTAAGCGGAAGGTCGTGGGTTCGATTCCCATCCCTTGACACTTTTTTTATTTTATCCATTCTGACCAAAATCTATCCGTGAGCTTCACACAGTGAACTTCACACAGACAGAATAAGGCAATTATATAAGTAGATTATTTTCTTCATAACACTCACACAAAAGTGTACAAACTCCACATTAGGAGAGTAAAGGAATTTTGAAGGAGCAATCCATGGATTTGTATCTTACTAAAAAGATCCTCTCCATTTTTACACAAAGCCAGTCTTGTTGTGGGATTTCCCTCATTTCTATATAAATGATTATGCTAATGTAGGTTGACTTAATAATTATTTTGTCACATCCTTTATGGAAAATTATGCTTCTATTAAAAGACTTATGAATTCACCATTAGTGGTAGGTTAATAAATAAATGGATTTTAAGAGAAATACCATTTAGATATTTGAAAAGAACGGTACAGAATCATAAACATCTGCGTTTGTTCTGTTATCTATTTACAGTAAAACCCCTCTATAGTGAACCCCAATGGGACAGAGCTTTTGGTTCACTATAGCCACGGTTCACTATAGCCACGGTTTGGCTATTTTTTTTTTTACTTTTCAAAATTTTTAGACTGTATAATTAAAGGACAGCCATACACACAAGAAGAGACTGCCCCTTAATAGTGGTCACTTTGTATTAATTCCCATAATTGACCAATTTCCTTACATTAATACTGAATAATAATAGAAATCATTAGATGATAGGTTCTTTTTTACATTAACATACATGTACCTCTATGTCTAATTTAAAAAATAATGACAAATCCTAGGCAAAGTTTTATTAAATATATATTCAAAGATATAAAATGATTTTAAAACATCATTATCACATTATATAATACAATGTTTACTTGAAAAAATGGCTCTAACACCTTGTTGCTTCAAAGCATTCTTCAAGCATTGCACCATTCAAATAAAGTTAGTGTTTTTCTTCCATTTCATGTTTCCACATAATTCTTCAAGGTCTAGATTTCGTTTTTTAACCTGTCATGCAAAACATTGCTGACTTTAAAAATCACCATAGTTAATGGTATAAAAATAATGTTTGTTTCATCACGGGACCGTTTATTTGAACTTTTTTTTTTTTTAGCCCTAAAACGTACGATCGCGATCGCGGCAAAAGTTGAGGTTGACTCCTCTTTGTAACAATTTTTAATAGCTTTATATTTTATCTTTTATAATATAAAAGTTATATTCTCTTATTTTAATATGTTCTTAACATTTTGCCTGTGTTGTTTCACTTTGAAAAGTTCTGAAAATGACCCTTTTTTTTTTTAAGAAATAACACTTTTGTTTTTAAAATGCCTTTGTTTTCTTCATTTTGGAAGCCATTTGCATTTTTTATATTTCAAATTTAATGGATGCAAAGATATTATATTTAATAAAAAGTATAATGTGTAAAAATGTATACAACATACAGCAAAAATAAAGTGCAAAAATCAAAACAAACAATGCCGCTAAATTTATTGTTTTGAAATCGCGATCCGCGAGCTCTGAAATATGCTCAAAATTTTGTTTTAATTTTTTTTTTATTACAATTCTAAGTTCGTTATAAGCATAGTATTTTAAATAGATTTTATAATTTTGGGACCGAAAATAGGTTTGTTATAGGGGTAGTTCGCTATTCTAAAAATCGCAAAGTTCGTTATAATGATGGTATTTTCAATGGAATGGAATTGGGAATCGGCGTGGGTTCGTTATAAGGGAAGGTTCGTTATATCCAGGGTTCGTATTAGTGGGGTTTTACTGTATTTTTTACCTTGGTTCATCCTCAGTGCTACAGAAGTAGTCAAAATATTAGGTGTCGGGCACAAATATTTTTTAAACATCCATGGTAAGTTAATATTCTGATAGTGTAGACGCATGTTTAGATAAAATTAAATGGTGTGTATGTTTTTTTTAATATATAATTAACCTGTCTATAGCGCCTACCTCTCTATAGCGCCCGATTTTAAACATTAAAATGTAAACATTTTACATTAAAAGTGGCCTGTCTATAGCACCCTATTTTAGTGAGTCCCAAGAGGGGGCGCTTTAGACAGGTTTAACTGTATTTAGTATAACTTCACAAATCATCTGTTTTCTAACCCCTAGCCCCCAACCAAATAACTTACTTCAATAAATTATGATAAGGCACAATTTGGATTATAGATTATAAACACAAGGTAATAAGACCAAACCCAAATAAATAGTATGTGACATTTTGTTAACAATGTTGTTACCTAAACGTTACACACTATTTGTTCATTCGGATTTGGTCTTATAAAGTGTGTATTTGTGTTTATAAAGTATTATATTTATATATATTTGGAATTATATAGGTCATCTGTGATGTTTGTTCATGGTGTTAGAAAGTGTCTGATGCCATCAAACTGTCTCCCAGATAAACACTTCCTCCCTGATTATCTCACAGATTCCTTCAAGCTAAGATGGCTGCAGCCAAAACTCTCTCTCCTCCTTCCTCATCAAGCTTCACTTTGATAAATTCTATGTTACCTTTCATAAATGTCTACATACAAACCCCCCCCCCTCCCCCCATAGTTTTGCCCTTCTCCCCCCTAGCTTTATGTATTTAAGGTCAAAATTGTTTTTCTACCATTACTTACAGGAATCTGTATATAAGAGGAGAGCAGAGAAGAATACCTATAGCCAATGCATACAATATCAAAATAATTAAAGGTCTATATATACATATTTCCCATATAACTTTGATAAGGCACAATTTGGATTATAGATTATAAACACAAGGTAATAAGACCAAATCCAAATAAATAAATAGTGTGTGACGTTTCGGTAAAAGCGTTGTTACCATCTTCAGACAAAAGTACTGAATGAGAAATTTTACCACAGCATGTTTTAAATAGTTACTGTTATCAAGTGGATTACAGATTATAAACACAAGGTAATAAGACCAAATCCAAATAAATAAATAGTGTGCGACTTGATAACAGTAACTATTTAAAACATGCTGTGGTAAAATTTCTCATTCAGTACTTTTGTCTGAAGATAGTAACAACGCTGTTACCGAAACATCACACACTATTTATTTATTTGGATTTGGTCTTATTACCTTGTTCCCATATAACTTTGTAAATTTGAATATCTCTCTTACTCATTTTCCAACTCCATTTCTGTATCTCTCATTAGAATCTGTATACAGTTGAACCTCCATGAGAGGATACTCCCACTTGAAGACACCTCTCTCTACAAAGAACAGTTTTCATCACCAAAATTACCTTTCTTGCTATTTAGCAACTGTCCAGTAAAGGACACCTCGCCCTAAAGGACACTTTGATTCTGCAACAAATTGTTGTCCTTTCCAGAGAAGTTCTACTGTATAAGACTAAAAGTCTTAATATAGATATAAAGGTATAGATTGATATATTTAAGGTCCAAATATGATCCTGCCAATTTGTGAGACCAATTTTTTCAGCCATCACTCTAGGATGATGGGGAATATTTGGGAGTGTCACATCAGTGGTCAAACTTCAAAGTAGTTTCACCTGTTCTATCTAGTCTCCATATCCATGCAGCTTTTATATATTAGCTTGTTTCGTGTCTTTTATTTTATACATGGTGATTGTCTTTTTGTAAGTGCACAATAGGATATAGTTTTTAGCTTTGAGTAACAATCTAAAATTTTGCGAACAAAAATAATGCCTTGTATGTTAACTCGTTTGAACATCAAGTGTTATAGAAAAATCTTCAATATAAAATGGGGACAGATAGTGTAGCAAAGAAGTTTAGAGAAAATTTAATGATGAGTATAGGCTTCTAAATGAAGTACAGTAGCCAATCTCTCTCTAAAGAACAACACCTAGTTGCAGAGGGAAAGTATCCTTTAAGGAAAGGTATTTCTTCTTACCACAGATTTGCTAAATAGGCTCTGGTCTCTCATGGGAAACACTGGGAAATAATTTAAATATTTTGGATTTCCTCTTTTAATTCTGGTCTAGGTTGATTAATGTTCCCATGAAGTCTTGATTCTCTATTGAAGCTCATCCAGCCAATCTCGACCCTCTCACATTGGATTGTAAGTGCAAAGTTGAACTGATTTTCACATGTGTAGACATGTGGTGCACTTACAATGCATATTCACCATGATTATCATGGCCTGTACCACTTGTACTAGGGATAATAATAACATTGGATGCAAGGTATGTTTGTTTAGCACACACCATTTAGGCTTATCGATACTTCACATCTTGCAGCACCTACTCCAAAAATAACGCGAGAGGAAATAACAAGGTTTCTAAGTTGTGCAAGGAAAAAAAAAGGCCTTTCATAATTTGCCAGAGATAAGGAGAGGGAGTGAGATTAACATGTTCTATTGTTCCACACTGGTTGGTACTCTCTAGAGGGAAATATGTAATATTATATATCCTCTATGTGGATCCATCTCCTTCTTGTTATATAGTTGGAAGCCATCTGAGTTAAAGTCATTTAGTCAACATCTCTCTATTTAACTCTACTTTCTTCATTCTTAAACATTTCTTTTTAATCCCATATGAAAATAAGACCTAATCCAAAATTGATTAATTTAGGTCTTATTTTCTTGTTAGCTATAATCTATAATCCAAATTGTGCTTTTATCATTTAATCCAATATGTACCCTTTTGTACAGTAGAATGATAAAGCACAATTTAGATTATAGCTACAAGAAAATAAGACCTATTCCAAATAAATTAATAGTGTGTGATGTTTCAGTAACAATGATGATGTTACCGAAATGTCACACACTATTAATTTATTTGGATTAGGTCTTAATTTCAGGTAGCTATAATTTATAATCCAAATTGTGCTTTATCATTTAATCCAATATGCACACTTTTTGTACAGTAGAATGAGGAAACACAATCAGGATTATAGATTAGAAACACAAGGTAATAAGACCAAATCCAAATAAATAAATAAATTGTGATGTTACTTCATCAGACAAAATGATGATAAAATTGCTGAATTTACTCCGGGCTACATCTTACGAACAGAAACCGGAAGGATGTCCCTCGAATTAAACATTACGAAATTGATTCTAAATTTCTGGATACGGATTTTAAAAATGGACAGGACAAGATTACCCTATGTTTGCTTGTCCCAGCTCTGGAAAGTTTCAATTGTGGGAAAAGCGGGAAACAACTTTATTCATAACCTGAATAGCATCATTGACTCTAGGGGTTTTTCTTTTCTTAAGAACTGTGAAGATTATATGGTTGTGCGAGGAGAAATGCCTAGAATTATTCAAACCACAGTGGACCAGCTACTCCAATTTGACAGAGCTAAGATACAAAACTCAACTCATTTTATTCACTATCAATCTCTAAGTATCTCCTTCACGACGGAGGACTACTTACTATCAAACCTCCCTTTGAAAATTAAACAATTTATAGCCCGTCAAAGGATTCTATGGCTACTTTTCCGCGAGGATATCACGGGGTTTTGGAACAGCGACTCTTTAAATTGCTACTTCTGCAATGTTGGCATCCAAGACAATTTGGTCCACTATCTATTCCATTGCCCATTCCTACATGAAAAGAGACTGGAAATTCGCGAAATTTCGGGGCCAACCCACTACAATGTACAACATGTATATAAAATCTTCACTACTCTCCTGCTGGATAAAACATTTGTTTATAAATATTTTAAATATTTCAAGGCGATTGATAAAATGAGAGAAGAAGTGCTCAACTCCACAGACAACGGCTGATTGCTCCCCCTCCCCTCTAAATTGCTTTTCCTCCTCACTCATGTACATATATAACCGTTATGGGGAATCCCCTTGTAAGACAATAGTGTCTTAATAAAGGTTTTTGTTGTTGTTGTTGATAAAATTGCTGTCACCGAAATGTCACACTATTTATTTATTTGCATATTACCTTATGATATACTCTTATTACCTTATGATACAGTAGAACCTACTTCATAAGCAGACACTCCCACTAGAGGTCAGCTTTATGTAAAAGGACCATTTTCATTCCTCAAATGATCATTTATATTAATTAGCTGTCCTTCTGTAAGAGGTCACCTCTCTATAAAGGATACTCCGGCTCTGTAACTAGGTGTTGTTCTAAACAGTGATAATTCACACTTGTATTAATTTATGGAGAGTTTCACTTAAAAAAAAAAAATAATAATTAAATATACAGTTGAACCTCTACTCTAATAACTTTAAGTTTGTTCTAACCATGTTGTTATAACAACGCATTCAATGATAAGGCACAATTTGGATTATAGATTATAAACACAAGGTAATAAGTAATTACCTTGTGTTTAACAACACATTCAAAACCATTCAGACTTAAAAATTGGGAACTTATGATGTTATAACACCATGTTACCAAAGAGCTTGCTGTAACCAGGTTTCCACTGTATGTAATAGTTCAAGAAGTCACGGATCTCTGACCCAATGGGTCATAGGTCATAGATATAAGCTGCCACCTTTTATATCACTGGAACAAGAAAGTAATGTACGGTCCAATTGTTAAAGGTTTTTATATAATATATATGCACAGACAAAAATGACTTTATGAATTCAAATTTCTTTTTTTTTCCACCACTCATTAGCTCTCAGGAGGATCTATACATAAGACTAAAAATCTTAATAAAGGCTTTGATTGATAATGCACACAGCTAAATATATATTTTTTAATTAATAGTTCATCTTTCATTTCACATTTTTGAGAAGCCCATAGAAGAGCCTCTCTGCTTGAAAGCTGGGTTATTTGTCACAATACAAATGTTGTGTCAATCCTCTCCTTTATTGAAAATATTTATTAAACAAAAAATAATAGTCATCAATACATCACAGCTTTTCTGATAACTATTTCTCTGTAAAGGACAACACCTAGTTGCAGAGACAAAGTTTCCTTTTAGAGAGAGGTGTCTTTTAACTGGAGAGTTGTTAATTAGTAAAAATATGGTAATTTCAGCGATGAAAACTGTCCTTTGTAGAGAGTTGTCCTCTAGCGTGAGTGTCTTCTCAGAGAGGTTTATTTGATATCTTGTAATAAGGAAGGATTCACAATAGATGTTTCCTCCATTCATTGATTGGTTGGTGTGTAGCCATTGCCCACAAGCCAAGCACACCTCCATCGCGGACACCCCTGAGATCCGGAGATTGGCTGAGAACACCCGGATACAGAGCAATGTAAGCTTTCGTGACATCAACTCTGCGTTGTTGTTGTTGGCAACCAGGCCGGCTGCGCAGGTGAAGTACCACGAGGACTTTGAGAAGCAGAAGGGCAAGGTGACCCAAGTGGCGGATGACCCGGAGACCCTACGTATCCGCAACACCACCAAGATCATCAGCAATGTCTCCTACCACGGGGAGCTGGACAAGAAGAAAGAGATGGAGATGAAACGACAACTGGTCCCTGAGAAGAACGGAGCGACGGAACCGGCCGGTAACGGTGTGTTTTGTGTTTGCGTGGCGCGTGGTTGCGCAGCGCTGTGTGAGCTAACTGGCGTGTTGTGATGTGCACCCCAGCCAACCTCTCTGCTCCTGAACCCCGGAGTCTTGACCAGCCCCCTCACATTGCCAAAGATTCCCCTTATTCTTCCAAACTTAGCTCCACAGTTATTTTTACCTCCCAGGATGGTGCAGGTAGCAAGCTCATCTTCTTCCTTGCCTAGTTCCCCTTCCTCTTCCTCCCTTTTATTCTTCTTTTTTTTTTTTTCCTTTCCTCTTGGCGTGAATGGTGCACAATTATACAGGTTTCTCGTTCTTTTTTCCAAAAAATTGACTTTCTTTATCTCAAAGAGCTCATCAGCTTCGCCAAGTATAATGTCTCTCTCAATTCTGACTTGAATACCTAGTTAAGGCCTCGAGCTAGCCCAAAGCAATTATCAAATCATCAAAAATCATTATAGTTACTGAAAGATATGTTTTTGGCATTAAAGGTTGATCTTACCTTTTTTTAAAAAACTAAATACATGGAAAGTTAAATGAAAATATTTCTTAATGATTCACTGAAGTCTAAGATGTTTCAAAACTCACCTTTAAACTTCAATCTTTTTTTTAAGTATATAAAAATCATGTAAAATTTTTTCCTTAAAATTTTGAGGCATCATGAGCACATGTTCATTAGCATTATATTTATATTGCCTCTATATCATTAGAAATATTGTTAACAGAAAATAGCAACAAATGAGATGGTGGATGTACCAAAAATATCCCTAAATGGACAGGTTCTGGTAGTGAAGCATGTAAAGAGTAATAGACATGCCTCACATTAGGAGATTACAGCGCTAACCCCAGCTTGTGATGATCCAGACTCCATTAGAAGTCATCTTGGTCAAGCAGGTTGCAATGCTACCAGTTGACAGGTTTAATTAGTGAATTAATAGATATAATAAGTAATTATAATAACGATTAGATTCGATAAGGATAAGTTTCTTTATTATAAAGAAACTTATCCTTATCGAATCTAATCGTTATTATAATATATTGAAAGGATTATACGTCTTAAATAATAAATAATTGCATATTTACGCAAATTTGGCCTTAAATACCCATTTCTTAGTTTCTCAAGAAGCCTCTGGGACCAAAAATATTTTTGATCGCAGTGGTACAGCCTGCTCCATGTTGATGAGCGCCAACAGCGCGAAACGCATTCATGGATGGCTTTTCTTGATTTATCAAGAAATTGGGTTGGCCAAATATCAGGGAACAGGTTAAATCAATGTTTAATTGATTTCTGTTCAACTAGATGGCGCTCTGCCATCTAAAAAGCACATGTGCTCATGGTCAGGATATGTCTTCATTACTTTTAATAATAAATGAGTATTCAGTTTTCACCTCCCTGTTGATTGTGTCACCACTAATCCATTCCTCTCCTCTTTCCCTGCATTCCTTCCTCGGGTTGGCAGTAGCGGTGTTTGTATTGTCTGGGTTGCAGCGCTGCTTAGGGTGTTGGTTGCATGCGTCGTCGCCGCGGTCCTTTTACTGTCATTTCCCCCCTGTGATGGGTCCTATCCCCATTTCTATATTGTTGTTGTATTGCCCCCTCTCACTTAATCCCACCACCTGTCTCCTTATTTTTACATGCAGTTTTAAAAAAATACCTCTCTTTGTTGCCCAAGTATAATCCCCAATTACAGTGTCCTATCATAGATGTTCTACTGTATTTTAAAAACAAATAATAATTTAAGCATTTTTCAAAACTATAAAATGGATGAAATACATTAGGATTGTTAAAATTTGTAGATGTTTTTTTTTTTTTGCTTATCCCTAGTACATGTAGTATAGGTCATGATAATCATAGTGGGTAGAAGTAGGAGACCGCTTTTACTGTAAGTGCACCACATGTTGTCTACATATTTGCAGATGTAAATAGCACTAATTCGACGAACTAACATAAAATACCCTTATTTGCTAGAAGAAGAGGGTACTATCGTATCAAAACTCATGGAATCCCATATGTTATCTAATAGATTGAAGTCGCATCTAAGCACATGTTCCAAATGAATGAATTTTTTAAAAGTATTTATAAACTTTTTTTTTTTCAAATATATTTAATGTTAAAAAAAAAAAAGGTTACCTCTCTCGTCAAAATGGATGCTAAAACTAAGCACCATCTATTGACCATCTACACAAATTAGCAAACTCAGGTCAGTGACAAAGCCATAACACCAGCAAATTTCAAAACGCTGCCTGGAGACCGTTTATATAGCTCTTGTCACTCCAAGGTCAGCCTATCTTTCATATATAATGTATAGGTATACCTAATGTATAGGTTATTGGTATTTAGAATGTGACGTTTCGGTAACAATGCTGTTACCATCATCAGTCAAAAGAACTGAAACTATTCATTTATTTGGATTTAGTTTTATTACCTTGTGATTTTCACTCATTCAGTACTTTTGTCTCTATGATAGTAACAATTCTGTTACTGAAATGTCACTTTCTATTTATTTATTTGGATTGGGTCTTGTTACCTTTTGTTTTTAAATTAAATTGTACCTAATCATATAGGTTAAATGTTCTTTCAGTAATTTTTCTCCCCATTTAATAATATTTTTCTAGAAAAATTCATAATCAATAGGAACTTTAAAATTAAAGAAGGTGGAATTATTCCAGCTGACAGGCATCTGTGGTTGAAATGTAATTTCCAACTGTTGATAGAAAGACAAAGCCTTTCCCATGTTAAAACATGGGAACCACCATGCTGTGGTAAAATTTCTCATTCAGTACTTTTGTCTGAAGATGGTAACAACGCTGTTACCGAAACGTCACATGCTATTTATTTATTTGGATTTGGTCTTATTACCTTGTGTTTATAATCTATAATCCAAATTGTGCCATATCAATCCTTTCTCATGTTCTTGCTAGGTGAAGAGGGTCAGAACCAAAACTGGTTGAAATTGTTTTGCAATTAGAGCAATCTCTATAAATAGATCTTTAATTATTTATTTTGCCCTGTTTTCAAAACCGTAGTATATTTGAGGATATCGGTGGAAGGATGGTCTAAACCGTTGGTTTTCGACCATTACAACCCGGGATCAAATCCCGCGGATTAGGCACTTTTCTAATTTAAAAAAAAAATGCTCCAATGGCCCTTGATTCTTGTAAAAGTCCAACCTCACCAACCAGTGCAAGTAACCAAACAGGGCTCTGGAACATTTGTAAGTGCCATAATCAAACTACTTTTCACATATGTAGACATGTGGTGCACTTACAGTAAAAGCAGTCACTAACTACCCAGCCATGATTATCATGATCTGTACCGCGTGTACTTGGGATAGATAAAAAAAAAATGTAAATTTAAAGATAGAGGAAGGCATGTAGTGGGACTAAGTAAAATGTGCCTCCATGTGTTTTGTTGTTTATTGCCACGGTGGCTGGCCGGCCCTATGGTCCTTAGTCATGCACTGTCATTGTTGCGGAAATTGTGATTTTTTTTTTTGTAATGGTATTGTATTTGTTGTATAACTCCACACCCTTTACATTGTTACTCCTCTGTTTGGAGTTGTAGTTCCACTAGTTTTTTAATTGTTTTATAAATTTTTATTCTTCATGTTAAATCTCCAATTGTATTATTAATATACCAAGCATGCAACAATTTAAAAAAAAATTTGCATACCCCCCTAGAAATTATTATTTGATTTTACTAAAAACTAAACATTGAAGTATTTGAGTCAAAAATATATTTAGATATCAGTATCAATAGTAATTTCTAATGCTAAAGACTACCTTATTTGCATCATTTAGATTTTTTATTGAAGATGAGTACAAAAAATTTTTTTTTTTCAATTTAATTTTAAGTTACTTTTTGAGACAATATGTAAATTTTAATTAAAATTTGACTAATTCTGTGGTATGCAATTTTTTTTGTGATTGCCAGTTTGGTTTGGTAAGTAAATCTCTTATTGGTTGACATCTTGATTATCTTTCACACCTGCCGCTGTTCTTTTCAGAAGTTTACAGAGTCTCAACTATCATTAAATCTATTTGTCAATGCCTTCCACAGTATTGTTACAACTGCCTCATTCAGCCACTATTTCAATCTGAATTCTATTAAAGTTCAGCTTTCAAGTTGATATTTGTTACTTTGGAAATGTTTATACACAATAAACAAAATTTTCTCCCATTTGTAAAGAAATCTGGAAGGGGATAACATCATTTTTTTTAGTCTTGATTCTGTCCAATAAGCATTCTACCTTTCATTGTTAAGTCCATCCTGTCATGGGTGGGGCTTACAGTAAGCTCCGCCTTATTTTTTCTTCTTGTTGTTGTTTCTTATCCCCTTGTGTAAAGATTAAACGAATTCCATGAATTTCATGGAATGGGGTGTAAAGATGCAGCTTTCATTGAAAGTCTGACAATCTGTAATTTGAGGCTGTTCTTAATATGGAAGCAGACGCCTTTGCTGAAGACTCTAACATGAGTAAAGATGCAGCTCCTCCGTATCCCTGGAGTGGAACCCTTGCTGGGATCTATCAACCGGGTCAGTTGTGTGAACTCAGAATTTAAAAAAAAGGTCTTTCTCCTCTTTCTAACAATGCTGCTGTTGGTCTACAATTGCTTATTCGTCAGAGTTATTCTGCCTGTTTCGCAGCTGGCCTTCATATCTGAAGGTTGTTCCCCATTCCACCACCAGGGACACGTCCTGTAGCAGTCAGC
>CP092864.1:18555428-18619104 GCA_030710605.1 Cordylochernes scorpioides
ATAGAAAGGGGATGCTATAGAGACAGGTCACTTTTAATGTAAATCGCATTGTACTACGTATTTAAAATCGGGAGCTATAGAGAGGGAGGTGCTATTTAGAGGGGGCGCTATAGACAGGTTTAGCTGTAGAGCCAATCCTTCCTTGACTTATATCTCTCTTCAGTACTACAGTATAGTTAACAGACAATCCTATGATGATCCTTGAGATATGCATCCAGCAACCATCCAATATATATTCCTATTAAATACTTCAATGACAGGCCTATCGCATTCATTAAACCCTCTCCAAGCTTATTTTACTATTCATGATCCTATCTGTCCCAGATATCAAAAGAGTTTATGTTACTCTCTAGTTCTTCTTGTTATTACATTTTCCATACAAGATTCACATCCATACAGGAAAAGTGACCAAGAAGGCATTTAAGCATCTCCCTATGAGGTATAATGTGGATTATAGATAGGGATCAGAAGGTAGAAGAGGTATCACAAGACCAAATAGGTAAATTATATGTAAAGTTTCTATAAAACAGCATTGTTACCATCTTCAAACAATAATAGTACAGAGATCATTAAATCAGTCCAGGTGTTTCCTATACACCCAATGATACACACATATTGTACCACAAGAAGAACCTCCGGTGACAATGTCCAGCACCAACGGTGTCAGTAGGCCATAATACATTCAGTCACAATGTAATCCATCATGAACAGCTCCTTAATTGGTGGTTTTGTACTTCTTGCCACAACATGTCCATACATATGGCAGCAATCTGGAGGGTTTTTAAATAAATAAAAACAATTACATACTACCAAGTCTTGGAGACTATCAGAGAATGAAGAGTGTCAGAGTGTGCAATGAGAGTGAGGGTTGTGGCACACTGTTCAAATTGCCATCGACATGTGTAGATATGTGGCCCATTTAAAGGTAGTAATTATAACTTTATACCTATTATCATGACCTGGTTCTATTTGTGTGGAGCTGACATGACCCAAGGTTTAAATAAAATATATTTCTACTAATCCAGTAAGATGATTCTCTTTACAACCTATGGAAAAACACTAGGGTGGATATTTATGGGGTAACAATAAGGCAAAAAAAATAGAGTGACATATCTATGGTTGTACTGCTACTTTGATCCCCGGACAGGAGTACATTGGAGACGGTGGCAACCTTTCTATTAGAACTTCACTAGAAGCTTACCAATATGTAAATATGTAAAGACGAACAATGTATTATTAGATCTAAATACGGAGGAATATTTCTAAAAACCAACATACGGTCGCAGGCACAATCACAAATTTTTTTATGTGGTTTATTAATTATCTGCCATAATAGAAATTCTGAGGAAAAAAAGTTTTGACCATGGACTGGTGTTATGGGACACCTCGTGTGGTGACATCAGTTATAATTATGCATGTGTTCCTAAAAGAAGGTCTTGCAGAAATCCAACCATTTCCATGGCAGGATGAAACCAAATGCTTGAAGTAGCACCACACACTTCTGTGTCAGCCACTGATATTAAAACTCGGATATTCCAGGAAAAGACAAGATAAAAGAGGAAGGGGAGCAGTAAAAAACAACCTCATTGAAAATACAACAAAATGGTTGAAGTTGAAGGCCATCCCAATCCCATTTCACCCCTTCCACCACCATCCAATCCACCCAAGTTGGAAGACAGCCCTGTAACCTCAGCCATTCGTTTACTGATTCCATTTTACATAAATCACAGCATTAATGACAGCTCAAATTTCATCTCCCTCGTTACTATTCAAAGAGAATGTTCTATTTAGCTGAAGGTGAGCATGCCTGAAAGTTAGGGAAATGTCCAAAATGGGTTAGCCTCATCCCAAGATGACAGTAACAACATTGCTACCATCCACAAACTGGTATTCAAGTCTGAAAATGGTAGCAATATATTGTTACTGAAATGTCACATATAAATTGGATTTGGTCTTGTTACTCCATGATCAATAATTCATTTTATGCCTTTATCATTAGGTTAAACTTGATCTGCCAGAATTCTTTTGAGCTTTCTAAAATTTGCATCTGAAATCCATTAAGTAAATCCATGTGTACAACTTGCTAACCTACTACAGTAGAACCTCTCTCTAAAAGATAACCCATAGTTACAGAATCAAAGTGTCCTTTAGAGAAAGATGTCCTCTTACCAGAAAGCTGCTAGAATGGTAATTTTGGCAATGAAAACTGTCCTTTGAAGAGAGGCAGTATATCCTCTAGTAGGATGTGTCATCTCAAGAAGATATTGTACGAGAAAGTAGCGTCTTCATGCCACATTTGTGGACCAATTAGAATGAGAAACCATGGCTTCTTACCAACAGCTGAAAACTATGGCTTTGGATCAATATTCTGGAGAATCCTGATTGAAGAGGCACACTATATATAGTCTTAGGATACATATTCACCTGAATAAATAAATATATTCATATGATGCATTAGCACACCAAAGAAATGTGTAAACTATTTTTTATGCTTATGATTATTTTTTTGAAATAAAAAAACAACAGTTAAACCTGTCTATAGCGCCCCCTCTTGGGACTCACCAAAATAGGGTGCTATAGAGAGGGGGTGTTATAGACAGGTCACTTTTAATGTAAATCGCATTATACTACGTATTTAAAATCGGGTGTTATAGAGAGGGAGGTGCTATTTAGAGCAGGTGCTATAGACAGGTTTAACTGAATTTTTTACTGTGCCCACTGCAATGATAAAATAATGGGAGGGCCTGGCTCATCATTAGTGAACCCTCTCAGTGGTTTCACCAGTTTAATCCCTTTTTGGTAAATTCAGCCAATTTCATAACTCCTCCCGCAGGATAATACAAAATTGATAATGAGGAGCCATAGCCCAAAATCATGGTCAACAAGTGGCTTTTTGTCTGAATACATCAACACTGGTGTTGCGACACATTACTTATCTCCATACCCCAAAAAACAGACCCTCCAACTAAACAGAAGGGAATCGACACAGTTGGCCAGGTGGAAATCTGGTCACCTGCGCCCCCTAGTCTATAAAGAGGGAGCCAAAAGCTTCCCCATGTGCACTAGGTGCAAAACCGAAGAGGCCACTCCCCAACATTTACTAAATTGCATTGGAAAGGACAAAAGATCCCTGTACAGTGAACCAAGAAGAGTTCTTGAGCTTCTTTACGAGCACAACCTCCAAGATCTTGTCTAATTTAGACTAAAAGGATAAGTGAAAAAAAAAAAAAAACTTATCTCCATTGTAAAGTTTTTTTTACTGGGGTGAATAAAAACATAATGCATAAGTACAATTTAGATTATAGATCAGAAAAAGAAGGTAACTTGACAAAATCCAAATTACTGAAATATTTGTGACATTTCAGTAACAATATTATTACCAAAAAGGGAGTACACATATTCTAACTACAGTCGCTGTGTCTCACATGCCAAAATATTGTATTTTTAGCAATAAATTGATATTTTAACAAGAATAATGTCATCAAATTTGATTTTAAAAATTGGGTCAAATTATCGATAGTGTTGAATTTAATCATTAGGTTGAATTAATACGTTAGCTATTTAATAGGCTGGAGGACATGAAAACATGGTCAAATTACTGCAGGTATTTATTATTGTTTTTTTTATTATTATTATCCCTAGTACACGTGGTACAGGCCATGGTAATCATGGTGAGTAGAAGTAGGCGACTGCTTTTACTGTAAGTGCACCACATGTCTACACATGTGAAAAGCAGTTTGACTCTGCACTTATAAATGTGTCAGGCCCCGTTTGGTTACTTTCATTCACTGGTGGGGTTGGACTTTTGCAAGAATCGAGGGTCATTGGAGCATTTTTTTTTTTTAAATCAGAAAAAAAGTGCCCAATGCGGGAATCTAACTCGGGTCGTAGGGGTCGAAAACCAACGGTTTAGACCATCCTTTCACCGACCCCGTAATTATTGTATGTAAATTAAGAAGGTATCTATGAACCAGAGTAGTGTAATAGGCCACCAGTGGAGAATGTGACAGAGGTGAGATAGGAAAGTTGACATCACCCTGCGAGGTCACCACAGAGATAAAACTCTGGTTACTTGAGTCCAGCCATGGTATATATGTAGCAGACAATTATGGAGACCATTTCCTAATTGGAAGGCTGGTCAGAGGTCAAACCTTCTCCCATTGTGTCAATAACCTCTTCAACTACATATCTTCTACCTGACTGGCCTTGGCAGCGGCAGAGTTGATTGTTTCAATAATGATATAGTCAGCTTTGCTATACAAAGTTGTAGAAAGATAGGGTATCCATACACAGTTACATTATTTTTATGTACTTTTTAAAAGGAGAGGTGCCTCTTTTTTGATAGATATTTAAATATATATACACCTATCCCCCGATTTACACGGTTGATACGTTCCTGAGAAAAACATGTAAATCGAGGGATAGGTGTATATTAAACTGTCAAATCTGAATAGGTGTTCGCCCCCTCATGAATCAGAGCCTCCCAATATTCTTTTCAACATAGGTAGTATAGAGTAGAATATCGCATTTTAGTATAGTGCGATAAAAACAAAAAAAAAAACTTATTTGGGAAACCGTGTAAAAGCGAAAACATGTAAAACAAGTACTGTGTAAATCGGGGGATAGGTGTACAATAAACCTCCACGAGAGGACACTCACACTAAAGAACATTACTCTATAAAGGACAGTTTTGATCAACAAAATTACCATTTTTACCAAATTTTCTGCTTTCAGGTAAGACACCTCTCCCTAAAGGACACATTAGCTCTGCAACTAGATGTTGTCCTTTACAGAGAGATTCTATGCGTATAGAACTGCATTTTATTTTAATTTTTGGTTTACATAATGTAAAACTATGCATTTATAATTAGCTTTTGCATTTAACGGATTCTTTCATGTTCTTCTTTTCAAACTTAGGGTACAACCAATCAAGTTATCTGAGACCTCCAAAAAGTACAGTGAAACGTTGAAGAACCAAACAACTCCTTGACTGACCTACTAACCCCATTATAAGATCATGACTGTGATAACTCAACCTCCAATGGGAGACCACCTCCAAGAGTGACTGGGGTGTTATTCGAGTTCCTTACAGCTATGGTCTCTCAAGGGAGAGAGGTTCAACTAGGTATTTACTTATATATTTATCAGGTTCTTCATTTATTTTATCTTGGAGTTGAACCACTTAATCTGGAACTACCTTCTCCCAGCTTGGTACATCAAGTTGATCAACTCTACAGAGCTTTGTCTCAATTCAGATATTACAACCCTCTCTTTGTTAAAACACACCATTATAAATGATAGGTACACAATTTGCATTGTAAATTAGAATCAAAAGGTAATAAGACCACATCTCCAAATTATTAAATTGTTTGTTACCGTCATCAGACAAAGTACTAAAAACTGCATTTAATACTAATGATGGTAATAATGCTGTTACCAAAACTTCACTAATATTTTCAATAATTTGAATTTAGGTCTTGTTACCTTTTGATTCTTGCTACAAGAGTTACTCAAAGCTACCCCTACTACAATTCCCTACCATATTTCCCTTTCAGATACCTCCAATGAATCATTTCCTCCGGCTAGCAAAAAAAAAAAAAAGGCCCTATTAATTGTACTAGCTTTTTCGACCTATTACCAATCGTGTTTCTCATATATTTCTCATATCAAGTTGGTTTTCGACCGCTACAACCCAGGATCGAATCCTGCATTAGTAACTTTTTTTCTAATTAATAAAATACTCCAATGGCCCCTAATTCTTGCAAAAGTACAACTCCACCAGTGAGTGCAAGTAACCAAACGGGGCTCTGGCACATTTGTAAGTGCAAAGTCAAACTGCTTTTCACATGTGTATATACTTACAATAAAAGCAGTCACCTACTTCTACCCACCATGATTATCATGACCTGTACCACGTGTACTAGGGATAAATGAAAAAAAAAAGTTCTTCATGTCATAAATCTACGGCAAAAATGAGAATTCCATATTGAGACTACAGATAATTGAGACAATAAGGACATTTCACTGTCAAGTTTATGTCCTTTCCATGTCACCCAGGGAAAGCTTGACCCTGATTGGTTGATAGAAGAATCTGTGTCAAGAATGTGAAGGTACTGTAGTTACTTACCTTCGAGGCTTTCTGGAGATTACTGTATAAATGGTGAACCCAAATTACAGACAAAAACTTCAGGAATAGTTTCTAAACATTAAATGTTTGACTAACATTTTATCATTTTGATATATTTAATATGATAGAGCCTGTTTCATGAAGTCAGAAAATGATGATCGTGATAATTATATATCTTTTTATATATTACAATAGAACCTCCATGAGAGGACACTCGCGCTAGAGGACACTTCTCCATAAAGGATACAAGGTGATAAGACCGAATCCAAATAAATAAATAGTGTGTGACGTTTCAGTAACAGGGTTGTTACCATCTTCAGACAAAAGTACTGAATGACAGATGAAATAATGAATGAAATACAGATGTACAGATTCAGTACTTTTGTCTGAAGATGGTAACAATGCTGTTACCGAAATGTTCCACACTAATTATTTATTTGGATTTGGTCTTATTACCCTATGTTTATAATCTATAATCCAAATTGTGCCTTATCATTCATAAAGGACAGTTGTCATTTACAAAATTACAAGTTTAACTATTTAGCAACTCTCTAGTAAGAGGATACTTCTCCCTAAAGGACATTTTGGCTCTGCAATTAGGTGTTGAACTTTACAGAGAGGTTTCACAAACACACTGTATATATATTACTGATCCAGATAAAACTATGCCGCTATATATAGTTATAAAAGGATCAACCTCACACACTTCCAAGTCCAGAATATTCAATTAATCCCAATAATTTACCTCATATTCAAGGATTGGAAAATAATGAAGAAAAAATTTTAAACTGGATTATAATGAAGGCATAATTTGGATTATAGATTATAAAAACAAGGTAATAAGACCAAATCCAAATAGTGTGTGTTTCGGTAACAGCGTTGTTACCATCTTCAGACAAAAGTACTGAATGAGAAGGTAAAAATAGGTGGTAAAATTTCTCATTCAGTACTTTTTGTCTGAAGATGGTAACAACGCTGTTACCGAAACATCACACACTATTTATTTATTTGGATTTGGTCTTATTACCTTGGGTTTAAAACAGGATTATAGTTATTGGGTATATTACTGGAATTAAATATATTTTCTGGATTTTTGGAACTATAAAATAATTCCTTCCAAACCTAACTCTATATTCTGACAAAATTTCTTTTAGATAGGTCAAATATACAGATATTTTTATCATGATCATCATTTTAAGGCTCTATCTCATTGAATATTCAAAAATGATTAACTTTTAATAGAACTTTATAAGGCACAATTTGGATTATAGATTATAAACACAAGGTAATAAGACCAAATCCAAATAAATAAATAGTGTGAGAGGTTTCAGTAACAGAGTTGTTACTATCTTTAGACAAAGTACTGAACGAGAAATTTTACCAGAGCATGTTTTAAAAATGACCAACATAACCATGCTGTGGTAAAATTTCTCATTCAGTAATTTAATAGAACTTTTTTCTATTTGTTTCAGAAGTTTGTCTTTTAAATTAACCCTGTATATATATACAAGAAAAGTTAAGCCTCACTATAACATCATTTTATAATAAAGATTTTGTTGTTATACCAATTATTTGTTATGATTAACATACAATTGGAACTTAAAACTTGGTAATTAAGAATTATGATGTTATAAAGAAAGCTACTGCTATAACAAAATTTCACTGTTTTACAAACTACACTGTATATACCTACACATAGCCATTTAAATCTTTAAACAACAAATTGTATTAAAGATACAAACTATTTGCAGACGATTAATAGATTAGTGAAAACATTTAAAAATTAAGCTTTAAAAATATTTTTTTTAATAATCATTAAAAATAATAATAATTAATATTGTTCTAATGATTTTTGGATAGAAATTGAGTAACAAATTGTATATTATCTTATGTTATTATAACCTTTGTTTAAAATTTAAGCCTCTCTTAAATATAGAATAGGTTATCTTAATGCTCTATATACTATGGGGAAGTAGGAAGTAATAAAAAGTGAAATATGTAGGTTTTCTTTTTTTTTTTTCTTTTGCATTTATATTTTTACTTTTGAATGCATTTAAATGTAATTATTTTAATATCAAATAGCTTTAATTTATAGTAAATTCTTATAATAATGTATTTTCTTCTAAATTATTTCATGCCAAACGAATATAAAATCTATTTTAATATAGGTATTTTTAAAATATTATATATTTTTATCAGCTTAATATATTTTGTGTTGGCTAATATAAAAAGTGATTCTTCTCACCAAATCTCATTTTGAAATGTAAATTAATTCTTTAAGTTTATTGTTATAATATATTTGTAAAATTTTACTATGCGTTTTTATTTAAAATGTTGTGTATGGCATTAACAGAATGTGGATGCTGTCAAGATTTATTAAATTCCGATGTTGCGCCTAACTAAAACAATCGGAGACCTAAAAAATCGCTAATAATAATTTTAAATCAATATAGAAAACAAATGAAAAGAATGGGGGAAATTTTATACATAAATTATATAACAACCAAAAGTTTAAGTCATATTAAATATAGGTATTAAATGAGTAAAATATAAATTTTTAAAGTACCTTGTCCAAACATTTAAGCTCTTCAGTTGGGTAAACAGTTTTTTCACATCTAGAACACTTTTTTGCACTCATTTTGGGTGGTTGAGTTCAATTTTATATATTAGGCGTGTTTAATATTCGCAATTTAATAATATAAAAATAAAAACAAAAACACTAGAGCAAAATGACCACCCAAAATGCCTGAACGTTGGCAGCAACTGATGATGACCTCATACGAAAAACAAAATAGATCGTAAAATATTTGCGTTTAGTCACTCTGGTAAGTAAAATCCTCTTTTAACAAGGAAGTATTTATAGGAAGTATTTATTAAGTATTTATTATACTTGTTTTGATTTGTTGAAAATATTATATCGTGAATATTCCTAAAAACTTATTAATTATATATATATTTAGAATATATATTACATATTTACAAGTCAAATCATCGAGTGTTTACCAAAACATATTTGATTTTTCCTCTTACTAAGAATATGCAGTGCATTAAAGTTCAAAGAGGGTTATATATTTATTTAGTTATTTATATTAAGAGATGATTTTTTTTAAGATAGAGGTTGCCTCGCCAGCAATCATATTTCTGAAAAAGACACTTCACCCAGGAAGTGAGGCTAAAGTGTCAATTTTTTAAAGAAGTGGTGAAAAGCTTATAAAAATGTAAAATATAAAGAAAATTATACCTGCATCTTCAATATTTTTGTTTATTTTTATATTAGGGTCATGCACATTTTGAATTTGTGTATAAACAAAAGTTTTTATTGACTGTCAAAATAAAATAGTATATTATATAGGAAGAGATAAATTCTGTCACAGCAAGTTTATTTTATACTACAAAGGAATTCAGCTCTTATATATTGTAGCCAAATATTTGATAATCTATGAGCAGATTATCACTTTGGAGCTACTCTGCAAACCTCTCTCATTGCCTCTCTGGTATTTTCTAAATCTTGATTTGTGCTTGCCTTAAATAAATGGCTGTGTCCTCCTGAAGTTTGTCATTCCTAATTTTCTAAGTTACATTTTGGTGGAGATGTTGGATAGATTAATGAAGACAAAATGACGCTTGCCGAGCAAACCTTGATGCTGTGGTCTACCATTTTCCGCAAATGACTACAGAGGATTCCATTTTCTTGTCAAAGCCAAGACCTCCCTCAAAGATGATCTCCCTATAAAGATAAGAAGACAAATTCTATCTTCACGCGCAAGAAAAAAAGTTAAGAAAAACAAACTTTCAAGACTAGGATAGAATACTTGACAGAAACAAGTTAGATCCATGTCAGTAGCAACAAGATTTCAAGCTGTGAGTCACAGCTTCTGTTGGGGTATGGTTACAAAAAAAGGTGTATGTATGATCAACATCAAATGGATACATGGCTTCCCTCCCACATAGACTTATAGACCACCTTTTTGCCCAGAAACCTAGACACTTGATGACACCAGACTTCCATGCCGAAAGCTGATGCCTGGTGGAGAAGAAGACACCAGTGACATCCAGAGACATCCGCGCTGGAAGCTGTTGTTCCATATGTACATATATTCCCCTCATCTAAAATTTAGGTAGAGGTGACCAGAAGAAATGGAGAAGGAAGATTTCTAAAAGACTGAGCCTTATAAATATCCTTCCCGAGAAAGGGAAGCGTTATATTACAGTTCAAGTGAAAGGGGCCTGTGGCGATTTTTAGCTAAGACGGGGGGGGGGGGGGGGGGGGGGGGCGTTATATATACCGTCCCGAGAAAAGGGAGGATCGTATTACAGCCCATGTGGAGGAGGCCTGGGGTCTGATGAAATTTTACACTAGTGCCGTGGCTGTTTCCCTCTTTAGATTTTTTTGTTTTGGCAATACGATATGTTCCGGTGAAATTGTATACTGGAGACGTTGGCCATTTTCATTGGTGTTTTCTTTCGACGAATGAAAATGCCAACCAATAGAAACTTTGGCGCGGCCAGCGAATGAAAATGGAGAGAGACAAGGATAAAAGAGGGTTTCTCTGCCAAAAGGAGATTCAATCGGAGTCGCTCAGTGAGAGGACAGTCTTCAGTCGGGAGACCAGACCTTTGCCGGCACTTTCGAGAAAAGGTAAGCCATTTGTCATTATGACTTAGCGCCCCCCCTTTTTTGAATAGAAACTAACCTAGATTTCGCATGGGCCCTAAAGGGCTTTAAGTAACTTAAAAGGAATGATAGGGTTCTCATATTTTGTCTCGCTAGAATAGATGGAGATCTAGGTTTTTTTTTTCCTTTATAAAGGCAAATTCGTAACTTCAGGTCACCTCTATCAAGATTACTATGTAAATAGCATATCTCGTCAATATAGAAATGTTCCCAAATTTTTAATTTATTTGAATAAATATCTAGTATATAACTTATATGGAGAAATTTTCTTGTTTCCTCTCATACATATTTCATTCTTTTGTTTTATGGTGCTACCCCCACATCTTATTATTATTACAAATTATATTGGATTATAGAACTACCGACTCTGATGGAATGGAGTTGTGTATTGTACCTTATTGTGATACTTTAATACAGAAACAGCGGTAAATACGATTTTTCCCGCTTTGAGGGTATCTCTTTGTCAGGTTTTAGTAATATTTGTATTTTCATGTGAGGAATTTGCCCTTCTTCCACTGTTTAAATGAAATATTGTATGATTCTTATCTATTTGGAGGGAATGTTACTAATAATCAAGTCTTCTAATAATTGCTGGCCAACATACATTGTCGAACGTGCCTGCCAAAGAAGCCAGTTCTCCTGTCTGTGTTTCAGTATATATATATATATATATATTTTTTTTTTTTATTTATTTATTTTTTTTTTCATATATATTATATTATAGTCATATACTATTCATTTCAACAATTTTATTTTGATATTCATGATATTAATATTTATATTAAATATTTAATTATATATATTTTGTCACCATATATAATCTTGTAGTAGTTTTCTTTTGTCATCTATCATGGGATGATTTTTATCACTTATATCTTAACATATTTAATCACTATCTACATGATATGTTTACTTCAATATATATATTATACTCACCATATAACATGGAAGGATTCATTTTATCATTTACATATTTCGTGCCTTATTTAATGATTACTTTCATAATTTGTTTTCTGTAATTTTTTATTTAGCAAGAGTCATCATGTCATAGGCTAATCATTATATACCAAGAAATTTCTTTCAGCTAACTATAATTATCCTTTCCTTTGATTGTATATATATAACTATACCACACGAATGTCTTGATTGGTACTTAAATAAAGATGCTGGCATGTTTTAGGAGTTGGACTAGTCAGTTATTTCTAAACGACTTCTTGGCGCCCAATATTTTTTATATATATAATATGTAATAGGGAAATGTTCTAACTGTATTGTTAGCAGAAAGAAGGTAGCAATGAAACCAGCACACCAAGAGGCAAGGATGGGGTGAGAGGACTTACCACAAGGATGGCCTACTCCTCAAGGCCAAAGAAGAAAGTGGAAGGGTGGTATATATACCCATAAATGGTGAGACAGATGACCTTGCTTACTTCCATACATATGATATGACTGTCCCCCATAACCTATGTTGATAACAGTGTGCTGACAGAATAATAACACATAAAAACCCCTTTGCCAGGATGCACAATGCCCACTAATGTTCGGAATAATAAACATCTAGAATGGCATACCATCATTTTGATTAGCCTTATCTTCCCTATAGGTTTCGGTACATCTGGCTTCACCTAGTAATGGAAAATGCATTTTGCTAGAAATGGGCCTGCTTTCATAGTAACTGATGAAAGGCAGATGAATAATGAGTAGCACAAACGCATTTGTCCATTACTTGGCAGGGGAGGATTGTTGGGGCACGTTTTTGTAACCATACCCCAACAGAAGGTGTATGTATGATCAACATCAAATGGATACATGTCTTCCCTCCCACATAGACTTATAGACCACCTTTTTGCCCAGAAACCTAGACACTTGATGACACCAGACTTCCATGCCGAAAGCTGATGCCTGGTGGAGAAGAAGACACCAGTGACATCCAGAGACATCCGCGCTGGAAGCTGTTGTTCCATATGTACATATATTCCCCTCATCTAAAATTTAGGTAGAGGTGACCAGAAGAAATGGAGAAGGAAGATTTCTAAAAGACTGAGCCTTATAAATATCCTTCCCGAGAAAGGGAAGCGTTATATTACAGTTCAAGTGAAAGGGGCCTGTGGCGATTTTTAGCTAAGACGGGGGGGGGGGGGGGGGCGTTATATATACCGTCCCGAGAAAAGGGAGGATCGTATTACAGCCCATGTGGAGGAGGCCTGGGGTCTGATGAAATTTTACACTAGTGCCGTGGCTGTTTCCCTCTTTAGATTTTTTTGTTTTGGCAATACGATATGTTCTATTTTGATGGGAGAGGCCTGGGGCGTCGGTGAAATTGTATACTGGAGACGTTGGCCATTTTCATTGGTGTTTTCTTTCGACGAATGAAAATGCCAACCAATAGAAACTTTGGCGCGGCCAGCGAATGAAAATGGAGAGAGACAAGGATAAAAGAGGGTTTCTCTGCCAAAAGGAGATTCAATCGGAGTCGCTCAGTGAGAGGACAGTCTTCAGTCGGGAGACCAGACCTTTGCCGGCACTTTCGAGAAAAGGTAAGCCATTTGTCATTATGACTTAGCGCCCCCCCTTTTTTGAATAGAAACTAACCTAGATTTCGCATGGGCCCTAAAGGGCTTTAAGTAACTTAAAAGGAATGATAGGGTTCTCATATTTTGTCTCGCTAGAATAGATGGAGATCTAGGTTTTTTTTTTCCTTTATAAAGGCAAATTCGTAACTTCAGGTCACCTCTATCAAGATTACTATGTAAATAGCATATCTCGTCAATATAGAAATGTTCCCAAATTTTTAATTTATTTGAATAAATATCTAGTATATAACTTATATGGAGAAATTTTCTTGTTTCCTCTCATACATATTTCATTCTTTTGTTTTATGGTGCTACCCCCACATCTTATTATTATTACAAATTATATTGGATTATAGAACTACCGACTCTGATGGAATGGAGTTGTGTATTGTACCTTATTGTGATACTTTAATACAGAAACAGCGGTAAATACGATTTTTCCCGCCTTGAGGGTATCTCTTTGTCAGGTTTTAGTAATATTTGTATTTTCATGTGAGGAATTTGCCCTTCTTCCACTGTTTAAATGAAATATTGTATGATTCTTACCTATTTGGAGGGAATGTTACTAATAATCAAGTCTTCTAATAATTGCTGGCCAACATACATTGTCGAACGTGCCTGCCAAAGAAGCCAGTTCTCCTGTCTGTGTTTCAGTATATATATATTTTTTCCATATCTACCATTATACCATTCGTTGATTTAAATTTAATAAGACCCATGTTGCCTTATACTCATAGATTGTTCTCTTTATGATTTTATTAAAAACCTTTTTTGTTCTAAATATATTACAAATGTCAATGTCAATAGTATAGGTCTATAGATTTTGCTTGTCTCATAGCTTATTTTGCTAGGTTTTAGTATAATCTTCATAAATAGAGTCTTTCCATACATCCAGATAGTGACCTAATTCAACACATTTGTTGAATCTTTGCTATAAAATCGGAATTAAAGGTGTACCTACACGTTTGATCATATTATTACTGGTAAAATCTGGACCTGGTACTTCCTTGATATTTAAATTTGAAATAATATTTTCAACACCTTATATTTCTATAAAAAAATTGTTAATTTGGTCTTATATTCAGGTTTATAGTTTTTAATAATAACATGCTCATCTTTATCTGAGATCCATTAAAGTTGTTGGATGATCCCAGAGAATTTGAAATTATATGGGTTTGTCACTGACCCGAGTCAGTTAGTCTGTAGAGGCGGCCAATAGACGGCGATCAATTCCAGCGTCTATTTTGATGAGAGAACCGACCACTATTTTATAGATCATTTAATTTATTGTAGGGACACATGTCGATAGAGTGTAACGGGAGGAGCCCAACACTTCCATAGGAAAAAAGCTATTTAGCAATTTTTTTAAATTTTATAAACAGATTATCACATTTAGGCTAATCTGTAAACGTTTTTCATTGCCGCTCTGGTATTTTAGAAATCTTGATTTGTGCTTGCCTTAAATAAATGGCTGTGTCATTCTGAAGTTTGTCTTTCCGAATTTTCTATTGGACAATATAATTTAAGCCTCAGGCTTCTCGGCCAGTTTTGAACCTAAAGAAAGTTTACCTAATTAAAATTGTTTAAAATAGTAATGAAAATTAAGGAGAAAAGATTTTATTCAGTAGTTTTTTTCATGTAGTTCTAAAATTGTTTAAACAAGTAGTAAAAAAAGCAACAATAATTATTGTCATCATTTTTCCTTTCACAAAAGAATTATTGGTTTGATATAGCATATTTTAAATTTCATCTACATCTCAATATATATAAATTTATACATTGAATTTATGAATTTTTTTGTAGTAGTTTCAATAGGAAAAATATATTAGAGTTGTCTTTGAGCCTTCCTAATGCATATTTATGATCTGGCTTGTCCAAGTTCTGCTTGAGTAACTCTGATCATCAAAAGAATCTTGTTTCTGGCAATCAATCATGATTCATCAATATTGTCATCGTTTTCTGCCTCTGAAAATAAGATTAGCCCATTAATTGGTTTATTTGTATTTATTTGTTGAAAATGTAGCAAATACTCTTACTAGATTCCTACAGATTGGTCAAATATTGAGTAAACTTATATGAAGCACTAATATAAATAAATTATATTTCGATGCACTAGCGTGCCATCTGTTATCAAATTACAAAACTATTTTAGATGCGTAATTTTCTTTTCAAAATAAAACAATTTCTACTGCCCTTACTGCAATGGAAAAATTAAAGGGAGGGCCTGGCTCATCAGTATGATACCATAACAGCGGTATGGTAGATTAAACTGGCGAAACCGCTGGGAGGGTTCACCACTGATTAGCCAGGCCCTCCCTTTAATTTTTCCATTGCAGTAAGGGCAGTAGAAATTGTTTTATTTTAAAAAGAATATTACGCGTCTAAAATAGTTTTGTAATTTGATAAATAAATTAATATAGATATATGGACTTTTAGATATGCATACTAGCAGAATGACCAGAGGAGGAAGACAGGGTTTTACCAAATGCCTTTCTACCTTTCTGTATTTGTATTGAAGCGGTGCAGCAAATAAGAGGAAGAGAAAATGTGGGCAAAGCCAGAGAAGAAGGTATGCAGGGGCCCCTCCAAGGAAGTGTTGATTGACAAATTCAAGAGGAGGGGGCAGGGGACGAGAGTCCAGCTGGTGTCGTCGTGAAGTAAGGAGCCGAGATAACAGCCGGCCTGCAGACCGGGTTTGTGAGCCGAGAAGACATGGCAGTCTGGGGGGAGAAGTCTGTCTGGTGACAACGGGACCTGCAGCAAGGAAAACGGCGGTGACGACAGACGCGGCAAATTGGCGACGGGAAGTGGGCTCGGGACCATGTGGATCAACAAGTGGAGGATGGTGCAAAGAAGGACAAGGAGGAACCTACCCGGGGCGGACATTGAAGGCAAGTTCATCTACTATGTCTAGTTATTAACATCCTTTTTAAAGCTCTGGGAATAAATTTATAGTACTAAGCTGTATCCAAAAACGAACCCACATTGTTTTGTCAGAAACCTTGCACACAAACATCGACGGCTGAGAAGAGTCGTAACATTTGGTGTCAGAAGTGGGATATAGCTTAGTTCGCGAGATGGAAGAACTAACCGACCTCAAAATTGAAAAATTCAAGAAATTGCTCAGTCTGATAAACCAGAAAGAAGATGAGCTCGGAGAAGACGTTAGATCGTTTGAAGAAAGGATGGAATCTCGATTGAACTGACTCGAACATAATCGGAATGTCAAACGTTCTGCCACACCCATGTCTTGCGAAGTTGGGCCAATGTACTACCACCAGAAAATCCTGATGGCTTTTCAAAAACAATCACAGCAACTAATAGCCCACGTACTCAATGTCTGAGGAGACAAAAGACGAGTCCAGGTGTTGAAGATCCCGGCAAGGCCATCACAACAAATACCATCATGTCGGAAGACATTGTAAGTGGACTGCCAGAATCTACGCTAGAAGATTCTCCCGTGATCCAGAAGTCTGAAGAGTGTCGACGGCAGGAAATGATCCAGACTGGTTGTGTAGTGGAGGAGGGCGAACTGATCGCCTCCGACAACGGCTGTGACACGAGTGATTTGAACCAAATCAAGCGGACGGAAGGAGAGTGCCCTCCAGGTGATATACAGTGTGAAAATTCAACCCTTGGGATTCTTACTGAAATACTCCAGGGAAACAACAACTATCTTGGCGAGCTGCAATGTGACGGCGTGGCTGACTTCTGCGACAGTGCCAGACTGTCAGGGACTACAGCGGCGATCCAACTGAACGGGACGGAACTGGGTGCTCCGTGGAAGTGCGACATGGCTAGATGGTCGAAGCACCCCGAACCGGCGACCCGACTGAACGGTATAGAGCATTGGACGCTCTGTGGAAGTCCGACGACAATATCTGTGACGCGGAAGTCGCGCGCAATGTATCAGCGCCATGGTCTGCAATACAAGCTGAAAAGATGTACCAAGAATGTGTACCTATCATCTTCGTTCCTTTGCCCCCTTTGCCCGACAAGGTACAGATCAAACAGCCACCGCCTAGAAAAAGCTCTACCAACGTTGAGAGAGCTTCTAGATCAAGAGAATGGGGCACCGAGAGAAGAAAGAAACTTTCCCGACTACCTATGGGAGTCTAACTTGGACGAACGCGTGCTGGGAGGCCACGATATGGACAGCGTGGATCAGGTGAGCGAATCCACAGTAAATATCGGCGATTTACGGCCCCGTCGTGAAAGAAAGCGGCAAAAGCGCAATATAAAAGATCACAACCCTTTGGAAATGTACATCGCGGCTACAGAGTGTTCACAAGGAGAATTCAAATTATCAGATGAAAGCATCTTAGGTAGTGAAATATGGCCGCCATCGTGTGGAGAGCCACCGTCCTGTGCTAGACAGCGAGACCAATCAATGGCGTCGGCACTGATTGAGAGTGGAAAGAAAGCCAAAGTTGAGATGTGGTTCTGCAAACAAGGGTTGGCGCTAATCCTACCGCTACGCTTCCGGGATGCTGACAACCCTCATGTGGCCAGAGACATCAGGGAGATCAAAGATCCGCCGATCAGCGCCGCAGGTGAAATCAACCCTTTTCAGGACGAAAAGGATTGAGAAGGGGGCAGTGAAGCGGTCAGCAAATAAGAAGAAGAGAAAATGTGGGCAGAGCCAGAGAAGAAGGTATGCAGGGGCCCCTCCAAAGAAGTGTTGATTGACAAATTCCAGAGGAGGGGGCAGGAGACGAGAGTCCAGCTGGTGTTGTCGTGAAGTAAGGAGCCGAGATAGCGGCCGGCCTGCAGGCCGGGTTTGTGCGCCGAGAAGACATGGCAGTCTGGGGGGAGAAGTCTGTCTGGTGACAACGGGACCTGCAGCAAGGAGAACGGCGGTGACGACAGACGCGGCAATTTGGCGACGGGAAGTGGGCTCCGGGACCGTGTGGATCAACAAGTGGAGGACGGTGAAAAGAAGGACGAGGAGGAACCTACCCGGGGCAGACATTGAAGGCAAGTTCATCTACTATGTTTAGTTATTAATATCCTTTTTGAAGCTCTGGGAATAAATTTATATTACTAAGCTGTTTCCAAAACTAACCCACATTGTTTTGTCAGAAACCTTGCACACAAACATCAACCGCTGAGAAGAGTCGTAACAGTATAAAATAAAATCTGGGGTCAGTGGAAGGATGGTCTGCTACGACCATTCCCGCATTGGGCACTTTTTTTCTGATTAAAAAAATTATCCATTCTTGCAAAAAAGTTCAACCCTGCCAGCGAGTGCAAGTAACCAAATGGGGCTCTGGTACATTTGTAAGTGCAAAGTAGAACTGCTTTACACATGTGTAGACATGTGGTTTACTTACAGTAAAAGCAGTCTCTCCAACTTCTATCCATCATGTTTATCATGGCCTGTGCGATATTAACTAGGGATAAGCAAAAAATAAATAAATAAAATGCTGTTTTGAATATTCTTTACAGTTAAATGTTATGCCCCCCCCTTTGAAAGTTATTTCCTCAATTTATGCTTCCCCTTCAACAAATATTATTTACTAGCGGATGTACCCGGCTTCGCCGGCGGGGAACCGAGTAAAGGCTTGTCTAATGAACATTTGTTAAAACAATTCTCTATAAACTTATAAAAAAAAATAATAGATATATTTTGATAATTTGAAACTCGTAAATTTGAATCTCTCGATAAAGTGAACATTTTTCCCGGTCCCTTGAAAAATACTCGAAAAGTTGAATAAAATCAATATTAATTGGTTCCCTCGGTAATTGGAAGTTAAAGGAATAGTATCTTGCCTTGGAATTGTATCATTATTCTTATCTCAAATAAATTGCCATGTCATCCTGAATTTTGTCTTTCCTAATTTTCTACATTACAAAATCATCATTTTATCTAATCTCCCAATATATATGTTGTGGATAAATGATAAAACTAACTTTGACTTGTGCGTAATTAATAGGTAGAAAATCTTACTTTTGATAAATAATCTTTAAGATAATAAACTTAGTAATAATAAAACTTATAGATAAAAAACTTGTTATCCCCCGCTAGGGGGCGCTGCTTGCGAGTTAAATATACAAATCTGCAAATAACTCTAAGGATATTCAAGATATTCAAGAAATTATTTTTCGAAAACCTTCCCGGGGATATACCTAATAATATCTCAAATTTCACTGCGATTGGATGTATATTTTTGAATCTATAGAGTACACACAGACAGACATTCAATTATATATATATACTAGCGAATGTGTACCCGGCTTCGCCCGGGTTTTACCCGAGTAAAGGTTTGTCTAACGAATCTCTCGATAAAGTGAACATTTTTTCCCGGTCCCTTGAAAAATACTCGATAAGTTGAATAAAATCAATATTAATTGGTTCCCTCGGTAATTGGAAGTTAAAGGAATAGTATCTTGCCTTGGAATTGTATCATTATTCTTGTATGGATGTACCCGGCTTCGCCCGGGTTTTACCCGAGTAAAGGTTTGTCTAACGAATCTCTCGATAAAGTGAACATTTTTTCCCGGTCCCTTGAAAAATACTCGATAAGTTGAATAAAATCAATAAAATCAAAATTAATTGAATCCCTCGGTAATTGGAAGTTAAAGGAATAGTATCTTGCCTTGGAATTGTATCATTATTCTTGTCTCATTTTGTCTTTCATAATTTTTTACATTGCAAAATCATCGTTTCATCATGATAATATTTAGCGCAAATTGTTGAATTATAACAGATAAATTAGAATATTTATCTTGATTATTTTTAGGCGAAAAGTTATTTCAAAATGTTTATTTGCTAGAAACCTTCCCAGTACTATACTAAATAACTTCCCAAAGTTTCATGGAGTTCCAATGAGTGGTTTGGTCAGGCATAAAGGACACACACACACACATACATTCATTTTTATATATATACTAGCGGACGTACCCGGCTTCGCCCGAGGTTTTACCCGAGTAAAGGTTTGTCTAACGAACATTTGTTAAAACAATTCTCTATAAACTTATTAAAAAAAAAGATATATTTTGATAATTTGAAACTCGTAAATTTGAATCTCTCGATAAAGTGAACATTTTTTCCCGGTCCCTGTGTGCCGTGTCATCCTGAATTTTGTCTTTCATTTTTTCTACATTACAAAATCATCGTTTTATCTAGTGAACATATTTTCCCGGTCCCTTGAAAAATACTCGATAAGTTGAATAAAGTCATGGTCGTGAATCTCTCGATAAAGTGATTATTTTTTCTCGGTCCCTGTGTGCCGTGTCATCCTGAATTTTGTCTTTCCTAATTTTCTACATTACAAAATCATCGTTTTATCTAGTGAACATATTTTCCCGGTCCTTTGAAAAATACTCGATAAGTTGAATAAAATCATGGTCGTTTATGGAAGATGGACGTAGTTCCCGGAGGTCACCCGCCCCCCGCGCGCCAGGACCTCTTGATCACTCTGATTGGTCGGCGGGAACTTGGACTGTCCAACCAACTGGCCGGCGGCCGGACGGGGGAGGAGGGGGGGGAGAGGGGAAGATCTCCGTTGCAAGATGGCGCTGCTTGCGAGTTAAAGCTACAAATCTGCAAATATCTCTAAGGATATTCAAGATATTCAAGAAAATATTTTTCGTAAAACTTTCCGGGGATACGCCTAATAATATCCCAAAATTTCACGGCGATTGGATGTATGGTTTTTGAATCCATAGAGGACACACAGACATTCAATTTTATATATATAGACTAGCGGACGTACCCGGCTTCGCCCGAGGTTTTACCCGAGTAAAGGTTTGTCTAACGAACATTTGTTAAAACAATTCTCTATAAACTTATAAAAAAAAGATATATTTTGATAATTTGAAACTCGTAAATTTGAATCTCTCGATAAAGTGAACATTTTCCCCGGTCCCTGTGTGCCGTGTCATCCTGAATTTTGTCTTTCATAATTTTCTACATTACAAAATCATCGTTTTATCTAGTGAACATATTTTCCCGGTCCCTTGAAAAATACTCGATAAGTTGAATAAAATCATGCTCGTGAATCTCTCGATAAAGTGATTATTTTTTCCCGGTCCCTGTGTGCCGTGTCATCCTGAATTTTGTCTTTCCTAATTCTCTACATTACAAAATCATCGTTTTATCTAGTGAACATATTTTCCCGGTCCCTTGAAAAATACTCGATAAGTTGAATAAAATCATGGTCGTTTATGGAAGATGGACGTAGTTCCCGGAGGTCACCCGCCCCCCGCGCGCCAGGACCTCTTTTTCCCTCTGATTGGCCGGCGGCCGGACAGGGGGGGGGGGGGCTCTTGATCTTTCTGATTGGTCGGTGGGAACTTGGACTGACCGGCCGGCGGCCGGACGGGGGGGGGCAGACCTAAGCCTATCTCCGTCGCAAGGTGGCGCTGCTTGCGAGTTAAAGCTACATATCTGCAAATATCTCTAAGGATATTAAAGATATTCAATATATTATTTTTCGTAAACCTTTCCGGGGATATGCCTAATAATATCCCAAATTTTCACGGCGATTGGATGTATGGTTTTTGAATCCATAGAGGACACACACACACAGACATTCAATTTTATATATATAGATAAAGATATATATAGATAGATTATGATTATATCATATTTTCGATCAAAAGTGAAAGAATTGAAAATATAATATGAAAAAAAAACATTAAATGAATGTGATAGTATAATTGGAAGTATTCACCCAAGGATAATTCAAATTGAGTCATTGTTACACCTGAGAGATTGGCAAAATCCAAGATAATCCAACAAATGACCAAGGAAATATCAAATGTGCAGTTAAGAAAATAACAACAAAAACAATCACAAGACTCAGAATTAAACATTACAAATATATAACAATATATCCAGAAGGATTATTTCATGAAATCTGAATCAGAAAATAATGTTATGAAACGTAAACAGTTCATTCCATGAAATTATCAATATCAGATCAATTTATGACCAACCATGGTAATTTTAAGAGATATATTTTCAGTATATTCATGCAGTTGAGAACACTGGATGTTTCTGTGGTATATATAATGATGTGTAAAGTATCTTTAGAGACAATACATTTTTCATATTTTATTATAATTTCAGTCTCCTAGAATCAATCGCATTATAGAAAATAAGTGTGAGATTATATTTTTTATTAAGATATGTTGACTTTGCTTAGAATTATTAATGAAACTGATTCCAATAATTATTAATTAAACATTATATTTATTGATTTACAAGAGAGAACAAAATATAAAAGGGAAACTAATATTGAAACAAAGGAACTTTTCTTGTTTTGGTTAGCGCCTATTTACCTGTGAGCTTACACACACTCTGTGGAATAATTAATTAATATATATATTATAAAAACAAATGATGAGTTAGATTTTCTGCTCGAATTTAGATCATGTTGAGGATTAGAGTAATGCAGTTATTTGCTGGTTCTTTTTAGTACTATATGGTATTGGTGATGCAGTCGTGGCTAAAATCTTAAGTATAATAACAAAAATGGTTTTGATCAGAGATTGTTTTATTTGAGATAAAGTAATATATAAGAACATAATTTGATTAAAGTACTGCCTGGCTTAAGGCGTAAGAATGAAAAAATGAAAAGCTTATTTACATAATGTACAAATGTTTTGAGTCGGCCAACGAGGATAGAGAAAATATCTTTATTTTACGGGGCTGCCTGGTTCAAATTCACATAAATAGGTACCGCTCAGCAAGAGCAACCTAGTTCATGATTATTGAACATTGAATAATATGTGAAGGTTATTCACATATTAAACAAATTTTAAACGCGGGATTCAATCCCGGTTCATGACTGTCGGGATTTGAGTGGGTTACCCACTCGTCCACCGACTTATTTTCTATTTTACGGGGCTGCTAACCAAAAAAAAAAAAACGCCTGAGTATATGGGAAGAGTGACCTCTGGCGGTCGATTAAAACAGAGTATTTATATCTATGAAATTATAACCTTAAATAAAATAACACTTTAATATATAACATTTTTAAATAAAATATTTCAATATAACATATATACAACAATATATTATTAAAACTTCTTAAAGTGAAAATTTCGAGATCGAATTATCATGTTTCACATAAAGTTTTAAATATTTTCAAAATATATGTACTGACATCTGAAACTACACCTGTTTTTTTATTCAAGTCATATGAAATCGTTTTAGGTAGATTTTACTATTTGAGCTTTATCCCAACTCTTGTTTACTCGCGATGTTACTGATACGTTTCTATTAAATGTTGAATATTAATGGTGAAAATTATTTTATAATAAATTGCACTTTATATATATCTTTCTTCTATATATATAAAAATGAATGTCTGTCTGTCTGTCTGTCTGTCTGTGTGTGTGTGTGTCCTCTATGGATTCAAAAACCATACATCCAATCGCCGTGAAATTTTGGGATATTATGAGGTGTATCCCCGGAAAGGTTTACGAAAAAAAATTTCTTGAATATCTTGAATATCCTTAGAGTTATTTGCAGATTTGTATATTTAACTCGCAAGCATCGCTACCATTGAGACGGAGATAGGCTTAGTTTGTTGCTCCTGATGACCTTGGGTCATCGTGTGAGTCACAGCATGATGCTACAAAAACACTCTCTCTGGGGATTTTACAGCGTCGACAACCTGTAAGATTGCCTCTCTCATATATTATACTTTAAACATCTGCTTAATTAAAGCATTTTTAGACAACATTTTAGACAACATTAAATGATATCCCGTGTCGATGATTTTGTAATGTATAGAATTAGGAAAGACAAAATTCAGGATGACACGGCTCACAGGGAACGGTAAAAAATGTTCACTTTATAGAGGAAATACAAAATTCGGGATGACACGGCACACAGGGACCGGGAAAAAATGATCACCTTTTCGAGAGATTCACGACCATGATTTTATTCAACTTATCGAGTATTTTTCAAGGGACCGGGAAAATATGTTCACTAGATAAAACGATTATTTTGTAATATAGAAAATTAGGAAATACAAAATTCAGGATGACACGGCACAAGGGACCGGGAAAAAATGATCACTTTATCGAGAGATTCAAATTTACGAGTTTCAAATCATCAAAATATATCTTTCTTTTTTTATATGTTTATAGAGAATTGTTTTAACAAATGTTCGTTATACAAACCTTTACTCGGGTAAAACCCGGGCGAAGCCGGGCACATCCGCTAGTTTAAAGATAAATGAAAGATACACCATTTTTATGCTAATATAATTATTTTATTCTTTTTGCAATTCTTGCACACGTACACATCATATTACAAACATTTTTTTGTCTACAAGATGATGATAAAAAACAAGATGATCAAAACAGAGTAAAGTAATAATATATCACTGATATATTATCTTTAAACAAAACAGATCATTCCTCCTTCCTTATATTGTACATAGTTGGAGAAAACCGGCAAGGAGGGCATCGAGGTCGGGTAGATCTCCTAGGCGGAGGTGACGTGGAAATTTGAGGGTCTTTTTCCAGTCGGTGAGGTCCTGCTCCAGCGTTGTCCAAGGTCCAATCAGAATCTTCAGCATATTTGGTATCTGAACCTGTCCTCATCTGATTGACATGCACTTTTGTTGAAGTTTGAGATTGAATCAAGGAATAAAAGGATTATTTATTAAACAAAGTAACTTAAAACAAGATGTTAAAGTAACAACATTTTAAAGGCAAGTGGATAGTGACGTCGACCGCAGCGCCGCCGCGGCCGTTGATTGGTGGATCCCCCACGCCAATCTTTGGATCGCTTATTCCAACACTCCCTCTCGATCCAAAATGTTCAGTAGACCTCTTAAGTAGTGGAATTTGTTTCGTGGAAGAGGTTTAGTCATTATATCAGCTAGCTGTTCTGAGCTGCAAACATGATGCACTTTAAGTTCACCTTCTTCATGTTTGGATCTAATGAAGTGGTAGCGAACATCAATATGTTTCGTTCGTTTGTGAAATACTGGATTTTCAACAAGTTTTATTGCTGCTTGGTTGTCGATATGAAGTTCAGTTTCTTTAGTAATATCACAGCCGATGCCCTGTAGAAGTCTTCTTATCCAAATCAATTCCTTAGCAGCACTGCAGGCAGCGATGTATTCACTTTCGGTGGTTGAAAGTGCGATAATTGGTTGTCGTTGGCTTGCCCAAGAAACAGTTCCTCCGTTCATCATGAAGGCATAACCAGTCGTACTTTTTCTGGAGTCAACATCACGAGCAAAATCACTATCAGAGAAGCCAACAAGTTGGTCTTGTCCAGTGAAGAGAATTCCCATGTGTGGAGTGCCTTTCAGATAACGGAAAATATTCTTCACTGTTGTACAATGTGCAGGTCCTGGATATTCTAGGAATTTACTCACTTGTGAAACTGCATAAGTGATATCTGGACGTGAAACACATGATGCAAACATAAGGGATCCAACAGCTTCTCGAAAAGGGAATTTAGGCATCTTTTCCTTTTGTTCTGGAGTAGGACAGTCCTGCTTTGTTAAGATGACAGAAGGATCCATAGGCACCGAAGCAGGAATACAGTCAGCCATATTAAATTTACTCAAAATTTTGTCAATATATGATGACTGGTGAATGAAAATACTTGCCCTATCTTCTGACTGCTCTATTTGTAGCCCAACAAAAAAGTTAACACTTCCAGATGTAATTTCAAATGCGTGTTCTAACTCATCCATTATAATAGCTATTGCCTCTTTATCTTTAGATAGAATAATTCCATCATCAACATAGAGAGCTAAGATAACATTTGAATCATTGTGTGTTCCAATGAAAATGCACGGGTCGGCGTCTGATGTTTTGAAATTATGGCTATTCAAAAAATTGGTAAATTTCTTATTCCAATTTCTAGAAGATTGTTTAAGACCATACAGACTTTTATGTAATCTATAGCAGCTATTATCATCTCTCTTGTAGCCTTCTGGTTGTTCAAGATAAACAAGTTCCTTTAATTCGCCATTGAGAAAAGCTGTCTTTACATCGAATTGCTTAAGAAACATCCTTTCAGAAGCAGCGTGTGATAAAAGAATGCGTAACGAATCAAACCTGACTACTGGGCTAAACGTATCGAAATAGTCAACATTTTTGATTTGAGAATAGCCTTTTGCAACTAATCTGGCTTTGAACCGTTGAATTGTACCATCGGACTCCGTTTTAATTTTATAAACCCATTTACAACCGATAGGTTTATGACCATCTGCCAAACGTTCTAAAGTCCATGTTTTATTTTTATTTAATGCATCAATCTCTTCATCCATGGCTAATTTCCATCTTTCTGAATCTGAACTCGCCATTGCATCCACATAGCTACTGGGTTCATCAGCGAGCAGCGCAAAGTTACATTTGCTATTCGAAACCTTAGAGCGAGTTATCATTGGATGCGAACTGATATCGGATACTGGCGGAATTTCCTGCACTGGAATGTTTGCTGTCGCAACTGGTGATTCATCCGGAGCGCTGTTAATCTGAAATATTATTTCTTTTGGTTTGGTAGATTCTCTATCTGGAGTAGCTTTCTCATCGAATGTGACATCTTTAGAAATTCTTATTTTTCTAGTTTTCCAATCCCATAATCTAAAATTTTTGCTTGTATTCTCATAACCTAAAAACATAAGTTTTATCGATTTATTATCCCACTTTTTACGGTTTTCTTTGGGAATATGCATATAAGCATTACAGCCAAATATTTTATAGTTAGCTACATTAGGCTTTGTGCCAAAGAAAAGTTCATAAGGTGTAGTTCCAGGGGTTTGCTTAGTCGCACTTCTATTTAGAATATAGGTTGCTGTGTTACATGCTTCAGCCCAAAAAAATCCTGGAAGATTTCGTGAATTTAGCATGGACCTGGCTGCTTCCACAATCGTACGATTGTCTCTTTCTATACGTCCTATCTGTTCGTGCACATAAGGTGCAGTGAACTCGTGAATTATCCCAAATCTTTTACATAAATCTGCAAAATTATCGCTTTTGAATTCTAGCGCATTATCAGTCCTAAGAACTTTTATCTTATTTCCAGTTTGAGTATAGATTAGAGTAGCATATTCTTTGAATATATCTAGCACATCTGATTTGTTTTTAATAAAATAAATATGGAGAAAACCACTAAAGTAATCTTTAAATAAGCAGAAATACAGATATTTACTTAATGATTGAGTCTGCATTGGGCCACAAATATCAGCATAAATAAACTCACCTAGCTGGTAGTTTTTGCCATCTGAGGGATAGCACGACTTTCTATGGGCTTTTCCAAGTTGGCATCCTTCACAGAAGAAAATTTCTCCCTCTAAATCTTGAGGCTGCAGACCATCCACCAATCCTTTGGTCGCCATCTCTCGAAGTGTAGTAACTGGAAGATGCGCAAGTCTCTCGTGCCACAACTGAAGCTTGTTCTCGCTGGTGATGTATCCTTGTGATGATGACGTAACCTTGAAGAGCATCCTGTAGAGGTCGTCATGACGCACTCCTACGGCTTTTAGGTCATTATCCATGAAGATCTGTAGCTTGTCATGTTTGATAATGACGTTGAATCCTCTTCTTGTGGACGTAGAAAGGCTATACAAATTTTTCTTTAGTTGCGGCGAGTAGAGCACATTTCTTATGTACGTATTGTACCATCCACCGTCGACGTAGGCTTGAATCTCGATGTCTCCCATGCCTTCTGCAAGTAGTGTCGAGTTGTCTCCCAAGTAGATTGGATGATCACTGGTGAACGGCGTGTAGGTCTTGAACCACTCTCGTCGAAATGTCATGCTGCAGCTTGCACCGCTGTCAGCATACCAAATATCATTGGGCTCTACTTGATTATCGCACAAAATAAGTCCATAATCACTTGAACTTCCTTTTGAATCATGAAGATTTTTGGATTTATTTTTCTCATTAGCTAATCTTTTTCTACATTCGCGGCTCCAATGTCCAATTTTGTGACAATAGTGGCATTTAGTGTTCTTCTTGGCATCTTGAAAAAAACGTTGTGTATCTTTAGGCTTAGTTCGTGCTTGCCTGTGTAATAAGGCCTCATCTTGTTTAGAAGAACCGCTTTGTTGATTCCTTGTTTCTTCAATCAAAAGTCTTGCAGTTAAATTGTTAAGAGTTTGAGCTTTCGGATCTAACGATTCCCACGCTGCAACAAAGTAGCGCATACTCGAAGGCAAAGTATTTAAAATTTTTGCTACCTTTTGATCTTCCGTTATGGTTCCGCCCATTTGTGAAATTTGTGCAGAAATATTTTCAATTTTTGCTATGTAATCACTTATTGTTTCCGATGTCAATCGTGCATCGAAGAATTGTTGCCAAAGTAGGCCAATAGTAAATTCGGATTTTTGTTCATGAATAGCAAGTAATTTCTGCCACATTTGTGAAGCGGAAGTACAGTTCATCAGGGGCTGAAGAAACTTTAATTCGATTGCCTGTGATAATAACATCCTTGCCTTAACGTCCTTTGATTTCCAATTCTGTAGCGAACTTTCAGAGTTACTGTCGGAGGAAACAACATTCGGCTTTATTTCTAAGCCTTCCAATAATTCTAGTAATTTTTGTTGTTCCAAAAGAAGCCTGAATTGGAATTTCCATAGTGAAAAGTTTTCACCATTAAAAACTTTAATCCTTGAAAGACAATCTTCGCTCATCTTCTTTGTCTTGGAATCGGCCAACGACAAAAAGAAACTAGGGTTATGGTTGGCGGTTGTCGCCTAAACTTCGAGCAAAACAAAGGCTTACTCACTGCTGGCGGTAAATCCTTTTAGGCGCAGTGGAAGCGTGCTGGGCCCATAACCTGTTGAAGTTTGAGATTGAATCAAGGAATAAAAGGATTATTTATTAAACAAAGTAACTTAAAACAAGATGTTAAAGTAACAACATTTTAAAGGCAAGTGGATAGTGACGTCGACCGCAGCGCCGCCGCGGCCGTTGATTGGTGGATCCCCCACGCCAATCTTTGGATCGCTTATTCCAACAACTTTAAATGTGCCTTTTAGGTTCTTTACTAGATAAACATTGTAACCTAGTCGTCGTATCACCTGGGCCTTGAACCATTTGCGCCTATTTTGTATTACTCTTGTAAACAGCACTTTATCTCCAACTTGAAAATGTCGCCTTCCACACTCATTCCTCCCAAAAGTCCTCTGGATAAATTCAGAGTTCAAGCAATTTACAAATGTTCTAGGCACATAACTTAGGAGACGTTCTACAGGAGGCTTATCTAAAGAGGTAGGCGTATTTCTATAATTAAACAGAACATTTTGTAAAATACAGTCCATATTTGAGTTTGGAGATTCCTCTAACGACTTTTCCAGAGATTTTTTTATTATTCTTACCGAAACTTCAGCAATTCCGTTAGACGAGGGATTATATGCTGGCGAGGTTAAGTGGTGTACATTATTTTTCCGTAAGAACTCCTTAAATTCAAACGAATTGAAGGGGGGGCCATTGTCAGAAACTAAGCATTGCGGTAATCCATACCTGGCGAAACACTCCCGTAGAAGCTTAATATTTTCTTGCGAAGTAGTACCTCTAACTGGGAATACTTCAATCCAATTTGAATTTGCATCTACTACCAATAAATAACAATCACCTCTGAAATAGAAATGGTCAACATGAACTCGCTGCCACGGTTGGTTAGTCCTGGGCCAAGGTGTGTTCTCAGCAGGAGGAGCTGTCTGATGATGCATACAGGGAGAACATTCCTTCACAAACTCTTCAATTTGACTATCCATTTTTGGCCACCAAACCGAAGATCTGGCTAGAGATTTCATGCGATTGATTCCTATATGACCTTGATGAAGTAACTTCAACATTTGATCTTGACAGGTTCTTGGAATCACTGCCCTAGAATCAACAAAAATGCATCCCTGCAGTATAGAAAAATTTTCCAATTTTGAAAGGAATGGTTTCATTGTTTCATCCTTTTTTGCTAACTGAGGGTCTTCTAATAGATATTCCTTGAGCTTATTTAAAACCGGATCTTTATTGGTTTCTTCTTCAATAATGAGGTGGTCCAATGGAGTTACATTTAAAAATGATATATCATGTGTCACCAAATCAATGTTGTCTTCCCTTGAATTTATTTCCTCAAGTGGAAGTCTTGAGAATGCATCCGCACAGAGCATGGTATCTTTATTTGTATATCTAATATCGAAATCGAAATTTGACAACTCTAAAGCCCACCTATGCAAGCGATTTGCAATTAATGGCGGAAGAAGTCTTTTGTTTCCAAAAACAGTCGTTAAAGCTTTATGATCACTCTTTAACACAAATTTTCTCCCAAACAAGTATTGTCTCAGTTTGGAAGTTGCAAACACAATAGCAAGTGCTTCTTTCTCAGTCTGAGAGTATTTGGCTTCTGCACTTGACAATGTTCTGGAAACAAAGGTGATTGGCTTCTCTTCCCCTTCCACAATATGACACAAGACCCCACTTATGCCATAGGCAGATGCATCGCAGGTTCAAGTTAATGGAAGCTTCATTGAATAGTGAATAAGCGCCTGGGAATTTAATAGAGTTAACTTCAAATTCAGAAATGCCTTTTCGCATTGGCTAGACCATTTCCAACGATTGTCCTTCTTTAGGAGTTGATAAAGAGGACCAGCCAAGGTTGACATATTAGGTATGTATTTTGAATAGAAGCTCAACATCCCTAGAAAACTCTTCAATGATGTTTTGTCGAAAGGCTTTTTACACCTTTCTAATGCTTCCAATTTCTTTGAATCTGGTCTAACACCATCTTCATTTATAATATGACCTAGAAAACAAATGTCTTTTTTTTTAAATAAGCATTTTTCTTTATTAAGGGTGAAATTTAGCTCTTTCAATTTATCGAAGATCATTTTTAAAATTCTGTAATGTTCTTGTTCATCTTTAGAACCAATGAAAATATCATCTAAGTATATCACCGTGTTGGGAACATCATGAAAAAGGCTGTCCATACACCTCTGGAAAATGGCTGAAGCTGGACTGATGCCAAAAGGCAATCTATTATATCGGTAAAGTCCTCTATGGGTAGATACAACTAGCAGATTTTTTGATGCTTCATCCATTACAATTTGATGATATGCGGAGGAGAGATCCAATTTGGTAAAAATCTTGTTTCCTCCTAGATTTCCCAACATAGTTTCCATAGTAGGTAACGGATATTTCTCATCTTCAATGCAATTATTCAAAGTATTTTTAAAATCACCACACAAACGTAGTTCTCCATTTGACTTTATTACCGTTACTAAAGGCGTAGACCAATCACTAGCATTAACCTTTTCAATTATTTAACTTTGTTCAAGTCTGTCTAGTTCTTTGTCTATCTTCTCTTTAATGGAAAAGGGTACTGGTCTAAATTTAAAAAATTTGGGCTTTGCATTTGGCCTCAATGATATTGAACCTTTAATGCCCTGAATTGGTAAATCTTTATTTTCAAATACTCTTTTATATGCTTCTAAAAACAGTTCTAAATTTGAAATTACATTTATATTATTACAGATATCAAAAACGCAATTGGGCCAATCAGCTTTTAAAATTCTTATCCAATTTCTGCCCAGTAACGGCGTTTGGTTATTAAACTGGCCTGTCACAATTAGAGGTAGTTTTTCCTGATAGTTTTTGTAACTAACATTTACCAAGCATTTTCCAAAAACTGGAATCAAATTTCCCGAAAAAAATTTCAAATGTCCACTGTATTTCTCTAGAGTGACATTTTTGAAATTTGTAAGAAAAAAATTCTTTGAAACTACAGACACGTCTGCACCAGTGTCAACCTCCATTATAGTGTCTGCATCTTCAATTTTGACGTTTACCAGTATTTTTGGTGCGTTTTCTAATATGTTGCACTGAATAGTATTCAATTTATTCAGATTGGGTTTATTCATTCCAGAATTTTGGGCCGATTTTTTATTCCAACATACTGGAGCAATGTGCCCTTTCTTATTGCAAATATAACATTGAGCATTTTTAAATTTGCATAACTTCGTATCGTGGTTAGACTTTCCACAAATTTTGCAAGGATAATTGTATTTACATGGGAATTTAAAATTATTAGATCTGGCTTTCAACTTATCAATATCATACCAGGATTTTTCATCAAATTTACTTGTGACTTCGCTGCCTCTACAGAATTTGCAATATTTATTGCACTATCAAACGTTAAAAAAGGTTCACTTAGCAGCCTTTTAAGCGTAGCTTCATCGTAGCAACCACTTACAAATTGGTCACACAAATTTTCATTTATGTCAGTAAATTTGCACTTGTCTGCCTGAGATTTAAGCCTCAAAACAAATTTTCCCACAGGCTCATTTTCTTTTTGTACAATCTTGTGAAATAAATATCTTTCATAGTGCTTATTTTTTATTGGATATAAATGGTTGGTTAAAACCTCTACTAAATATTTATATTTAAGGTCACTTGGCCTACTGGGTACCAACAAATCGCGCAAAGTCTTATAAACATTAACATCAATAGACGTTAATAACACAGATACTTTGTCTGCTTCTAATGTTTTGTTCAATTTAAAACATTCTTCTAATTGTTCCAAATAACAATTTAGATCTTCACCTTCACGAAACCTTGGATAATTTGAATTAGTGGTGGCCATACTTACATTAATTCTTCGTCGCCATTTGATACGTTTCTATTAAATGTTGAATATTAATGGTGAAAATTATTTTATAATAAATTGCACTTTATATATATTTAAAGATAAATGAAAGATACACTATTTTTATGCTACTATAATTATTTTATTCTTTTTACAATTCTTGCACACGTGCACATCATATTACAAACATTTTTTTGTCTACAAGATAATGATAAAAAAAACAAGATGATCAAAACAGAGTAAAGTAATAATATATCACTGATATATTATCTTTAAACAAAACAGATCAGTTACTATTAAATTATTTGTAATATATTTTGGAGATATATCATATTTCAAATGAAATGAAAACAAGATGCCATTTGATTACAATATGCATAATTAACTTAATGGATATGGCTGACAGCGCCCAGGTTTTTTTTTTAAGTTAATTTTCACCTGAGGGCAAATATATATATATATTTGAAAATAGAGCAATCCATAAATAAATCTTTAATTAAAAAGGCATATATTGGATCAAATGATAAATGATAAATAATATGATAAAATGATAAATAATGATAAATTATATTTTCATCCAATATATGCCTTTTTAATTAAATATATATATATATATATATATAATAAAATACTTCTTTAATATGAATAATATTCTTTACAATTATATATATTTTTACCCTGCTTCGTCAGAGTTTTCCCTGAGCGTATGTTTGCCCTATGAATATATAAAATGTTTCAGAGAATAATATTTATTATATGTATTTTCTCACAACTATTTTATTTTTATCTAAAAAAAATCGAAGTTTTAAAACACTTTCCACATTTTATTTTAGATTATGAATATTTATTAGGATTATATGTTTTAAGATTATATACTTAATTAAATTTAAAATAAAATGTTGTGTTTTAAAATGAAGATGATGATAGTAATTATTGCGATTTCACCGCCACTCTGTGTTGTGACGACGATCTAAATTCTATAGAGGTAGTCACTCACCTCTATTCTTGGTCGGCGGGGTTGAAGGTTCAAAATTAAGGGGTCGCTGTTTATAACACTTTTAAAATATACGACGAAAACAGGAGGAAAAATTATATTTATTAGAATTTAAGAAAATAAGTAAAGTATTATTTAATTAATTATATATTTAAATATTTACACTAAAAGAAACGGAGATCAGTGCAAATTCTAGTGTTCGAAAGTTGTTTACAAGTTCTTCTGTATTTGTTTTCTCATTTTTGCCGCTGCATCCACGTAGCCGCTTCCGCCGGCCTCCCATTGGCTGCTTCGGACGCCTTCTTTTCCAACAGTAATGATGATATATTAATTGGAATCATCAGAACTACTGATAAGAGATTCAATGATATAATATATCATAATTAATGCGCCATTTGTTAAAACACTATTTATCTGGCACATATTCACATTCTGGGTTATTCAATATTAGTAAATAATAATCACATTCATTTTATAACTCCTAAAATATGTGAAAATAGTTTTTACTTATTTAATTTTATGTCTTTTTTTTTTTGTGTTATATAATTTATATATTTAACTATAAAAATAATGGTCGCCTATTCCTTCAAAAAAATAAAACGCTGAAAATAATCGCCATCTATTGACTATCTACGCAAAATAGCGCTCTCATGTGAATGACAAGGCCACACTTTTATAGATATATTTTACTAGCCGAATGACCCCGGCAACGCCCAACGCCCGTGTTTTACCCGATTGAATGTTTTTAATCAAATACTATTTGTTATAATTATAAATTGGCGCTTTAAATAAATGCATATATTAGTTAATAACTTTAGCCTATGTGCTTTATCTGTCTATGTACTGTTGGCTTCCGTAGGCGTCTCTTACTGGGAAGAAGAAAGAGAGGATTCCATTTAGTTATTAACTAATATATGCATTTATTTAAGGAGCGACCCGCTCCAACACAATAGTTACAAAACGAAAAAGCGAGTGGGAGGGCGTGATGGGGGGGGGGGCAAAGGTGGCGTGATCGTAGCCAAACCAATAGGAGGGCGCCATTTCAAAAAAAAGCAAACGGTGACAGAGATGATAAATGATTAGGAGATGAAGAATTAAGAACGGATGACGCTCGTAACTGTATATATTTTATAGTTTTTTATAGATCGATTTCCTACAGTCAAAATTTCCATCTTTATTAAACTATATACATTCAAAATGGTTTTCAGTAGTGCTAATTGTAAATATTATAAACATCAATTTATTTTATAAGAATAGATTTAGTATAATTTTAGTTTTTTTTTCTTAAAAAAGACAAAATTAAATTTTCTTATCTATTAAAATGATAATGATAATAATTTGTTATCATTAAACATCATCATAGCTTTGAAGAATTATTAAAATATGCCAGGGTTCTGCTGAAGTGGATATTTGCCCAAAAATATAGTTTTATAAAATGTCAATTATTTTTGTATAAAATTATTATTCTTAACTAGCTGAATGAAGGAAATTCCTGGGATTATTACTCGAGTGCATTTTAATCCAAGTGTATATGTATAAAATTATATGACATGTTTCAAATAAAAAAAAAATGCTTACAATTATGACCTGGCTTCACCTCCCCCCCAGTAAATGTTTCCCAATGAATAATGCTTTACCAAATATTATTCATTATGAGTATATCTTATTATCCCTCTAAAATGCGAAATGATTTCAAAAATTAAAATGAAACACAAAATAATCATTATAATAATAATATCTATATTAATAAAATGCAAATTTCATAAGTGTTGTTCACTAAAAACTTTCGTTACAATGCATCAATTTCGACCAAATTTTCAACATTTATGTAAAACGAGATGGAGCAGGTTTTGCTTAACATCAAAATATTTTTCCTAACTTTAACATGCGTAACTTCGCTGTTATCGATTAAATACAAAAAAAAATCAACAGAGTTAATTTTATTTATATATAAATACAAAAAAAATTCAGCAATTCATTCAACTCAATCTAAAAAAATATTCAAAACAAGCAATTTTAAGATAACACCATATGTAAAACAGTCGGCCAAGAAAACAACAACGATATTACATCTTTCTCACATATTCACACACAATCTTGATTAATAATTAAAACTAATCTTTAACATTGTTTATTATACTTCATAATATATAATATTCGTTCACATATTCACACACAATCTTGATTAATAATTAAAACTAATCTTTAACATTGTTTATTATACTTCATAATATATAATATTCGTTAGGCAAACTTTCACTGGATAAAAAACCCGGGCGAAGCCGGGTACACATCCGCTAGTATAATAATAACAAACGCAATTGAAATCTCATGACTACTAATTAGATTGAATATGATATAAATACACTGGTGTCCAAAAATAAGAAACTTTTGTTTTTTAATGATATGTTTTAAAATATACAACGCTAAAAGCTAAAAAGTAATTTAATTAGGTATTTTAAGTCGTAGAATTTATTTATCGCAACCATTCGATTCGGTAAAATTGAAAATATGCAAATTTTTGTTGTCTTTATAAGTGTGCTATTTGGCGTGTCGTTTACCCCATCTAAGAATTGTCCAATTATAATTTTATTTAATCCTTAGTTAATTATGAGTTTACAAAAAATTTTAGCAGATGATTTAAACTGGAGAGCTGTTGGAAGAATGGAGGCAGAGCAATCACAAGTTGAAGTAGCAAAATGGCTAAATGTGAATAAATCTGTGGTCAGCAAAATATGGAAACAGTTCATTGAGACAGGAACCATCAAAAGAAAAGAAGGTTCTGGTAGAAAAGAAAAACAGCTACCTCTGAAGACCGTTATCTGGTCGTAACTGCCAAGCGCCATAGGGAGATGACAGCTATTCAACTCTCTAATGAACTCTCAAGTGCTACTGGAACGAGAATTTCAAGACAAACTGTTTACGAAGGCTTCACGAAGGTGCTCTTTATGCAAGACGACCAATGGTCTGATCCCTTTAACCTCTGCTCACAGGAGAGCCCGCTTGAATTGGTGCTTGGAACATCACGCCTGGACTCATGATCAGTGGGCCAATGTTCTCTTCAGTGACGAGTCAACATTTAGTTTAAACACAGATTCTCGACGAGTTTTCATCTGGAGGGCGCCTGGAACCCGCTATCATCCCAGTAACATCAAGGAAATAGACAGTTTTAGAGGGGGCAGTCTCTTAGTCTGGGCTGGCATCAGTTCTAGCAGACGCACACCCCTCCACATTTTTTCTGGGGGCACTTTAACTGCCCAAAGGTACAGGGACGAGATCCTTGAGCCCTATCTAAGACCTTGTAGAGATCAAATTGGTCACAATTTAATTTTTATGGACGATAATGCTCGTCCGCATAGGGCTAGGCTAGTCAATGAATATCTCCAGAGTGAGAATATTCGAAGGATGGATTGGCCAGCCAGATCTCCAGACCTGAATCCAATAGAGCATGTGTGGGATGCTCTAGGGAGGCGTATTGGAGCTCGTCACCCCTCTCCCAGAACCCTCGTTGAGCTAAGAACTGCTCTATTGGAGGAGTGGGGTTTACTACCCCTGGACCTCCTCCAAAGCCTGGTAAACAGTATGAGGGCTCGCTGTGAGACCTTGATAGCTGTTAGAGGTGATCATACTCCCTATTGATATCTTATTTCTTTAAGATCTGGAACCTTAGCTTTGGGTATGTTGGTAATAATTTGCATATTTCATAATTTCAAATATATTTTTTTAATTTTCATATAGCTAGTCAAATTCTCCATAGTTTAAACTATTTGTATATTAAATTTTATATTTGTTAATAAATTAACTTTTGAGAAATTTCAATATTGGTTAAGTTTCTTATTTTTTGGACACCAGTGTATAATAAAAAAACATTTATTAAATCAAAATTCGCCTGGCAAACATTCACTAGGGGAGATGTTGACAAAGCTGGATCATGCAGAATCAGTATATAATAATTATCATAATTTTAAACTTCAAATTACGAAAAATGGTTTGTTTATTGTTTATTTCATTCTTTGAATAATTAATATGGTAGTCTATAAATTAAGCTACCCATATAAATTTTTTTTAATGGTTTTGTTGGAGAAAAGTAAAAAATTACAATTTTTCATTACAATAATAGATTCAGTAAGGAGTGGGTGCTAGCACCGCGAATGATATTCATTCAACAAATTTGTTAGGCAAACTTTCACTCCATACAAACCTGCCAAAGCCAGGTATATTCACAAGTTACATCATAAAATTTAAAATTATTTACATTTTATTGAAAAAGGGCCATTCATCTAAAGTATATAAACTAGTTTATTTGATGTAAATTTATAACTTTTTTGAACCAAAATTAAACAAAAGTTATGTTGAGAATTGGTGGTTGACAGCTGGTTTTGACTTTTTATTCTTGGGACAACAATTTCTTTTATTAAATTTACTAGATATACATTTTTGGGTCACTAGTTAAAAAATTAAAATCTCCAGGATTAGGAACCTTTTAAAAACAAGGCGCTGAAAGCTATCAATGCAATTAAGATAATATTGAACAAATCAAAAATCAATTCTATTAAATATCATTCAGAGATTCTTGGATTCAATGCTTTGTTAGGTATAATCTATGGAGCTCCATTAAGGCAATCAGAGGTGAAATCTTGGTACATTGATTCTCTCAAAACAACTTTTGAGATTTTAAAACTTGTCTAAATATACCTATATAGTTTACACAGGAATTCATAAGAATGTTACTGGAAGTTACTATTTGAAAAAATGCTCAGGGTCTGGTTTTGAATCGTGAAAATGGGCAAGAGTTGATTCTCCAATGCTTAATTCAACTATTTGAGATATTAAGACAACAAACATACCTTTTAGTTTGTAAGAATTTTATCAAATATCTTGAATTCTGCCTGATTTTTTTTCTTGGTGATTCATACTGTAATGATAAAATCATTGCCCAGAAGGAAATGCCATCAATCATTAAGATAGTGAAAAAATATTGTATCAAAATTTAGAACTTCAAATTCTCTCTCCAAAATAAATATTTATATTAATATCTATGAGAGAAAGTTATTTATTTAGCAATTGTTCCTTCCCATTAAAACGCAATATATAACACAACATAAAATATTCTATAAGTACTGGAATCCCTTCAATAAAGTACGATAAAATTCAAGAATCAAGGGACGAGTTTCTTTTATACTATGATTTATTACAAAACGCTCAAGCTTTCGGGCTGGCCGGCCCTTCTACAGGAGAAAAGTGAAAACATATGGAACATTGAACACTATATAGGGATGAGACTATTTACATATTTAAAAACTATAGGGACTTTGCATATCTATGAAATGTTGAGAGGAATAATTAGCATACCAGGAAATTATGGAAAGGAGAAATTAACATGCATGATAATAGCTATTGAATGTGATAGAGTTAGGAATAATGTCTATGAGGGAGGAGGGGGGGGGGGGGGTACGCACAGATGGAGGATACAAGGCTATGGGAACAGGGATTGGTAGGATTCAAGGAGGTCGATGTGTCTATTGATGGCATGGAAGCCCTGGGAAACGAGAGCTTCCAAGGTGAGGCGCTGCTGCTTGTTGTATATGCGGCTATAGTGCACAGATGGATTGGCCAGATCGAAAGAGTGGTTGGAGGTCCGGATGTGTTGATATATAGCTGATTTCTCATCTTGTCTGGAGATGTTTTTGCTGTGCTCCTCGAGTCTTGTCCCTACGCTCCTGCCTGTCTCACCTACGTAGAATCACATGAACATTTTTAGAAAGGATACAAAGTTTATTTCCGAACACACAAAATAGAAATTGAATTATCTCACCATATTTTCAACTGCCTGACTATTAGTAAAGAGATAAAGACATTCATTTCTTTCAAATTCAAGTGTTTTTACCTAGCGCCATATCAGCTCGCTTGTTTGCTCAAGATTCATTTATTTTTTATAAAGCTGTGACTAGGAAAAAAAAAAACTCTTGTGAATATATATTATTTTTCTCTATTTCTCTAAAAGTTTTATATAGAGGCTCTCTCTCTCTCTATAAATGTATTTATTTTTTCTCTTTTTGTGTTGTGTGTATAAGAGAGAATCCTATAGCTAATTGAATCTGGATATAAAAAGGAGAGCAAAAGAAAACCTGCATAACATTATGAAGAATATTGCGAAATACCCAGTTGAAAATATACTTAACCAAACTACACCTCTTCATGGTAATATATAAAATATCAAATTAAAAATAGCTAAACATATACAAATTTCTCATATTACTTTATAGATTTGAATTTTTTTTCGCCTTCTTTTTCTGCATTTCTCAGGGAAAGCTGTATATAAGAAAAAATGTATTGATTTATTGATATATATGCGAGATTTTGGTAATAGAATTATGCATATAAAGAAAACATATTACTTTTAAAATCTATCTATTTCTTAAAAATAAAATTAATATATATTTTCAATGAATTAATTTTTTTTTAAATGCTTAAAAAGATATACTCTGCTATTTGAATATTATTATCTTTCTAATCACATTGCTTTAATAATTTCCACGTCTCAATTTTCTTATTTTTACAAAATATAACTAAAAATGTCCAAAAGAGGTAAGCACATATATCTATATATACAAATATTAGAATTATTTTTGTTTCAAGGTTTAAATAATGATTTGAAAATGTGCGTTCAGCAACTCACGATTTTTGGAAAACCTATAATATTCACGCGTTAGCCAAACTACTTCTATGTAGTATAAGCAAATCTTATGGTTTATGAATTACGCCAGAGACATCATACAATTATATTAAAACCAGATTCAAAGGATTCAACTTGAAGGGAAAATATGTCTCCTGTATGGGTAATATTTTCACCATATTTCACGTTTCCATATATAAAAATTAAAATATAAAACTATGTGAGTTTTTGTGTTTGTATATTTTCCAGAAAATTTTTTTTTCCATCTTAAATTCATGCAGATTTTTTCAATATTTTACCAAAAGACTTCTAGTTAAGCAAATAAACTTTATACATCTTCATTAAATATGCTATTCAATTTGTACTACAGTTTTAAAAACGTGTTTCACCACCGCCAGCTTTGATTCAGCGTTGCTAAATAGAGCTTTCAATTATCTTTAAGACTATAACTAATATTTTCTCACACCATTTTTATTCATATATTATATATAAAAAAAATATATATATTTTATAATTTATTTATGCAAAAATATATCGATCAATTTTATCGTTGAAAATGCTGACTAATATTTTTGGAAGCGCTCAGTGTTCACTCAGTTCAATTCAGTTAAACCTTAATAATTAAAGGAAATATATATTACATCACTTTAAAAAAATTTTGATATTCAGTATATGATATACATTTTAAATATATTGAATATAAGTCTTAAATTTATTAAAATAATTTAAATGTTAAAATTCTTAATATAAAACCTTTTAGAAATTTGCTTGTCACAGAAGTGCATTTGACAACACGTTTTCCACACGTGGGCCTTTCAGCTTATCATCATAATAGTTCTTTTTGCCTTGTAAATTTTTCTAAAACTTTTTCAACATGTCTAAGAGAGGTAATGTATTTTAAATAAATATATATTAAATTTCAAATTTGAAATTTAACGTTACACGATTATTCAAGTGCGATAACTTTTTTTATATAATATTAAACCATTTTACCCACACCTATGCTCCACGTTTTTAAATAACACTTTCGAGGCGTTTATTTGAGAAGCTATTTAGTTTTTATATTTTCACCACTTTATAATCATATATTGAGAATATTTGTTTTTTTTTTCTATATAAACTCGTACCGTAACATTTTTTTGTAGCTTAAGCAAAACTATTTCGTTTTAGAGTTGATAAAAGAATACACGTTCAAATTTAATGACTATTGAAATACCATTTTTCAAACTTTTTGCAAACATATTTATTATATATATCTTTTATTTGATAAATATTAATTGTTCAGTTATTTATCTAAAATCTTAGAAATAAAAAAAAAAAAGAAATGATGAAAAGAAAGACTTTTTTAATGAAAATTTTATTTTATTAGCTCTAAAATTTTGATATGTTAGCCCAACATGTAAACATTCTTGTAAAATAGTTTCCATTTAAAATAAAATATTTAAGTGAAATGAAATTCAAAAAAATTGTTACCTGCTATATAATCTCATATCACAAGTTTTTCAAAATGTTAAGCTTGAAATAAATGTTCATTTGATAAAGCATGCCTATATTTTAAGTAGCTAATATTTTAGTTGTCTATCTGATTAGAGTAAAAAGATTCCAGGAAGGCTCTATATTGCTAAAATCCATTACTGTGATGGCTGAACTAACCCGGCTTGTAATGTAAACTATCAGCAAAGTAATGTTCTTCCCAAGTTGCTAATGTTTAGTTGGGGCCACTCACTGTTTACCACTTAAAAGCCAATCGGAAACTAGAATGGTTCTTGTTCATTTTTTTTGCGATAAATATCAATGAAATATTCTATATAAATTGAAAATTAGTCCATCCCATTTCACCAGCTTAAACACCTGTTTGGTAAATTTGACCAATTTCTTAACCCTTCTCGTAGGATGTTATGAAATCGAAGCCACCCTTATACTGATGAGGGCCATAGCCTGAAACCATTGGTATACTGGTTGGCTTTTGTCTGAATTTGCCAAAACTGGGGTTGTGACACATTAGTGATTACTAGTAAAGTTTTTTTTTTGTTAGAGTGATATATATATGGAAATAATGGTTTAGATATCCTAAAATATTTATGGTATCTTGTTCCCCTATTCTACCAGACAAAATATGTTGGCATTTGTTTTGGAATATTTTTCATGCATCTTAGATTTGATTTTTTGAAAGCACACACTAAATTCACACTGGTCAAAGACCCAATTCCAAATGGATGTCTTGGTAACTGCATTGTTTTTACCTTAAATCCATTAGCCCCTCTCTTACCAAAAGAACATGGCTAGGAGAGCCACCAAGAATGCTAGGCATTCCAAGTGCAGGAAGAACAGAAAACAAATCTACAAAGTGATGGTCCACCCTGATATTAAGATCTCGAGCAAAGCCATGGCCATAATGAATTCTTTCGTAACGGACATATTTGATCGCATCGCTGCTGAATGCCTGCCCCACTCTTCATCACCAGACAGGAGATTCAGACTGCTCTCCGCCGCCTTCTGCCTGGAGAACTGCTGGCAGAGGGAACTCAGTAAACTTCTGAACAAAGCTCTCCAAAATTTCAATACAGATGTCTCAATTGAACAGCATTCTAGGTGGTCGTATGGCTGAGGTTTTGTTTTTCCATAGTGCTAAGACGAAAAGCCACATGGTGATTACAATGTTATGATTCTGGTCTGTAAACTTCTATATAAATCCACATTTCAACATTTTGTTGCTTTTCCACAAACACCATTGCTTTGTTCCCAAACAGGAAGTTTCTGTAAGTTGCCTACAGGTGGTTGTAAGGATACACATACACTACACGGTTGTACCCAATATGGTCGTAATCCAAAGACATGAAAATCATGAAAAAGGAAGAGGCTCTCTGCAACTTTCCCAGAAACATGTAAAATGGCTGATGGCTGATATAACTTGATGTTTTCTGATTCCATTTCTATTTGCTTGTGGTTGAGGGAAGAACTTTGGCATTTGATTGTATGATAAAAGACATTTGAGTGTTATTAACCTATATTGAAGAATTAGCATTATCAGCTATATATATATATAGTATAGTTATGAAAAAATTTAAGATTAATAAGTTTTTTTATTTAATTTAAATGTGTGAGGTTTATTTTTTTGTAATAAATAATTAGATAAAAAATTAAAAAAACAAACCTCACACATTTAAATTAAATAAAAAAACTTATTAATCTTAAAATTTTTCATAACTATACTATTTGATACAGAATTAGCTTGCTGTTCTGACTCAAAATTAATTCAAAATCTTAATAGTTTACTTTTCCTCTATTTTCCAAATATAAAAAAAAATACTATTAATATATAATATATATATATATATAAATATTGTGGAAAGTATTTCAGCCAATATATCATTTTTAAACTTGTGTTAGGATTTTTTTTTTAATAGGCCAACAACTTCGAAAATAATATTTAATAAACAAGCCTAAGGAACTTGTAGCTTGCCTCACCTAGCATATCAAGGTGCTCTTCCATTTGTGGTTTTTTTACTCTTGTGTCTGAAGAGACTTAGTATACCAATACTCGGCCAAAATATTTATTATCTCATTACTAGTTGTATAATAATATTGCGATAATTGTATCTTCCTTACATTCACACACATAATTTATAATCCTGAAGCCAGATTAAAAGATAACTTTCTTAATAGATTTTCCCAATGGGGGGTACAAAATTGTCACAATGTTTTGAATATCTGGAATTAGATGAGTTTGTAAGGTTGTTAGTAGGCTTCTAACTTGACAGGTATAACTAGACTTGACATATGAATGGTGTGGACAGGTCGTGGAGGAGCTGTAGGAGCCAAGTTCCGTGTGACCCTTGGTCTGCCTGTGGGAGCAGTGTTGTCCTGCGCTGACAACTCCGGAGCCAAGAACTTGTACGTCATCGCTGTCAATGGCATCAAAGGCCGCCTGAACAGGCTGCCTGCTGCCTCAGTAGGTGACATGATCATCGCCACAGTGAAGAAGGGAAAGCCAGAGCTGCGTAAGAAGGTGATGCCAGCTGTGGTGGTGAGGCAGAGGAAGGCCTTCCGCAGGAAAGACGGAACCATCATCTACTTTGAAGACAACGCCGGAGTTATTGTCAACAATAAGGGAGAGATGAAGGGCTCCGCCATCACAGGTCCCATCGCCAAGGAGTGCGCAGACCTCTGGCCCAAGATTGCCTCTAATGCAAGTTCAATTGCCTGAATAAACTGGGTCCCATATTTTGTCCATGTTCTTACTGGAATATCTAACTCATTACACTAAGCTGGAAATAAATTTAGCTTTTTTTTATATACTATATTCTCCTTGAACTAAAACTTGGATTGTGCCTCTTCTAGAGAGGCTACACCCCAGGATTGCAATGGCTAAACATGTTGGGACAGACTGCTCACTATTTTTTGTCAGTTGGATCCCCAGTGTTTTTCAGACAATTTGGCCTATATTGCCTTCCTTCCACAAGATTCATGAATACCATCCTCTAATGATAAGGCACAATTTGGATTATAGATTAGAACTACAAGGTAAAAAGACCAAATTTAAATAATGTTTTGGTAACATAGTTGTTAATTTAGTACTTTTGTTGTCTGATGATGGTAACAACATTGTTACCGGAATGTTGCACTTATTTGGCTTTGGTCTTATTACCTTGTAACCATTATCTTATATTTTGGCTAATATCAACCCTATCATTTAACTAGCTAGAATTTCCTTTTGGGCAGATGCAATGAAAATTGTAGCCATCCATATGCTGATAAGTATCCTAGCCCAACCTACCAAATTTTCCAAAGTATTATTCATTTTTTGAATTCCAATACAGTGAAACCTCTTTATAACAAGTCTCACAAATTCCAATTGTTTGGTGGAAGGATAGTCTAAGTAAGCTGTTGATTTTTGACTGCTATGAACTGGCTTTGAATCCTGCATTGAGCACTTTTTCCTAATTAAAAAAATGCTCGAATGGCCCCCATTCTTGTAAAAGTCAAACTGCTTTTCACCTGTGTAGGCATGTTGTGCCCTCATTAAAAATAATAGCCAGCTACTACCCACCATGATTATCATGGCCTATATATCATGTGTACTAAGGATAAAAAAAAAAAGGCTTTAAGTAGATAAAATCTCAAGTGAAGTTTGATTTCTCCAAGGACTCCCAAAGACATCCTTGAGTGTCAAAATCCTTTTCATCACATTGTATTTAAAAAAAAAATCTCCAATGGCCCCTGATTCTTGCAAAAGTCCAACCCTGCCAGCAAGTGCAAGTAACCAAACGGGGCTCTGGCACATTTGTAAGTGCAAAGTTGAACCTCTTTTCACATGTGTAGACATGTGGCGCACTTACAGTAAAAGCAGTCACCTATTTCTACCCACTATGATTATCATGGCCTGTACTAGGGATAAGCAAAAAAACATTGTACAGTAGAAACCTCCCTGTAAAGGACACCTAATTGCAGAGCCTTTAGTGAGAGGTGTCATCTTACCGGAGAGTTGCTAAATTGTAAAAATGTTAATTTTGCAAATAAAAACTGTCCTTTTTAGAGAGGTGTCAGCTAAAGGGAGGTTCTGCTGTATTAAAATTTTCAACTTCTAGTTTTTTTAATTATTAGTGATTAAAAAAAAAACTAATTATAGTAGAAGCTTTTTAATTAATAGCCCTAGATATTATCATTCTTGATAATGTTACTTGATTGCTAGGTTCTAAATTTAATCCATTATTTTGTTTCTAATTATTACTTAGGGTAATGAAGGGTGTGGTTGGTTGGGTTTCTGCCACCATGTAAGATCTTGGACATTCAAAACAGTGGTTGAACAAATGTGCCTTTTTTTTTTCAAAATGAAAAAATTCTTGATTACAAGGGGTTTTTGTTGTTCTTATCCTCTTGTGCAGTGTAATGGTTACATAAATTCCATGAGTTCATGCTCTTTGAGCTGTTTGATGATAAGCAGTGGCCTCTCCCAAAGGTCCTATTGTGCATCCTGTAATGCATCTAATACAAGCCAAAATGTGTTCTGGATCTGCAGGTGCCAAGCTACATTTTGGGCAAGTGGGGTAGATTTTGTTGTTAAGGATTTTACCCACAGTACAGTGAAGTCTACTTTAAGAAACCATAGCCTGAAAACAACCCCTCTCTCCTGGAAGTGGGCTCTCATTTAAGACTTTAGGTTGAATGATGCCTCAAGAATTGCCTGACCTGAAAGATTCTTCTATGATATGAGACCACCTTCAGAAAAGACCAGTACACATGAATAAAACAAGCAAGTGGAAAGTCTGATGTTGCTAGTTGTCGTTTTTTTTATACCAAGACCATGCTCTTAGGTGGTCTCTCATGGGATATAGATTACTTCACATAGGTAATGATAAAGCACAATTTGGATTATAGCTACAAGAAAATAAGGCCTAATCCTAATAAATTAATACTGTGTGATGTTTTGGTAACAGTGTTGTTACTGAAATTTGAGATTTGAACCATTCTAATCATAGTTGATGCTAAATTAGCGTTAATTAGTCAGCAATTTTTTTAAATGACACACTATTACTGAATGCTCTCTCTGTGGTAAAATTTCTCATTCAGTACTTTTGTTTGAAGATGGTAACAACGCTGTTACTGAAATGCCACACACTATTTATTTATTTGGATTTGGTCTTATTACCTTGTGTTTATACTGAAATGTCATATACATTATTTTTTTTGGTCTTGTTATTTGGTGATTTTTGTCTATAATCCAAATTGAAACTTATCAATGTGTATAGACATACATTTTGATGGGAGAAGATTTTGATTTATAAAAACAAGGTAATAAGACCAAATCTAAATAAATAGTGTGTGATATTTCGGTAACCACATTGTTACCCCATCAGATAGAAGTACTGAATGAAAAAATATCACAGCATGTTAAACATAAGGTAATGAGACCAAATCCCAATAAATAAATAGTTTGACATTTCGGTAACAGTGTTGTTACTGAAACATCACACACTATTTATTTATTTGGTCTTATTACCTTGTGTTTATAAATCTATAATCCAAATTGTGCTTTATCATTATAACATGTTCTTAAATATTTAGTTGTTGTTGTTGTTGTTGTTTCTTATCCCCTTGTGTAAAGATTACACGAATTCCATGAGTTCATGCTCCTCGAGCTGTTTTATGATGAGCAGCGGCCTCTCCCAAAGGTCCCGTTTAGTGCATCTAATGCAAGCCAAAATGTGTTCTGGAGCTGCAGGTGCCAAGCTACATTTTGGGCAAGTGGGGTAGATTTTGTTATTATTTTCTATCTTCAATGGCTTTATAAATATTTAGTAATGTTATCAAGTGTGTAAACAAGATAGTATATAGGAAGAAAATTGATTTTCCCTAAAAAAAATTGAATTAGAAGTGAGAGGAACATTTTTTGTAATCTATAATCCAAATTGTACCTTATCATGATTATTAAAAAAAAGGACACACACCTCTTTCATCAAAATATACTCAAAGGCCCATGTGCTATCTTTTGATTGTCACTTTTTTTTTTTGCTTATCCCTAGTACACGTGGTACAGGCCATGATAATCATGGTGGGTAGTTAGCGACTGCTTTTTACTGTAAGCGCACCACATGTCTACACATGTGAAAGCAGTTCGACTTTGCACTTACAAATGTGCCAGAGCCCCGTTTGGTTACTTGCACTCGCTGGTGGGGTTGGACTTTTGCAAGAATCGGGGGGCCATTGGAGTATTTTTTTTTTTTAAACAGAAAAAAAGTGTCCAATGCGGGAATCGAATCCGGGTCGTAGTGGTTGAAAACCAAACGGTTTAACCAGCCTTCCACCGACCCCTGATTGTCACTGAAATCTGGAAGTCTCAGGCCTACGAAAAGAGCAGCTTTGGCCCATCATCAAATGACCATAGTTTTGAGCTTTAGCTCTTGTCATTGAAGGGAAGACATTGATGACTTCGGCAGAATTTGTCAAAGAAATGCTTAGCTGATAAGTAGCTAGGACCAATTTAATGACTTGAAAACCATTTCTGAGATTCCATCCTTCAGTGCTGCGTATATAAACAGAATCGTCCAATACAGTATTAGAGCTCTGAGAAGCGGTCTGGTGGATTAAATTGGTGAAACCGCTAGGAGGGTTCACCACTGATGAGCCAAGAGCCCTCCCAATATATTTTTTTTCATCGCAGTAAGGGCAGTAAAGTTTGTATTATGTGTATAAAAGAAACATTTGTGCTTTTAAATCCTTTCATTTTATATGTATAGATGGCGCGTTATTGCTTTGTGTCAAGAGTGTCATATACATTTTTTTTTTTATCTTGTTATCTGGTGATTTTTAATCTATAATCCAAATTGAAACTTATCAATGAGTATAGACATACATTTTGACGGGAGAAGATTTTGATTTATAAAAACAATGTAATAAGACCAAATCTAAATAAATAATGTGTGATGTTTCGGTAACCACATTGTTACCGCCATCAGATAAAAGACCAATTTCATGACCAAAAAGTCAAGAGTTTATAGAGATGGTCAAGTGCAGAGTTTCTGTCTATTCTGACAAGAGATTTGTTGTCTCTCTGAATGATTCTAATAATGAATCTACAACTCACATTTTGGATGTGCCCCTAGTTATTTTTTTTTGTCACCTAAAAAATTAAGCCAACCTCAAAATGACATATCAATTTAATGTAAAACAAAATTATTTATAAGGCACAATTTAGGTTAATGATTATAAACACAAGGTAATAAAACCAAATCCAAATAAAATAGTGTGTGGCATTTCGGTAACAGCGTTGTTACCATCTTCAGACAAAGTACTGAATGAGAAAAAATATCAGCAATTTATATTTTAGGTTTCTCAGAAAACTATCTTCTTCTTATCTGCTATCTTATTTACACACTTGATAACAGTAACTATTTAAAACATGCTGTGATATTTTTTTCTCATTCAATCTTTTGTCTGATGATGGTAACAACACTTTTGCCGAAACCTCACACACTATTTATTTGGTCCTTATTACCTTGTGTTTAAGATTATTCATAAAATACCAGGGGTAAAGAGGAAAGTTTAAAGAGTAGTAAAATACAGTAGAACCTCCTTGTAAAGTAAACCTAAATGTAAAGTCAAAGTGTTCTTTAGGGAGAGGTATCCTCTTTCCAGAGAGTTTCTAAATGGTAATTTTGACAATGAAAACTGTCCTTTGTAAAGAGGTATCCTTTAATGTGAGTGTCCTCTCATAGAGGTTCTACTGTATAACGAATAAAAGTAAATCTGTTCATAAAATAATAAATATTTTGCTACACACAATACTGTTAAACCTGTCTATAGCGCCCCCTCTAAATAGCGCCTTCCTCTCTATAGCGCCAGATTTTAAATATGTAGTACGATGCGATTTACCTTAAAAGTGACCTGTCTATAGCACCCTATTTTGGCGAGTCCCAAGAGGGGGCGCTATAGACAGGTTTAACTGTATATATTTTGGCCTAGTTAGAAGACCTACCTATAAAAACCCACAACTATTTCAAACCAAAGATTCAAAATCTAAGGTAAAAGAACAAATCCAAATTAATAAATTGTGATGCTTTGGTCACATTTTTTACTTTCTTCAGACAAAAAAAGTACTGAATCTTCTAAAGTATCTGGTTTTAATATTTAGGTGGCCTGATAAAGCACAATTTGGATTATAGATTATAAACACAAGGTAATAAGACCAAATACAAATAAATAAATAGTGTTTGATGTTTCGGTAACAGCATTGTTACCATCTTCTGATCTTAATTGATTCAGTACTTATGTCTGAAGATGGTAACAACGCTGTTACCGAAACGTCACATACTATTTATTTATTTTGTTAAAACTATTTTACAGATCCTTTACCTTTTGTACATAGAATGAAGGTCTTAGGTGAAGGGAGACAACGAGCAAGACATCTATATCTATAGATAGCCCCAGCTTGGACCGACCGAGGGCAAAGGTCGGCGTGGGCGGAGACGACGGAGCGTCATGTTACATTCTTTTTTGGTCAGTTGGCAGGATTCCCTTGTTAGAAGCGGAGGGGAAAGTTGAGTTCCCTTGCCAGGCGGAGCAGACACGCCAAGAAAATCCTACAAGCAGCGTCTTGTAGACGGAACGACGTCGAAGAAAATCCCACGAGCAGAGTCACGTGGACGGAAAGACGTCGAAGAAAATCCCACGAGCAGAGTTTCGTGGACGGGAAAGGACGCATTAGAGTATCCCTCAAGCAGCGACTTGAGGACGGAAAAAGACACTTAGACAACCAACGAGTCGCGACCATTGGACATCGCAAAAGACAAGCCAAGCCAAGCCTGCGACGGTGCTGCCACGAGGTACTGTGTAAACAAACGCTCGACACCCCCCCCCCCCGCCATTTATTTTTGTCTTCCTTCCCTGAGATTAGTTAATTTTTTTATTTTCTTTTTTGCTTAACCTTGTTTATTTTTTTTATACATGATTCCATAGATATAAGTATAATTTAGCTTAACCTTTTTTCTTGTTTTTCTACCCTTAATTCTTTATATAAGTATAATAGTTTTTATCCCTTTTGTTTTTAATCTTTAAAATAAATCCTTTTTGTTATACTGTGTTTCTGTGCATTTATTTCCCCCATTGTTTTTCCTTTCAATCGATCACCCTTTTATTTTTTTTTTTAAACGAACACGAACATTTTGGTGAGCCGGACGTGATCGATTTAAAGGAAATATGGAGGAAATGGATGCACTTAAAAAGCGCAGAAAAGCCATAAGAGGTACTTTCACTAGAATTATTAATGAAATAAATGGGGAATTTGAAAAGTCTCAAATTGATAAGAATGATATTTATTCTAAGTTTAATAGACTAGAGTCTTATTACACGAAACTTGTAGATCTAAACGAAAAATATCAGGCTTTATTGGTAGTGAAAGAAGGGATTACAGAGGAAAGTATTGATAGGGAATGGCAAGAAGGCGATAAATATGAAGAGGAAGAGTTTGATATTCAACAGAAAGTCAGTGTACTACGGAATCCCGATAAAGAAGAAACAATCCCGATTGCTAGCGAGGACACTGTAATAAATGTGAAATTACCAGAGTTAGCCCTAAAAAGCTATGATGGCGCTCTGGAAGGTTGGTTGCCTTGGTGGGCGCAGTTTTCGAAAATTCACGAAAATAAGAATTTATCCGATAGCGACCGGTTTTTATATTTGCGTCAAGCAATTGTACCAAATTCAGAAGCCTATCGTGTTGTAGCAAGCTATCCCGTTACAGGCGACAACTATGCTTTGGCAGTACAAGCCCTACAGGAGCGATTCGGTGACCCGAATATACTGACAGAACTATATGTCAGACGTCTATTGAATTCGGTTATATCTAATGTAAAGAAAGAAAATAGAAATTTAAGCAGTCTGTACGACGAACTGAGCAGTCACCTCCGGTCGTTAGAGACATTGGGCATTGATCCCCAGTTGTCGGGTATTTTTTTATACCCTCTTGTCGAGTCTTCATTACCTTCGGATATTTTGAAAATATGGCACAGGCATCCTTCTTCGGGTTATGGTATGGAGTTAGCAAAACGGGAAGAGTCAGATAAAGGGGTTGGAGGAGCTCAAGAAAGGCTCAGGTTATTATTGGACTTTCTAAAAGCCGAAGTAAGGAGTGCTCAACGGCTGAAATTTGTGGAAAAAGGCTTTAAGCAGGAGGAACCCTATAAAAGGTCTTACAATGAGGGGACCAGAACAAGGAGCAATTTCAGACCCGCCACTGTGTCTAGTCTGTTCGGAGGGCGAACTAATATAAAATGCTTCTTTTGTGAAAGAACAAATCATGCGAGTCATCAATGCCGCTCCATAAGGAAAATGTCTCCGGGAGAGAGAAATGATAAAATACGTAGTGCCCATCTATGTTTCAAATGCTTAAGAAAGGGACACATACAGAGTCAGTGCCGAGAACAATTGGAGTGCAAAAACTGTGGGAGAAACCACTTGGAAGTTTTATGTGAAGGAAATTCTTCTAACCGGTTAACGAAACCGGAAGAGAAAATCCAAAGGAAAATGCAACTGAACCCGTTGCATCGCTTTCTAGTCAAGCCTGCACAGGTCAAGTCTTGCTGATGACCACGGTAGCACTGTTAAGAGGCCCAAATGCCTCTAGAAGGGTTAGAATTCTCCTCGACAGTGGAAGTCAGTTTTCGTATATCAAACAGTCGTTAGTCTGGAGTATAGGAATAGAAAGAAAAGGCGAAATAACTATAGCTAAAAGTCTTTTTGGAGGTAATAAGATTGGTGAAGAAAAGCACGGTAAATTTATGTTAGAATTAGAGAATTTAGGTAATAAAAGAGATGTGATCCATATTGAGGCGCTGGATCAACGTAAAATTTGCGACGCCATACCACCTTTGCCAAAAGGAGACTGGTTAGAAAAATTGAAGATTAAGGGCATAATATTGTCTCAGGACAATTTTAAAGGACAAGAGATTGACATATTGATTGGTGCTAACTATCTAGGTATGATTTTGACAGGAAAAATAGTTCAAGTTGAAGCAGATTTAACTGCGGTGGAAACGAAATTAGGTTGGACACTAATGGGCAATTCGCCAATTATTGATAGCAATGACAATGTGCAGCAGACTTTGAATCTGCTAACAACGCGATGCGATTTAAAGGATTTGTGGGATCTAGAAGTACTAGGCATTAGGGATCCTGTTGAAACTTGCTCCAAAGAGACCAGATATCAGGAAATAAAAGAAAAGTTTATAACAAAAATTCAAAGACAAAGTGATCAGAGATATTCTGTAGGTCTACCTTGGAAGGTAGAAAAGGAGTCTATCCCCAGCAATCTTGACATAGCGATAAAAAGGTTAGATATAAGCACTAAGAAAATGACCTCACAGAATAAGTTGACCGAATATAGTCAGATCTTTAGAGACTGGCTGACTGAAGGACTCATTGAAAGAGTCGAGGAAAATCCTCTCGAGAGAAGAGGCTATTATTTACCTCACCGCCCTGTGTACAAGATGGAATCTAAAACGACGCCCATACGTCCGGTTTTCGATGCTTCTTGTCTAGGTCATAATGGACTATCTTTGAATCAATGTTTAGAAAAGGGACCGAATTTATTGGAAAGAATCCCTGAAATGATGATAAGATTTCGGGAAAATAAATTTGGAGTCACGGCAGATATAAGAAAAGCATTCCAGATGGTGGCGATTGAAGAATCTGAACGGAACTACCTTAGATTCCTTTGGTGGGAAAAGGAGAGCGATAGAGAACTAATAGCTTACAGGCATAAGAGACTTGTATTTGGCTTAAACTGTAGTCCTTTTGTGCTGAACGCCGTAATAGAATACCATCTTCAATCAATAAGAGGCCCACTTGTTCAATGGGGCAAAGATTTTAGCTCAATCCTTCTACATGGACAATTGTATTACCTCGCTGGAAACAAAGCAGGAAGTGCAGGAATTTCAAAAGGCCGCAATTGAAATTATGGACAGGGCTAAAATGGACTTACGAGAGTGGGAATATTCTCTGGAGAAAACCCTGAAAAGGGGACTTGTACAAAAATATTGGGTGTTGTTTGGAATAAAATGGAAGATTCATTAAAATGCGAACTCCCTGACAATTTGAGTCTTCAACCCAAATTAACGAAAAGGTTGGTACTGTCCATGGTTCAGCGGATATTTGATCCACTTGGATTTTGCGCTCCAGTATTCTTGCCACCAAAGTTGTTACTGCAGCGATCATGGGGACTGAAACTAGGTTGGGATACACCTCTACCCGAAAGTATGGCCCAGGAATTTCGAACCTGGTTGGATCAAATAAAATACATAGAGTTAATAAAGATACCGAGATATATGTGGAATGATCTCATTTTCCCTACAGAAGTTCATATCTTTTGTGACGCTAGTCAAATAGGCTATGGAGCTGTAGCCTATTTACGGAGCGAAACGGGACGAGAAAATACTCTAACTTTGATTTGGAGCAAAGTCAGATTAGCTCCTATGAAGAGTATTACGATCCCTCGCTTGGAATTAATGGCCATGGTACTAGGAGCTAGACTAGCCAATGCAATCCAAGCTGCCTTGAAGAGAAAATGTGAAACAACTCTTTGGTCTGACTCTACTACCGCGCTAAGTTGGATAAAGAGAGAAATTGAGTGGAGAGTTTTCGTGAGAAACCGAGTCAGAGAAGTACAGGCCACTACCAATTTGAACGATTGGAGGTTCGTTCCTAGTCAGTTGAACCCGGCCGATCTTCTGTCTCGAGGTTGCCCTCCAAGCCAGTTTGTGCAAAGCAGATGGTGGGAGGGCCCCGAATGGTTGAAAAAACCTAAAGAATTCTGGCCCAATTCAGAGTTCTCGATAAATCCAAAAGAAATAAATATTGATAGAAGACAGTTGAAAGTAGGAGACGTTGTACTGATCGGGCAAGAAAATCTTAAAAGAATGTTTTGGCCTAAAGGGCGAATAGTAAATCTCATACCAGGTAAAGATGGAATAGTGAGAGTGGCCCATGTTAAAACATCCACAGGAACCTTGATCAGGGCTCTACAACGCTTACACCCTCTTGAAATATCCTCGAATGTTGAGACGATTCAAAAGGACAATTCAAATGCCAAACCCCAATCTGAAGCATTTTTAGGAAATAGGCCCAATATTGAATCCAGGGACTCTAGAAATAGATATGGTAGGGTAATCAGAAAGCCTGCAAGGTATGACTCGAAGGACTAGTGAAAGTACCTGTAGAGAAAAAAAAAGTGTAATATGTGTATTCTTTTATGTGTATTTTATGTAATGTAATAGGCATATCTACTCTTGTGTGTATTGTGTATATATATGCTCTTTTGTCTTATACTTAATTTTGACTTCTTTCAGAGCAAAATTATGTGGGAGAATGTTAAAACTATTTTACAGATCCTTTACCTTTTGTACATAGAATGAAGGTCTTAGGTGAAGGGAGACAACGAGCAAGACATCTATATCTATAGATAGCCCCAGCTTGGACCGACCGAGGGCAAAGGTCGGCGTGGGCGGAGACGACGGAGCGTCATGTTACATTCTTTTTTGGTCAGTTGGCAGGATTCCCTTGTTAGAAGCGGAGGGGAAAGTTGAGTTCCCTTGCCAGGCGGAGCAGACACGCCAAGAAAATCCTACAAGCAGCGTCTTGTAGACGGAACGACGTCGAAGAAAATCCCACGAGCAGAGTCACGTGGACGGAAAGACGTTGAAGAAAATCCCACGAGCAGAGTTTCGTGGACGGGAAAGGACGCATTAGAGTATCCCTCAAGCAGCGACTTGAGGACGGAAAAAGACACTTAGACAACCAACGAGTCGCGACCATTGGACATCGCAAAAGACAAGCCAAGCCAAGCCTGCGACGGTGCTGCCACGAGGTACTGTGTAAACAAACGCTCGACACCCCCCCCCCCCCGCCATTTATTTTTGTCTTCCTTCCCTGAGATTAGTTAATTTTTTTATTTTCTTTTTTGCTTAACCTTGTTTATTTTTTTTATACATGATTCCATAGATATAAGTATAATTTAGCTTAACCTTTTTTCTTGTTTTTCTACCCTTAATTCTTTATATAAGTATAATAGTTTTTATCCCTTTTGTTTTTAATCTTTAAAATAAATCCTTTTTTTTATACTGTGTTTCTGTGCATTTATTTCCCCCATTGTTTTTCCTTTCAATCGATCACCCTTTTATTATTTTTTTAAACGAACACGAACATATTTGGTCTTATTACCTTGTATTTTGGCGTCCTGTGGTTTTGACTTTGTGTTTGCAATTTGTTCCCCGGATGTACAACCTAATATATATGTAAATAGGGACCTGTACTTCACTTCCATCAATAATTGACAATATGACCCAGAATAAGTATATTGCTATGGGCGTTTTATGGTTTGCACAAGTCCATATCTGAGAAGAAGGCCAAGTGACACTCACTCCTTACTTTCTTACTGCTACTCTTTTTGTGTTGTTTTTCTTGCTTCCCTCTTTCTCTTGTTTTTTTTTCTTCTGTATTATTTCCTTTGTCTCACCGCTTTGTTCTTATGCATACCTCTGGTGAATCCTGTATAGGGTCAGTGACCCTAAATAAAGGCTTTTTGTTGTTGTTGTTGTTGATGTAAATACGGACAAATATTTTAACAAAGTTTATGGTTATAATTTTATATTTGCAAATGTTGGTGCAAATTGATATCAACACTTTGTATATTAAAAACAAATTGGCATAATTGGGACTTATGATAATATTATGATATATCCTATTATCACTACTAATAATGATGATTTTAATAATAATTGATATTTTTTATGGTGTCTGCCGGGGAAGAGTAGAGCTCATCAATGGACTAGTCAATACAGTTAATAATATGTCTCGGGGTTGCAGGCTGAGAATTGCACTTAGTACATAGTAGGAAAACCCTGCAACCATTCTGGAACGTCATTGTCCGTAGATGACCAGACTTAAGTCTGGAAATCAAAGACTGTTGTTCTCTTGGGAGGACAGAACTGGTGCTTGTCCCTCCTGCTCTGTGCCATTCACGTGCAGCATCAGATTTTCCATTCCTGCAGGCATTGGGTTTTGATGGTACGGAGGAGGTCTCTTTGGTCTAGTTGGGTGGTAGATTTTCTGGCTTTTCAGGTAGGCCAAGAGCTCCAGCCTTTGCCAGAGAGTCTGCCAGCTCATTACCAGGAATTCCAACATGAGCTGGAAGCCATTGCACTGTGACTGAGCTAGATAAACATTTACTAAAATAATATTGAGCAAGCATTCACTTGGAAATAATCTATGTGAAGTCAGATCATTTGTCTAGCCTTTATATATTAAGAAGGGATAGGCTCCCTCTATATGAGGGTGAGGTGAAAATTTCTCAACCTGGCAATGAAAGACTGAATGAAATGAGTGAAAGATATGTTCTTTTTTTAATAATCTCCCTAGTCTTCAACACACTTGGTCCAGTGTTTCTCTAATATCATATCATCATATCCTTCCCGGAAATGAGTTTGGAAGGCTGTTAAAATATTCATCTACAGCCTTCTAAGCTTCATTGGATATGAAGCACTTTCCAGAAACAAATTTATTTAGGTGTGGGAAGAGATCTCCTTTCTTATCTCCACTCAATCATATTAGGGTATCAAGCTTGTAGAGCTTTAGACTTGACAACCATCATGACTGGGTGAAGTAGAATGTGTCTGCTTTTGTCATTAAGACTGGGAGCACTACTCAGTGGCAGGCCGACTTAGCTCCAAAAGAAATGGCCACCTCTGACATGAGGAACAGACGCCATGTGCAGCCGCTCCTAACATGGAGTACAAACGCTGCTCATCCTGTATACCTGAATTATGAGCCCTTACAGGGTACTATCAGCCGGGCCAGCTGAGCCCAGGTTTTTTAGCGAGCTCGTTACTGCTTCCCTCCTCCTTTTTCATCCAGGCTTGGGACCAGCAAAGGCGAAGTTGGGAAGAGATGAAAGTCTGAAGGTGGCAAATCAAGAGAATAGGGGGGTTAACCGAGCAAATTGTACCCCAAATCCTGCAGTTTAGTCGTTTCCAACACACTATTGTGAGCAGGTGTCCTGGTGAGAATGATTTTTTTTTCTTGCTCAAGCCAGGTCTCTTCTTGCGAATTTTGACATACAGCTGTTCAAGAAGGTTAGAATAATATTCACCTGTAATAGTTCTGCTTTTTTCAAGGTAATCAATTAACAGAATCCCATGACCTTTCTGGCAGATGTGATTGACTTTGCTTTCTTTGGCGCTGAACCACCAGCTTCCACCCACTGCTTCAACTGTTGTTTGGTTTCTGGTGTGTATTGGTGGACCCATGTCTAATCCATGGTAACAAATCGCTGCACAAAATCTGTCGGATCCATTTTGAATCCATTCAAACATTGCTGCGAATGTTGTTTGAGAATTTGCTTTTGATATGCATTCAGTAAATGCAGTACCCACCTAGTCACATCCCTTAATTCTTTGTGCAAGATGTTCCCTCAACTATCTCATACACCTTTACACGCCTAATGTCCAACACAACATTGTGCACCTTTTCTATAGTTTCCGGTGTGGTTTACAGATTTTGGCCATCCTTCACATGGGTCATCTTCGAACGAGGTGCAACCACGTTTAAATTCGGCTGCCCACTTTTTAACATTGAAGGAGCAGAGTTCCTGTAAACTTTTGTCAACTTTGGATGAATTTATTTAGAAGTTAATCCATCCAAAACGAAGAATTGAATAACAGACGATATTCAAGTTTATCCATTTTAAAGAAATACAAGATGTATACTGCAAAGACTCATTTACAAAAACTACTTTGTAGTTAAAAACTTGTCCTATGAACTAATGACATGCGTTCATAGGAAGAAAACATTTGCTGATTGGAATGCCATCTCTGGGTCAACCAGAGAACTTTTCACCTTACCTTGGTGCTAAATTTTCTGGGAGTTGAGATGATTTTTGGAGCAGCTTATGAAATAAGATATTTTAAAGTTTTTTTTTTATCTCAAACCATTATACATAAAAAAATATATATCTTAAAGATTGAATATTCAATTTCTGTAGATAAAACTTTGTTGAGCAGAATGTTTTAGTTCAAATCCAGCAATGGAAACTTTCTGAATAAAAAAAAATTCTCCAATGGCCCCAAATTCTTGAAAAAAAAAAAGTCCAACCCCACCAGTGAGTAGAAATGGCCAAACATGGCTTTGGCAAACTTATAAAAGTTGAACTGCTTTCTCCAATGTGTAGACAAGTAGTGCAATTACAGTAAAAGCAGTCGTCACCTATTCACCTTGATTCCATCACTGCCTATACCAAAAGTATTTGGGCTAATTACAAAAAGTTGTCACATTTTAACATGGGTTCAAGTACACCTACTGGTACACCAAGGGAAAATATGTTTATAACAAAATATAAGGTTTTACTAGCGTACAATCAATTACCAATAGAATCCACAGAAGTCTATATTGAGAAGTGATTACAGAATGGTATCAAAATTAAAGGGCAGTCATTCACAAGTATGGGGATAAAAAAATGTATAGTATAGGTCATAATTGGTAAAAGTGAAGTGGAGGGGGGTTAAAAAAATAAAAGAATCCTTAAAAAAAACTAGCTTGTTTTGAAAAATACTTTTTATTTTTAAATCAGCGCAAGGCAATATAAAATCTGATAGACTCTTTACTTACACGTAAAAATGTAGGATATAAAAAAATAGTGGAATCCATCTGCCTGTCTGTCTGTACACGATCCCAAGTCAGTGGCGGCGGTGGCCGTGAAGAAAAAGGAAGGAAGGAAGGAAGAAGAAAATTACAATGCGGCGCTATGTACAAAACTGTCTGAGAGGAGAGGAAAATAAATAGATTAGATATATTATACCAGTCTTTTAGTCCTTGCTGGGAGGTTCACCAGCTACATAGATGGCAATGTCAGGTGAGGATTGCTGCTGGTTACGTTTCGCGCGTTGCTTGGCTTCAGTGAGGCGTTTGCGGGCTTCCTCTCGTGAAGCACGTGGGGCAGTGGGCCGAGGCCTGCGTGTGGCGGGATTAGACTTGTGTGACTGCGCAGGAGGCTCAGCAGGAGGAGGCTGGCTGGGGGAGAGCTTGTTCTTTACGACCTCCACCTGCAGGGAGATCAGGTCCCACAGTCCGGCTAGGTCCTCCGACGTGGCTCTAGGTCCTTCTTGGGCGCCCAGGTTGTTGTGGCACATTTCCTTGAAGTGCTCCAGCTTGCTGGTGATGAGTAGGGAGGCCTGGCCAAGTGCTGCGCGGATGTGGCCAGCTTCCTCTTCACCTGCGCTGTTGAGTTGCGCCTCTAGCGCAGCCATCAGTTTCCTGATCTCTGACTTCTCCCTCTCCATCAAAGCCAGGAACCAATGGCCGTCTTTCTCACCTCCATTCTCCGCTACTGGTGCTGTGGCTGCCATGACACCTGCAACCACAACCTTGAAGCTCTGCCAACTCATCTTTACACGCTATTATACAGCACAGGTTGGGTGAATCGCACCACCACAATGTCACCAATAAGATTTCACCAATCCACCCCTCAATAGCTAAGGTATAACTAGACAACAAGGTAATACCAAGTTTTTTTTTTTTTTTTAAACAATCTCCACATGACCCAAAAGATCGGTAGTTATAACCATGGCTAATATAATTGGGACTCAAAACTTTGTGCCTAAGAATTCCAAGGTAATTCCACTCAATGTTAACATCCAGGTAGTGCAGCCATCAACACACAGTTATAAGGTACAATTTGGATTAGAAACACATAGTAACAAGACTGATAATGAACAATTTGGATTATAGATTATAAACACAAGGTAATAAGACCAAATCCAAATAAATAGCGTGATGTTTCAGCAACATTGTTACCATCATTAGACAAAATGCTGATATCATTAGAATTCTTAGAAATCAATTTTCATCTTATCTGCTATCTTGTTTACACACTTGATAACAGTACTAAGAATGTGTTGCAATATTTTCTCATTTAGTCTTTTGTCTGATGATGGTAACAACACTTACCGAAACGTATCCCTATTTGGATTTGGTCTTATCACATTTTATTAACACTACGCCAGTATTCAAACACCACCAAACCTCACAGTTTACCTATTTGATATATTACAACCCTTTTTTTAAAAATCCCCCTGGTAACCACTATTTACTAATAGATTGTTCAGGAATTGTTACAGAAAGGTGAAAAGAATTTGGCAAAACAAGGAGAGATGGGGTATTCCATGCTGGATAACTTCTCTATATCAGAATGTTCATTTTGCTAACAATTTATAAAAGATTCAAACAAAATAATATGAAGACTTAGGAGAGAAGTGAAGTAACAGTGTTGTTACCATCATCTTGTTACCATGTTAGTCTGAATATACTCTTCAGTGGATGTCTGATGAAGTTCAATAACATTTACCTCTCTTTTTGTTTCAGATTACCCCCTAATGCATATTTATAACCTTTGCTAAGCAAGTCTAGGACTTCATTTGGGATACCTTCACCATAAATTCAATTTAGAAAACCCAAGAACACTGGACTATGAAAAAAAAAATTATTACAAAAGACAGTTTAAAGAAGCCTTTTTCATCCAAAAGACATGTGCTTCAATTAATAGAATGGAAGAAATGGGGAAATATAAATGATATTTACAGATATGCCTTTAATTATATTTAAAAAATATATATACACTTTTAATTCTAAGAAGAATATTTCAAGTTGACTTAAAAATTTTTCCTCTCTCTGATTCAAACTGACTCTTTTATAAAATGGAACTTATCAAGGTAATAAGATCAAATCCAAATAAATAGTGTCACATTTTGGTAACAACATTGTTACTAGAAGGTCACTATTTTTTTGGTCTAATTACGATAAAGCATAATTTAGATTATAACTACAAGTAACAGTGTTGTTACCATAATCTTATTACCATGTTAGTCAGAATATACTCTTCAGTGGATGTCTGATGAAATTCAATAACATTTACCTATCTCTGATTGAAACTGATTCTTTTATAAAATGGAACTTATCAAGGTAATAAGACAAAATCTAAATAGTGTGTGAAGTTTTGGTAACAACACTATTACTAGAAGGTCACACACTATTTATTTGGTCTTATTACAATAAAGCACAATTTAGATTATAGATTATAACTACAAGAAAATAGGACCTAATCTAAATAAATTAAGTAATGTACACACTATTAATTTGGATTAGGTCTTATTTTCTTGTAGCCATTGGTTTTATTACCTTATGTTTCTAGTCTAAAATCCAAATTGTGCTTTATCATTGTCTAATTGTGTTAGTTTAGAAATTAATTTAGCTTACACTAACCCTTTAAACTATGGACACAAAAAGTAAAAAAAAAAGTGGATTGAAAGAAGGTTAGAAAAATAGATGAAGACTTACTATATCCTACTTGATATGGTTACCTTATATCTCTTGCTTGTCAAATACTTGGGTGAGCTGCTAAAAATCTATAGAAGATTTTGAATTTAAAAAAAAAATTATTTATAGTTAAAATATTATATATTGTGATATCACTGTTTAAAAAAAAATTTAGTTACACAAATATTCCTAGCTACACATTTACTAATTTATAGGAAACAATAAATTTGAATATGAATGGCTAGTTATATGCAAATTATTCACCATTTCTATACAAATATGTAAAAACAATATTATTATTTTCAATTTGCATAAGTGAGAATGTGTTATTTTCATTTTTTTTAATATTCAGTTTTAAAAAAAAAATGGGATTTACACCAATTGAATGAAAGAGTTAGTACCAATAAAGGTTTAAATAGTAAAATTTTAAGACATCAAATATATTTTACAATATAAAAAGTTGCAGGAGGATGACATTCATGTTTTCTCAGGTCATTTATATAAATTAGGAATTTTAAAACAACAAAGCAGAGAAGTATATAATGTACAATATTTTCAATAATAGATTAAAGTATAAGGTAAAAAGACCAAATCCATAAAATTTATGACAGTTTTCATTGCCAAAATTATCTTTATTGCTATTTAGCTGCTCTCCAGTAAAAAGACACCTTTACCTAAAGGACAATCTTGCTTTGCAAATAGGTGTTGTTCTATCTTTGGATTTGGTCTTATTACCTGTTGTTGTTGCTTCTTATCCCCTTGTGTAAAGATTACATGAATTTCATGAGTTCATGATCTCATGGAATGGAGTATAGGGATGCAGCTTTCGTTGATCATGACACCATGATCTAGGCACACTTTGGTGAAAGTCTGACTTTGCCAGTAATTTGAGGCCGTTCCTAACATGGAAGCCTTTGCTGCTGACTCTTAACATGAGTACAGACACAGCTCCTCCGTATCCCTGGAGTGGGACCATTGCTGAGGTTCATCAACCGGGTCAGTTGAACTCAGGATTTTTAAAGAGGGAGTGTCCCTCTTATTACCTTGTGCTTATAATCTATAATCCAAATTGTGCCTTATCAGGTGTTGTTCTAGTCCAACCCCACCAGCGAGTGCAAGTAACCAAGCGGGGCTCTGGCACATTTGTAAGTGCAAAGTCGAACTGCTTTTCACATGTGTAGACATGTGGTGCGCTTAGAGTAAAAG
>CP092864.1:18619204-18649430 GCA_030710605.1 Cordylochernes scorpioides
CTACAGGCAAAGTCAGACTTTCACCAAAGTGTGCCTAGATCATGGTGTCATGTATCAACAAAAGCTGCACCCCTATACCCCATTCCATTAGATCATGAACTCATGGAATTCATGTAATCTTTACACAAGGGGATAAGAAGCAACAACAACAGGTAATAAGACCAAAACCAAAGATAGAACAACACCTATTTGCAAAGCAAGATTGTCCTTTAGGTAAAGGTGTCCTTTTACTGGAGAGCAGCTAAATAGCAATAAAGATAATTTTGGCAATGAAAACTGTCATAAATTTTATGGATTTGGTCTTTTTACCTTATACTTTAATCTATTCTTGAAAATATTGTACCTTATATACTTCTTTGTTGTTTTAAAATTCCTAATTTATATAAATGACCTGAGAAAACATGAATGTCATCCTCCTGCAACTTTTTATATTGTAAAATATTTTTGGTGTCTTAAATTTTACTATTTAAACCTTTATTGGTACTAACTCTTTCATTCAATTGGGGTAAATCCCATTTAAAAAAAAAAACTGAATATTAAAAAAAAATGAAAATAACACATTCTCTTTATGCAAATTGAAAAAAATAATTATATTATTTTTACATATTTGTATAGAAATAATGAAGGTAAAATAATTTGCATATAACTAGCCATTCATATTCAAATTTATTGTTTCCTATAAATTAGTAAATGTGTAGCTAGGAATATTTGTGTAACTAAAATTTTTTTAAACAGTGATATCACATTATATAATATTTTAACTATAAATAATTTTTTTAAAAATTCAAAATCTTCTATAGATTTTTAGCAGCTCACCCAAGTATTTGACAAGCAAGAGATATAAGGTAACCATATCAAGTAGGATATAGTAAGTCTTCTATCTATTTTTCTAACCTTCTTTCAATCCACTTTTTTTTTTTTTCTTTTTGTGTCTATAGTTTAAAGGGTTAGTGTAAGCTAAATTAATTTCTAAACTAACACAATTAGACAATGATAAAGCACAATTTGGATTTTTAGACTAGAAACAAAAGGTAATAAAACCAATGGCTACAAGAAAATAAGACCTAATCCAAATAAATTGTGTGTACATTACTTAATTTATTTAGATTAGGTCCTATTTTCTTGTAGTTATAATATATAATCCAAATTGTGCTTTATCATAATTAGACAAAATAAATAGTGACCTTCTAGTAACAGTGTTGTTACAAAAATGTGACACTATTTATTTGGATTTGATCTTATTACCTTGATAAGTTCCATTTTATAAAAGAGTCAGTTTCAATCAGAGATAGGTAAATGTTATTGAACTTCATCAGACATCCACTGAAGAGTATATTCTGACCAACATGGTAATAAGATTATGGTAACAACACTGTTACTTGTAGTTATAATCTAAATTATGCTTTATCGTAATAACACCAAATAAATAAAGTGTGACCTCCTAGTAACAACGTTGTTACCAAAACTTCACACTTCTAGTAACAATGTTGTTACCAAAATGTGACTCTATTTATTTGGATTTGATCTTATTACCTTGATAAGTTCCATTTTATAAAAGAATCAGTTTCAATCAGAGATAGGTAAATGTTATTGAACTTCATCAGACATCCACTGAAGAGTAAATTCAGACTAACATGGTAATAAGATTATGGTAACAACACTGTTACTTGTAGTTATAATCTAAATTGTGCTTTATCGTAATAAGACCAAATAAATTGTGTGTGACCTTCTAGTAACAACGTTGTTACCAAAATGTGACTCTATTTATTTGGATTTTGTCTTATTACCTTGATAAGTTCCATTTTATAAAAGATTCAATTTCAATCAGAGAGAGGAAATTTTTTTAACTCAACTTGAAATATTCTTCTTAGAATTAAAAGTGGATTTTTTTTTTTAAATATAATTAAAGGCATATCTGTAAATATCATTTATATATCCCCATTTCTTCCATTCTATTAATTGAAGCACATGTCTTTTGGATGAAAAAGGTTTCTTAAAACTGTCTTTTGTAATAATTTTTTTTTCATAGTCCAGTGTTCTTGGGTTTTCTAAATTGAATTTATGGTGAAGGTATCCCAAATGAAGTCCTAGACTTGCTTAGCAAAGGTTATAAATATGCATTAGGGGGTAATCTGAAACAAAAAGAGAGGTAAATGTTATTGAACTTCATCAAACATCCACTGAAGAGTACACTCAGACTAACATAGTAACAAGATGATGATAACAACACTGTTACTTCACTTCTCTCCTAAGGCTTCATATTATTTTTGTTTGAATCTTTTATAAATATTGTTAGAAAAATGAACATTCTGATATAGAGAAGTTATCCATCATGGAATACCCCATCTCTCCTTGTTTTGCCAAATTCTTTTCACCTCTCTGTAACAACTCCATACCATTCCATTGGTAGAGGTTACCAGGGGGATTTTTAAAAAAAAAGGGTAGTAATATATCAAATAGGTAAACTGAGAGGTTTGTTGGTTATGGTGTGTGAATACTGACGTAGTGTTAATAAAAGGTGATAAGACCAAATCCAAATGGTGATATGTTTCAGTAAGGGTTGTTACCATCATCAGACAAAAGACTAAAATATTGCAACACATTCTTAGTACTGTTATCAAGTGTGTAAACAAGATAGCAGATAAGATGAAAATTGATTTCTAAGAATTCTAATGATATCAGCCTTTTGTCTAATGTTGGTGAAACATCACGCTATTTATTTGGATTTGGTCTTGTTACTATAAACTTGTGTTTATAATCTGTAATCCAAATTGTACCTTATAACTGTGTGTTGATGGCTGCATTGCCTGGATGTTAACATTGAGTGGAATTACCTTGGAATTCCTGGGCACAAAGTTTTGAGTCCCAATTATATTAGCCGTGGTTATAACTATTTATCTTTTGGGTCATGTGGAGATTGTTTTTAAAAAAAAACTTTGTATTTCCTTGTTGTCTTGTTATACCTTAGCTATTGATGGGTGGATTGGTGAAATCTTATTGGTGACATTGTGGTGTGATTCACCCAACCTGTGCTGTATAATAGCATGTAAAGATGAGTTGGCAGAGCTTCAAGGTTGTGGTTGCAGGTGTCATGGCAGCCACAGCACCAGTAGCGGAGAATGGAGGTGAGAAAGATGGCCATTGGTTCCTGGCTTTGATGGAGAGGGAGAAGTCAGAGATCAGGAGACTGATGGCTGCGCTAGAGGCGCAACTCAACAGCGCAGGTGAAGAGGAAGCTGGCCACATCCGCGCAGCACTTGGCCAGGCCTCCCTACTCATCACCAGCAAGCTGGAGCACTTCAAGGAAATGTGCCACAACAACCTGGGCGCCCAGGAAGGACCTAGAGCCACGTCGGAGGACCTAGCCGGACTGTGGGACCTGATCTCCCTGCAGGTGGAGGTCGTAAAGAACAAGCTCTCCCCCAGCCAGCCTCCTCCTGCTGAGCCTCCTGCGCAGTCACACAAGTCTAATCCCGCCACACGCAGGCCTCGGCCCACTGCCCCACGTGCTTCACGAGAGGAAGCCCGCAAACGCCTCACTGAAGCCAAGCAACGCGCGAAACGTAACCAGCAGCAATCCTCACCTGACATTGCCATCTATGTAGCTGGTGAACCTCCCAGCAAGGACTAAAAGACTGGTATAATATATCTAATCTATTTATTTTCCTCTCCTCTCAGACAGTTTTGTACATAGCGCCGCATTGTAATTTTCTTCTTCTTCCTTCCTTCCTTCTTTCTTCACGGCCACCGCCGCCACTGACTTGGGATCGTGTACAGACAGACAGGCAGATGGATTCCACTATTTTTTTATATCCTACATTTTTACGTGTAAGTAAAGAGTCTATCAGATTTTATATTGCCTTGCGCTGATTTAAAAATAAAAAGTATTTTTCAAAACATCCTAGGTTTTTTTAAGGATTCTTTTATTTTTTTAACCCCCCTCCACTTCACTTTTACCAATTATGACCTATACTATACATTTTTTTATCCCCATACTTGTGAATGACTGCCCTTTAAATTTGATACCATTCTGTAATCACTTCTCAATATAGACTTCTGTGGATTCCATTGGCAATTGATTGTACGCTAGTAAAACCTTTATATTTGGTTATAAACATATTTTCCCTTGGTGTACCAGTAGGTATACTTGAACCCATGTTAAAATGTGACAACTTTTTGTATTAGCTCAAATACATTTGGTATAGGCAGTGATGGAATCATGGTGAAAAGGTGACGACTGCTTTTACTGTAATTGCACTACTTGTCTACACATTGGAGAAAGCAGTTCAACTTTTATAAGTTTGCCAAAGCCATGTTTGGCCATTTCTACTCACTGGTGGGGTTGGACTTTTTTTTTCAAGAATTTGGGGCCATTGGAGAAATTTGTTTTATTCAGAAAAGTTTCTATTTCTGGATTTGAACTAAAACATTCTGCTCAACAAAGTTTCATCTACAGAAATTGAATATTGAATCTTTAAGATATTATTTTTTTTATGTATAATGGTTTGAGATAAAAAAAACCTTTAAAATATCTTTATTTCATAAGCTGCTCCAAAAATCATCTCAACTCCCAGAAAATTTAGCACCAGGGTAAGGTGAAAAGTTCTCTGGTTGACCCAGAGATGGCATTCCAATCAGCAAATGTTTTCTCCCTATGAACGCATGTCATTAGTTCATAGGACAAGTTTTTAACTTCTTCCCTAAAGTAGTTTTTGTAAATGAGTCTTTGCAGTATACATCTTGTATTTCGTTAAAATGGATAAACTTGAATATCGTTCTGTTATTCAATTCTTCGTTTTGGATGGATTAACTTCTAAATAAATTCATCCAAAGTTGACAAAAGTTTACAGGAACTCTGCTCCTTCAATGTTAAAAAGTGGGCAGCCGAATTTAAACGTGGTTGCACCTCGTTCGAAGATGACCCATGTGAAGGACAGCCAAAAACTGTAAACCACACCGGAAACTATAGAAAAGGTGCACAATATTGTGTTGGACATTAGGCGATTAAAGGTATGTGAGATAGTTGAGGGAACATCTTGCACAAAGAATTAAGGGATGTGAAATCTCTTCGCAAGGTAGGTACCGCATTTACTGAATGCATATCAAAAGAAAATTCTCAAACAGATTTAGCAGCAATGTTTGAACAGATTCAAGATGGATCCGACAGATTTTGTGCAGCGATTGGTCACCATGGATTAGACATGGGTCCACCAATACAGAAACCAAACAACAACAGTCGAAGCAGTGGGTGGAAGCTGGTGGTTCAGCGCCAAAGAAAGCAAAGTCAATCACATCTGCCAGAAAGGTCATGGGATTCTGTTAATTGATTACCTTGAAAAAGGTAGAACTATTACAGGTGAATATTATTCTAACCTATTTGAACAGCTGTATGTCAAAATTCACAAGAAGAGACCTGGCTTGAGCAAGAAAAAAAAAATCATCTCTCACCAGGACACCTGCTCACAATAGTGTGTTGGAAATGACAAAACTGCAGGATTTGGGGTACGATTTGCTCGGTTAACCTCCCTATTCTCTTGATTTGCCACCTTCAGACTTTCATCTCTTCCCAACTTCGCCTTTGCTGTTCCCAAGCCTGGATGAAAAAGGAGGAAGGGGAGCAGTAACAAGCTCGCTAAAAAACCTGGGCTCAGCTGGCCCGGCTGATAGTACCCTGTAAGGGCTCCTAATTCAGGTATACAGGATGAGCAGCGTTTGTACTCCATGTTAGGAGCGGCTGCACATGGCGTCTGTTCCTCATGTCAGAGGCGGCCATTTCTTTTGGAGCTAAGTCGGCCTGCCACTGAGTAGTGCTTCCAGTCTTAATGACAAAAGCAGACACATTCTACTTCACCCAGTCATGATGGTTGTCAAGTCTAAAGCTCTACAAGCTTGATACCCTAATATAATTGAGTGGAGATAAGAAAGAAGATCTCTTCCCACACCTAAATAAATTTGTTTCTTGAAAGTGCATCACGTCCAATGAAGCTTAGAAGGCTATAGATGAATATTTTAACAGCCTTCCAAACTCATTTCCGGGAAGGATATGATGATATGATATTAGAGAAACACTGGACCAAGTGTGTTGAAGACTAGGGGGATTATCAAAAAATATATTTTACTCATTTCATTCAGTCTTTCATTTTCAGGCTGAGAAATTTTCACCTCACCCTCATATAGAGGCAGTCTATCCCTTCTTAATATATAAAAGCTAACCAAATGACCTGACTTCACCTAGATTATTCCCAAGTGAATGCTTGCTCAATATTATTTTAGTAAATGTTTATCTAGCTCAGTCACAGTGCAATGGCTTCCAGCTCACGTTGGAATTCCTGGTAATGAGCTGGCAGACTCTCTGGCAAAGGCTGGAGCTCTTGGCCTACCTGAAGCAAGAGAATCTACCACCCAACTAGACCAAAGAGACCTCCTCCATACCATCAAAACCCAATGCCTTCAGAAATGGAAATCTGATGCTGCACTTGAATGGTACAGAGCAGGAGGGACAAGCACAAGTTCTGTCCTCCCAAGAGAACAACAGTCTTTGATTTCCAGACTTAAGTCTGGTCATCTACGGACAATGACTTTCCAGAATGGCTGCAGGGTTTTCCCACTATGTACTAAGTGCAATTCTCAGCCTGCAACCCCAAGACATATTATTGACTCATCCATTGATGAGCTCTACTCTTCCCCGGCAGACACCATCAAAAATCTCAAGCTTTACAAGCTTGATACCTTCGTCTGATTGAGTGGAGATAAGAAAGAAGAAGAAGAAAAGAGAAATGTTTATTATTATTATTAAAATCATTATTAGTAGTAGTGATAATAGGATATATCATATTATCATAAGTCCCAATTATGCAAATTTGTTTTTAATATACAAAGTGTTGATATCAATTTGCACCAACATTTGCAAATATAAAATTATAAACTTTGTTTAAAATATTTGTCCCTATTTACATATATATTAGGTTGTACATCCGGGGAACAAATTGCAAACACAAAGTCAAAACCACAACACAGGCCACCAAAACACAAGGTAATAAGACCAAATAAATAAATAGTGTGTGATGTTTCGGTAACAGCGTTGTTACCATCTTCAGACATAGGTACTGAATCAATTAAGATCAGAAGATGGTAACAATGCTGTTACCGAATCATCAAACACTATTTATTTATTTGTATTTGGTCTTATTACCTTGTGTTTATAATCTACTAGCCGAATGACCCGGGCAACGCCCGTGTTTTACCCGATTGAATGTTTTGATTCAAATACTATTTGTTACAATTATAAATTGGCACCTTAAATAAATGCATATGTTAGTTAATAACTATAGCCTATGTGCTTTATCTGTCTATGTACTGTTGGCTTCCGTAGGCGTCTCTTACTGGGAAAAAGAGAGGATTCCATTTGGTTATTAACTAATATATGCATTTATTTAAGGAGCGACCCGCTCCAACACAATAGTTACAAAAACGAAAAAGCGAGTGGGGGGGGCAAAGGTGGCGAGATCGTAGCCAACCAATAAGAGGGCGCCATTCCAAAAAAAAAGCAAACGGTGACAGAGTTGAAAACTGATTAAGAGATGAAGAATTGATGACGCTCGTAACTGTATATAGAATAATCCAAATTATGCTTTATCAGGCCACCTAAATATTAAAACCAGATACTTTAGAAGATTTAGTACTTTTTTTTTGTCTGAAGAAAGTAAAAAAATGTTACCAAAGAATCGCAATTTATTAATTTGGATTTATTCTGTTGCCTTAGATTTTGAATCTTTGGTTTGAAATAGTTATGTGTTTTTATATATAGGGCAGGTCTTCTAATTAGGCCAAAATGTATATATTGTAGCAAAATATTTATTATTTTATGAACATATTTACACTTTTATTCGTTATACAGTAGAACCTCCATGAGAGGACACTCACGCTAAAGGATACCTCTTTACAAAGGACAGTTTTCATTGTCAAAATTACCATTTAGAAACTCTCTGGAAAGAGGATACTTCTCCCTAAAGAACACTTTGACTTTACATTTAGGTTTACTTTACAGGGAGGTTCTACTGTATTTTACTACTCTTTAAACTTTCCTCTTTACCTCTGGTATTTTATAAATAATCTTAAAGATAAGGTAATAAGGACCAAATCCAAATAAATAGTGTGTTAGGTTTCAGTAAAAGCGTTGTTACCATCATCAGACAAAAGACTGAATGAGAAAAAATATCACAGCATGTTTTAAATAGTTACTGTTATCAAGTGTGTAAATAAGATAGCAGATAAGAAGAAGATAGTTTTCTAAAAGACCTAAAATATAAATTGCAGTGATATTTTTCCTCATTCAGTACTTTCTCTGAAGATTGTAACAACGCTGTTACAGAAATGCCACACACTATTTTATTTGGATTTGGTCTTATTACCTTGTGTTTATAATCATTAACCTAAATTGTGCTTTATAAATAATTTTGTTTTACATTAAATTGATATGTCATTCTGAGGTTGACTTTTCTTAATTTTCTAGGTGACAATAAAAAAAAATAACTAGGGGCACATCCAAAATGTGAGTTGTAGATTCAATATTAGAATCATTCAGAGAGAATGCTGATGCACTAGTGAAAAAAGGCACAAAAGAACCCTTGCCCCAGAAAAATAAAATTACTTTTAAAGAAATAGAAACAATAGCCAAAACAAAAATAAACAAGAACTGGAAGATCCCACCTAAGCACAGTTGGTACATCCTTGGAGCAGTGGCCACCCAGACCTTTCGGTCCATAAACCGGCATGCGTAGCATACCCATTGCTGTATCTAGGTCACTTAACCAAAAAGGAATGATGCATTCTCCATGCACCGAGCGGCCATTGTTTAGCCCCTCGCGCCCGCCATTATGGTCTGGCTCCATGGGGTTGACCAATCAAACCCACAGGCGTCTCCAAGAGTTCATGTCAAGGTTGCTGACCGAGCCCTCTCGTTCGGACTTAGTTAAACCCGTCCTACGCTCCAATAGGACTCCCCCCCTTTGGCCCTCGAACCCTTTGTTCACAGTACTCCCAGAATCTGCAGATGAATCAAGGACCTCTGAGGTTTACGCGGGGAACCGACGCGAAGGCGGGAGGGTGGTACTGCTGTGTGCACCCCTTGGTTTTTCATGGTGCGCACGGCAAGGACGCTCCCAATGGTGCACACACAGAGCGAAGACCCAAGAGTTTCAAGACACATGCGCCTAGCATCAGCCAGTGGCACCCCGACGTGGACGAACACGCAGAATAGCCTCTCCACTCCCCTATCCTCAAGGGTGAGTGAGGGGTGGGCATACTTCTTTCCCCACACAGCACAGTTGGTACAGTGGAGTGAACCCAGGAGGAGCTCTGAACATCAGAAATAGACAGCACCACCAACACCAACAAGATTTAGAACAGGCCATCTCAAGCCATTGAAGATAGAAGAATAATAACAAAATCTACCCCACTTGCCCAAAATGTAGCTTGGCACCTGCAGCTCCAGAACACATTTTGGCTTGCATTAGATGTACTAAACAGGACCTTTGGGAGAGGCCGCTGCCTATCATAAAATAACTTGAGGAGCCTGAACTCATGGAATTCGTGTAATCTTTACACAAGGAGATAAGAAACAACATCATATCTTTTGTCATAATAGACACAGAAACTGCACCAGCTATTGACCATCTCTATAAACTCTTGACTTATAGTTTTGATCATGAAATTGGTCCTAGCTACTTATTAGCATTTCTTTGACCAATTCTGCTGAAGTCATCAATGCTTCCCTTCAATGACAAGAGCTATAGCTCAAAACTATGGTCATTTGATGATTGGCATTTGCCAAAGCTGCTCTATTCGTAGGCCCTCGTATTGCAGTGATAATCAAAAGATAGCACATGGGCCTTTGAGTATATTTTGATGAAAGGGGTGTGTGTCCTTTTTTTTTTTAATATAATTATGATAAGGTACAGCTTGGATTATAGATTACAAAAAATGTTTCTCACTTCTAATTCAATTTTTTAGGGGAAATCAATTTTCTTCCTATATACTATTTTGTTTACACATTTGATAACATTACTAACTATTTAAGAACATGCTGTGATGATAAAGCACAATTTGGATTATCTATTCTATATATATATATAAAAATGAATGTATGTGTGCCTGTTTGTTTGTCCTTTATGCCTGACCAAACCACTCATTGGATCGCCATGAAACTTTGGGAAGTTATTTAGTATAGTACTGGGAAGGTTTCTAGCAAATAAAATTTTTGAAATAACTTTTCGCCTAGAAATAATCAAGATAAATATTCTAATTTATCTGTTATAATTCAACAATCTGCTCTAAATATTATCATGATGATACGATGATTTTGTAATGTAGAAAATTAGGAAAGACAAAATTCAGGATGACACGGCAATTTATTTGAGACAAGAATAATGATACAATTCAAAGGCAAGATACTATTCCTTTAACTTCCAATTACCGAGGGAACCAATTAATATTGATTTTATTCAACTTATCGAGTATTTTTCAAGGGACCGGGAAAAAATGTTCACTTTATCGAGAGATTCGTTAAACAAACCTTTACTCGGGTAAAACCTGGGCGAAGCCGGGTACATCCATACAAGAATAATGATACAATTCCAAGGCAAGATACTATTCCTTTAACTTCCAATTACCGAGGGAACCAATTAATATTGATTTTATTCAACTTATCGAGTATTTTTCAAGGGACCGGGAAAAAATGTTCACTTTATCGAGAGATTCGTTAAACAAACCTTTACTCGGGTAAAACCCGGGCGAAGCCGGGTACATCCATACAAGAATAATGATACAATTCCAAGGCAAGATACTATTCCTTTAACTTCCAATTACCGAGGGAACCAATTAATATTGATTTTATTCAACTTATCGAGTATTTTTCAAGGGACCGGGAAAAAAATGTTCACTTTATCGAGAGATTCGTTAGACAAACTTTTACTCGGGTAAAACCCGGGCGAAGCCGGGTACGTCCGCTAGTAGATTTATAGACACAAGGTAATAAGACCAAATAAATAAATAGTGTGTGATGTTTCAGTAACAACGCTGTTACTCTTCTTCTTCTTTCCACACTGGGTGAAGTAGAATGCGTCTGCCTTTGTCATTAAGACTGGGAGCACTACTCAGTGGCAGGCCGACTTAGCTCCAAAAGAAATGGCCGCCTCTGACATGAGGAACAGACACCATGTGCAGCCGCTCCTAACATGGAGTACAAACACTGCTTATCCTGTATACCTGGATCAGGAGCCCTTACAGGGTACTATCAGCCGGGCCAGCTGAACCCAGGTTTTTTAGTGAGCTTGTTACTGCTCCCCCTCCTCCTTTTTCATCCGGGCTTAGGACCGGCAAAGGCGAAGTTACGCTGTTACTGAAATGTCAAACTATTTCTTTATTGGGATTTGGTTTTATTACCTTATGTTTAACATGCTGTGATATTTTTTCATTCAGTACTTTTATCTGATGGGGTAACAATGTAGTTACCGAAATATCACACACTATTTATTTAGATTTGGTCTTGTTACCTTGTTTTTATAAATCAAAATCTTCTCCCATCAAAATGTATGTCTACTAGCCAAATGACCCGGGCAACGCCCGTGTTTTAATTTAGACACGTGGACCTGTTGGATCATTAACGCCCGTGTTTTACCCGATTGAATGTTTTTATTCAAATACTATTTGTTACAATTATAAATTGGCGCCTTAAATAAATGCATATATTAGTTAATAACTATAGCCTATGTGCTCTATCTGTCTATGTACTGTTGGCTTCCGTAGGAGTCTCTTACTGGGAAAAAGAGAGGATTCCATTTAGTTATTAACTAATATATGCATTTATTTAGGGAGCGACCCGCTCCAACACAATAGTTACAAAAACCAAAAAGCGAGTGGGGGGGGGGGGGGGCAAAGTCAAAAACAAAGTGTCTCGCGCAGTGGCGGCGCCATCGTAGCGAACCAATAGGAGAGCGCCATTCCAAAAAAAAAAGGAAACAGTGACAGAGATGAAGACTAAGAGCATGGTCTTCTTATTAAAAAAAAATCGACAACTAGCAACATTAGACTTTCCACTTCCTTATGTTTTATCCATGAGTGTACTGGTCTTTTCTGAAGGTAGTCTCATATCATAGAATCTTTCAGGTCAGGCAAATCATGAGGTGCCATTCAACCTAGTTTTAAATGAGAGCCCACTTCCAGGAGAGAAGGGTTGTTTTCAGGCTATGGTTTCTTATTAAAGTAGACATTACTGTACTGTGGGTAAAATCCTTAACAACAAAATCTACCCCACTTGCCCAAAATGTAGCTTGGCACTTGCAGATCCTGAACACATTTTGGCTTGTATTAGATGCATTACAGGATGCACAACAGGACCTTTGGAAGAGGCCGCTGCTTATCATCAAACAGCTCAAGGAGCATGAACTCATAGAATTCATGTAACCTTTACACAAGGGGATAAGAAACAGCGATATTTGTTCAACCACTGTTTTGAATGTCTGAAGTATAAAATCTTACATGGTGGCAGAAACCCAACCAACCACACCCTTCATTACCCTAAGTAATAATTAGACACAAAATAATGGATTAAATTTAGAACCTAGCAATCAAGTAACATTATCAAGAATGCTAATATCTAGGGCTATTAATTAAAAAGCTTCTACTATAATTAGTTTTTTTTTTAATCACTAATAAATAAAAAAACTAGAAGTTGAAAATTTAATACAGCAGAACCTCCCTTTAGCTGACACCTCTCTAAAAAGGACAGTTTTTATTTGCAAAATTAACATTTTTACAATTTAGCAACTCTCCGGTAAGATGACACCTCTCACTAAAGGCTCTGCAATTAGGTGTCCTTTACAGGGTGGTTTCTACTGTACAATGTTTTTTTGCTTATCCCTAGTACAGGCCATGATAATCATAGTGGGTAGAAATAGGTGACTGCTTTTACTGTAAGTGCGCCACATGTCTACACATGTGAAAAGAGGTTCAACTTTGCACTTACAAATGTGCCAGAGCCCCGTTTGGTTACTTGCACTTGCTGGCAGGGTTGGACTTTTGCAAGAATCAGGGGCCATTGGAGATTTTTTTTTAAATACAATGTGATGAAAAGGATTTTGACACTCAAGGATGTCTTTGGGAGTCCTTGGAGAAATCAAACTTCACTTGAGATTTTATCTACTTATAGCCTTTTTTTTTTTTATCCTTAGTACACATGATATATAGGCCATGATAATCATGGTGGGTAGTAGCTGGCTATTATTTTTAATGAGGTCACAACATGCCTACACAGGTGAAAAGCAGTTTGACTTTTACAAGAATGGGGGCCATTCGAGCATTTTTTAATTAGGAAAAAGTGCTCAATGCAGGATTCAAAGCCAGTTCATAGCAGTCAAAAATCAACAGCTTACTTAGACTATCCTTCCACCAAACAATTGGAATTTGTGAGACTTGTTATAAAGAGGTTTCACTGTATTGGAATTCAAAAAATGAATAATACTTTGGAAAACTTGGTAGGTTGGGCTAGGATACTTATCAGCATATGGATGGCTACAATTTTCATTGCATCTGCCCAAAAGGAAATTCTAGCTAGTTAAATGATAGGGTTGATATTAGCCAAAATATAAGATAATGGTTACAAGGTAATAAGACCAAAGCCAAATAAGTGCAACATTCCGGTAACAATGTTGTTACCATCATCAGACAACAAAAGTACTAAATTAACAACTATGTTACCAAAACATTATTTAAATTTGGTCTTTTTACCTTGTAGTTCTAATCTATAATCCAAATTGTGCCTTATCATTAGAGGATGGTATTCATGAATCTTGTGGAAGGAAGGCAATATAGGCCAAATTGTCTGAAAAACACTGGGGATCCAACTGACAAAAAATAGTGAACAGTCTGTCCCAACATGTTTAGCCATTGCAATAGGAACAGAGGAAATTAAATAAAACTTGTTGAAAACAATATGACATCCTGGGGTGTAGCCTCTCTAAGAGGCACAATCCAAGTTAAGTAAAGTTTTAGTTCAAGGAGAATATATAGTATATAAAAAAAGCTAAATTTATTTCCAGCTTAGTGTTCATGAGTTAGATATTCCAGTAAGAACATGGACAAAATACGGGACCCAGTTTATTCAGGCAATTGAACTTGCATTAGAGGCAATCTTGGGCCAGAGGTCTGCGCACTCCTTGGCGATGGGACCTGTGATGGCGGAGCCCTTCATCTCTCCCTTATTGTTGACAATAACTCCGGCGTTGTCTTCAAAGTAGATGATGGTTCCGTCTTTCCTGCGGAAGGCCTTCCTCTGCCTCACCACCACAGCTGGCATCACCTTCTTACGCAGCTCTGGCTTTCCCTTCTTCACTGTGGCGATGATCATGTCACCTACTGAGGCAGCAGGCAGCCTGTTCAGGCGGCCTTTGATGCCATTGACAGCGATGACGTACAAGTTCTTGGCTCCGGAGTTGTCAGCGCAGGACAACACTGCTCCCACAGGCAGACCAAGGGTCACACGGAACTTGGCTCCTACAGCTCCTCCACGACCTGTCCACACCATTCATATGTCAAGTCTAGTTATACCTGTAAAGTTAGAAGCCTACTAACAACCTTACAAACTCATCTAATTCCAGATATTCAAAACATTGTGACAATTTTGTACCCCCCATTGGGAAAATCTATTAAGAAAGTTATATTTTAATCTGGCTTCAGGATTATACTAAACTAGCCGAATGACCCGGGCAACGCCCGTGTTTTACCCGATTGAATGTTTTGATTCAAATACTATTTGTTACAATTATAGATTGGCGCCTTATATAAATGCATATGTTAGTTAATAACTATAGCCTATGTGCTTTATCTGTCTATGTACTGTTGGCTTTCGTAGGCGTCTCTTACTGGGAAAAAGAAAGAGAGGATTCCATTTGGTTATTAACTAATATATGCATTTATTTAAGGAGCAACCCGCTCCAACACAATGGTTACAAAAACGAAAAAGCAAGTGGGGGGGGGCAAATGTGGGGTGATCGTAGCCGACCAATAGGAGGGCGCCATTCCAAAAAAAAAAAGCAAACGGTGACAGAGATGACTGATGAATGACGCTCGTAACTGTATATAGAATAATGTGTGTGAATGTAAGGAAGATACAATTATCCCATTATTATACAACTAGTAATGAGATAATAAATATTTTGGCTGAGTATTGGTATACTAAGTCTCTTCAGACACAAGAGTAAAAAAACCACAAATGGAAGAGCACCTTGATATGCTAGGTGAGGCAAGCTACAAGTTCCTTAGGCTTGTTTATTAAATATTATTTTCCAAGTTGTTGGCCTATTAAAAAAAAATCCTAACACAAGTTTAAATATGCTATATTGGCTGAAATACTTTCCACAAATATTTATATATATATATATATAGCTGATAATGCTAATTCTTCAGTAGGTTAATAACACTCAAATGTCTTTTATCATACAATCAAATGCCAAAGTTCTTCCCTCAACCACAAGCAAATAGAAATGGAATCAGAAAACATCAAGTTATATACATCAGCCATTTTACATGTTTCATGATTTTCATGTCTTTGGATTACGACCATATTGGGTACAACCATGTAGTGTATGTGTATCCTTACAACCACCTGTAGGCAACTCTTACAGAAACTTCCTGTTTGGGAACAAAGCAATGGTGTTTGTGGAAAAGCAACAAAATGCTGAAATGTGGATTTATATGGAATTTTACAGACCAGAATCATAACATTGTAATCACCATGTGGCTTTTAGTCTTAGCACTTTGGAAAACAAAACCTCAGACCACCTAGAATGCTGTTCAATTGAGACATCTGTATTGAAATTTTGGAGAGCTTTGTTCAGAAGTTTACTGAGTTCCCTCTGCCGGCAGTTCTCCAGGCAGAAGGCGGCGGAGAGCAGTCTGAATCTCCTGTCTGGTGATGGAAGAGTGGGGCAGGCATTCAGCAGCGATGCGATCAAAGATATCCGTTACGAAAGAATTCATTATGGCCATGGCTTTGCTCGAGATCTTAATATCAGGGTGGACCATCACTTTGTAGATTTGTTTTCTGTTCTTCCTGCACTTGGAATGCCTAGCATTCTTGGTGGCTCTCCCAGCCATGTTCTTTTGGTAAGAGAGGGGCTAATGGATTTAAGGTAAAAACAATGCAGTTACCAAGACATCCATTTGGAATTGGGTCTTTGACCAGTTTAATTTAGTGTGTGCTTTCAAAAAATCAAATCTAAGATGCATGAAAAATATTCCAAAACAAATGCCAACATATTTTGCCTGGTAGAATAGGGGAACAAGATACCATAAATATTTTAGGATATCTAAAAACCATTATTTCCATATATATATATCACTAATAAAAAAAAAAACTTTACTAGTAATCACTAATGTGTCACAACCCCAGTTTTGGCAAATTCAGACAAAAGCCAACAACCTGTATACCATGGTTTCAGGCTATGACCCTCATCAGTATAAAGGTGGCTTCAATTTCATAACATCCTAAGAGAGGGGTTAAGAAATTGGTCAAATTTACCAAACAGGTGTTTGAGCTGGGGAAATGGTATGGACTAATTTTTAATTTATATAGAACTTTTATTTCATTGATATTTATCGCTAAAAAAAATGAACAAGAACCATTCTAGTTTCCGATTGGCTCTTAAGTGGTAAACAGTGAGTGGCCCCAACTAAACATTAGCAATCTTAGGAAGAACATTACTTTGCTGATAGTTTACATTACAAGCCGGGTTAGTTCAGCCATCACAGTAATGGATTTTAGCAATATAGAGCCATCCTGGAATCTTTTTACTCTAATCAGATAGGCAACCAAAATATTAGCTACTTAAAATATAGGCATGCTTTATCAAATTCACATTTATTTCAAGCTTAACATTTTGAAAAACTTGTGATATGAGATTATATAGCAGGTAACAATTTTTTTGAATTTCATTTCACTTAAATATTTCATTTTAAATAGAAACTATTTTACAAGAATGTTTACATGTTGGGCTAACATATCAAAATTTTAGAGCTAATAAAATAAGATTTTCAATAAAAAAATCTTTCTTTTGATCATTTTTTTATTTCTAAGATTTTAGATAAATAACTGAACAATTAATATTTATCAAATAATAGATATATATAATAAATATGTTTGCAAAAAGTCTGAAAAATGGTATTTCAATACAGTCATTAAATTTGAACGTGTATTCTTTTATTAACTCTAAAACGAAATAGTTTTGCTTAAGCTACAAAAAATATATATATATATATTAGGGTACGAGTTTATATAGAAAAACAAAACAAATATTCTCAATATATGAATATAAAGTGGTGAAAATATGATTGTAAAAACTAATAAACGCCTCGAAAGTGTTATTTAAAAACGTGGAGGATAGGTGTGGGTAAAATGGTTTAATATTATATAAAGAAATAGTTATCGCACATGAATAATCGTGTAACGTTAAATTTCAAATTTAAATTTAATATATATTTATTTAAAATACATTACCTCTCTTAGACATGTTGAAAAAGTTTTAGAAAAATTTACAAGGCAAAAAGAACTACTATGATGATAAGCTGAAAGGCCCACGTGTGGAAAACGTGTTGTCAAATGCACTTCTGTGACAAGCAAATTTCTAAAAGGTTTTATATTAGGAATTTTAACATTTAAATTATTCTAATAAATTTAAAACTTATATTCAATATATTTAAATTGTATATAACATACTGAATATCAGAATTTTATTTTAAAGTGATGTAATATATATTTCCTTTAATTATTAAGGTTTAACTGAATTGAACTGATTGAACACTGAGCGCTTCCAAAAATATTAGTCAGCATTTTCAACGATAAAATTGATCGATATATTTTTGCATAAATAAATTATAAAATAGTTTTTTTTTATATATAATATGAATAAAAATGGTGTGAGAAAATATTAGTTATATTCTTAAAGATAATTGAAAGCTCTATTTAGCACCGCTGAATCAAAGCTGGCATTGGTGAAGCAAGTTTTAAAACCGTAGTACAAATTGAATAGCATATTTAATAAAGATGTATAAAGTTTATTTGCTTAACTGGAAGTCTTTTAGCAAAATATTGAAAAAAATCTGCTTGAATTTAAGATGGAAAATTTTTTTTCTGGAAAATATACCAACACAAAAACTCACCTAGTTTTAATTTTTATATATGGAAACGTGAAATTTGGTGAAAAATATTAGCCATACAGGAGACATATATTTTCCCTTCAAGTTGAATCCTTTGAATCTGGTTTTAATATAATTGTATGATGTCTGGCGTAATTCATAAACCATAAGATTTGCTTATACTACATAGAAGTAGTTTGGCTAACGCGTGAATATTATAGGTTTTCCAAAAATCGTGAGTTGCTGAACGCACATTTTCAAATCATTATTTAAACCTTAAACCTTGAAAAATATAATTCTAATATTTGTATATTGTATATATAGATATATGAGCTTACCTCTTTTGGACATTTTTAGTTATATTTTGTAAAAATAAGAAAATTGAGACGTGGAAATTATTAAAGCAATGTGATTAGAAAGATAATAATATTCAAATAGCAGAGTATATCTTTTTAAGCATTTTAAAAAAAATCATTCATTGAAAATATATATTAATTTTATTTTTAAGAAATAGATAGATTTTAAAAGTAATATGTTTATTTATATGCATTATTCTATTACCAAAATCTCGCATATATATCAATAAATCAATACATTTTTCTTATATACAGCTTTCCTTGAGAAATGCAGAAAAAGAGGGCGAAAAAATTCAAATCTATAAAGTTATATGAGAAATTTGTATATGTTTAGCTATTTTTAATTTGATATTTTATATATTACCATGAAGAGGTGTAGTTTGGTTAAGTATATTTTCAACTGGGTATTTCGCAATATTCTTCATAATGTTATGCAGGTTTTCTTTTGCTCTCCTTTTTATATCCAGATTCAATTAGCTATAGGATTCTCTCTTATACACACAACACAAAAAGAGAAAAAATAAATACATTTATAGAGAGAGAGAGGGAGAGCCTCTATATAAAACTTTTAGAAATAGAGAAAATAATATATATTCACAAGAGTTTTTTTTTTCCTAGTCACAGCTTTGTAAAAAATAAATAGATCTTGAGCAAACAAGCGAGCTGATATGGCGCTAGGTAAAAACACTTGAATTTGAAAGAAATGAATGTCTTTATCTCTTTACTAGTAGTCAGGCAGTTGAAAATATGATGAGATAATTCAATTTATATTTTGTCTGTTCAGAAATAAGCTTTGTATCCTTTCTAAAAATGTCCATGTGATTTTACTTGAAAATTAAATAGAATATTTTATGTTGTATTATATTGAGGTGGTTCGTCTGGTTTTGAAGAAATGATTCAATTATTCATTCGTGGTATTTTAATTTATTAAGGATAAAATATAAATATTAATAAAATGTTACAAATTAAATATCTAGTAAAAAAGAGTTGAAAAATGTTTGATTCAAATGGATGGATGTGAATGAATGTCTGCTCGTGGTGGCCGTCAATTACTAACGTACCCTCGCCCGTGCTTACCACGTCACCACCACCGCGCATGCGCGCCGACTTGGCGTCACCGCCGGCAGAGGTGGTGGCGGCTGAAAGGGCCGTTATTGGCGGTGGGTCAAAACACCGTCACACCCCCCCCTCCCAAGGACTCCCTGTCCTTGAAAGATCGTAGTTGAGAAGCATGAGCCCGGTACACTCGTCCTTCGGTGTCTTGGATGTCATAGACTAGACTGCTGATCTTCTTAACGAAGAAAGGGCCTTGTTGTCTTGGGCTGAGTTTAGACATGTATGGATGGTGCTTTGCAACAGTCCTCAAAACTTGATCTCCCTCAGAGAATTCCACATCTGGATGTTTATCATCATGAAGATTCTTTCTCTTTAAGATGAATAATCCTTTCAATAATTATAATAATGAATAGATTCATAAAGGATGAGTTTCTTTATTTGAAAAATTAATTCGAGCTTTCGGGCGCAAGCGACATCATACAACCTGTAGAAGGGCAGCTTGCGCCCGAAAGCTCGAATTAATTTTTCAAATAAAGAAACTCATCCTTTATGAATCTATTCATTATTATTATTCTTTCTTTTTATTTGAGCTTTTCTGGTATTCTCGCGAGCCAGACCTCTTGCTTCTTCTAAAGTGATGGGATGGTCAGAAAAAGATGGTGATTCATCAATTCCATACAGAAGAAACTTTGGGCTGAATTTTGTTACTTCATGTGGTGTCTGGTTGTAGGTCTTAACAATAAATGGTACAAGTGTCGACCATTTTTGTTTCGGTTTCTCCAAAATTGCAGCTCTCAATCTTGTGAGAAGGGTATGGTTAGCCTTTTCTACCATTCCACATGTCTGAGGATGGTATGGAGTAGCAAGGGAATGGGCAATTTTATTTTCCGACAGAAAATTTTTGAAGCTTCTACTTGTGAAATTCGAACCATTGTCCGTCAGAATACGTTTGATTGGTACTCCAGAAGATAACAGCTGTCTAAGGATGTTGAAGATGGCAGCTGAATTGTTGGATGCTGTGGGAGATGCCCAAATGTAACGACTATGGTGATCTATGATGACCTGGAGATACTTATGTCTGGTGTTCTTGGCTTCATTTCCCAAAACAATTGTATCGAGTCAATGAGGTCAAATGGTTGGAGGTCGCTGCCCGGTATTTGGTAATGGCCGATTGTCGGTTGGTTTGACTGTTTGCTGAGCTGACAAACTTTACATGAGGAAACATACTCTTTTATGGTCCTGAGCATTTGTGGCCACCAGTAATATGTGGAAATCAGCTTCAATGTTTTGTTTTTTCCAGGATGTCCAAAGCCATCATGAAAGTGGTGAAGACATTTTGCCCGTAGGGAATCAGGTACAACTGCTTTGGAATGGCCTCGAATTCGTATAGTGACAATGCCACTTTTAATTTGAGGGTTCTTTACAAATCGCAAGTCTGCCTGTTGTTGAGCAATCTTCATCTTATCTTCAGTTATGAATGTGCACACTGGATTCCTGGAAAGTGCGTCAACATGTGTTTGCTGTCCTCCTGCTCTGTGGATAATGTTAATTGTTGGTAAATCAGTTGAGTTTGAAGATGAAGGGTCGGAAGTAGCATACAAATTTGAGGGTTGTTAGTTTGCTGCGGTTTCGTTAGGGAATGTTTTGGGTCTTTATGGACATTCATTATGCCAATGAAAATTATTTAAATTTCGCATTTTGCAAAATCTGCATGGGTATGGTGGCTTCGGAGGTGAAGCGACGTAAGAGGTAGGATCTTTATATTTATTATAGCTGAAGGCTGGTTTGGAGTTCTTCTGTATGGAGCTAACAGCAGCCTCTAATTTTAAGGTTGCACTTACCCAAGTCTCTATATCTTCGAAATGTATTGGGGCTAAGCTAATCTTGCATTGTGCTGGTAATCCTTCCATCAACATTTGGATTTGTTCAACTTTGGATAAGGAAGTTTGTTTTAGAAGCCGGATTTTGGACTGAAAGTAGTCATTGACGGATTCATCGCGGCGTAGATACCTTCGTTGTGCATCAATTAATGGTGTTGCTGTTGATGATCCAAATCTTGTAATAATTTTTTGTTTGATGGTTACCCATTGCTTAATATTTGTTCCTGAAATTTCATCAGCATACCATTCTAAGGCTCTTCCTTCTAGATAGTAAAAGAACAACTTTCCTTTATCTTCATCTGTAACATGTAATTCAAAAAGTTTTACCCAGCTCTGGGCACGAATATCCTTCTGATCCCCGCTGTATTTTTCCAATTTTAAAATATTTTCTTTGGACATAATGATATTGGATATTATTTTTATTCTCAAAAAAAAAATTTTTTTTTTTCAGTATTCAATTTTTTGCTTAAAAATTATTAAAATCCAAATTATGTTCACAATTGAGACTGAAATAAATATAATATTAAAATGAATAAAATCTTTTTGATGCTTGAATAATTGAATACCCTGCCGGCTGCGCCAAAACTGAGGTGGTTCGTCTGGTTTTGAAGAAATGATTCAATTATTCATTCATGGTATTTTAATTTATTAAGGATAAAATATAAATATTAATGAAATGTTACAAATTAAATATCTAGTAAAAAAGAGTTGAAAAATGTTTGATTCAAATGGATGGATGTGGATGAATGTCTGCTCGTGGTGGCCGTCAATTACTAACATACCCTCGCCCGTGCTTACCACGTCACCGCCGCCGCGCATGCGCGCCGACTTGGCGTCACCGCCGGCAGAGGTGGTGGCGGCTGAAAGGGCCGTTAAAAATTGGCGGTGGGTCAAAACACCGTCACAATATATTGCGTTTTACTGGGAAGGAATAATTGCAAAATAAATAACTTTCTCTCATAGATATCAATATAAATATTTATTTTGGAGAGAGAATTTGAAGTTATAAATTTTTATACAATATTCTTTCACTATCTTAGTGATTGATGGCATTTCCTTCTGGGCAATGATTTTATCATTACAGTATGAATCACCAAGAAAAAAAATCTGGCAGAATTCAAGATATTAGATAAAATTCTTACAAACTAAAAGGATTGTTTGTTGTCTTAATATCTCAAATAGTTGAATTAAGCATTGGAGAATCAACTCTCGCCCATTTTCATGATTCAAAACCAGACCCTGAGCATTTTTTCAAATAGTAACTTCCAGTAACATTCTTATGAATTCCTCTGTAAACTATATAGGTATATTTAGACAAGTTTTAAAATCTCAAAAGTTGTTTTGAGAGAATCAATGTACCAAGATTTCACCTCTGTTTGCCTTAATGGAGCTCCATAGATTATACCTAACAAAGCATTGAATCCAAGAATCTCTGAATGATATTTAATATAATTGATTTTTGATTTGGTCAATATTTTCTTAATTGCATTGATAGCTTTCAGCGCCTTGTTTTTAAAAGGTTCCTAATCCTGGAGATTTTAATTTTTTAACTAGTAACCCAAAAATGTATATCTAGTAAATTTAATAAAAGAAATTGTTGTTCCAAAAATAAAAAGTCAATACCAGCTGTCAACCACCAATTCTCAACATAACTTTTGTTTAATTTTGGTTCAAAAGTTATAAATTTACATCAAATAAACTAGTTTATATACTTTAGATGAATGGCCCTTTTTCGAAAAAATGTAGATAATTTTAAATTTTATGATGTAACTTGTGAATATACCTGGCTTTGTCAGGTTTGTATGGAGTGAAAGTTTGCCTAACAAATTTGTTGAATGAACATCATTCGCGGTGCTAGCACCCACTCCTTACTGAATCTATTATTGTAATGAAAAATTGTAATTTTTTACTTTTCTCCAACAAAACAATTTAAAAAAATTATATGGGTAGCTTAATTTATAGATTACTATATTAATTATTCAAAGAATGAAATAAACAATAAACAAACCATTTTTCATAATTTGAAGTTTAAAATTATGATAATTATTATATACTGATTCTGCATGATCCAGCTTTGTCAACATCTCCCCTAATGAATGTTTGCCAGGCGAATTTTGATTTAATAAATGTTTTTTTATTATATTTATATCATATTCAATCTAATTAGTAGTCATGAGATTTCAATTGCGTTTGTTATTATTATATATTATTATTATTATGATTATTTTGTGTTTCATTTTAATTTTTTAAATCATTTCGCACTTTAGAGGGATAATGAATACTCATAATGAATAATATTTGTTAAAGCATTATTCATTGGGAAACATTTACTGGGGGGGAGGTGAAGCCAGGTCATAATTGTAAACATTTTTTTAAATTTGAAACATGTCATATAATTTTATACATATACACTCATAATCCGAGGTAAAATTTTTCAAAAAATTTTGCTCTTACTGCGAAAAGCTCGTACTCCAAGGTGCTCGTAAACCGAGGGTCCACTGTATACTAAATATACTAATATACTAAAATTATACTAAATCTACTCTTATAAAATAAATTGATGTTTATAATATTTACAATTAGCACTACTGAAAAACATTTTTAATGTATATAGTTTAATAAAGATGGAAATTTTGTCTGTAGGAAATCGATCTATAAAATATATACAGTTAAGTCATTCTTTCTTAATTCTTCATCTCCTAATCATTTATCATCTCTGTCACCGTTTGCTTTTTTTTTTTGGAATGGCGCCCTCCTATTGGTTTGGCTACGATCACGCCACCTTTGCCCCCCCCCCCCCCCCCATCATGCCCTCCCCCCCCCACTCGCTTTTTCGTTTTTGTAACTATTGTGTTGGAGCGGGTCGCTCCTTAAATAAATGCATATATTAGTTAATAACTGAATGGAATCCTCTCTTTCTTCTTCCCAGTAAGAGACGCCTACGGAAGCCAACAGAACATAGACAGATAAAGCACATAGGCTATAGTTATTAACTAATATATGCATTTATTTAAGGTGCCAATTTATAATTGTAACAAATAGTATTTGAATCAAAACATTCAATCAGGTAATGCGCTATTTTGCGTAGATAGTCAATAGATGGCGATTATTTTCAGCGTTTTATTTTTTTGAAGGAATAGGCGACCATTATTTTTATAGTTAAATATAAAAATATATATAACACACAAAAAAAGACATAAAATTAAATAAGTAAAAACTATTTTCACATATTTTAGGAGTTATAAAATGAATATGATTATTATTTACTAATATTGAATAATCCAGAATGAATATATGCCAGATAAATAGTGTTTTAACAAATGGCGCATTAATTATGATATATTATATCATTGAATCTCCTATCAGTAGTTCTGATGATTCCAATTAATATATCATCATTACTATCATCATCTTCATTTTAAAACACAACATTTTATTTTAAATTTAATTAAGTATGGAATCTTAAAACATATAATCCTAATAAATATTCATAATCTAAAATAAAATGTGGAAAGTATTTTAAAACTTCGATTTTTTTTAGATAAAAATAAAATAGTTGTGAGAAAATACATATAATAAATATTATTCTCTGAAACATTTTATATATTCATAGGGCAAACATACGCTCAGGGAAAACTCGGACGAAGCAGGGTAAAAATATATATAATTGTAAAGAATATTATTCATATTAAAGAAGTATTTTATTATACATATGTATGTTGGGACACCTCGTGACCATAATATGCCAAAGTAACCCAGAACCCCACTTAACCTAACCATATCCCACCCATGTCCATCTAAGCCACAAACCTCTGGTGATTGCGAGGTGTCGAGATGGAGCCTGAAGCCACCTTTAGCCTTGGCAGCACTGAGCCAGAGACCGAGATCCCCTTCCTGTAGTCAAGCCACCTGACCTGTGGTGGATGACCTGGCCCCACCAACATCAAGCTAGTCTGAGATGGACTCAGACACCCCTTCCTGGTGATCGAGCCACATGTCTGATGGTGGCTGACTTGACCACAAGCCAGTCCAAGATGGACTCAGACGCCCCTTCCCTGTAGTCAAGCCACCGACCTATGGTGCTTGACCTGACTCCACCATCTTCATGCAGAGCACCAGCTCCACCACGAGCCCTGAACCTTTCCCAAGCTGACCCCAAGATGCCCAGATCCTACAATATTAATTATTTTTTTTAATTCAATATTTTCGTATTTTTATTTTATTCTTTTTGTGAATATTTCTTTAATAATTTTTTATATTTAATTTATTTTATATATATTTTTTAAGACGCCTTTTTTATTTATTTTTTATTTTCATAGAGAGAAGAGGGATGATAGCCTTGGGGGGTGAGTTCAGCAACACTGGGACAAGGAAGCGGGATATTTACATTCTTGAAGATTGACAATTTTGATATTGACATTCGGATTTTTACATTTTTTTTTCTTAACAAAAATTTGATTTTTTTCTGAGAAGCAAAAAAGGCTTGGAGTTGCGGAGGGCGGAGGCCGCTGGCTGCGGCCTTTGCCTGCCCCTTTTGAATAGTGGACATGGCTGGGATTGTTGGGTTCCCGGTTTGGATAGATGAAAAGGGAGGATACACGATGTGACTTATTAAAGTTTCATTACTTAAGTATATATATATATAGCAATTTAGGCCAACAACCCCATGTATATAACCCGCAGCAAGACCTTAATGTTGTATAATAGAAGTACAGCTGTCAATGATGCACTATCGACATATGTCTTTACATCATCACATGTAATGCAATTTGTGCAAACAGGATAAATAAAGAAAAAAAAAAGGGGGGGAAACTCTGTAATTGATTAAGAGTTTGAGTTAAAGCAGGGATCGAGCATATAATATTGTCAGAACAAAGGTCTAAAGATGGAAACAACCACGACACTAGTATACAATTTCATCAGACAACCCATGAAATCGTTATTAAATTGGGCAATCTATAAAAGACTCCTTCTGGAGGTTTAGCAACCCACTGAAGACGCTGGGAGCTATTTCATAGAGGAAAATTATAGCAACAGATCTCTATAATTTCTACAGATCAACTGTAAATAGATTCATATTAAGGCATTTTTATAGCCCAAATAACACAAACAATAGTCAAACATACAAATCTGTTTGCATCATGCCGTACCCTCCTAACAGCGTAACAATAGCCCGAGGAATCAGAAAATATGGTATAATGGTAAATATGATGGAATAACGCACTGAAACACATAAAAGTACAAACATTACTAAAACCTGACAGATAGATACCCTCAAAGTAGCCCTAATAAAGTCGTAATTTGCAACTGTCGCTGTGTCAATATATCACAGCAAAGATATAGTACACAACTCTATTCCAACAGAGTCGGTAGTTCTATATTTATTACAATTTGTGAAATTAAGGTGTGGGGGGTAGTACCATAAAGCAAAAGGAATGAAATATGTATGAGAGGAAACAAGAAAATTTCTCTAGATATTTATTTAAATAAATTACAATTTGGGAACATGTCTATACTGACGAGATATGCTATTTACATAGTAAAATTTAGATAGAGGTGACCTGAAGTTACTTTATAGCCCTTTAGGGCCCATGCGAAATCTAGGTTGGTTACTACACAAAAAAGGGGGGGGCGCTAAGTCATAATGACAAATGGCTTACCTTTTCTCGAAAGTGCCGGCAAAGGTCTGGTCTCCCGTCTGAAGACTGTCCTCTCACTGAGCGACTCAGATTGAATCTGCCTTTTGGCAAAGAAACCCTCTTTTATTCTTGTCTCTCTCCGTTTTCATTCGCTGGCCGCGCCAAAGTTTTTATTGGCCGGCATTTTCATTCGCCGAAAGAAACACCAATCAAAATGGCCAACGGCTCCAGTATACAATTTCATAGACGCCCCAGGCCTCTCCCATCAAAATAGAACATATAGTATTACCAAAACAAAAAAAATCTAAAGAGAGAAACAGCCACGGCACTAGTGTAAAATTTCAGACCCCAGGCCCCCCCTCCACATGGATTGAAATACTATCCTCCCTTTTCTCGGGACGGTATATATATCGCCCCCCGTCTTGGCTAAAAATCGACCCAGGCCCCTTTTACCTGGACTGTAATGTGATGCTTCCTTTTTTCGGGAAGGATATTTATAAGGCTTAGTCTTTTAGAAATCTTCCTTCTCCATTTCTTCTTGTCACCTTTACCTAAATTTTTGGTGAGGGGAATATATGTACATATGAAACAACAGTTTCCAGCTCGGATGTCTCTGGATGTCTTCTTCTCCACCAGGCATCAGCTTTCGGCATGGAAGTCTGGTGTCACCAAGTGTCTAAGTTTCTGGGCAAAAAAAATGGTCTATAAGTCTATGTGGGAGGGAAGCCATGTATCCATTTTTTTTATGTTGATTATACATACGCCTTCTGTTGGGGTATGGTTACAAAAACGTGCCCCAACAATCCTCCCCCTGCCAGGTAATGGACAAATGCGTTTGTGCTACTCATTATTCATCTGCCTTTCATCGGTTACTATGAAAGCAGGCCCATGTCTAGCAAAATGCATTTTCCATTACTAGGTGAAGCCAGATGTACCGAAACCTATAGGGAAGATAAGGCTAATCAAAATGATGGTATGCTATTCTAGATGTTTATTATTCCGAACATTAGTGGGCATTGTGCATCCTGGCAATGGGGTTTTTATGTGTTATTATTCTATCAGCACACTGTTATCAACATAGGTTATGGGGGACAGTCATATCATATGTATGGAAGTAAGCAAGGTCATCTGTCTCACCATTCATGGGTATATATACCACCCTTCCACTTTCTTCTTTGGCCTTGAGGAGTAGGCCATCCTTGTGGTAAGTCCTCTCACCTCATCCTTGCCTCTTGGTGTGCTGGTTTCATTGCTACCTTCTTTCTGTTAACAATACAGTTAGAACATTTCCCTATTACATATTATATATAAAAAAATTGGGCGCCAAGAAGTCGTTTAGAAATAACTGACTAGTCCAACTCCTAAAACATGCCAGCATCTTTATTTAAGTACCAATCAAGACATTCGTGTGGTATAGTTATACATATACAATCAAAGGAAAGGATAATTATAGTTAGCTGAAAGAAATATCTTGGTATATAATAATTAGCCTATGACATGATGACTTTTGCTAAATTAAAAAAAATACAGAAACAAATTGTGAAAGTAATTATTAAATAAGGCACGAAATATGTAATGATAAAATGAATCCTTCCATGTTATATGATGGGTATAATATATATATTGAAGAAAACACGTATCATGCAGATAGTGATTAAATATGATAAAAATCATCCCATGATAGATGATAAAGAAAACCACTACAAAATTATATATGATGACAAAATTTATATACATATACAAGTAAGGCGGATAAAAGACAATAAGGATAAAATAGATCATGCCTTGAGGGAAGAGTAAGCCACGACAACATGTTAAAAAAAAAATGCAACATGGCAGGTAAATATTACTAATATCATGAATATCAAAGGAAATAAATTTGTTGAAATGAATAGTATATGATTATAATATAAATGATATAAAATAATAACCTATTCAATAAGAAAATGAAAACACATTATATATATTTGTGCGCTGAAGGATCAAGGTTTAGTATCTCAGTTAAGTTTTCAATCTTATTCAGTCTGGAATCACGAGTTGGTCACTGGGTAATATTCGTCTATCCCGATCCTACTGGAGGGTGTGTTTTCTCTTATGTGTTAGATTCCTCTGTTACAATACTCTCTCAACCCAGGTGGGTACGTCATTTAGAATCTTGGTCAAATGGAACATAGCCCAGACCTCTATTAAACTACACAGTCCATTAAAATCTAGGGTGACAATTGTATGAAGCGAATTTTTTTTTTTTTGTTTTTGGCAGAGCGACTAATCAATTTCTACTAATTTGTCTGTGGCTCCGTTTACCTTGCCTCTGGGGTGTGTACAGTTCAGCTACCTCCCCCTTCCAAGAAATTCATATTACTTTCATCTACTAATATACTCTCTATTCATTGACCTGAATCCTATAAATCTACATCTTATAAGTTTGAATTTTATCAATCTGAAATTTTGGTTCCTTTTACAAATTCCTTCAGAATTCTACTCCCTGTATAACTGCTCTTAATTCTACTGTCCTCAATACAACACTTCTAAAACTTTGACTCACTGGCTTGTTCTGGCGTCTCGTTCGCGGTCATTATAGTTAACTAATACTTTAAAATCTTATCCTAACATGGAACGAGTCTAAACTCGTTGAAGGTCCTAATAATTACTTATTCTGCCTCTCGAATCGGTCTTATGCTCGAATTCATTCCAACAAAACGTATGGCAGGGCGAATCCTTTATTAGAAGAAACTTCCGCTAGCTATGGGGGATCAAACTGGTACCAAAAAAAAATTCAATAGACGGAAACACTTCGTCTAGAATAACTGGGCAATCTCTGCCTACTTGCCAATCTTACAGGACCTCCCATCTGGAACACCCTCGCTCCAGCCACGCTAAAAGCGTCGAAACTACGGTGTCAGATCGGTTACCCAAGGTCGCGCCGTTATACCCCAGGCTATACGGCATGGCTAAAACAAATCCCCCATCCTGCATAAAATTCAATCTATACCTCTTCGTTTCCTCTTGCGAGGAGGAGTTGAGTGGGAAATTCGGCTTGATCCTTGCCTTCCACTATCTCCAAGTCTGAGGGTCGGGATAGGGATCATTTATCCACAATCCTTAG
>CP092864.1:18649530-18677031 GCA_030710605.1 Cordylochernes scorpioides
ATCATTATATTCAGTAATTTTGTCTCTCTGATAACGGTAACAAAGATGTTACTGAAATGTCACACACTATTTATTTGGATTTGGTTTTATTCCATTATTACATTCAGTAATTTTGTCTCTCTGATAACGGTAACAAAGATGTTACTGAAATGTCACACACTATTTATTTGGATTTGGTTTTATTCCATCATTACATTCAGTACTTTTGTCTCTCTGATAATGGTAACAAAGATGTTACTGAAATGTCACACACTATTTATTTGGATTTGGTTTTATTCCATCATTACATTCAGTGCTTTTCTCTCATAATGGTAACAAAGATGTTACTGAAATGTCACACACTATTTATTTGGATTTGGTTTTATTCCATCATTACATTCAGTGCTTTTCTCTCATAATGGTAACAAAGATGTTACTGAAATGTCACACACTATTTATTTGGATTTGGTTTTATTCCATCATTAAATTCAGTACTTTTGTCTGATAATGGTAACAAAGCTGTTACTGAAATGTCACACACTATTTATTTGGATTTGGTTTTATTCCATCATTATATTCAGTAATTTTGTCTCTCTGATAACGGTAACAAAGCTGTTACCGAAACATCACACACTATTTGGATTTGGTCTTATTACCTTGTGTGTCCTTTGTAGAAAGGTGTCCATTCAAGGAGGTTCTACTGTACCAGGATATAACTAACCTCCAGGTCTGTGTGGAACAAAGGGAAGAGAGGATGGAGAGACTCACTCTGGGAAGGGAGAAGGGACAGAAGCTCAGGCTGGAAGCAGAATGGCTTGGGGAGCCATGGTATTGCTGCACACCACGTCACCACATTGTCTACACAACCATCCAATCTACCGCAGCACAGTGCAGTAGTGCAGTGATAGCAAGCCAAGCACAGTGAGATTACATCTAACAGACAAACGACGGTATTGAACGGTAGAATCCAGAAGTAGAGGAAGTTGGAAGATCCTGTCAGTAGAGGTACTCTACTTCTCTTTCCTCTTTCATTTTGGATTCTCGCAACACATTTCCTTGTTGTGGAGACAAACACCAGCCACACTTCAACCTATCAATCTCTGCACGACAATTTCTATCGCTTTGGTCTTACACTAAACAATGACTAAAAAAAAAAGGCAGGAAAATCAGCCTATTTCATATAAATCAGTCACAAGACTGGCATATTTCCTCAATTAGGCTCTTGAAAGAAGTTTGATTCCCCTATACACAAGGATTCTTAATAATCCAGGTGCCAAAATAACTTTACTAGGTACCACTCAAAAAGAGCAACCTAGTTTATGATATTTGCAACAATGAATAATATATGAAGGTTATTCACAGTTAAAACAAAGTGTCCAATGCTGGATTAGATCCTGGTTCATGGCTTTAAGGAATCGAGGGTTTTAACCACTCATCTACTTTCCCTGTATAGTCCTTTTTATCTGAAAAAATAAAATTGTAATTAAAATGCTAAGTGGAGGATTGACATTCACCCTCAGTGTGAAAGTTTTAATATATTGCATATTTGAGGTAAGAAGTGCTAGAAATCCAATGTTACCATGAAATAAAAAGACAGCTATAGAACCAATAATAAACCCAGAAACAAGACAGCATTTAGAAAGGGGAGGGTCACAAGACAAAATAAGTTATTTTCAACAAGAAAGTGTTGGGAGGCGATCCTAACCACAAGGAATCAAGCTGTCTCCCAATAATCTATATATATATAAATGAATGTCTGTCTGTCTGTGTGTACTCTATAGATTCAAAAACCGTACATCCAATCGCCGTGAAATTTTGGGATATTATTAGGCATATCCCCGGAAAGGTTTTCGAAAAAATAATATCTTGAATATCTTTAATATCCTTAGAGTTATTTGCAGATTTGTAGCTTTAACTCGCAAGCAGCGCCACCTTGCGACGGAGATAGGCTTAGGTCTGCCCCACACTGTCGAGAGAATGGATTCGTCCAGCTGCCGGCCGGATGGACAGTCCAAGTACCCACCGACCAATCAGGGCAGAGTTGGTGACACAGCTGTGCCAAGTAGACAAGAAAAAAAGCCTCGCGGGAGCTTGCCCAAGATGACCTCCGGGATCTTCGTCCATCTTCCATAAACGACCATGAATATATTCAACCTTATCGAGTATTTTTCAAGGGACCGGGAAAAAATGTTCACTAGATAAAACGATGATTTTGTAATGTAGAAAATTAGGAAAGACAAAATTCAGAATGACTCGGCACACAGGGACCGGGAAAAAATGATCACTTTATCGAGAGATTCAAATTTACGAGTTTCAAATTATCAAAATATATCTATTTCTTTTTATAAGTTTATAGAGAATTGTTGACAAACCTTTACTCGGGTACCGATTAATATTGATTTTATTCAACTTATCGAGTATTTTTCAAGGGACCGGGAAAAAATTTTCACTTTATCGAGAGATTCGTTAGACAAACCTTTACTCGGGTAAAACACGGGCGAAGCCGGGTACATCCGCTAGTTTTTTGTATAAGGTTAACCTTTTTATATATCAAGGGATCAGAATTTTCAATTAAATTTAAGAAAGTAGGTATTGAATTGTAGTGGGTTAAATACACTCATTGACAAAACTTGAGGAACAAATAATTTACTGGCAATGTGTTTCTTTTCAATAATAGCATCAAATATTATCTCTACATACCTTACTGCAATGATAAAAGTTATTGAATGGCTCGGCTCATCAGTAGTGAACCCTCTCAGCAGTTTCGCCAAATTAATCTCTAGATCACTCTACTATTGTTTAGCAGTCTAGAGATTAATTTGGCAAAACAGCTGAGAGGGTTCACTACTGATGAGCCAAAAGCCTTCTCATTCAATAACTTATATCATTGCAGTAAGGTCTGTAGAGATAATATTTGATGATGATAAAGCACAATTTGGATTATAGATACAAGAAAAAAATACCTAATCCAAATAAATTAATAGTGTGTGATGTTTCGGTAACAGCATTGTTACCATCTTCAGACAAAAGTACTGAAATGAATTGTATTTATAATCTATAATCCAAATTGTGCCTTATCATCACACACTTTTAATTTATTTAGGTCTTATTTTCTAGTAAATATTTGATGCTATTATTGAAAAGAAACACATTGCCAGTATGTGTATTTGTTACAATATGTATCGATAGATTGACAATTGAATTTATAATATGATGCACTAGCGCGCCATTTGTTATCAAAATTTGAAACTATTTTAAAGGTGTAAGATTTTTTTTGAAATTAAACAATTTCTACTGCCCTTACTGCAATGGAAAAATTAATGGGAGGGCCTGGCTCATCAGTGGTGAACCCTCCCAGCGGTTTCGCCAGTTTAATCTACCTTTTGAATTTATAAATCTGAGTGGTGTGAGCCACCAAAACAGAGAGAGAGATAGGACAATTCCCAGAGAAACAAAGAGAAATGAGTCTACCAATGTTTACAAGGTAGATGAGGTGACCCTCCTCCCTCTCCCTTTATCGAGGCCAGAGATTAGCTGCTGCAGTGGTTATCTGGAACAATTAGAGGAGTAGCAGCTCTTCTATCATTGGGGTGGAACTGACAACCTGGTACTGACAATCTTGCGTGACTCTCAACACACTTCTAAAGTTTTTTTTTCTTATTATCATCCCTAGCATATACACAATACAGGCTATGATAAGGTACAATTTGGATTATAGATTATAAACACAAGGCAATAAGACCAAATCCAAATAAATAGTGTCTGACATTTTGTTAACAGCGAATTTATTCAGTACTTTTGTCTGAAGATGGCAACAACGCTGTTACCGAGACGTCAAACACTATTTATTTATTTGGATTTGGTCTTATTACCTTGTGTTAAATACAGGCCATAATAATCATGATGGGTATATTGCGATAATATAAAAGCACAAAAAGGAGTTTCTTTTGTAGAATACCTTTATTCCGCTAGCTTTCGAACGACATTGTTCTTCAACTGGTGTGTTGAACGTTGAAGATCGATGTCCTTCGAAAGCTAGCGGAATAAACATGTACTACACAAGAAGCTCTTTTTTGTACTTTTATATTATCGCAATATAGTCATGGTAATCAAAAAAGTTGTTTTCTACATCCTAACTGAAGTTCTTGTCACGTCTACAATGAGCCATACAACCATGATGTGTAGTTGATGAGGCACAATTTTGGATTATAGATTATAGACTATGCAATACAATACTATACAATATGGATTATAGACAAGGTAATAACACCAAATTCAAATAAATAACCATCCTCAAACAAGTCATTTAGTCTTTTGTCTGAAGATGGTAACAACACTGTTACAGAAACATCACACACTATTAATTTATTTAGATTTGTTCTTATTACCTTGTAGTTATGATGGATAGTTTGTTACTACAAGTGTACCAAATATCTACACATGTACACATGATATATGTGTACTATATTGCACTTACAAGTGTGTCAGAGAGACAGGTTTGGTTACTTGCGCTCACTGGTGGGGTTGGACTTTTTCAAAAATTGGAGGCCATTGAGGCAATTTTTTTCTTCAGAAAAAAAAAAAAAAAAGTGCCCAATGAGAGATTTGATTCCAGTTTGTGATGTTGTAAATGAACTGTGGATTTAGTGGATCAAAAAATCAACTAAACATTGTTTTAGCTTGTTCCATGATATTTAACCAATCCGTATATTCATAGATATATAGACAATAACCTTCTTCTTTCTTTCTTATCTCCACTCAATCATATTAAAGTATCAAGCTTGTGAAGCTTTGATGGTGTCTGCCGGAGAAGAGTAGAGCTTATCAATGGATGAGTCAATACAGTCAATAATGTTTTGGGGTTGCAGGTTGACACTTAGTACATAGTGGGAAAACCTTGCAACCATTCTGGAAAGTCATTGTCTGTAGATGACCCGACTTAAGTCTGGAAATCAAAGACGGTGGTTCTCTTGGAAGGACAGAGTATGTACAGTAAAACCCCGCTAATACGAACCCTGGATATAGCGAACCTTCCCTTATAACGAACCCACGGCGATTCCCGATTCCATTCCATTGAAAATACCATCGTTATAACGAACTTTGCGATTTTTAATATAACGAACTACCCCTATAACGAACCTATTTTCGATCCCAAAATGATAAAATCTATTAACAATACTATGCTTATAACGAACTTAAAATTGTGATTTAAAAGTTTTTAAAACAACAAAATTTTGAGCATGTTTCAGCTCACGGATGGCGATTTCAAAACAAAAAAATTAGCAGCATTGTTTGTTTTCATTTCCATTCTATTTTTGCTGTATGTTGTATAAATTTTTACACATTATACTTTTATTTAATAGAATGTCTTTGCATTCGACAATTATGAATTAGAAGAAAAATACAAATGGCTTCCAAAATAAAGAAAAGAAACAAACAATGGCGTTCTAAAAAAAAAACAGTGGCAGCATGCCCTTTTAGAAGCATTCTATATCAAGTTTAACCTAGGCTAAATAATAATTACAAATAATTTTAAAGGCAGAAATTGTTTGAATAACAGGTTAAAAACAAAATTTAATATACATTTCAGAAGAATATGTAGAAACTGGAATTGGAAAAAGAAGAAGAAAAAAAAAAAAGTCCCCCAAGTTCCCTGTGTCTCATGGGCCACAAACAAATCGACTTATAAATTCTCAAAAACTACCACTACAGTTCTATTTTTAGAATGGAATTCTTGTTAGGTATATGACTCATTCAGGGTTCACGGATATTCCCCTTGGCCGGCCGTTTTACCACCGATTTTGTGTTTGCAAATTGGCATTTTTTATTCACAATTTTACAGATCGCGCTATCGTATCAACATGTTTCGCGTCCGATTTTTCTCAATTGGATACTTTTGATTCATCTTCAATTGATTCAGAATACACAGAGCTTTATTTCTTTGATGGAAATAACCATTATTTAAGACAATTCTGATTTTCAAATTTCACTTTCAAACAACAAGGTATTAGAGGCATTTTTTCAAATAAATATAGTATTATATTATTTGAGAAAGATGTTCTGAAATACTCTTATATCTTTTAAATATATAATTAATAAAGTTTTTCCTAGGGGATTTGGCTTAATTTTTAAATAATACATAGGTTTATATATAAACATGTATGCTAATGATAAGAAGAACCTATTATCAAATGACTTCTTTTGATATTCAGCATTACTGTAAAGAAATAGGTCAATTTAGGGAATTAAAACAAAGTGACCATTATTAAGTGGCTGCCTTTTCCTGTTTGTATGGCTGTTTTTTAATTATACGGTCTAAAAATTTAGAAAAGTTTAAAAAAATGGCCAAACCGTGGCTATAGTGAACCAAAAGCTCTGTCCCATTGGGGTTCACTATAGAGGGGTAAGAGTGAAACAAAATGAGTAGATGGAAGTTTATATTTTTTGAGGTATAAATATTCAGAATATGTATCAATAAATATTAAAAAATTTTATAACGGCAAGATATAACGACAGAAACAAGCTTATAAATTGGGTTTTATATGTCATACGCTTGTTCATAAAAAAATATATATAAAAAAACTGGGATAACTAAAAGTAAAAATAATAAAAGAATATAAGACCTAGTCCAAATAATTTATTAGTGTGTGACGTTTTGGCAACAGCATTGTCACCATCATCAGACAAAAGAATTAAAAAAAAAAAAAGACTTTTTTTTTGTCTGATGATGGTGACAATGCTGTTGCCAAAACGTCACACACTATTAAATTATTTGGATTATGTCTTATTTTCTTTTATTATAATCTATAATCCAAATTGTGCTTTATCATAAAAGTAAAAATATAAAGTGCAACTAAAACCCTGCGTGGACAATGAAAAAAAAAAGAAGTCAGAAAACTCACTAAAACCCTGTGTGGACACCGTGAAAAAAAAAAAGTTAAAAACTCGCTAAATTCTGCACAAAACAAAGTTATTTTAATTTTGTAGTTGTGTGCAAGTAGCCCTCCACCCTCATTAAGCTCAAAGTTCATTAAAAATAATGAAATGTCATTAGATGGCATCTGACAGACTGAATAATTAAAGTGGAGAGTAATTAGATAATGTTTTTGTGCTGGCTCTCCTTCATAATTATTACAAAACAACAACATGGGAAATACAAATGGAAAACAACTAATACAGAACAGCCTTGTCTTCTTGCTTTTTTAAAAATTTAATCTCAACCCATTTTCAAAAAATTATGGTTAATCTTTATTTATAATTAACTACGGCCCCAATTTTTTTTAACCATTGAGAGATAACTTTTTAACCATTGAGAGATGACTTTTTAACCATTGAGAGATAACTTTTTAACCATTGAGAGATGACTTTTTAACCATTGAGAGATAACTTTTTAACCATTGAGAGATGACTTTTTAACCATTGAGACATAACTTTTTAACCATTGAGAGATGACTTTTTAACCATTGAGACATAACTTTTAACCATTGAGAGATGACTTTTTAACCATTGAGACATAACTTTTTAACCATTGAGAGATAACTTTTTAACCATTGAGAGATGACTTTTTAACCATTGAGAGATGATTACAAGGTTATTTTACTATCCTGACCTATATTGGGTACAATTTGGATTATTGGTTAGAAACACAAGGTAATACGACCAAATCCAAATAAATAAAAACCATAAAAAAAAAAAAACTCGTAAAAACCATATTCTCACTTTTTTTCTCCTTCAGCACTTTTGTCTGAAGATAGTAACAATGTTGTTACCAAAACGTCATGCACTATTTATTTGTTTGGATTTGATCTTATTACCTTGTGTTTATAATCTATAATCCAAATTGTGACTTATCAAGACCCAATTTAAATAAATAGTGTGCGATGTTTCTGTAAAAGCATTGTTACTGAAATATCACACACTATTTATATACAGTAGAACCTCCCTTTAGCAGACACCCTGCTAGTGGAGGACACCTCTCTACAAAGGACAGTTTTCCTTTGCAAAATTACCATTTTTGCAATTTAGCAACTCTCTGGTAAGAGGAAACCTCTCCCTAAAGGAAACTTTGGCTCTGCAATTAGGTGTCCTTTACAGGGAGGTTCTACTGTATTTGGATTTGGTCTTATCTTGTGTTTCTAACCTGACTTATTGAAGATAAAGGGAGGGAAGAAGTTACAATATTATAACTCTGGAAAACATATCCCACAACAACCCCCCCCCCCCCCCCCCAAGTAAATAGGAAAGTTATTTCACAATGGATCAAATACTGTTATATACAGTAGAACCTCCATGAGAGGACACTCGTGCTAGAGGACACCTTTCTACAAAGGGCAGTTTTCACCAGCAAAATGACCTTTTTCACTAATTAGCAACTCTCCTGTAAGAGGAAACCTCTCCCTAAAGGACACTTAACTTGGCTTACCAACGGTTAACCCACTCAGGGTGTATAGAGAAACAATCCAATACAATAGTAGAGTGGTCTGGAGATTTTTGGCAAAACCTCTAAGTGGTGAACACCACTGATAACTCTAATAACTTTAATCATTGCAGTAAGGTCTGTAGAGATATTATTTGATAATATACATCATAAGAAACACATTGCCAAAAATAATTATTACAAAATTTATTGATGAGAGTGAAAAGAAATTAAAAAAATTATGGCCAGAAAAAAAAAAAAGACTTCCTTTTTCTCAATAAACAAAAGATAATAAGGCACAATTTGGATTATAGATTATACAAAAACAAGGTAATAAGACCAAATCCAAATAAATAAATAGTGTGTGACGTTTCAGTAACAGCGTTGTTACCATCTTCAGACAAATTCAGTACTTTTGTCTGAAGATGGTAACAACGCTGTTACCGAAACGTCACACACTATTTATTTATTTGGATTTGGTCTTATTACCTTGTGTTTACAAAAGATAATAAGTTAAAATTTATATGTGTAAAATTTTAACGAAAGATGGCAATTAAATTTAATTTACTAAAAGATAATAAGAACAAATCCAAATAAATAAATAAGATTTAGTAGATAAGTAGAATTGGAATTCAGTCTTATTATCTTCTAATCTATAACCAAAAAATGGTACCATATTATTTTCAAACTTGTCAATAAAAGTGGATTGTATATTGAGACTGATATAAACGTCAGAGCTTTGAGAAAGTCAGAACAACAAAATATTGCCACCACCCCAATACTAAAAATAGAAGACCCCCATGTTTAAAGAAAAACAAGTTCATCCATGATAAAAGAAAGGGGTGAGGAAAAGATGGAATATGGATCATGGGAGCCATAAGGAAAAGAGAAATCAAGGATGAGAGACTGGAAAAGATAAAACAGGAATAATTTTAAGGACATGCCACTTATCCAGGTTCATGGATTGACTTGATAACTTCTTTTTCCTCTAGACTAACCTCAACTTGACTTTTGAGTTCTATAGTTTCTGGAATGGACTACAAAAAAAAACAATCTTTAATTTTTTGTTAAGACCAAATATATTACTCTGTTTCTTCATGCTAAGGCCCAATTTGGATTATAGATTATAAAAAACAAGGTAATAAGACCAAATCCTACATATCTATATACATCCTATACATCCTACCTCTATCACACATCCTACCTCTATTTTCTATCTTTATTTTCTAGATTTGGTCTTATTACCTTGTGTTTATAATCTATAATCCAAATTGTGCCTTATCATAAAAACAAGGTATTTATTTGGATTTGGTCTTATTACCTTGTTTCTTCTTCTCATGCTTTGATCTCCACTCAATTACATTAAGGTATAACTGGTGGCCATACAAGACCACTACTCTTCCAGAATAGTAAAGACCTTCCCACAGTACACCATCTACAGCACCAAAGAAGCCTCACCAGACCACCTCTTGGAATGTATGGGAGCCTCAAGACAGGACTTATATTCCAACCCTACCAAGATGGTAAATTTAATCCATGAATTCAGTCTTAATGACCTTGTATAATTATACAATGTTTTTTTTTTCTAATTATTATTATATTCCATTGTATATGATAAGGCATAATTTGGATTATAGATTATAGCTAAAAGAAAATAAGACCAAATCCAAATAAATTAATAGTGTGTGATGCTTCGGTAACATGGTTGTTACCATCATCAGACAAAAATACTGAAGATAAAAACTAGAAAAGAAAAGAAAAAAACTAAAGATTCAATACTTTTGTCTGATAATGGTAACAACGCTGTTGCTTAATCATCATTATTTATTTGGTCTTATTAACCTTGTGTTTAAAATTAGTAGAGAATAGATGAAATATTCCTCAGGATCTGTCATCTAGAAAGTCAAAAATCCAGTTTTGCAGTGTAGTCTCCTCCAATTGTTGGAAGGCAGGGGGAGAGAGCCATAGGGGGAGGAGTCTGGGACGGGGCCAATTAACCAGCTCCACAATGTGCCTGCCGCTCTTTCATCACTTCCTCTTTCAGCCAGAGGGGCCGGCTCACTGTCTGTGTTTCCTTCTTTCAGGATATAACATTCCACACACATATCTTGAGTATTTATTTACACACTACCCCTTTATAGAAACATAAGGTCACACAACACCACATCTAAATCAGTAAATTATACAGGGTGGCCCATAAGTACCGAAAAACCTTTTTTTTTTTTTATTAAAAATTAAAAGGCAAACTAGAATAAATCATCAGACAATCTCTCATGTGAAGTTCAACTACAGTCTAACTTCTTAAATTCAACACCCCATAGGATCCAAATTTTCAGTTGAATTAAAATTGGTGTTGAATTATAGTGGATTAAGTAAATACCTGATTGAGATTAGAAAAACTTGAATTAAATTGCTTCTACTGTTTATACACAGTAGAACACACTCCATGAGAGGACACTCCTGCTAGAGGACATCTCAAAGAACAGTTTTCATTAGCAAAATTATAATTTTTACTATTTAGCAACTCTCCAATAAGAGAAAATCTTTCTCTAAAGAACACTTTGGCTCACAAACTAGATGTCCTTTAGAGATAAGAGATAGAGAGTGCTAGAGAATTTTAAAACAATTTCCCAATCAATAATTGTGCGGAAAAGAGTGTGAAAGCAATCTGGTTCAAATTGAAAGTATAACACAGTAGTAACAATAGCAACACAAATTGACAAGTGTAACAATGAAAAATACCATTTAAGGCTAAAATGAATTGGTTAACTCTTTTTTTTTTTTTTAATGGCACAAATTTTGGAACAGGGATGAAAATCTGAAAGGATAATAACAAGACTGCTTGAACAATGTGTTGCTGGAGCAAGGCATTGTTACCTACCTAGGTATTTGATTAGCTACGAGATAGAAAATGGCAACTATTCTTGCCAACATCACATGCAGTTAACACAAACCTAAGATTTGGTCTTATTATCTTGTGTGTTTATAATCTATAATCCAAATTGTGCATTATCAACTAACTAGAGTGTTAGAATGTCATACATGCAACAAATAGAAATTCAATTATATTTAAAACACGCAATGATATATTTTTCAATATATAAAAAAAATACCTAGAGTAAAGCCTCTATAAGAGGACATCTCTCTACAAAGACAGTTTTTATCCCCAAAATTACCATTTTTACTAATTAGTAACTCTCTGGGATAAGAGAACCCCTTCTTTAAAGGACAATTTGGCTCTGCAACTATGTATTATCCTTTACAGAGAGAGAGGTAGTTCTACTATCATCATCAATTGTTGTGTCTTCTACATGCTATAGGGCCTAGCATTCTAAGGCAACATCCTTAGGGGTAGTTCTACTATATCAATAAATTAGGCTTTAGTAACAATAGCAAACAATGAGCCTCGCTGTAGGACCCAGAGCAGTGGCCTGAAAGGAAATGAACTGTGCATGCTACACCTTGATGTTGCTGAGAGTCAGGGAAGAGCCAATCAGTGAGCAAATAGAATAGACACTGTATTTATATACAGTAGAACCTCCATGAGAGGACGCTGGCACTAGAGAACACTTCTCTACAAAAGACAGTTTTCATTTACAAAATTACAATTTTTACTATTTTGCAACTCTACCGTAAGAGGACATCTCTCCCTAAAGGACACTTTGGCTTTGAAATTTGGCATCCTTTACAGGGAGGTTCTACTGTATACACAGCAGTATAACCTCTTCAATTCAACCTACTATAATTCCACACATACCATTTTTCAACCGCTTTTTAAATATCCCAACAAAATATGATTTACAACAACAACAACAAAAAGCCTTTATTTAGGGTCACTGACCCTATACAGGATTCACCAGAGGTATGCATAAGAACAATATGATTTACATAATTTAACTGAATACAATTCAATACCAACCTCTCAATTCAACAGAAAACACCTATCCCCTTGTAGGTGATAAAGCACAATTTGGATTATAGATTATAATATAAGAAAATAAGACCTAATCCAAATAAATTAATAGTGTGTAACGTTTCGGCAACAGCATTGTCACCATCATCAGAAAAAAGAATAAATTCATTATATCCTATTCATCATATTCTTTGTCTGATGATGATGACAATGCTGAAACATCACACACTATTAAATTATTTGGTTTAGGTCTTATTTGTATTAGAATCCCTTGTAGGTGTTGAATCAAAAAAAGTATATTTCTAAATTATATATTAAAAGCCTATCAAAAATGATAAGGCACACAATTTGAATTATAGATTAGAAACACAAGGTAATAAGGCTAAATTTTGATGAGTCACAACTTATAGATTAAAACTACAAGAACTACTAACAATGTTGCTACCAAATGGCCACATACTATTAATTTACAAAAAGAAATAACGCGCCATCTATACATATAAAATGAAAGGATTTAACAGCACGAATGTTTCTTTATACATAATACAAACTTCTACTGCGATGAAAAAATATATTGGGAGGGCTTGGCTCATCAGTGGTGAACCCTCCCAGCAGTTTCGCCAATTTAATCCACCAGACCGCTTCTCAGAGCTCTAATACTGTATTGGACGATTCTGCTTATATACGCAGCACTGAAGGATGGAATATCAGATATGGTTTTCAAGAAAACTATGGACATAGGCTTCATCACAGTAAGGGCAGTAGAAGTTTGTATTATGTATAAAAGAAACATTCGTGCTTTTAATCCTTTCATATATTAATATATTTGGATTTTGTCTTAAACATCAGACACTATTAATTGTAAGACCATATTTGGCCATAATATATATTTAATGAAACCAAAATTTATTTATTTGGATTTGGTCTTATTACCTTGTGTTTCTAAAAGCTTAATGTATAGCCTTGTTGAAGGATCATTTCTAATTCAGATATATATTTTGATTTTGATAAAAAGCTCATGTGCTCATGGTCAGGAAGGATATGCCTTTTTTGATATGTTACACCATTTTAAGAATTTACCGTTTGGTTTTCGACCACTAGGACCCGGGTTCGAACCCACATTGGACACTTTTTTCTGTTTAAAGAAAAAAAAATGCTCCAATGGCCCCCGATTCTTGCAAAAGTCCAACCCCACCAGCGAGTGCAAGTAACCAAACGGGGCTCTGGCATTAGTAAGTGCAAAGTCGAACTGCTTTTCACATGTGTAGACATGTGGTGCACTTACAGTAAAAGCAGTCGCTAACTACCCACCATGATTATCATGGCCTGTACCACATGTACTAGGGATAAGCAAAAAAAAAAAAGTATTCTTAGGTCCATTGAAGTCTATCATTTTGGATTATAGATTATAAATAAAAGAAAATAAGACCTAATCCAAATAATTTATTAGTGTGTGATGTTTCGGTAACAGCATTGTTATTTGATTGATGGTGACAATGTTGTTGCCGAAACATCACACACTTTGATTCAGTGTGTTCCTCTGCCTATTAACATGTTCTCTTTGAACCTTTATTACCTGAATTCTTCATATTCCTTCTAGGTAGAGAAGGAAAAAAAATCAAGTTATTTTTCTGATTGTAATCTCTCTCTAGAGTGGAAGTGGAAAAACTAGGGCTGGGCCATTGTAAAAAAAACAAACAGCATGTAGGTTACGTATGTAGAAACAATGCAAGATCAATCACACAGGTCTCATTCATTGTCCACAAGGGTGGGCAGCTGGTGACAGCTGGAGAAATCCTGTAGAAGAGATTATGGAAGGACTTCTATTATGTACCATTATGTGCTATTAGCTTTGGGAGAGGCCGCTGCGCTAATCATCAAACATATCAAGGAGCATGGAATTTGTGTAATATTTGCACAAATGGATGAGAACCAACAACAACCATTATATGCTATAGCTTTTATGGAATATACGCAGTAGGATAGCCTTAGTAAAGATAAGAGAAAATTAATACATCAATTAATCTATAAAGGTCATCTCCCCTGTCAAAATATGATGTTTAAACTAAGTGTCATTTAGATACAAGAAAATAAGACCTAATCCAAATAATTTAATAGTGTGTGACGTTTCGGTAACAATGCTATTACCGAAAGTTCACACACTATTAAATTATTTGGATTAGGTCTTATTTTCTTACAATCTATAATCCAAATTGTGCTTTATCATAAGTGTCATTTATTGAAAGTCTCTGCAAACTTGCAGACTCATGTCAATGACAAAGCCACAACACCAGCTTTGGTAAATTGAGAAGCACCCACCTGGAGACCGTGGTTTCAGGCTTAATGGCCCTTGTCAGTCCACAGAGCGGGCTTTGATTCCATGGTTCAAAATCACATTAATAGGTACCGCTCAGCAAGAACAACCTAGTTCATGATAATTGAAACAGTGAATAATATGTGAAGGTTATTCCCATATTAAACAAAATGTTAACGCGGGATTAAATCCCGGTTCATGACTGTCGGGAATCGAGGGTGTTACCCACTCGTCCACCGACTTTTTTATCTTTGATTCCATTTTTTTTTTTACTTATCCTTTTAGTCTAAATTAGACAAGATCTTGGAGGTCGTGCTCGTAAAGAAGCTCAAGAACTCTTCTTGGTTCTCTGTACAGGGATCTTTTGTCCTTTCCAATGCAAATGGATAAAACCAGCGCTCTAACGTAACTGGCATTTAACCTATATGGAGTCGTGCACAACAGAATCTCTTTGATTCCATGAGATCAACAAGGGATCGAGTGAAATCTTCAGAATTTGTCAAAGTGGTGTTAAGCTGGTAGAGTGGCTAGGCCACTTAACTGGCGACCTCCTTTAGCTGGTAGAGTTTAATTTCATAGATCAAAATGAGTTACTTCACACAGATCTTACAACATGCTAAGAGCTGTTGTAATGGCAATGTATAATTTGGATCTGAGAGAGAAATGTAAAGAGGGGAGAAGAAAAAGTTAAACAAGTTAATTGATAGGAAAGTGAGCCAATCACATCAATCTTCTAGGCCTTTTTTTATTCACAAGTTTCAGTAACCTACAATCTCTCCCCAATCTCTTTTACAATTCAGATTTTTTTAAATGGGTAACTTAATTCAATTTTGTCCTTTTTAAAGCTCTATTGAACTATACTGGCAGGCCATATATATATCAGTTAAACCTGTCTATAGCGCCCCCTCTAATAGCGCCTTCCTCTCTATAGCGCCCGATTTTAAACATTAAAATGTAAACATTTTACATTAAAAGTGACCTGTCTATAGCAATATGGGGACAGAAACAATACAAATGATTAGGTGAGGTACTATCATATACAGTATATATTTATGATTCCAGCCTGGATTTAATCAGAAACAGATGTAGTGATTGAGGGAGTGGGGGAGGCCTGGCTCATCAGTAGTTAACCCTTTCAGGAGTCTAGTTAGCCTGGTCCTCCTATCAGAGTAAGGATAGAAGAAAGTATAGTTTTTATGTGCAATAAATAAATGAAACTGAATAGTTTCAATTCAAAGATACAGAGGACTTATTATACAATGATAGACATTTCCTGGTGACAATACAACAGTGTTTCCACACTGGGACGGTGATGTAATCAAGGTGACTGCACCAAAATTTGGATGGAAAGGGTGTGATATTCAAAGGATAGAAACACACACAACACAGCTAAATCCTTCCTTTTGTTCTTATCCCATTGCACACATACAGTGAAAAAACCTTTCTCTAAAGGACAACACCTAGTTTCAGAGCCAAAGTGACATTTAGAGAGAAGTGTCCTCTTATACAGGTGAATAGCTAGTTTTTTTTTTTTTGCTAATCCCTAGTACACATGGTACAGGCCATGATAATCATGGTGGGTAGTTAGCGACTGCTTTTTACTGTAAGTGCACCACATGTCTACACAGGTGAAAAGCAGTTCGACTTTGCACTTACAAATGTGCCAGAGCCCCGTTTGGTTACTTGCACTCGCTGGTGGGGTTGGACTTTTGCAAGAATCGGGGGCCATTGGAGCACTTTTGTTTTTTTATCAGAAAAAAAAGTGCCCAATGCAGGAATCGAACCCGGGTCGTAGTGGTCGAAAACCAACGGTTTAGACCATCCTTCCACCGACCCCCCCATAGCTAAATAGTAAAAATTATAATTTTGGCAATAAAAACTGTCCCTTGTAGAGAGGTGTCTTCTAGCAGGAGTGTCCTCACATGGAGATTCTACTATATTACAAACCTTGATAAATATGGTGGGTAGTTAGTGACTACTTTAATACTATAATTGCACCAGATGTCTACACCTGTAGATAGCAGTTTGACTAGCACTTAGTGGGTGTCAGAACCTCCAGTTTGTAGAAAACTTTCTTCAGAACAATAAAGTGCCCAATGTGGGATTTGATACTGTTGATGCATGTGTCATTTCTCTATCAACCCCCTAAATCATCCAAATTAGCAAATTGTATGATGTCTCAGAAAATCATATTGCTGTTGTTGCTTATTCCTCAAGTTGTTTAAACGATCTCCATTAGGTCCAATTGTCTCAGCTTTTCTATTATAGTCCTGGGGTTTTCACATAGGTCTTTTTTGGAGGATTTGATACAATTTAATAGATTTTCAGGACTGGCTGGTTGGAAATAGCATTTGGGGCATTTCGGGAATGTTTTTGATTTTTCCATTATAAATTTGAATATTTGAGCAAAATCATTACTACCATCAATTTGACTGTTTGTTTTTAGACTTGTTATTATTTGAATAAGAAATCATTTTTATATGCTGACAAGTGAAAATTACCAAGAGGCAGTTAAAATTTTTCACAGATTTTCACACCAATCTGCCGGACCAGAAGTTGATATTCACCTATTTAGGCAGTTGGTTGTTCATCAAGAGTGGGTCAACTCATAAGAGGTTATAAGGTATAAACAAGAACTATCCCAAAGTATTACTAGAATAGGGAAGATATTATAGTATTCAAGAAAACTTAACTATATTATTACACACTTAGTCAATTAGTTTCCGGCTGTGCTGCCTTCAAAAGGCTGCTCGGTAATCTTTAATGTAAGACAAGACAGGAAGGCCAACAGTGGGCAGAGCTTGGTCCCGTAAAAGGAAAGAAGGCAGGGGAGGGAGTGGCAGATGTGGGGTGAAGGTGAAGGCTACGGTGATCAAGGCTGGAGATACCACTTCTCATCTCTTTGGTGATTGGTAAAATCAATAACATCAATGTCAAAAACAACAATAACAACAACAAAAAAATATGTATATACAGTAGAACCTCCCTGTAAAGGACACCTAATTGCAAAGTCAAAGTGTTCTTTAGAGAGAGGTGTTTTCTTATTGGAGAGTTGCTAAATAGTAAAAATGATAATTTTCCAAATGAAAACTGTCCTTTGTAGAGAGGTGTCTTCTAGCCTGGATGTCCTCTCATGGAGGTTCTACTGTACTTTCTTTAGAAGACTACTTTCTAGTAAATCCTCTCACAAACTTTTTTTTTTTACTATAGTGGAGAAATGCTAGTAAACTTAGGTTGTGTGGATTGAACTTCTCTCTTTGAACAATCCCATTTTTAATTTGACAAAATCTTTGAATTTTCCAGGTCAACGATGAGACACCAAATCTGATAACAGTAGAACCTCCATGAGAGGACACTCATGCTAAAGAACACCTCTCTACAAAGGACAGTTTTCATTTGCAAAATTACCACTTTTACTATTTTGCAACTCTCTGGTAAGAGGACACTTCTTCCTAAAGAACACTTTGGCTCTGAAATTAAGTGTCCTTTAAAAGGAGATTCTACTATGTAATAATTTTATTTTTAAATCCCTGAAATTTCTATAGCAACACTACTCCTAATAACCAGGGCCCTAGGATTCTGGGGACAGATTAAGCGTTGAGTGTATAGTGATGTTGTGTGAGGGCGAGACATAGGTTGGAATCAATAAGCCGGTACTTGGAAGTAAGTCCGCCCTGTCATTGATTTTGCCATTTAAATTGGATTAACCTTGATCTACATGTCCGGCTAGAAGGACAGCCCAACATCCGTTTTAAGAGCAACATTTGCAAAACTCTATTCGCATATGCAAAATTGTGGGAAGCCCCCCCCCATAAAAGTAATATCTCCATTTTAGGAATTCAAAAAGTAACAACAAGACCAAATAAGTAAACTATTTGTTAAAAAGAAAAAAAAAAAGGTAACAAAAACCAAATTAACATCCGTTGAAAGGAGCAAGTTTGCATAACTATTTGCATATGCAAAATTGAGAGGGAAAAAAAAGTAATATCCCCATTTTTAGAAATCAAAAATTATCAAGAAAACCAAATAAGTAAACTGTGTGGTTCATAAGGCATCATGATCAAACAAATTCAGAATAATTAATTAATATGAGACATTTTGGTTTAAACTGCATTATTCTCAGACCTAAGTTATCTTTTTTAGTATTCTTTTCTGAGATATAGGTTGCAATGTGTGTTATTGAAATCTTGTCATTTTTATCTTTAATCCAAATTCTACTTGTTGTTCATTTGATCTTACTTACACGCGGTACAGGCCATGATAATCATGGTGGGTAGAAGTTAGCAACTGGTTTCACTGTAATTGCACCACATGTGAAAAGCAGTTCAAAAATCAACCCCATTTGGTTACTTGCACTCGCTGCTGGGATTGGACTTTTGTAAGAATCAGGGTCCATTGGAGTATTTCTTTTTATTATTCAAAAAAAAGTGACCAATGCAGGATTCAACCCCGGGTCGTGGCTATTGAAAAAAACCAATGGTTTTAGACAACCGTCCACCAATCCCCTTAATGATTGATGCTAATAAACTGTTACTGAAATGTCATATGGTTTGATAAACCACAATTTGGATTATAGATTATAATAAAAGAAAATAAGACCTAATCCAAATAGTTAACTTAGTATTGGTATAACATCATGTTGTGATGCTGACTAACAGGGCAATGGCACCCCCGCCCCCTTGCCAGGTTATGATCAGGGTGCATGGACCGATCTGATCTGCTCCATGAACAAGACATCACCACCACCAAACACCACACTTAAGATAAAGGCCAAAACCAATGGTTTAGACAACTGTCCACCAATCCCCCTAATGATTGAGGCTAATAAACCATTACTGAAATGTCATATGGATGGTTTATTTGCTGCTTTATGAAGTAGGGTAAGACTTCCTGTGGGAGAGACAGCTAAAAACCATGGATACCCCACCCACCAGTCTCTCCTGTAGGCCATCATTCAGTGGATAAAAAACATGTCTTTTTTTTTAATTTACAAATGTGGTCACTCATCAGATGAATCATATATGGGAGATCTTACTTGCTGTACTGTAAAACTTCCTGTGGACAACTCATCGATTGAGTGTCTGACCATCTCTCTTCAAAATTACAAAAAAAAAAAAAAACACTTACTGAACTTTCCCTCTTAATCTCCTATAAGAGAGGGTTGTCTTTGTTTTGTGGAATAGTCTCTCATGGGAGGTTCAACTGGATGCTCTTTAATTTCCTTTTACCATTTAGACCTAAAACTTTATATCAGAGAATGTTATAACCTTAATTAAAACAGACTTAATATTGGTATAACATCATACAAGAAAATAAGACCTAATCCAAATAATGTATTAATGTGTGACGTTTCAGCAACAGCATTGTCACTATAATCAGACAAAAGAATAAATGATTTATTTTAGGGTGATTTTGATTTATTCCTTTGTCTGATGATGGTGACAATGCTGTTGCCGAAACGTCACACATTAATAAATTATTTGGATTAGGTCTTATTTTCTTGTATTATTATCTATAATCCAAATTTTGATTTATCATGGTATAACATCATGTTGCGATGCTCACAGTTCAAATAATTGAAACTTATGATGATAAGGCAAACAATTTGGATTATAGCTTATAAACACAAGAGGTAATAAGACCAAATCCAAATAATAGTGTTTATTTACATTTACATAACACACTATTTATTTATTTGTATTTGGTGTCTTATTACCTTATGTTTATGAATTTATCATTACTGCTTGATACCCTAATATGATTTAAGTGGAAATAAGAAAGAAGAAGATGAAATTTATGATGTTACAACTCTAAGTTGGCATGATAAAGTACAATTTGGATTATAGATTATAATAATAAAAAAAAGAAAATAAGACCTAATCCAAATAATTTATTAGTGTGTGACGTTTCGGCAACAACATTGTCACCATCATCAGACAAAAGAGTAAATGGCTTTTATTCTTTTGTCTGATGATGGTGACAATGTTGTTGCCGAAACGTCACACACTAATAAATTATTTGGATTAGGTCTTATTTTCTTTTTTTTTTTTCTTTTATCTAAGTTGGCATTTTAATGAGATTTCACTATATACAGTAGAACCTCTCTATAAAAGATACCTAGTTGCAGAGCCCAAATAGGGCATCATGAGAGTTATTAATTAGTAAAAAATGAAAAATTTTGTGATGAAAACTGTCCTTTGTAGAGAGTTGTCCTCTAGAGAGAGTGTCTTCTAATGAAGTTTTTACTATTTTCTAGCAGATTTTTGTTGAACTTTTTTTAATATCCTACCAGAAATGGAAGTACTCAAACAAAGCTCTGACAAGTTGAATAAAGTCTGTTTCTCTATCCACATTTAAAACATGAAATGTACCTATACAATATACACAATTCTAATACACATAAGGAAATTCTGCCCTTTTAATAGATTTGGGGAGATATGATGTTTTTTTCTGTAGATTAATATCTTCAATGAGAGATAAAAAAAACTCTGCCTTTGCCGGTCCCAAGCCCAGATGAAAAAGGAAGAGAGGGATCAGTAACAAGCTCACTAAAAAACCTGGGCTCAGCTGGCCCGGCTGATAGTACCCTGTAAGGTCTCCTAATCCAGGAATACAAAATGAGCAATGTTTGTACTCCATGTTAGGAGCGGCTGCACATGGCATCTGTTCCTCATGTCAGAGGCGGCCATTTCTTTTGGAGCTAAGTCATCCTGCCACTGAGTAGTGCTCCCAGTCTTAATGACAAAGGCAGGCGCATTCTACTTCACTCAATCATGATCTCAAGCTTGATACCCCAAATATGATTGAGTGGAGATAAGAAAAAATAAGAAGAAGATTTACTACGAATAGGCTTAGCACAGAATAGTAAAATCACTGACATGTGGCCACAGTCTACAGAAATAAGCATCTCATCCATAAATTCTCTATGACATTTTGTTGACAATATTTTTTTTGCCATAACCAAATCAAAATTAAGATAGGAATGTTTTCTATAAAATGTCAACCATAGTTGGTCTCATTGCCTTTTATTTTTATATACAAGTCAAATTACTTTATTTAAACTTGATATAATTTTAGTGAAAACTTTTGAAAGTTAAAATGCATTGTTACACTGTAAAGTTTGATTATATATTTTCATAAAAATTTAAAATATTTTATGATATCTTGATGAGTAAAAATGTTTTTCCTATATTTGGTATTTAAAGTTGATTTGAAAATTATATCAAAAGATTTTTTCAAAATATCCTTTATGTGCAATAATTTAAATGCCATGCATAGAAATAGTGCAAAACTTTGCATTCACACTAGGTGCTTCAAACTACGTGCTTAAATACCTTATATATTGTTCTTTCATCCAGAGTATCTTCAAAACTGTTTGGTCTTTGCTTGAATGAATGATGATTATTTGGAATTGAGGAATAGATATCTAATTCATTTCTGTTCATATGATTAATGGTATAATTTATTTCCCTTAAATATTTATTTGAAACTGATCTAGAGAAAACATTCTTTCCAAAATAAGAATATGCTTTGGGATGTGTCAAAATACTTCGTTTTCTTTGGTTGAATAAAAGTTCATCTTTAAATATCTTATGTTGGGTATACATGGTTATTTAATTACATTAAAAATAGATTTCATACTTAAAATGATTAATTTATCGTTTGTTAATATTACAATGTTCATCTCTTCAGTGCTGAGGGTTTAAATGCCTGCTTTTATTTCTATATCTGGATCGATTAAATAGCCCGAGAAACAAAATATCAGGGTTACTAAAAATATATACCAAACACACAATTGCTTGCTTAAGATATTGTTAATCTAAACAATTTTTATATCACTAAAGGAATTAATTTGACAACGACGGCAATACTTAAAGAGAAAATTTGTTTCAAAAAATAGGTCAAAATTTAATCAAAAACATACCAATTAGTCGAAAAAATGTTCCATTCGATAGACTTCAAAAGTAAAACAAAGGAAGCCTATATTAATGGACATTTAAGCATTTAAATTGGAATTTTAAAGTATAACAGGCTTGTGCCAGCTCAAGTGAAAAATAACCGGTTAGCCTGTAATATAGACTCCTCCTCAAAATAATGTCGCTGTATCCCCGGGTGACCACAAGAAGGGTTAAGAAAGATTTTATTGTGTAAAAATATATGTATTTACTTAAAATTTGTTTATTCTTAATAATATTAGAAAAAAATCCGAAAACTAAAAATTTTATATTCTGTAATATTAGATAATACTTTTTTGTAGAAAAAATGTGAAGTGTTTTTAAGTTTTCTATTTTGGTAAAAAAATGGATAGTTGACGTTTTGCCTTCCAAGAACCTGGGTTGTAAATATCTCTCTTAGTGAAATAAATAATAGTTCTTTTTATTGAAGTGGCGGCATTTGTTCATAAAATTATTTATAACTAAAATACTCCAACTGTTAAAATAAAAAATAATAATAAAAAAATAAAAATTATTATTCAAAATATTATTTTAATTAACGATAATTATTTGAAAATATTAAAACAAAAATGGCTGATTATTTATTTAAAAAAAGGAAATTTATTATAATATAATAAATTATATACATAAAAAAATTAAGTAATAAAAGAAAGGTGAAGAGATGGGTTGGTTTGACAATGATGAATGCTCGACGTCCACTTCGTTCTTGTCGAGGCAGCTTCACCATTGTCCACCAGCTTTCTAAGAGGCACTGTGGGTGAGCTTTGTGGAGGCCGCTAAAGCCGACTCCACATTGTCATGAAAATGTGGCTGGAACTCTAGGTGTGAGGTAATTACATGATGTATGAACTGCCCCTTCTTAAAAAAAAAAAAAAGCTGGAAGCTGGAACGTCTCTCCATACTCAAGTCTTTTTGTTTAGACCTTCAGGTAAAGAGAGCCCATTAGAGCAAATACCAAACCTTAAATACTTTGAAATTTTGTACTCTAATGAGTGTTATATGATGATAGATTCAAAATACAGAATGCATTTTACAAAACACTCTCACTGATAAATCACAATAATGTCATACACATTTCAATCCAGTGGCACAAGGCGGAGTTTGAATTTCATAATATCGCTATTTATTTGTGGCTCTGCAATAAATGAATCTCCATACATATTATTCTCAAATTATGGCCCCTTTGAGATATGGAATTCTAATTTTTATGAATATCTAAGTACAAATAACCTCTATGTGTTTATATGTTTCTCTCATCAATAGCTCTACTCTGACCACATAAAATATACCAATATCAAAGCCTTATGAGGAGGAGCATTATTGTGTCAAGAATAGTCTTTTGATTCCCTCTTTTTAGGCCTTTTCCTACCATGAGATTTACGAAAATGGCCCAAAATTTTATGGTACAGAGTTGTTCAGTGCTGATCGAGTTTCTGGTTGATTACCACACCAATTGGCAAGAAGTCACATTGCATCAATCATTCTAGTTTGATCTGGTGGATTGATTCAAAATATAGAATCAATGGTAATATGTCTTTTTTCCATGAGATTAAATATTTGTGTGGATGCATATTTGAATTTTAAAAATCCTAGAAAGGCTAAACCAAATACATTGAATATCCCCCTCTTTATTATCATCCATGTTTTCATTTTATTTGATAAGTATGGCAAAGATTAATTGAAAAAAGGAATAAAATTAATAATTGACATAAATTGATAACCTCTCTTTATAAAATTTTTAACAGCTATATATCATGATTCACTCTAAATATAAAAATAAAGAGATACAAAAATTTAACATAATATTTTCAACATCATAAAAATTAAACTATTTCTGACGCATATGTTTATTTTTAAAATAAAAAAATTTCCAACTGCCCCCTTACTGCAATGATAAAAAAAAATGGGAGAGCCTGGCTCATCAGTGGTGAACCTCCCAGTAGTTTCGCCAGTTTTACATACTCGTCAAAAATAGTTTAAATTACTTCAAACAGATGGCTTGATAATGTATCATATTTCCAACTTTCGCCATATATTGAAACTATTTGTATTTTTTTAAAGAGAATATATAAACAGTTAAAAAAATTGTAAAAAAATACTTGATATTTAATTGTCAATATTTTATTAAATTTTAGATATACACTGCGCGACATATTGAAAATGGAACACCAAGAAAGAGTGGCCAGAAAATTATGTAAGTTTCAGGATAGACGCGCCTCGCCCAGTTATGCAAATGATATGAAATGCGCAGCTCTCGTGAGCGCGGGGAGTAAGATATAATGAAACGAACTTGAAGAAAGGACAGGAAAAATCATCCTAGAATTTTTTTTTCTTGTTTCAAAAGACACGTGTAATAGCAGATAATTCCAGGCCGTCGTCAAAGGAGGCAGTTCCAGCAGACAGATGTTTTCACGATGGGCATGGTGATTGGACTGAAAAGAGCAGGTTGGTCCATATGTCAAATCGCATATGACACACACCTGGGTGCGTCCACGGTGCACCGACTGTGAAGAAGATGGCTGGAAAAAGAAAATGAGGCAATTTATAGGAATGACAGTGCAGTCAGAGTGTCGTCAGCACTCGTGGATCAGCGTATTCTTCGACAAGCAGTGACGGACCCACATGCAACTTGTACCTTTATTCTGAAAAATGTGCAGGAAACCTTAGACCATTTCATCTCGACCAGAACTATTACCCATTGATTGGTTGCTAATGGCTTGCATTCATGCCGTCCAGTAAGAAGACTGCCATTGACTCCACTGAATAGACGCCAACGTTTGGCTAGATCAACGTAGATGACGGAATAGCACAGGGTCGTGTTCTCAGATGAGTCACGCTTCTGTTTGTCCAGTGATGGTCGCCGTGTACGCGTGTGGCTCCGACGTGGAGAAAGGTCCAATCTGGCAGCATTTTTGAGACGCCCCACCGCGCTACAACACGGAATCATGGTTTGGGGCGCAATCGCGTATGATACCAGGTAACCTTTATTTCATATTCAGGACACCATGACGGCCCAACGATACATTTATGATGTGCTGCGACCGGTGACACTCCTCTACTTTCAGGGGGTACCCAATTCTCTTTATCAGCAGAATAACGCCCGACTTCACACTGCTCACATTAGCCAACAAGTTCTGCAAGATGTACATGTGGTGGTGATTGCGTGATGTTTTGGTGTGGCTTGTGGAAAGGCCGCTGATAAAATTATAATTAAAATTAATTTATTTAAAGCCAGAAATATATAAAGAGAAAAGAAGTAACGTTGAAGTAACGGCAAAGGGAGCAGGCCTTGTTGTTATGACGTCAGTCGCTAGAAAGTTCTGGATGACGCCCGCGCATGCGTAGTGACGTGTTCTCCCAGCACGTGCTTGCCGAGGCATAGTGCGGCCGCCATTCTTCCGCCCATATGTGTTTTGAAGCTTTGTCCCAGTTCGCGCTCGCTAAAGAAAGTGCGGTCGCCACATACATATGCTTCCCTGGTCACCATACTCTCTTGACCCTAACCAATCGAGCATGTTTAGGACATTATTGGACGATGTTTGCATGCCTTGCCTCAGCCGCGTTCAGAAAACGAATGGAAAATGGTTTAAAGGAAATGGAGCCATCCCTCAGGACGCCATCAGTAGTCTGACTCACTTCATTCTCTACCTAGACGTGTTGCTGCGTGCGTCAACGTCCGCGGTGGTCCTACTTGCTCTGTATCGTGGCTATCATTTTGATATAAAGATATCACCTTTTGTTCTTTCCTGCCTCCCTCTGCCTTCATCACTTCCTGGCCTATCTTTTTTGATGTTCCATTTTCAATGTCACGCAGTATATATGGATAATTTAAAGTATCAAGACAGAATCAAATGGATAAATTAGGCATGTAATATCTCTGGGGCGCCGGTGACCCCATTTCTAATATATAATTGCGGCACACGTTGTGGCTATAATCTATTCCTGGCAATATGTCTCAGTGGGAAAATTGTTTCTATCATCTAACACTAGCGTAATGGCTCCATTGACAATATTGCTAATATGTCCCAGTGGAAGAAGTGTTGTTATAATCTAATATCGCTGGAATTATTTTTGAACCCATTATTTCTATTATCTAACTCCAGCATAATAACTTTTATTTTTCAACGTTGGTCAGATTTCCAAATTAGAGCAGAGCTAAACGAAGTTCATTGAGATTCAATTCAATCATTCAAGACCATGGGGGTCGATGGAAGGGTGTTCTAAACTGTTGGTTCCGATATTGGGCACACACACAAAAAAAAGTTCCAATGTCCTCTGATTATTGCAAAAGTACAACTCCACCAGCGAGTGCAAGTAACCAAACGGGTATCTGGCACATTTGTAAGTGCAAAAGTGAAACTGCTTTTCACAATTGTAGAAATGTGGTGAACTTACAGTAAAAGCAGTCGCCAACTTTTACCCATCATGATTAGGATGACCATCCCACATGTAAAAGGGATAATAATAATAAAGTTAAAATATAATTATTTAAATTTATAATTAAAACAAAAAGCTCTCGTGAGCGGTCAGGATATGCCTTTTTGTTTTAAACATCAACACCTAACCATATTTTTAAAATTATTTTTAACATAGTAATAATTGTGTCTGTATGCATATTTTCGAGTTGTGGCAATAATAATATGCATACCAATTATTTCTAAGGAGGAATTTTTTGCAGTATGAAAGTTTTGGATTCTGAGAATATCTCTGCCTCAAATTATTCCTCCATCTGGAGTTTTATCATAATAAAAAAAAAAAAAAACTATTTCTAAAAGCAATAAAAAAAGGGGGGACAATTTGTGCGCGTGAAAATCTCGCAAAAATATGAATAATAATTGGAATTTCTCTGGAATTGATCGTGTTATATAAAGATGGCCATCTACAAATGAACATCTATTTCAAGAACCTCAAACTTATTCTTTAT
>CP092864.1:18677131-18698528 GCA_030710605.1 Cordylochernes scorpioides
GGAATAAAACCAAATCCAAATAAATAATGTGCGACATTTCAGTAACATCTTTGTTACCATTATCAGAGAAAAGCACTGAATGTAATGATGGTTAGAATACTGATGATGGTAACAACACTGTTACTGAAACGTCACATACTATTTATTTATTTGAATTTGGTCTTATTGCCTTGTTTAAAGCCTTTCAAAATAGAAATAAGGATAATCTGGTATGGAGTAAGATTAAGCAACACTTGCTGCTGCCGGAAGGTGACTCGAAATTACCAGTTTTCCAAGTAGCTACTGAATCAGAGTGTTGTAGGAATTGCTGGTTGAAAGATTAGACCAGGAGAGGATTTTTTATTTTTTTCTTGTGGATTCTCTTGGTAAATGAGATTGTACAATAGTATATAAAAAATACACACACACACACACAAAAACCTTTATTAAGACACACTGGTCTTACAGAGGATTCTCCTTGGGGTTACAAGACGGAGATACCTATGAAAGTGGGAAATATACAAAGGGGTAAAAATGGAGAAAGATTTTATACACATGATAAATATATACAGATTATTATTTGAATGATCCTATGGAAAATAAGAATATGGATTTGGAAGAAGTGGGTATATAAAACTTACATACATACATGTCTCATTGGGGTTCACTATAGAGGGGTTTTACTGTATTTTGTTATAAACATTTTCCCTTGGTTGACCAGTAGGTGTACTTGAGCCCATGTTGAAATGTGACTACAATTTTTTTTTTTTTGTATTAGCCCAAGTACACTTGGCACAGGCTTTGATAATTCTGTTGGGGATAGTATTGGTGACTGCTTTTTCTATAAGCGCACCACTTGACTACACATGTGAAAAGCAGTTAGACTTTTGCACTTATAAGTGTACCAGAACCTTGTTTGGTTACTTGCATTTGTTGCTAGCCATTGGAGAGCATTTCTTTTATTTTCTCTAATTAGATAAAAGTGCCCAATGGGGGATTCAATTCCACCAACCCCCAGTTAGCCCAGATGAGAGAGTTGTAGTTGCCACAAGTTAAAATATAGAACCACCCATGTTACCGGTATCCGGAAACATTTGGTTATTTATAGTCTCCTCTGGAGGTGGTCTTTCATTGGAAGTTTGTTGGTTTATGTCAGGTTATATTTTAAAATGTGTCATTCATGATAGGTTTTATTGAACCCAGCACAATTTATTATAGTAGAACCTCCATGAGAGAATACTCGCGCTAGAGGACACCTCTCTACAAAGGACAGTTTTCATTTACAAAAAATTACCACTGAAGTCAAATAAAATTGACCTTGTGTGTTTAAAAAATTACTACTTTTTACTATTTAGCAACTCTCCAGTAAGAGGACACCTTCTTCCTAAAGGACACTTTGGCTCTGCAAATAGGTCTCCTTTACTGATAAAGCACAATTTGGATTATAGATTATAATAAAAGAAAATAAGACCTAAACCAAACCAATGGATTAGATCTTATTTTCTTTTATTATAGGTGTCCTTTACAGGGAGGTAGTTCTACTGTAATTTGGAAACCTTGTGTCTCCATTAATCTATAATCCAAATTGTATCATTTTTGAATACACTGTAGTTTTTCAAAGTATTTATACCTCAAGGAACATGTGTCAAGGGAGTCAATGTTGCTAAAAGGATGTTGTGACACCAACTTTTCAATTCTCTTCTAGGAAAGCCCCACAAAATTAGATCGTTGAAGTGTTGCCATGACACCAGCTCATTGCGCATTCACTTGATAAGGCACAATTTGGATTATAGATTAGAAACACAAGGTAATAAGACCACAACGCTGTTACCGAAACATCCCACACTATTTATTTATGTAGATTTGGTCTTATTACCCTGTGCACATTCATTTATGTATTTAGAATAAACTCTCTCACCAGAACCAATCACCTCCTTTTTTTTTTTTGGCTGAAAATCCCCACCGCTCCACAAATTTCAAAATAGAAATTACATTGAAAATTTCCTATTATTTTAAAATAAAGAAGTTACAGACTTGCACTCAACAAACTTTGTCTCTTACTATGTTAACTTGACTTTAACCACTGAACTATATATAAATATTTTTTAAGATACTGCCTGCTGTGTTTGGAAATGTTCATGTAATGAAGGAATGAACACACATCGTCTAATTATTTATTTATTTTAACTCCACTAATGTAGGACAGTGCTATGTCGCTGAGAAATGTTCATTCATAATATATACAAGGTAAACTAATTATAACAGCAACGTGAGCATCCTATTTCTGTGGTTGTTATCTACAATCCAAATTACACCTCACACCATGGTTAAAACAACAACTTGTCTCAATGGATGTTGTTTTAGAGAGATTTTTGGCTGCATACAGCTGGAATTCAACTGACTTTAATTCAACCATTTTTCAAATCCCAATAAGCCTATTTTCATTAATTTAACTGACTATAATTTAACATAAACTTTAATTCAACTCTTTATCTCCCTTTGTGTGTTATATTAAAGAAATTTAACTATAATGATAATGCACAATTTGGATTATAAACACAAAGTAATAAGACCAAATCCAAATAAATAGTGTGTGATGTTTTGGTAACAGCGATAACAGATAGGATAATATCATTCAGTACTTTTGTATGAAGATGGTAACAATTATGTTACCGAAACGTCACACACTATTTATTTATTTGGTCTTATTTTACACCTTGTGTTTATAAAGGAGGTTGTTATGATGAGGTTACCTGAGATAAAAGTGTGAAGTCCTCCCCCTAGCTACCCACACATGTGTGGGGGGGTGTAAGCAAGCAAATAGGAGGTAGGTAGGTGGACCCTCACTCACTCACTCCCCCACTGCTGCCAAGTTCCAGGTCAGTGCCCCCCCTCCATTGATTGACTGCCCCACCCAGCAGCAGCCTTGACACACAATGACCCACTTGGCAACTTACTTTTATACCCCAGACACAACACAACCAACCCACTTGCTACCCAGCAGTGGGTGATTGATTGGGTTCTAACCCATCGCGTTGTGCCAGTTTCTATAGCTTGTGGCAATCCTGGGTTTTTCCCTCCCTCATATATCTCATTGTCATCTCTGTATGCTTTGTAGGTTGTAACTTTAAAATTGATTTATTATATGAGGATTTTTTATTATTATTATTTAGGATTGAAAACTTGAGAATACAGTAGGATATTCATGAAAAGACACTCTTGCTAGAAGATAGTTTTTATCACCAAATTTACAATTTTTACTAATTAGAAACTCTCCAGTAAGAGGACACCTCTCCCTAAGAACACCTTGGTTCTGCAATTGAATATTGTACTTTAGAGAGAGAGTGATTCTACTGTAAATTTGTGTAGTAATTAGACTGTGATTTCTGTAATACTTTTCAAATTGAAATCAGACATTTCATTTTCTTGCTCCCACTCTCAAGAATAAAAATGCATTTTCTTCTTCTTTCTTAATCTCTACTCAATCATATTAGTGTATCAAGCTTGTAGAGCTTTAAAATTTTGATAGTGTCTGCTGGGAATAAGTAGAGCTCAATGGATGAGTCAATAGTCATTAATGTGTTTTGGGGTACAGGTTGAGAATTCCATAAAAATGCAGTTCTCTCTGAACCATTATCAACCAAATGGTGAATTTTTTTTTTCTTTTTTCTATTTGGTATAAAGTGATACCATTACTGGTCTTCCCCACTTATTCCTTTGCCTAGGTTCAGGTCACATTCTCCAAGAATCATTACATCTTCTATTGATCCTACTGAAGAGACTATTGACTCATGGAGACAAAACTTAAGGAAGTTGTACCTTTTAGCATGTCTATCAGGATTCAGACTCTGAAAGAAATTCAAAGAAAAAAAAAAGACAAAATTGATAAGGCACAATTTGGATTTTAGATTATAAACACAAGGTAATAGAGAGAGAGAGAGACCAAATCAATAAATAGTGTATGACATTTTGGTAGCAACACTGTTACCGAAACATCACACATCATTTATTAATTTGTATTTGGTCTTATTACCTTATGTTACTAATCTATGATCCAAATTGTAGACCTTATCATGTAATTAGAAGAAATAGAGAGAGTTGATGAGATACACTGATGATTCCACCACCGCACTCAATTCAGGCTGCTATATTGAAAGGCAAGAATTCATCCTTTTTTATTCCCTGATTACATCAAAGTTCCCATTTGAAAAAAAAAAGACCCAGGGTTTCATAAAATAATCCTCTTAACATCCCCTTTCCCTCTATTCCATGTCCTTTGTTTGCTATTCAACCATTTTAAAGTTCTTTCTTTTCCTTCAACTATAAAATTTAGGCCACTGGGACAAAACGTGAGTAACATCCGAATATAGAAGCAGGTTTTCCTTGGATTGGAATTTCTCCACCGGTAATTTATGCCAGTTTCTTCACATCAATAATTAATGTCTCCCAGGATACGTCAGATACACACTCACTCTTCTGTCTGAGGAGGTTCAATAACTTTTTTCTCTCTTTCTCTCGAGAAGGTACGATTTGGTTTATAGATTAGAAACATAAGTTTGTTGTAGTGTCCAATGAAAAGCCTCAGATGTCTCCATGTATCTCTATCACAGAAGTTGCAATATCCTCAACTGTAATAGAGATAGGTAACAAGACCAATTATTTATTTAGATTTGGTCTTGTTGCCTTATTCTTCCTCTCTCTTATTTAGATTGATTCTTTTAGAAAGTGGAACCTTGTTTTAACAGAAACATAGCTAAAGTATCATTTAAGTCCCAATTGTGTTTTAACTGTGGTTATGACAACAATGAGGTTTTAACAATGAAAAGTAAAAATAAGTTTTAGTGCTACCTTTTCTTCTTCTTCTTTCTTATCTCCACTCAATCACACTAAGATATCAAGCATGTAAAGCTTGAGACTTTTGATGGTGTTTGCTGGGGAAGAGTAGAGCTCATCACTGGATGAGTCAATACAGTCAATAATGTGTCTTGGGCTTGCAGGCTACTTTTTAAATATCTATAAGCCAAATCTATATTTCTACACAGACCTTATACTACAATGAATCTTCTTCTTTTTTTTTATCTCCACGCAACAATTATATAAGGATATTGAGTCTATGGAGCTTTAAATTTTTTATGGTATCTGCTGGGGATAAGTAGAGCTCATCAATGGGTCAGCTAATGTAGCCAATGATATGGTTTGGGGTTTCAGGTTGAGAGTTACACTTAGTACATAGTGGGAAAACCTTGCAACCATTCTCAAAGATCATTGTTTATAGATAACCAGACTTTTAACTCTGGAAATTAAGGATTGCTGTTCCCTTGGAAGAACTGAATTGATACTTGTCCCTTCTGCTCTGTCATGTGCTACAGGACTGCAATGAGTAAAAGTTGAAAGAGGATGGGCACAGCTCATCAGTTGTAAACTCTTCCAGCAGTTTCACCAGTTTAAATCTCCAGACAGACTGTTGTACTATAATGATTATAACACCAAGATAAAATCCTTGACACCAAGTGATAATGTTGTTATAGTGAGGTTCAGTAGAACAACCTCTTCATGAGAGGACACTCGCGATAGAGGACACCTCTCTACAAAGGACAGTTTTCATCACCAAAATGACTATTTTTTACTATTTTTCAACTCTCCAGTATAAGGATACCTCTCCTTAAAGGACACTTTGTCTCTGCAATTATGTGTTGCCCTTTACAGGGAGGTAGTTCTACTGTATCTCTTACTGAAGAGGATTGACTGAATTTTACTAAATTTGACCCCAAGTGATAATGTTGTTATACTGAGGTTCAACACTGGATTTCCAGTACAGAAGAGGATTGACTGAATTTTACTAAATTTGACCCCAAGTGATAATGTTGTTATAGTGAGGTTCAACACTGGATTTCCAGTATAGAAGAGGATTGTCTGAATTTTACTAAATTTGACCCCAAGTGATAATGTTGTTATAGTGAGGTTCAACACTGGATTTCCAGTACAGAAGAGGATTGTCTGAATTTTACTAAATTTGACCCCAAGTGATAATGTTGTTATAGTGAGGTTCAACACTGGATTTCCAGTATAGAAGAGGATTGTCTGAATTTTACTAAATTTGACCCCAAGTGATAATGTTGTTATAGTGAGGTTCAACACTGGATTTCCAGTATAGAAGAGGATTGTCTGAATTTTACTAAATTTGACCCCAAGTGATAATGTTGTTATAGTGAGGTACAACACTGGATTTCCAGTACAGAAGAGGATTGTCTGAATTTTACTAAATTTGACCCCAAGTGATAATGTTGTTATAGTGAGGTTCAACACTGGATTTACAGTACAGAAGAGGATTGTCTGAATTTTACTAAATTTGACCCCAAGTGATAATGTTGTTATAGTGAGGTTCAACACTGGATTTCCAGTACAGAAGAGGATTGTCTGAATTTTACTAAATTTGACCCCAAGTGATAATGTTGTTATAGTGAGGTTCAACACTGGATTTCCAGTACAGAAGAGGATTGTCTGAATTTTACTAAATTTGACCCCAAGTGATAATGTTGTTATAGTGAGGTTCAACACTGGATTTCCAGTATAGAAGAGGATTGTCTGAATTTTACTAAATTTGACCCCAAGTGATAATGTTGTTATAGTGAGGTTCAACACTGGATTTCCAGTACAGAAGAGGATTGTCTGAATTTTACTAAATTTGACCCCAAGTGATAATGTTGTTATAGTGAGGTTCAACACTGGATTTCCAGTACAGAAGAGGATTGTCTGAATTTTACTAAAGATGATCAAAATATTAGAATTTTTCTCAAGGAATAATGGTTCAATTAATCGATGTGTGAGAAACAAAATATAGCTCTGTTAGAAAATTATTGAGGTTTTTTATCAAAGATGACTCGTACTGCATGACAAATGAATATATTTAATTTTTCCTATGATAAAAGGCAAAGCTAAATATTGATACATCGACACATCGCATGCTACTGAAGTGACCGTTCATCAACCTTATTAAATATATGATGTTTATGTAAGTTTTTATCCACGTTTGCCATCTCTATAATTTTAAATGTTTATTTTCATTAGAACATTCTCACAAGGTAAAACTATTTCTGAAGCAAGTGTTAATTCTAACATTGGATTGAATGCTGTGAAGAGGTACAACTATAGAAAAGAATCACAAGATGAAAAGACTATTTTATACAAGACCATTCCTTGATAAGGCACAATTTGGATTATAGATTATAAACACAAGGTAATAAGACCAAATCCAAATAAATAAATAGTGTGTGACGTTTTGGTAACACTTAATATGAGTAACTATTTAAAACATGCTGTAGTAAAATTTCTCATTCAGTACTTTTGTCTGAAGATGGTAACAATGCTGTTACCGAAATGTCACACACTATTTATTTATTTGGATTTGGTCTTATTACCTTGTCTTTAAGACCATTCCTTATTACATATCTCTGAATCGATCTCAATCATAATTATTATTTTATTTAATGAAAGTATATTCTGGAATTATTATTTTTAAAATGTGGCATTATTTTCTTTTGTGTGTGGAGCATCATCAAGGTGACTTTCAATTAGAGTGACAGTATTGTTGTATTGTTTCGCTGCTCAGTGGTGTTGTATGTACAGGAAGGAAGGGTGATGTGAAGGTTTCTGCCAATTCACATCCTTTTTTTCACGTGTGTAGTGGAAATTATTTAGCTTTTTATCTCTCTTTTATCAACTGAATGGTGACTGCTTTTCCAGTGTGTGTGTGTGTTAGTTTTAGTCCAAGTATACTCTTAAGTGTATGTCTGATCTTCTTCTTCTTCTTTCTTATCTCCACTCAATCATATTGTAGAGCTTGAGACTTTTGATGGTGTCTGCTGGGGATGAGTAGATCTCATCAATGGACGAGTCAATACAGTCAATAATGTGTTGTTTTTCTGATAAAGTTCAATAACATTTTCCTCTCTCTGATTGGGTTATCTTCCAATTCAGGTCCTTTCACATGTGTAGTGGAAATTATTTAGCTTTTTATCTATCTTTCTCATCAACTGAATGGTGGCGGCTTTTCCAGTGTGTGTGTGCTAGTCTGAGTGTACTCTTCAGTGGGTATCTGATATAGTTCAATAACTTTTTCCTCTCTCTGATTAAGGCTGACTCTTGTATTAAGTGGAACCTCTCAAGGTAATAAAGGACTAAATTCAAATAAATAAATAGTGTGTGATGTTTTTATAACAACTCTGTTAGCGAAACGTCACACACTATTTGTTTATATAGATTTGGTCTTTTATTACCTTGTGTTTCTAATCTATAATCCAAATTGAGAGCCCTATCAAAGTGGAACCTTGTAGCTACAAGAAAATAAGACCTAATCCAAATAATTTAATAGTGTGTAACGTTTCGGCAACAGTGTTGTTAACGAAACATCACACTCTATTAATTTATTTGGATTAGGTCTTATATTATTGTAGCTATAATCTATAATCCAAATTGTGCTTTATCAAAGTGGAACCTTGTTATATTATAAATATGGTTGCTCTCTACAATTGTAGAAATTTTATCAAAACATAAAATATATTGGAGGGTGAGTGTTGAGGTAATGGTATGTACGCTCTGTCACAACTTTACAACCACCCTGACTCTTGCACAGCTCCAACCCCACCAGTGAATTCAATACAGGACTCTAGTACCTAGTAACTGCAAAAGTTGAACTGCTTTCTACATTCTTAGACAAAAATTAACAAAGTGCAAAGTCTTTGATGTCACTGGTTATCATTTTTTGAAGGAGCCTGGGAATTTTGTTCCCACTTGGTTATCTTGTGTATCTTCAATAAAGGTCACTGTGTATCAAATATCTTTCAGAGTTTTAGTCTGAATCCCAATATATATGCTAAAAGGTACAATTTCCTTAAGTTTTTGTTCAGTAGTGTACCTGGGTGTAAACATGTGATTCACTCACAGTAAAAGCATTTACAAACCTCTATCCAACATGGCCTATCCTTAATGTACTTGGGATGATATTTAAATATATACATATATCCCTAGTATATATATATGTGGTACAGGACATGGCTAATTCATGGTGGGTCGTAGTTAATGACTGATTTTACTGCAAATGCATCACATGTCCACCACATGTGGAAAGAAGTTCGACTTTTGCAGATATAAGTGTGCCATAGCCCTGTTTAGTTACTTGCACTGGCTGGAGGGGTTGGACTTTTGCAATAATCTGGGCCAATTTTTGTATTCAGAAAAAAAGTATCCATAGCAGGATTCAATCCCCAGTTGTCATTCCAGTAAAAACTTAAATTTCTACAGGCTGCCTTTTTTTCCTTGTTTAAAATTCAAAAAAATTTCCTTCTCCCCCTTATTCCTGAGCCCTTCTGAGATGCCCTCATCCGTTATGAAAAAGTAGTTAACACCCTAAATCACATTCCCTACATGATTGGTAACACCAACCTGGAGATTGAGGAAGTGTAGTGTGGGGGGTAATTTTAGAATATTCCTCCTTGATAAAGGAAAGCTTCCTTATCTCCTTGTAATTGGGGGGGTTGGCTGTCTGCTCTGTAACGGAGATGTGTAAAGTGGGAGGAGAATTTGGGGAACTGTGTTTCTTCTTCCTTATCTCCACTCAATCATATTAGGGTATCAAGTTGTGACCCTTGATGGTGTCTGTTTGACAACCATCATGACTAGGTGAGGTAGAATAAGTCTGCCTTTGTCATTAAGACTGGGAGCACTACTCAGTAGCAGGCTGACTTAGCTCCAAAGGAAATGGCCGCCTCTTTCATCTTAGTAATCTTCTTTGGTGAGTTCAGACCCTTATCTCTCTAGCTTCTATTGTCCTTTTCATGTCTTTCTGAGTTCCTTTCATACATTTCATATGGGCATTTCATATAGGTTACTTCAATTAAAATTCTTCAATTTTTAGAAAGAAAATAACCCCTATGGGATCGTCTATTGTATTGGGCCAACTCTACTAGAGAACTCAAGTAATTGATATTGTGTTTAGGTTCCTGTCAAATTACCCTCACCGCTACAGATTAATCTTTTCATGATTATCATGGCCTGGTAAACACAAGGTATTAAGACCAAATCCAAATAAAAAAAGAGTGTGTGACGTTTCAGTAACAGCATTGTTACCAAAACATAAGAGCAGCAGCTTTACACACCCAAGATGTGGATATTGCTGCTGCTGTGATGGAGATGCATGGAGACATCTGAGACTCTTCTTTGGACACGACAACAACAACCAAAACATAAAACACTATTTATTTAATTGGATTTGGTCTTATTGCCTTGTGTTTATAATCTAAAATCCGAATTGTACCATATCATCATGGTTTAGTATAAATGGTAAAATTCACTGTATCACTGCAGAAAAAAAAAACGCCTTTCAAGTTTAGAGTTGATTGTATTTATCATAACAATAGCAAAACTGACACATCATGCTCTTCTTGATTGATCAATTTGTATTTATTACCTTTCATCCTTTCAACCTAAATTGTGAAATGTCATTTTAACAAACTCTGATTTTTACTGAAATAAGGAGTACATCAAATAATAACTTGCTGCATACACAGAGAGATATGTAAATAGAGAATCTCTCCACCCAGTGGAAGTCTTGGCCATCTTCCAATGTTGGTTTTGCCACTAAAGTTCCACGTTATTGAGTATTCATATATTCACCAGCCAACCTCATCATCATTCTAGCTGCAGGAGGAAAAGGCCTTCTGCTTTCTATTAGCCAAGTGTATTACAACTAGGTCATGACAGGATTACCTTACAGCTGATACACCTATCCATACCACTGTGGCTGTAACGGCAGCTGGCATGCCTATATAGTAAATTATCAGTGAGCACATCACTGATGGTACTCTGTGGAGTTGCCTTCTGACTGATTGTGATATATATCCACGTGTAAACTTATTTAAGAAGAGTAATCCTTTCAATATATTATAACACGAATAAAATAATAAAGGATGAGTTTCTTTATTGGTAAAAAACGATTCTAAAATCATAAAGGATGAGTTTCTTTATTGGTAAAAACCGATTCTAAAATCATAAAGGATGAGTTTCTTTATGATTTTATTCGTGACATAAACTTATGTCTGAGAATTAATATATTATATCCGATGTTAGCCTAAAAGAAATAAAGACTTTTCTTTTTAAACTTCCAAGTACTTCTTGCTGATTAACGTCAACCAACAAATACGAGGACGTTACAGTGGCGGTGGATGGCGGATGACCTTATGTGTTAATGCTAACACAAATAGCACAAGGTAACAAAAAATCATTAACAAAGTCCAAATAAGTGTAATTTATTCCAGATTAACAGAGTTGTTACTGAGAAAGGTCGCATATAATTTACTTAAAACCAAAATTGGCATCTCCTGACCACTCATGTGAGCGTTTTAGATGGCAAAGTGCCATCTAGTGGAACAAAAATCAGTTAAACGTTGATTTAGCTTGTTCTAAAGATATTTGGCCAACCCAATTTCTTGATAAATCAAGAAAAGTCAACCACGTAAGTGTTTCGAGCTGTTGACCCTCATCAGCGTGGTGCAGACTGTACCTCTACGACCAAAAAATGGTATTTAAGGCCAAGTTTTGCATAAAAACGCTTTTCATGTGAAAAAAAAAAATAATAGAAAATGTTCAGATGTTGATATTAAAAACAAAATTAGAATTTTCTGACCCTCACATGAACATTTTGGTTAAATTAATTTTTGAATTTGCATTTAATTTACTTATTTGGTCTAAAAATCATGTGGTTCTTTCTTTTTGAATATTTGTTACCTTTTAAGTTACAGTAGAATTTCTTTGAGAGAGGACACTCTCAGTAAAGAAAATCTCTCTATACAAAGGACAGTTTTCATAGCCCAAAAAATGGCCATTTTTACCTATTTTCTGCTCTTCTATTGATAAGAGGACACTTTTCTCTAAAAGACACTTTGGCTCTGTAACTAGGTGTTGTCCTTTAGAGAGAAGTGGTTCTATTGTATTGGGTGGGGAGTTTCTTCATTCAGCTGCAGACATGTGGTATACTTAGAGTAAAGCCATGATTATCATGCTCTGTGTTACTTGGGATAAGAGTAACAAACAACAAGCTTTTTGGGTTATTGGATTCCTTTTACTGGAGAAAAATAAAGGCCAAAAAAATTAGAGTGGAACTCACTCCCAGACCTATAAGGAAACTCAATTATAACATCTTACTTCCTACAACTCTTCTTGACCACCCTATAGCTCGTCCAGTTTAACTCCTGTCTTCTACCCTCATAGTTTGTGTGTGAAAGGTCTTTAGGAAGTTTCTCCTTCCAGGAAGTCAGTTACCAATGTATGAAACACAGATACACCATTTGGTCTTATTACCTTGTAAGATACACCATATGTATGAAACAATGGGTGTGTGAAATTACTTTCCAGTACACCTTGCCATTTGTTGGTGTTATCCTAAGGAGAACAAGTGTTTACACTCGTGGACAAAACTTAATAAAGTTGTACCTTTTAGCATGTATATTCAGGATTTAGACAATAACTCTGAAAGATAGTTGATACTCAGTGACCTTTATTGAAGACACGCGAGATAACCAAGTGTGAACAAAATTGCCTCTTTATCCTTCAAAAAAATATATGACTGGCGACATCAGACTTTCCACTTCCTTAAGTTCTGTCCATGAGTGTATTTATATGTGAATAAAAAAAATAAAATGTATTGTACTGTCAGAGATAAAGAATAGCTGGCCATGTAGCCACCATATTCCTGACACAAACTAGTTAAATCCCCACCTCCCACTAGTGATATCCTATCTGATGAGAAACAACTATCATTTGCTACTCACCAGGAATACTGTAAATTGATAAGACAAAGAGTTTATTTTATTTTAGCCTTTGTTAACCCAAGCTTTGAAAGTTTGGCCTGTAGAAGAAACAGACATGTTTGAAAGCTTGTGTTGTAACAAAATTCACAATATAAGAATCTTTCTGCATTTGTCTTAGTTTATAACTAACTTTACCCCAATGATCTAAGCCAACCTCTAATGAGAAACTACCTCCGGGAGAGACTAGGGGAAGTGGGATGTATGTCCTCTACTGTAATGAGAGAGTCTCAGGCAGTGTGGTGTCCAGCAGGCCGGTGTGGTGGGATCGTGTCTCAAGCCCAGCGGTGCCTCCTCACCTTCTCTGCCCGACATCTTCGAGTCGGCTCCTCCCCACACCGCTCCAGCCAGGTATACTGGCTTAGCTACTGCTATAGATCCTGTGATTGTGAGGGATTTGTGTGCTCTCTCCAACTACAATTACAAGGGATTGTTGATGCTCAACAAGTGCTTGGGTGGATGAATAAACATCTAGATTATACAGTAGAACCTTCTTTTTGTAGAGACTATACAATAAACATTGATTAACCCCGGTCTCTCCTGGAGGTTGGTTCGCTGAAACTCAAGTGTTGGTTTTACAAAGGCTCATTGTCAGATATGGGACTGGATATTGGAAATGCTAATTATGAAATCCAAAAACCAATAAATATTGAGAGATATGTGTGACATTCTATCAGTAACATTATCACCATCAACTTCTGCCTCCAACTCTCATGTGTTGAGAATGGAATTGCTCAGCACTACTTCATTCAGATCTTATTGGATCAACTTTCACCTTGAGTGAACTACAGATGAAAAATATTTGGCAATGCTCATCTTATCAGTTATGAATCTTGCCAGCTATTTTGTCAATGTACCAGATCACTAGAATTGTTCATTCTGCTTATATAGTCTCCATTTTAAGTTTGTTTGTTTTTTCTGTGGTGTTCTAATGAAACTATGAAAAGAAGGTTCTTTAGTTGTAGAAATTTCACAAATGTATTTTTGATTCAAGCATAGCTTAAAGGGACCAAGACAACAAAGATGACAAGGATACTGCTTATAATGCATTTAAAATGATGTGAATCCAATCCTTATTACTTCAACCTGAGCTACCTTTGGTTCCCAGGGTGTCTAAGACTTGATTCCACCGTTATCAGAGCATTCTACCTCTTGGCCGTGTCACCAACACCACATGGTGCAGGAGACAGGTGCAGCCACCCCAGTCACTGCAACTGCCCCCTGGACCCCTCTTCCACCGTAAGATGGCCTCCTTTGAGTCCATCGGCCCCTGCTCCCTCTCCCCGGACTCCAGCTCCCTGCAGGGGGAGGACCTGACAGCCTCAGAACGGGCCCTAAAGAGTCTAAGCCTATCCAGCATGGAGACCTCACCACCCCCACCTCCAGCCAAGCTGCCCTCCTACCTGGGCATCAGCTGTGCTGTCAATGGCTACACCGGCTACAGTCCCTTCTGTCACAGCTCCTCCATCACCAATGGTACCTTGTCATCTCTCTCCCGTCAAAACAGTAGCTAAGTGCCATTTATTGACTGTCTCCACACATTAGTAGACTTGTGTCGGATAGATGGCTGCTTAGTTTTTAGTGCCTATTTTGATGGGAGAGCTAATCATTATTATTAGGGCAAAATCATCCTCCCTTTGTATTGGTTGTGCATATAATCTGAGCTCCAGCAGATGTTGGACTGAAAACTTTTAGGCTCCTTTCTTTTCACTTCTCAGAGAGAACTTTAAATAACAAACTTGGCTCCTGGTTACTTGGGTAAAGTCCAAGGAAAGATTTGGGTGACACATAGCTTACTGTTGTTACCTGCTAGCACATATTCCAATGTTTTTATAAGAGGTGGCTTTCAATTTAGAGGTATCAGAACACTTTTTTATTTGATTAGTATGTTTAGCCCTGTGTATATGGCTAGCTATCTTTTTCACTTGTAGTTTTTAACCAATTGGAGAAGGTTTGATTCATTACGGTGGCACCATGAAATTCCTAATTGTTTAGAGGCACATAATGAGGTCTAATATTCCTGTTCAAAAAGGCCAATTACAGGATGGTGGTAAAGAAAGTGGGATGATCAGTAGACTGATTTTAAATATCCCACGTGCACATGGTACAGGCCATGGTAATCCTGGTGGGTAGTTAGCAACTGTTTTTACTGTTAGTGCACCACATGTCTACTTATGGTACAAGCCATGGTAATCCTGGTGGGTTGTTAGCAACTGCTTTTACTGTTAGTGCACCACATGTCTACTTATGGTACAAGCCATGGTAATCCTGGTGGGTTTTTAGCAACTGCTTTTACTGTTAGTGCACCACATGTCTACTTATGGTACAAGCCATGGTAATCCTGGTGGGTTTTTAGCAACTGCTTTTACTGTTAGTGCACCACATGTCTACTTATGGTACAAGCCATGGTAATCCTGGTGGGTTTTTAGCAACTGCTTTTACTGTTAGTGCACCACATGTCTACTTATGGTACAAGCCATGGTAATCCTGGTGGGTTTTTAGCAACTGCTTTTACTGTTAGTGCACCACATGTCTACTTATGGTACAAGCCATGGTAATCCTGGTGGGTTTTTAGCAACTGCTTTTACTGTTAGTGCACCACATGTCTACTTATGGTACAAGCCATGGTAATCCTGGTGGGTTTTTAGCAACTGCTTTTACTGTTAGTGCACCACATGTCTACTTATGGTACAAGCCATGGTAATCCTGGTGGGTTTTTAGCAACTGCTTTTACTGTTAGTGCACCACATGTCTACTTATGGTACAAGCCATGGTAATCCTGGTGGGTTTTTAGCAACTGCTTTTACTGTTAGTGCACCACATGTCTACTTATGGTACAAGCCATGGTAATCCTGGTGGGTTTTTAGCAACTGCTTTTACTGTTAGTGCACCACATGTCTACTTATGGTACAAGCCATGGTAATCCTGGTGGGTTTTTAGCAACTGCTTTTACTGTTAGTGCACCACATGTCTACTTATGGTACAAGCCATGGTAATCCTGGTGGGTTTTTAGCAACTGCTTTTACTGTTAGTGCACCACATGTCTACTTATGGTACAAGCCATGGTAATCCTGGTGGGTTTTTAGCAACTGCTTTTACTGTTAGTGCACCACATTGTCTTCATATGGTACAAGCCATGGTAATCCTGGTGGGTTTTTAGCAACTGCTTTTACTGTTAGTGCACCACATGTCTACTTATGGTACAAGCCATGGTAATCCTGGTGGGTTTTTAGCAACTGCTTTTACTGTTAGTGCACCACATGTCTACTTATGGTACAAGCCATGGTAATCCTGGTGGGTTTTTAGCAACTGCTTTTACTGTTAGTGCACCACATTGTCTTCATATGGTACAAGCCATGGTAATCCTGGTGGGTTTTTAGCAACTGCTTTTACTGTTAGTGCACCACATGTCTACTTATGGTACAAGCCATGGTAATCCTGGTGGGTTTTTAGCAACTGCTTTTACTGTTAGTGCACCACATGTCTACTTATGGTACAAGCCATGGTAATCCTGGTGGGTTTTTAGCAACTGCTTTTACTGTTAGTGCACCACATGTCTACTTATGGTACAAGCCATGGTAATCCTGGTGGGTTTTTAGCAACTGCTTTTACTGTTAGTGCACCACATGTCTACTTATGGTACAAGCCATGGTAATCCTGGTGGGTTTTTAGCAACTGCTTTTACTGTTAGTGCACCACATGTCTACTTATGGTACAAGCCATGGTAATCCTGGTGGGTTGTTAGCAACTGCTTTTACTGTAAGTGCACCACATTGTCTTCATATGGTACAAGCCATGGTAATCCTGGTGGGTTGTTAGCAACTGCTTTTACTGTTAGTGCACCACATGTCTACTTATGGTACAAGCCATGGTAATCCTGGTGGGTTTTTAGCAACTGCTTTTACTGTTAGTGCACCACATGTCTACTTATGGTACAAGCCATGGTAATCCTGGTGGGTTTTTAGCAACTGCTTTTACTGTTAGTGCACCACATGTCTACTTATGGTACAAGCCATGGTAATCCTGGTGGGTTTTTAGCAACTGCTTTTACTGTTAGTGCACCACATGTCTACTTATGGTACAAGCCATGGTAATCCTGGTGGGTTTTTAGCAACTGCTTTTACTGTTAGTGCACCACATGTCTACTTATGGTACAAGCCATGGTAATCCTGGTGGGTTTTTAGCAACTGCTTTTACTGTTAGTGCACCACATGTCTACTTATGGTACAAGCCATGGTAATCCTGGTGGGTTGTTAGCAACTGCTTTTACTGTTAGTGCACCACATGTCTACTTATGGTACAAGCCATGGTAATCCTGGTGGGTTTTTAGCAACTGCTTTTACTGTTAGTGCACCACATGTCTACTTATGGTACAAGCCATGGTAATCCTGGTGGGTTTTTAGCAACTGCTTTTACTGTTAGTGCACCACATGTCTACTTATGGTACAAGCCATGGTAATCCTGGTGGGTTTTTAGCAACTGCTTTTCTGGAAGTGCACCACATGTCTACTTATGGTACAAGCCATGGTAATCCTGGTGGGTTTTTAGCAACTGCTTTTACTGTTAGTGCACCACATGTCTACTTATGGTACAAGCCATGGTAATCCTGGTGGGTTTTTAGCAACTGCTTTTACTGTTAGTGCACCACATGTCTACTTATGGTACAAGCCATGGTAATCCTGGTGGGTTTTTAGCAACTGCTTTTCTGGAAGTGCACCACATTGTCTTCATATGTAGAAAGCAATTCAAATTTTGCATTTACAAGTGTGTCCAAGCCTTGTTTGGTTATTTGCACTCACTGGTGGAATTGGAATTTTGTAAGAATCAAGGGTATTGAAGTTTATTTTTTCTTCTGAAAAAAAAAGTGCCTATAGCTGGATTTGATCATGGATCATTACTGTCAAAAATCAATGGTTTTTACTCCTTCACCAACCCATAGAGATAACAAGACTTAAATAAATCCAAATCAATTAATTGTGCATGACATTTCGGTAACCAATGTCAAGTGGAGAAATACAAACTGTTTGTAAAAATAAATGTTCACATGCATGAGTGTTTTATTAATTTTTGAATAAAATCTTTGTCCCAAAAGTAAGGTTGTTATATCCAGGTTAGACTGACATTTCCTTACAGATCTCCAAGAAGTTAGGAATGGTGTATTTAACCACTGCAGTGACGTGTCCCCAGGAGTGAAGCCCCGGTCCTCCACTCTAGTGCTGCCCCCCCTCCTGCCCCCTCTCCCCACAGAACACATCCCCCTGGTGGCCAGCGATGTCACCGACAGAATCAATGGACATCACCACGACGCCAGGTCCCTGGTCCAGAGGAGGATTGAGAGCCTCTATGGCAAGGAGACAGCTGCGTCATTCCGTAGCCCCAAGACTCCGCGGGGGACCAGCTTACGCAGCCCTTCATGCCCTCCTTCTCAGGAGAGAGCAGCGCGTACACCTTCCAGTGAGTAGCACCAACTCTCGGCCTGAGTGGGTGATGTGGTACTTTGGTGGCTTGGAGGAGGTCTCCCATCTTTGACACCACTTCTCTCTGTGTTATCTCTTTGCTTGCCAGGACGGTAATGGCTTACCACTCTCTGTTGTTTTCACTGTGTTTGTGCCGTTTCTTGAAAACTTTCACTGGTTTCCACAAACATTTTTCTTTTAAGCATAGTACATATGCTCTTTTTAATGACTAACTGACAAAATGCAATATCATTATTTTATGAAAATGCATGTAGGGCGGTAGCCACACAATTATTATTTTTTTTTATTATTGATATTTTTAGGATTTTCGAACCTTATGATCCATAAAGACAAGCTATCCATTTTGCCCCCACAGGACAACAATCTGAAATTCTAACTTTTAGCCTGTATTTATATTGTCACTGTATAAAACAGTAGAACCTCCCTTTAGTGGACACCTCTCTACAAAGGACAGTTTTCATTTGCAATATTACCATTTTTTGCAATTGAGCAACTCTGGTAAGAGGACACCTCTCCCTAAAGGACACTTTGGCTCTACAATTAGGTGTCCTTTACAGGGAGGTTCTACTGTATTTTCATAGCTTTAATATCTCTATTTTCAAATTTGTTGTGTAAATTTTATTATAATAATTTTTATGTAAATAGATAACCAAAATTGACTTTATAAAAGAAGCATGCATGATGAATAAAGTTTAGATAGAAAACTGTACACTCTAAAACACTCTAAAGGACTCTAGCTTCAGAGCCAAAGAGAGGGGTATCCTCTTACCGGAGTGTTACCTAAATAGTAAAAATGGATAATGTTTGGCAAAGAAAAAAAAGTGTTCTTTGTAGAGAGGTGTCATCTCATAGAGTTTCCATATCCAATGGCTAAATATGCACCAAGTAGACAAAAAGTAAAGAGACAAAAATTACACAAGACATTCAGATCCTGCCGAGATAAAGCATGCATCATTCAAGCTTAGTATGTAAATAGCAGGGATTGGGGGAAGGGAGTCGTTACAGCCCCTGTTGTGGACAGAGCTCCTTGTGAGAAGCAAAGTTACATTTTTTTTTTTTTCGTTTTATGTAATACTGTAGAACCTCCATGAGAGGACACCCCTCTTATAAAAGACAGTTTTCATTTCCAAAAATTACCATTTTTACTATATAGCAACTCTCTGGTAAGAGGATACCTCTCTTTAAAGGACACTTTGGCTCTGCAACCAAGTGTTCTTTACAGAGAGGTTCTACTGTACAGGGAGGGGGGGGGGGGGGAGTGTTTGTTACAGAGGAATAATTCTGCACCTACTCAACCTCAGAATCTTGTGATATTTTTGTGAAGTCATTCTCCGGCAGTCTAGTGCCAAGCAGTTCTCCTGGCATACCAATAATATCCTGTGTTTGTATGTTCAGGAAGCCCTCCAGTGTTCAAGAAGCTTACGCCATCGTTCAAGGAACAGCTGAGAACCTCCACTGTTGTCAACCAGCAGACTACCACCAACTCCACACCTAAAGTGGCTCCAGAAAAACCAAGTGAGTTGGTACACAGCACATCTAGCCCTCTATCTCATCACAGCAGGAAGGTTTGCTTTCAAAATTAACAACAAAGTCTTCTACAAGTCAGGGACAGGTACAATACATTCATGGACAAAACTTAAGGAAGTAGAAAATCTTTGATATCGCCAGTAGTCTGTTTTTTGAAGGAGACAGAAGCAATTTTGCCCACACTTTGTTATCTCGTATATCTTCAATAAAGGTCACTGTTAAGGTGTAAATATCAGGCTTCCAGGGATGTTATTTTTACCTGAATATTTATTTATACAAGGAATTATTGTATTGAAAGGTCACTGTGTAACAAATATTTTTATTATTTGAATCCCAATATACAGTTAAACCTGTCTATAGCGCCCCCTCTAAGTAGCGCCTCCCTCTCTATAGCGGCTGATTTTAAATACGTAATACGATGCGATTTACATTAAAAGTGACCTGTCTATAGCACCCTATTTTGGTGAGTCTCAAGAGGAGGCGTTATAGACAGGTTTAACTGTATATGCTAAAAGGTAAACTTCCTTAAGTTTTGTCCATGAGTGTAATTCAACATTATGTAACTATATGGTAAATGCATCACTATTCATCAGCATAGTGTACTTAGGTTTAGTAAAGTCTGTCATAAGTGATCACTCATGAGAATGACCAATATTGGGTACTTTCTTTTTGTAAAGGTTGAGGAGAAAGTCATACAGTAGAGTCTCCATGAGAGGACACCTCTCTATAAAGCACAGTGTGACCCTGCAACTAGCTGTTTTCCTAGACAGGGGGAGGTTCTACTGAATATAATTATAAACTATATTATTTTTAGAGAATGGTAGTCTTTAGGTACATCTAAAGGGAGCAGCTCCCTCTTCTACTAAATGTATTTATTAATTGCATCAAATGAATGAGAATAAGCCAACACAATAGTTTTGGCAAACTCGTCTCACAAGATGATTTGAAAGTGAAGTGTCAACTTCTGTACTTATGAGGGCTGTAGCCCAAAACTATTTTGTTGTTGTTTCTTATCCCCTTGTGTAAAGATTATACACAAATTCCATGAGTTCATGCTCCTTGAGCTGTTTTATGGTAAGCACCTGCCTCTCCCAAGTTACTGTTTAGTGCATTTAATGTAAGCCAAAATGTGTTCTGGAGCTGCAGGTGCCAAGCTACATTTTGGGCAAATGGAGTAGATTTTGTTATTATTTTCTATCTTCAATGGTTTGAGATGGCCTGTTCTAAATCTTGTTAGTGTTTTTCATGCTGTCTCTTTCTAAGGTTCAGAGCTCCTCCTGGGTTCATTCTAGCCCAAAACTATGGTAATACCTATTGGTTTTCATTCAAATTTGACTAAATTAACAAAATCTGAATTGGGGAAAATTGTACAAAGATGATAAAACACATTGAATTTTGATACATTTAAAAAATGTGTCTCCTAACACTTTGTACCTTAAACTGTTATAGTTCTTATTAATGATGTACAGTAGAACCTCTCTTTAAAGAACAACACCTCTTCTTCTTCTTTCTTATCTCAAAGCCATGATAATCATGGTTGGTAGTTAGCGACTG